>OZ026613.1:64744372-65438872 GCA_964020975.1 Hermodice carunculata
GTCTTGTAAGCCACCATATACTTCATTGGATTTCGCTCGTTTCATCATATGATGTTTATACATTACAGGCCTGCCAAGCGACTCATACGCACCACGATCCATGCAACGTAACGAGTGAATACAGTTTATTGCATTGTAGTCAGCATTTATGTGGCTCCATAAAAAGGCCACACCCAGAGACATCATCAACATCAGAGCATATCATCCAGGGACTTTCGTTCTAAGTCGATCCTTTTTAAATACTCTGCTACCACAGACCGGCACACATTAAACTAGTTTCCCCGTTTTTGGAATTAAATTCAATTAGCCCCACAGATGAGGATTGACAGCGAAATAATGAAACTGGTCATGGCGAAGCTGAGACACTCCATGGTAATATGCGAGTATAACATACACCATTCAACCGTAATTCTTAACGCTGCGACCGATTGTCGTCGGCAAAGTATCCTTCCCATCTGCCATTAAATCTACTTTACATAGTTAAAATGGAAACGATAGTCCCGTGTTGGTGCTTTGCGATGGATCATAGTGAAAAGCAAGAGTCTCACTCTGGCTAATGTATATTGTGAAACCAAACTAAAAGACTACTCGTATGACGACACGCCACCCAACGACCAGCAGATGGACCAATGTCTTACTTGTTGTGACCACTTCACAGCAAAATAAACTATTGTAGTTTGATGTTTTATACTCATTGACCCCTGACTGCAAATGTGACTTAAGGCTGGTTTAAACATATTTCATTTCAAACGAAAAACAATTGGCCAACAGGCTCGGCAGCCTATATAAAGGCCTCATGACAAAGGGTTACTAAAAGAACCCCATCCCCAAATAAAAAGCGAAACTTTCTGATTTTCAGGCAGTGTCTTGAGCTGAGAGTGCCAGCTGACTACCATTATTTTCGTGACACGATACAGCCCGAGCTTGAAGCAGGTGGGCACCTCCCCTGTGGCACTTTGTGAAATGATGAAATGAAAAAGGGCACATGCAAAGACGTGCATGAAACACAATAAGCAGCTTATTAATTGACGCAGTATGGCATGCTGCTGCTACTTCGTACATTTTCAGTGTGAAAATAGAAAATGCCGCGTCCTTTTTCAAGCCTGTCGTCATGCAAGTTTTCTTGAGCTCCGATCGCCTTGCCACACTGAATTCCTTGCAATCACTTGAAAGCACACCTGCTGCAACCAACCTTCGCGCCATAATCTTTACTGACATCTTTTTTTCCAAATAGTCCCACATAGACATAAGGATGACATAAACACAACAAAAACGCAAGCGACTAAAGACAAGAGATAATACATACACTCACAAAAAGACTCGGGTGGACCCATATTTGATAGGACTGGTTAGAAAGAGAAAGAGAAATAGACAACATTAATGCCCAATTTAAAGTTAGTCAGAATTCCATATGCTGTCTCCTCGATTCCAAAATACTAGTCAAAATTGACTTAGACCAACATATGTTTTCTTCTTCCATTTTGATCACGTATGCAAATTTGTAGTTATCAAACACAAAAAACCCCAAAAACAAAAACAAAACAAAACAAAACAAACACCCCCAACCACCCCCTTCCCCCCCCAAAAAAAAACAAAAACAAAACGACACCCCCCCCCCAACTATGAATGAGTTGACTTAGACCAACATATGTTTTTTTCTTCCATTTTGATCACGTATGCAAATTTGTAGTTATCAAACACAAAAAAACAAAACAAAACAAAACAAAACGACCCCCCCCCCCAACTATGAATGAGTTTTTAAGATGTAACACCAACAATAACTGCCCAACACAGTGCCTCTCTAACCCACTCCCTACCCTCAGAAAGCCAAAACAATTTGATGTGCCTGTATACAAACAGAAAATGCTGTAGTCAGTCCTAAAAGTTACATTCTGGCAACTCACAGGGACGTGGATACAGGTATCAAACGACCCACGTATCCTCTTTGTATGCGAGGCTTTCATTTCATGTGCTGAAAAAATACGATGAAGTCAGTTTACCGAAAACAGATCTATATAGGAAAAAGTGGAACCGCTGATCTATTGATCTATGTTAGAACATTATTTTGCGGCAGAAAAAACGGGCTGCCGATTCTTCACGCTTTCGGTCCTTTTGACACACAGTCCATTGGTATTCAGCAAAATGATTTTTTTTTGGTTATGCTGCCCAAAGTGACCATCATTTCATAATGTGCATCACATCAGTTGTGCCATGCGATGATGCCCAGGACAGTATAGATGGCGCCACATTCAGGCTTTTTACGAAAAGAAAATTAAAATTCGCTTTCTTTCCACATTTTTCTTTCGTTTTTCCCAGTCAGTTGGGTACTTCAGTGGGCTTATTTCCTGGATCGTCCGTAGGTCTGCTTACAAGTTTTCCTTAATACCCTTTAATATCCGCTGTTCAATTGAGACCTGTGATTTTTGTCTGGGCCCTGAAGTACCTTTACCTTAGAAGTTTGAACTTCTGTTTCTGACGGTTCCAATAGACCAGTCTCATTGCTGCCAATCACGAACAAAGGTTTTGAGGCTGATCTGATAGTTACAACTTTTCCGTTCAGATGGCGACACAGCATATTACACAGTCACTGCTTCTGAGTATGCAAACTTTCCCTTAGTCAATAATTGTGTATTTTTGACCGAATGGCTCAGTATAGTGCTTTCTAGCTCAGCCGTGTTTCATAACACTACTACTACTACTACTACTACTACTACTACTACTACTACTACTACTACAAATGTAATCAGAGTTTGCTGGATCCATGCTCTTCTCGCCTCATGTACAACCTTGCTAATCACAGATCTCACTTTCGAATGACTTTAGTCAATAAAAATAGGCTATCACTGTGACCCAGATATTTGACCTAGTGGCCTACTTTTGTTTCATGACACACCTTTAGGTAAAGTTATATATGTGCGTGAGGTTTCATTAAACTAATCGTAAAGGAATTATTATTATTAAAGATGTTTGCATGTGTGAGGTTTCATAAAACTAAGTAAAAGATTAAAAGAATTACACCTCGGACATTAATTTACAACAATTTATCACTGTGTCTCCAATACTTGACCTAGTGACCTATTTAAAGTACATGAGACATCCTTATGTGCAGAGGCACTTGTGTGTAAAGTATCATTAATGTAAGTTGACGAACAACAAAATTATAGCCCGGAAATGAAGTGTGATGTAGTTTTACATGATTGTACCACTGTTACCCAGATACTTGACCAAGTGACCTACTTTGGTTTTATGACCCACCTTTAGGTCAAAATATATATATATATATATATATATATATATATATATATATATATATATATATATATATGTGTGTGTGTGTGTGTGTGTGTGTGTGTGTGTGTGTGTGTGTGTGTGTGAAGGTTCATGAAAGACGAGCGAGTTATAGCCTGGAAACAAATAGCAGACGGACGCACGGACGGAAAAAGCGATTACTTTATAATGGGGGGGGGGGGGGGAAATCCTAAAAATGATAAAGATTTCGAGTATACCGAGAGGTTTCTGAGAAAATGATGACTTACAATATTGACCTGCAGAAAAATATCTTAGCAAGCATAGTACAACTTTAATTAGGCTTGCCAATTAATGTCCATTACTGTTATAAACTTGACATCTTTGGAACATGTCTGCACTCTCCTTTCTCCTTGAAACAGGACAATATCCATATTCATATCGTTCTCGATATTTACTCATATTTGTAAAAATTAGTGTGGTGTGAAAAACACCGTACCCAATAGTCTTTCATACGATGCATATTTATGTAATAGTGAAATGTCTCCAGCAAAATCACCTTATATAACTTCATTAAGAGAAACGGTTTCGATGATATTCGGCATAATGGAAGTGAATTTGCAGATTTTTGTCCCAAAAGTATTAAAAATTTACAAGAAGCTACACTTTTGACCCAGTGGCAAAATACTATGGAATAACAATCTAAACCGGACAAAAAATCACGAACATCAGCGAAATTTTAAACAAAACTCGAATTATAACCATATTTGATGGTTATGAATGATTACAGTTCCCGTAGAAATTTTACTCTTCTTAGAACCAGTGCACCTAACTTAAATATTGAACTAGGGAGGCACCGATGGGTGGGTGGGTGGGGGGGGGGCACTTTCCATGAAAGATGTTGAAGGCATGATTAAGGCTTAGTTGTTTTGCTCTGAACTGAGTATTTAATAGTCCTGCCCGCTGGAACTCCTGAGGACCGAAATGAGATGTAACTGAACTATGTTTAGTTTTATTGTGTTAAGGTTTGGGTCAGTGAGGAGTACCAACAAGATATTGCATAGCCAAATTATGGTTGAACCAGGGCATGACCAAGTAGTTTGCCAGTTTAACATTTAGTTCCATTGCCTGTAGAAGAATTTTAGCCTTGATGTATTTTTTAAACAATATCGTTCAGTGTTGACACACTGTGGCGAGATCGGTTCAACTCCAAACCAAGATCATATCAGTTACACTGGGGTTGAGCCGGTAATACAGCAATACAGAGCACCCTGATAGAAGTGTACACCCTGAAACCAAACCATCCAAGGTAAATGTATGTCCTGAAGGCGAAGTCTGAAGGGCCTATATTTTCCTTGGACGGTTTGGCTGAAGGGTCTACACTTTCATCAGGCTAATCCATATTGCCGCATCACCTGCTCAACCCCAGTGTGACGGTTGTATCCCCGGATGGTGAAAAATATTGAAATGTCATTGGTTAGTAGGCCGTTGCATGTGTTCCCGTAGAGCTGGCTTCACCGGGGTCTATTTTCTGTAGCCTCAGGAGTACCTAGGGGAAATCCTCGTGACATCATTTTATCTCCAGATGGTAAAAATAAAGGAAATTCATTTGTCAGTCGACCCTTGCATGCGTTCCCGTTGAGCTGGCTTCACCACGGTCTATTTTCTGTAGCCCCGGGAGTACCCAGGGGAATTCCTCGTGACGTCAGTTTAGAGCCTTTTTAAACCTAGATGACTTTTGACGAGGCAATGTGCAAGAAAGGTTTACTTGTAGGGGGAAAAAACTGTAAAATGAAGTGATCTGGTTCGTTTACGCGTGGTGCAATTTTGTTTTCGGCATCCGGAGATAAAATCGTCACACTGCGGTTGACCCGGTGATACAGCAATGTGGACCCTGATGAAAGTGTAGACCATTTAGCCAAACCATCCAAGGAAAATGTTGGCCCTTCAGGCTTCGCCTTCAGGGACTACATTTTCCTTGGATGGTATGGCTTCACTACACTTTCAGTAGGGTGTTCTATATTGCCGTATTACCGGCTTAACCCCAGTGTAACTGACAGTATCTACTGACTTGATGCTGTAATCATTATAATAATCTTCAAAATTTTATGACCCATTTAGCTTTTTTTTGAGGACCAATCAAATTGCACTCGGTCTAGATAGACAGCTTGTTATCTATAATCCACTGATTGCAAGACTTCAGATTTGATATAAATGTGGGTATGCCTGTTTTTGTTTTGATTTTAGAGGTCACTGTATTCGTTGGTTGTGTACCAGGTCACAGAGTTAGCCTGCTTTGTTGGGGTGACTCTCAGGCAGCTTGTAAACAGTGTTGACCTACATTCATATGACTCATTTTATTGTACTGTCTGTACACATTTGGGAGGTGATCTAGAAAGATCGAAGACAGGTCTCACTCAATGCACTGGGATATTTGACTAATTGGAAAACTCTGGAATAATGGTGAGATTTCTTTATATATATATATATATATATATATATATATATATATATATATATATATATATATATATATATATATATATATATATATATATATATATATATATATATATATATATATATATATATAACAGATATTTTCCTGCTAGGGAGAGAGAATTCTGATAGATCTGACAGGATGTGTGTTGTCAGCAAGCCACTTGGACTGTGAGCTGTTGTTATTGTCAGGGAGACACCCATTTTTACAATGTACCTGTGGAGTGTGGACAGTGTCTTTGAGTGGACTGGAATATTTGGTGTAAATTGTACCACGTTGGAACCAAACTGCACCTCTGTGGGAAAAGGATCAGCATCACACCTTTCAGTACCACACTGGAACCAAACCATACCTCTGTGGGATTTGTACCAGATCATTGGGCACTTGTCATAGGACTCGGAACTGTGGGACAGTACATGTGGATAATCTCACCAGGGATTGGGATTTACCTAAGACTATTTGACTGCTGAAATACCAGTGGAGATAAGTTTACCTATTTTGTACTGATTTTGATTGTTAATATATTGTTATTGTTATGGTTATATCATTGTTGTCATTCTTTGTTGAGTTCTGCTAATATTCAGACGGTGGGCATCGTAACAAGATTGGTTCCCAGAAGTGATGACATTTCATTGGGATCTCTGCCGCATACTAGTATTGCAGCACCATCTGCATATAAAAGCAGTTTGCACGAAATGCTTATTTGCATATCATTGACATAACAACGGGTGCAAATCCAGCTCTAAAATGCTGGTTTGGGGGACACCACAGCTTGCGTCTCCCAGGTCTGAGTGTTTACCCTTGATATCAGTCAACTGGTACCTGTTTGTAAGATAAGATTGTACCCAATCAACTGAAACAACACCCATGAGTTTTAGCTTTTCGCAGAGATGACACGGTCTACAGTACCAAAGCCCTTTTGGGCGTCTATTAGAACCATGCCCGTATAGTCGCCTCTGACCATTTCACTGTTGACTTTACAGCATGGACTGATAACAAAATGGTCATTATATGGTGGCATAAAAGTGTAATGTCTAACATGAGTGTAAACAAAGAATCCTGGTGATATGCATGTACACACAATTGACTGCTGATGACAGATCATGGCATGTTGTTGGCCTGGTCTACCACAAATATGTACAAGTCTGCTATTGTTGCTCCTTACTAACATTATTTCAACGTCACTGATAAGGCCATACACTATTCAGAGATTCTAGCTTTAGTGGCAAGAAAGAAAGAAAGAAAGAAAGAAAGAAAGAAAGAAAGAAAGAAAGAAAGAAAGAAAGAAAGAAAGAAAGAAAGAAAGAAAGAACGCAAGGAAGAATATCACAGACAAACAGACAGGTGAAGAGAATTCATAGAAAAAAGAATGCCTGTGTTGGTACACTGACATAATAAGTACTAACCTTTGACACTAGCAGTTCTGCTGCAGTTGTACAGAATGGCCAGTTCACCAAACACTTTTCCTGGACCCATATTACCCAACTTTTGGCCGTCCTTCGTCACTTCCACCTTGCCGTCTGAAAAAAAACCCCGAGAAATACCTTTACCTAGTGCTGTCTGTCATTTGGCCACGCTATGCATAGAATCATATTCATGAAAGAAACCTCAAATAATCTAAATTGCAGATCTCTTAAAGCATGATACCACATAATTACAAATTATTATCACATATGATTATGGCGTTTTGTGAAAACATAAACGCCAACCACTGATTACATATATATATATATATATATATATATATATATATATATATATATATATATATATATATATATATATATATATATATATATATATATGTATATATATACATATATATATATATGTAGATAGATAGATAGATAGACAGATAGATAACATGTAACATTAACGTGAACGTTAAATATATACAAGCTTATGTATGTTTTGTGAAACTCTTCTGTGTCACAAATATGTTAAACTGAGTAACAGTGCGCTCCCTCTGGGTAAGGGAGTGCAACACCAATTTTAAGCTGAAAACAAGCTTTCAGGTTCCGGCCAACTTGATTTTGTTTCACATCCCAAAAAATTATAAAACATTTTTTCAGTCTTGAAAATTTCTCTCACCCCCTCCCCTCCGTTGATCGGATGCATGTCAGCAAGTAATTCACAATATTTTCTACATCCTTGTCCCGACGATTCTAGCTGTATCATTTGAAAACAAAGTTCAAGCAAATATCATTGCGACCTTGAAAAAAAGATCCAGTCAACCACATTTAGGAAACTTGAAATAATATGGTAGCACAGATGAATATAATTGACCATACTTTATTTACTCAGTGACAGTATATTACCTGGAAGTTATGTAAAATCTGATTATACCCTTCATTGCTGGTCAAAATAACTACACCAACCTTCGAATTGACATAACTGTATATTCAAGGACACGCAACACAACTTCATTAATCCACACATATTATTGCTTAATCCTATCGGCGGGAGAACAATTTGCAGAAAAAGCAATTCAGTGTAAGTTAATTTTGTAATAGCCAAAATATGCTTCATTATCTGCTGTAAGTTTTCAAAACAGCTAGGTCAATCAATTATTTATAGAGGTGAACAAGGCATCCACAGTTGAAACACTTTGTCGAAATGTCCATCATGACTAAAATAAACCACATCGCGCGGCTTTGACTGCTATAATGCCTATCAGGCATATGCCAGTGCATTGTTAGATGCTGCCTGCAGTATCGTATCCGTCAAAACCCATCTTTTGCATTGATGACACTGTAAATGGGCTCACACCTTTTGCAAAGAAGACCTAAGTTAACAGGATTATCCTGCAAATGCCCTGCAGGTGTGTGCACTATATCAGACGAATGAAAAGTTTAAAATATCTCTAACCAGACTGAGCGGCAGTTGTTCCATTTACAGGTCTCTTTTTGCTCTTTTTAACTATCACCCTTTAAAACCTCCACAGGACAGTGTTCTCTGGAAAAAAACACATATTGAAGGTTGCTGTCCAAAACGTTAGCAGTAAATCAATACAGCCGCACTTAAACTGGTGTCAAAAACAGTGAATGCACTTTGAAAGGACGTTTAACGTTGAATACATGCAATCGGTGATCATAATGATTCCCTGGAGACAATTCTCTCCCACATAAGTGCGATGTTTCAAGTCGGCTTGAAATTTTGGTGAGCAAGATTATCTTTATATAGCGTCATTGAAATTTGGTGTACAGCTCTTCAAATCAACCACAAAATACGATTCATCCTTCTGTAAGATATCCAGTTTGCTGTTGCCATCCAAAGTTACATGACTGTCAACTTGTTGGTCACTTCTCATATTTCCATTCAAAACGTTTGTTGAAAGTTCAATATTGAAGAGAGAGGAGAAGCAAACGACACTTGAAAATACTGGTCACTGCCCACTAGTTTGCTTGAAAAGAGTTAACGCTGTTGCTATGAAGCAACGTCAACGTGACATGCCTTCAAGAATTAACCTTAAGCAATGTTTCTGAGTGTCTCGTACAACAATCAAAGGTTCGAGGCTCATCGAACCGGCCAGAATTTTTAGCCCAACTCTTAACAATCCAGCACTAATATGAATTGGAATTGCAAGCGCTCAATTGTTGCCTCTGCTTGGGAGGCTTCGCGGACGCCTCAAGTGCGTTTGGCTCGACAAATTTTCATTTCCTGATTTCGTATTGCAGATACCAATTTGAACAGCTGTTTACCATATAATAATGGGCAGCACACTGCTAAGTCTTGCCTCAACTTTGCCGTGTATTTTTTGTCATTGAACCAATTAAGGTGGCTGAAATTTATCTGGCTCCTCTTTGACTGCACTGGCGACCGTTGGTGCAATATATAACTAACCAAATGTACAATACTGCAAGCCAGGACCGCCGAGTTCATGGCCGCATCACTCCGACTGTGCCAAGCGCACGAGAAGCGATCCGCTCATAAATGAAGCTCTCCTGGGTTGCAGTATTCTTCACGCAGTTGGTTCTACTTTTATCTAGTACTAGAAGCTGTATTGTAAAAATGGTTAAAATAGATAAGGTATACGGTTGACAGTTTTTATTTCTGAAAACAACTGAAATTCACAAGCGCACGACTTAAAAGTAGTACCCAAGCTCTGTTAGGATTATAATATTATGGATTTCTGCCAGGGTGATACGGATCAGGTTATCATCCAGTCCATACTTTCCTGTTTTTATGACTGGTACAGCTATAATTACTGGATAAAACATTGTATTATCCAAGTAATCTTTGGTGACAGCCATATTCCACAAAAGAACTCACTTCATGGGAGCAGGAGACCGCCACGGAGGGGTTGCCGAACTGATCCCAGAAATACTATTCGGTGTCAGGATGTAACTAAGCAAAATTAATGGCTACCGCTACACTTGTTCGTCAATCCTCTTTCGGTAAAATGCTGATGGTGCGTCTCTGAACACCGTTAGGCCTAATGCCTTTTTATGATTTTGACACGTTTTTGCATCCTTTCCCAGCGAGCGATGTTTCTTGTTTCTTTTTATCTTGAGGGTCATGAAGATGCATTATTTCTTGTCATGTGCTTTTCCGCAGCCCTGACACATTTATATTCCAAATTGACATGTGCGTCAATATGTGTTTTCATATACGCTACGATCCTAAAACTTTAGGGAAAAGCAATATTTTCTTAGTTTAATCTTAATCTGTGCTCATTATATACATCTGACAAAGAGATTTTTAACAAATCGAATTGACAGCAATTACCGTTCAAGAAAAAGGCAGTTGAATAATAATTTGTTTTGCTAAAGCACAAAATAAAGAGCTGGTTGCAATAGCAACACTACGTCTCAAAATACATTCATATGCCCATTTAGCATCTTGCAAATTCGTGCATCTGATGCAAATGTACTGTTGATATGCATGGGAAATCATTCAGACACGCCCTTGGGGATCACTGTTGCATCAATCTCAGGCTCCTGTCATGAAAAGAATTGATTGGATGAGTTCAACCTCCAAACCAATCATCTTTCTTTGGACAATACCTGGGCTCTATCAGCTTATTTAGAAAAAGAATAAAGCAAAATCATTTCCATCTTTATATAGCCCGAAGCATTTTATGTCCCCTCACCCTTATCCAAATTTTTGGTAAGGGTCTTTGTGAGCACAACAGATCAAACCAGAGAACTGCCAATTTAGAATCCCTTAGCTGTATTTTAGGACAACTAATTAATAATAATAATAATAATAATAATAATAATAATAATAATAATAATAATAATAATAATAATAATAATAATAATAATAAAAATGATAATAATAATAATAATAATGATAATAATAATAATAAAAATAATAATAATAATAATAATAATAATAATAATAATAATAATAATAATAATAATAATAATAATAATAATAATAATAATAATAATAATAATAATAATAATAATAATAATTTGCAAACCTTTACTCAGGACACCGCTAACTTTGCAGTTAGAGCAAAGGTCTGGCTTTCAATATACAAGACTGACTTGTACTCATTGAAAAGATATCAATGCATGTAATACCTAGATATATATCCATAAAAGCTACCGTTATGTTTCAACTCTTTTGATTGTAATCAACAATGAAAGTTTATTGATATAGGTCAGTGGCTATTTGGTTAAAATTGAAAAGTTTTCGGTCATTTCTTTAAATTATATTTTAATCAATATTTTCATGATTTCTAGAAATATCAGACTACATACATATCTTTCAAAGGTAGAGAAAATTTTTAACAATTTGAACTAAAGCTGTTTCACATGTTGTCCAGGGAGCATACATTACTACCGTACGGACAACTCATGATGATGATGGAAGGTATGTTGCAACATTTTAAACTTAGTATGTATGTCACTGAATATGTATAGATATATACATACATATATATATATATACATATATATATATATGTATATATATACACACACATATATATATTGCAAATTGAAGACCCAGCCAGAAGAATAAAAGGAGTTCAACATGCAGTTAAATGCATGGGCAACTTGTAAGAGTTGCCAGGGACCAGCTGCATTTGACATCAAATCAATATTGTTAACACTTTCAGTGATGAAGTGTGGCTATCGCAATTGTCCACGTCGACAAACGTGTGATCGCAACAGCTGCCATGAATGAGTCAACATGGCTTAAAATTAACAAATCATACTTAAAATTGAATCGTATGAATGCCTCGTCCCAAAGATGAAACACACACACACACACACACACACACACACACACACACACACACACCTACAAAACACCCCGCCCCCCCCCCCCCCAAATTAAAAATTTAACAAAAGCAACAAACAAACCGTATAATTTATCATATCCTTTGAATCCGAAAGAACTAAGAATGAAAACTGGAGAAAGACACGTGATGATTCAAGGCTACGGTAAACAATTTCTTGGTTAATTAGTTTTGGCGTTGCGACGCAAATTTGACACTTTAAATTCAATTTCTTGTGAAGCTGGTAGCCATATTCATGGTTCTAGCTTCTTTGCAGTTGTTTGAACAATAGGTTATACATGCTGAATGACAGACACAAGGCTCATTACGCGCTTTTCTCTAATTTGTTCACTCCTGCAGCACAGCAAAACCACCTGCTCCCGTAACAGAGATTAGCGGCCAAACCAGCACTGGGCAGAGCTATTCTCACTGCAGTCGAATTACAAAGGTCGTGCTGCTGTCTATTTCAACAGAGCCAGCTCTTCTTCAAAGTGGTTAAATTGCACTTACATCTCACCTCGCACCCATTAACCTACTCGTAATTATCCTGATATAATTTTAAAAAGACATTTCCACGCTTCTAGTTGAACTCAACACTGCACAATAATCAATCTGGACTGTGCAGCAGCCAGGCCTACCGAGGAGGGTCGCGCGGACTGTGCAGCAGCCAGGCCTACCGAGGAGGGTCGCGCGGACTGTGCGGCAGCCAGGCCTACCGAAGAGGGTTGCGGTTTCTACCCTCTTTGGGCCTACACTATCTACAAACTATGCTCCTTTAGCATAAAGGCGCTTTAGTACTTATTCCATGACATTTATTGTATCCTAAAAAGAAAATGTATTTTTAATCAATGACGAACGCTCCAATCAGCACAATATGGCAGTGTACCATTCGAGAATATATTTAACTGATAACACATGGTCGCATCCAGTCTAAAGTCTTTATCCAGAATGCACTGCTTTGAGCATGAGCAGAGGTGTGATAAGTCCCAGGCAACATATCGGGAAAACAGCTGCTCTCACCCTAGGCCAATTTTCCCTGAGGGTGCCTAGTTATGTTCCTTAAAATACACTTCTTGGTCGGTGAATTCTGATAAAACTTAGTCAGATGTGAAAATTACTGTCTATTTACAGTACCCACAAAATGTGATGACTGTCCTGCTGACATAAATTATTTGAGCTATGTATTCCTTTGTTATTTTGGGTTTGTTGTTCCCCCGAACCAGGTTGCCATGTTGCACTGCTCATGTATAGAAGCAATGCATTGTGGAGGTAGACTTATGTGAGTCATGAAACTCTATCGATCGCACCAAAAGAACAGCACAATAACGCCTTGTCTAACTGACACTGGCATTATTTCCATTTTATTCATTTAATTAAGCAAGTTTTACCACCACCACTCCCGAAACAAAAATGCATACGCAGTATGTTTTTCAACATGAACAATGTATCAACGCAACACAATAGAATCAATTTTGCCCTGGGCGTGGGATCGTTTCAGATATGTTTCATCAAACACGAAGAACTTTGTGATATGAAATAATCACATTAATGCATAAACCGCAATACATTATATGCCATCGTGGGTAATCTTTTGGCCGTGGCTGAAAGTTGTATGGTGAAGGTTTCGACAACCTACCACCGAACAGATATCTCTATTGTACCATGTGTGTAATACGAGACTCGCTTCTTCCTAAAATATTTCAATTTATCTGTCATGAACGTTGCAGTCTTTATGGATTTCCGTGCCAGGGTATCTTATTTTAGCTTCGGCACTTTACATTAATGTGCATTAGTTAACATTTTGATTTCTGTCGCTTCAAAAGATCTGACTGTATCCATGTGTACATTAGGTGGCATCGGTTATCCTAAATCTTTTAACAGGCAAAAATTATGTCTGTGTGCAAACACAAACATATTGTTTTTCTAGGAATTCTTTCTTTCTTTTTATGTCTGTGTGCCAACATAGACATATTGTTTCCTTCTTTCTTTCTTTCTTTCTTTCTTTCTTTCTTTCTTTCTTTCTTTCTTTCTTTCTTTCTTTCTTTCTTTCTTTCTTTCTTTCTTTCTTTCTTTCTTTCTTTCTTTCTTTCTTTCTTTCTTTCTTTCTTTCTTTCATTCATTCATTCATTCTTTCTAGGCAAATTTGTCCGACATTTCATTTGAAAAGTATTACACGTAGAAACTCCAAACTTGGCACAATCATACTTCTATAGATAAAGTCTGGCCTTTTCATAATGAGAGGTCATGCTTTTTAAAATTATGCAAATGAGGGCTAATTAAAGTTTTAAATCTTCAGTATCTTATGCACTATAGTAGATGTGGTTCCGAGTGTGTAGGAGTTCGATCATAGCTAGCAAAAGTCATCTCAAATATCAAGGTCATGTCTAGCTCAAAGGTCAATTTTAGGCCAAAACGTCATTTTTGAGGTCAAGGTTCACTTCAGGTAGAGGTCACCTCAAGGCCAAAGGTCATTTCAAGGTCAAAGGCCACTTTCGTTGTGGCTTTCTTCTGGCCATAACTTGGTCATTTTTTATCCCATTTTGATCATGTTGGGCTCAAATTGTAGCTATTGTAACACTACACATTTTTGAAACTTACATGTGACCTCTAAAGGTCAAAGTCATTTAGACCATTGAAAGCTTCATCCAGTCACAACTTGGTTAATTTCCATCCAATTCTAATCCTGTTGGACTCAAATTGTAGGTATTGCAACACTGCACATTTTTATAAGAACATGTAGCCTCAAAAGGGCAAAGGTCAAGGTCATTTGGCCCTTTGAAAGTTTCATCTTACTATAACTTGGTCAACTTTCTTGCGATTTGGTTCATGTTGGTCTTAAATTGTAGGTATTGTAACACTGTGCAATTCACATGTGACCTGTAAAGGTCAAAAGTCAAGGTCATTTGGACTTTAAATTTGCATCCAGCCATAAACTTAATGTAGTCTGAAGTACCAAAGGATAAAACTTTTAGCATTTAATATTGAAAACATTTTGAAGGCACACACACAGATTTGCTTTGAAACAAATCTTCTTTCTAGTTCTTTCTTTCTTTCTTTACAGGCAAATTTGTCCGACATTTCACTTGAAAAGTATAACATGTAGAAACTCCAAACTTCGCACAATTATGCTTCTATATATGAAGTCTTGCCTTTTTATAATGAGAGGTCATGCTTTACAAAATTATGCAAATGCGGGCTAATTAAAGTTTCAAATCTTTAATATCTGATATACTGTAGTGGATGTGATTCCGTGTGTATAGGAGTTCGATCATTGCAAGGCAAAGGTCATCTCAAATGTCAAGGTCATGTCAAGGTCAAAGGTCATTTCAATGTCAAAGGCCAATTTTAAGTCAAAATGTCATTTTTGAGGTTGAGGTCTACTTCAGGTAGAGGTCATATCAAGGTCAAAGGCCACTTTCGATGGTGGCCTCGTCTGGCCATAACTTGGTCCATTCTTTATCCAATTTTGATCTTGTTAGGCTTCAATTGTAGCTATTGTAACATTGCACATTTTGAAACTTACATGCAATCCCTAAAGGTCAAAGGTCAACATCATTTGGACCTTTGAAAGTTTCACCCAGTTATAACTCGGCCAATTTCCATCCAATTCTAATCATGTATTGTAACACTGTACATTTTTGCAATTTACATGTGACCAAGGTCATTTAGACTTTGAAATTTTCATCCAGCCATAAGCTTAATGGAATGTGAAGTACCAAAGGACAAAAGTTGTACCATTTAATATTTACAACTTTGGAAGGCACAAAGACAGATTTGCTTTGATACAAAGTTTTTTTCTAGTTGTTTTCTACATTTTTCTAAGCTGTTATAGGGACGACACTTGATGAGTTCAAGTCGGCGCCTATTACCACAGGTCAGGTTATAGGATGGTACATGGTCCGTCTGTCTGCCAGTGCGCCGTGTGGTTAAAGTAACTTCCCACATTTGGGTGAATTATTTCTCCAACCTCTAATTGTGACTGCTTTTGACGGACCAGGATACCCTGGCTATTTTCAACACTTAGTTCGGAAATGAATTCGCCCAATATATCCTGCATTATGTTACGGTCGAATGCTATCTGCAAATTTGAAGGCAGAAGCATCGTGCATTTTAAAAAGTGATTAGTCTGGTGATTATGTTCTTGTTCTGGACATACTTTGATACTCTGTCATAAAAATGTGATTCTGAACTCATACTGGAGAAATCGTCTGATGTCCATGCCTTAACATATCCTACTATTTACCATTTCCAAGTGATTTATGTACTTTGTCATTGGTGTTTTTTTTGGAGAAAGACTGGTGATTATGAACTGTTAATATTTGCCGGTTTGCAACAAGTCTTTTTGAATATCAATCAAATTATATGCAACGCAGATTTTACCAGATCATTGTCGTAACTTCTGTAAAAGTACTGAATTCCCAGTGGTACTTTATTTTGCAAATTTTTTTAAGCATGCAAGGGAATGCCAAATTAAATGCTACGTAATTGTGAACTGTACAAAATGCGCTATTCGTCACAGAAAATTCGCGAAATTTAATACATGCGACAAACAAAAACTACAAAATGACGAAACCGGATAACCACAAAATTCAATACCCTTACAGTGTTATTTTTACTTTGCATTGCTGTAAGTGAACGCTGCATCCTATATGTATGTGTATATATATATATATATATATATATATATATATATATATATATATATATATATATATATATATATATATATATATATATATATATATATATATATATATATATATATATATATATATATATATATATATATATACATATATATATATATATAGCCACAGGAGCAACCGGGCCAGCTGGTCGTCAAGGATTTACAGGAGAGCATATATATATTATATCCATGTAGTTTAGAGTGTGTTGTTCCCCATTAAGATATTTATTGAATGTATTTCATTACATACACGACGAATGATTTCATCCAAATAAATCCGTCTGATATGCAATAGACAGTTGTTTGTGGTTGGTATGCATAGACTCAATGGGACAGTGAAACGGTTAAATTGTGATAAGTTATATACACGCCATAAATGAAATGGATCTTTGCGCTAGTATATAGTTAATGATTGCAAGGGATGATATCGGGTAATTTGGGTCACATAAATGTATAGAACTTCCACTCCTTAACGACATTGTTGTCAGCATGGAAGGCCCACACATGTTTCAAGCCATCGTGTTGTATGACGCAGAGTCCAAGATATGTAAATCATTTTTCAACCGGTTTATGCATCTAGCCTGCACAGGAAGTGCTGTGTGAACAACACATGCATCCAAAACTTCAGGTTCAGCTTCAGTTTGTACTAAGCTAAGATTAATTGAGCAATGTTGAGCAAACTTGACCCGAACATTCAGCTAATGGTATATCGATCTAACTGACACAGACACTCAGCTGGTAACCTAGTTTAACTAAGACATGTGTGAAAGGTTTCATAAAGTGAGTGCACGGACAAAAATGTTGCAAGACAAATTAAAATAGTACAACAGATATTACTGTGCAGCAGATAATTAACTATAGTGACATAGTTTTAGTTCTGATGCACGTGTGTGTGTGTGTGTGTGTGTGTGTGTGTGTGTGTGTGTGTGTGTCAAAAATCAAAATCAAAAGCATAGGGAGGTAATATCGAAGAGATGAATAATTCATTGATATATCAATGTTACCAAGATATAGGCCCATGACCCAGTGATCCAATCATACCAGATGAAATATATTAGGCCTGATGTACATCTCTGCAACATTTGAAAAGGAAATTATCGTCCAGAAATGAATATAGAACATGGAAATGTCATTGCGACCAAAACCCTTAACCTAGTGACCCAGTTTTAGTTCATGGCACATTCATGTAACAGAACCTGGTCAATTTTGTCCAAATACTGCATAAGAGGGATCCATAAACCAAATCCTCTTGAGGCAGCACTTTCCATTTTCAAGTTATAGCTGCAACAACGAACATGGCATAAAACTGACAATTTTGACCCAATGACATTATAACAAGGTCAAGGTCACTCATACAATGACGCCCGAGTATTCCATAAGGGGATCCACATAATAAATTCAGTTGGGGTAGGTCTTCCCATTCGTAAGTTATCACTTTGACATCAATTGTGGACGGACGATTCATAATGAAAATATCATTCTGGCAAGTATGGCCGAGGGCTAAAAGGTAAATAAATTTATAAAATAAAGTAAAAGAATTTGACAAGTGGCATCAGAAAAGCAAGCCTTATTCATTTTTTTTTCAAAACAAAATCATCAAAATAAATTTCCAGATAATGAAAAAAAATAATGGACATCGGTAAAGACTCCAAAGTACATCCTCAGTGCACCAAGTTTGTAAAGGCTCTGTTTAACACTTTTGCAGGCAAAAAAACTAAATAACCCCTAGGGGCTATCGGCAGCAAGCAGCTGACTACGACAGTTACACGTTTGCCTAAGTACTTAAAATATGATTAAAACATGTTTTGATAACATTTTTAACTAAAATTCTAATGACTTTCATTCTTCTCTGACATACCTAAGTACACATTTACTCAATGTCAAAATATTACTCTAATTTGACAGTATTTACTAAAATGTTATAAACTGGACTCTTTGTGTTGAAACATTAAGTCGGAGTTGGCAGAGAAATAGAGCTTCATGGTTTGGAAAACTTTAAAAGTGAGGAGTAAGTGTCATCGTGGGGTTAGTTTTACATTTCTGGTGCTGGATGTGCATTGTTGCAGTTCTTGTTAGGATTTTCCTCGGTTTGCACTGGTGGTATATCGGCCACTGTTTATTTTACAATCACTGGCACTGAATATAATGCGTTCGTTTTGTTTCTACTTCAGTTATACACAGGTGGTTTAACTAAGGTAAGCTGTCCAACTAGAAAGAGTATTTACCGTTTCAGCGGTAGGGCAAAGTACTCTTATCTGAACTTGTACTATAAAAATTAAGTAATTATGTTTGGTTTGACAGGTATTATTTATTCATGATGAAGCTCTAAATTTATAAGCAAAACTTTACTTATTTAGCTGATTCATCATTTGCCATGTTCATATTTATTCATTATTATGTGCGATGTCTTTGCTGAATATTTAGCTTAGACAAAGAGTCGCTACTCAGAGAGACATGTACGGGTACAGGCTCCGAAACCTGTTTTGAGTAGTAACCCGCGGTGATGCCTGTAGTGCCACGGGAAAAGCAGTCTGATGGTACAAATCACATGAATTATCTCAATCGTAAATTGCGGAAGAACGGGCTACCTTGTTGAAAACAGATCTTCATTAAATTATCAATAAATATAAAATTACATCATGCAACACATAGGTCAAAATCAATTATCAACGGCTGACTGTGAACTACATATTGCTTGCCTTTGGTCATGAGAATTTAGATTTGTTTAGTGTAGTTTCCGCTATATTTTGATAAATCAGCGCAGTTTAATGTACGATCATTATATACACCAAATTTATAATATATCGCGTTTGTTTGCAAGATAAGGGTTTGGCCAGGCTGGTATTTTGATGTATTTCAAGCTTGATGTATTTCTTCTGTCATGATGACTGTTCTGATTTCCAAATATTTATTCACTGAGTATACATGTACCTTATCCCTCCGTCAGCTGTCGCAGCCTTAAGTCACTACTGGCTTCTAAGTTCGAACTGAATGTCACAATTATGGAGAAGTACGTGTGCAATATGGACAATAGTACTTCCACATGCATATAGGTTAGACAGTCACAGGTTAGCTTATGGCCAGTAAAGAGTTCGGACTGCGGAATAAGGTAATGACTACCAGGATATGGTGCTGGACAAAAAGACAGAACTGTAATGCACATATATTTACACTAGCATCCTTACACTATTCATTCTGACATGTGTTCAGATTATGATGTATCATGTTACCTTCCGTTGAAAATTTGAAAATAAGAGCAGCATCACTGAGTGAACAAACCTTGTAGAAACAATATCATCGTACATTCCTACAAGCCATGAAGATAATCCAGCATGTTTTCGTGGAAGAAGTTTGAAAGTTACAAAACCCACAAAAATCATAGCACTGTCTTGTTGAACAAGATAACGACCATTGGTACCCAGAAATACTTCTGTGTTATGTCGAAGCAATTAACCAATTGATTTACTAGGAATATATATATATCAATCATTCCAACCAGTAAATCAGCTCCTTTTTTCACACGGGCTAATATAATATAATTCATTTATTTGATACTTGATTTATATATGGGAAATAGTTGCAACTTGTGTTTCCACATACGAAGCGCTACGGTATATAAATGTAGCTCTCATATATATGTATATATATATATATATATATATATATATATATATATATATATATATATATATATATATATATATATATATATGTATATATATATATATATATATATATCAATCATTCCAACCAGTAAATCAGCTCCTTTTTTCACACGGGCTAATATAATATAATTCATTTATTTGATACTTGATTTATATATGGGAAATAGTTGCAACTTGTGTTTCCACTTACGAAGCGCTACGGTATATAAATGTAGCTCTCATATATATGTATATATATATATATATATATATATATATATATATATATATATATATATATATATATATATATGTATGTATGTATGTATGTATGTATGTATGTATGTATATTAATAGTGTGTGTGTGTGTGTGTAGCACAGGGAGGAAAGGTGACAACTTTCTACGCGATTAGAAAGTGGGCATGGATAATAAACTCTTCTTGCGCTTAGGGTGTTTCCCGCACACAAATTATTTGTGTTTCAACATGTCTGTATCTATATATATATATATGTATATATATATATATATATATATATATATATATATATATATATATATATACCGAAATGTGGCTGTTTTGGAAATGTTTCAAAGTCTAAACTTTCTGTATGTGCGCCCAGGTCGAAAGATGTCTCAGTCTGAGTGAGTTCAAGTCTGAGTATGTTTATTCGGTCTTTCATGAACACGATGTGTAATACGAGGAAATTATGAATAGTACACGGAGACACACACGAGCACTAGAATGGTCACTGTCGTGGAGGCCAACCAAAAATAAGCTGTGAATATTTGTCATAACATACGAAAGAAATGTTGATCAGGGATACGGTGTCCTGTTAAATTAACTCTTTATAGTAAGAATACCAAACTAGACGACCACAACAAAACTGTATAGCTGGACCAAGGAAAAGAACTCTTTACTTCTGTTGCGGGCATAACATATGTTTATAAAGCACGTAAATTCGTTGTTATCTGTGATTTATTTTATCTTCTGAAATCATTTCTTCTTCTTTTTATAATAATAATAATAATAATAATAATAATAATAACAATAACAATAATAATAATAATAATAACAAATAATAATAATAACAAATAATAATAATAATAATAATAATAATAACAAATAATAATAATAATAATAATAATAATAATAATAATAATAATTATTATTATTATTATTATTATTATTATTATTATTATTATTATTATTATTATTATTATTATTTGTTATTATTATTTGCATGCCGTGTAAAGCCTTTATACGAATGTTTCCATGTTTTGTTCATAAGCACGTGAGGTATGAAATTACTATTACGCAGTGTTGGTACATGCTAACAAATGTTTCAATCGACAAATCATGGTATTAGTGATAGCCATTGGTAGAGCGAGGTTATAATTTGGTATGACGTGTGTGTTGCATGGGTGTATGTCAAGTGTATTATTGTAGTATACAGGCAACGTTTTCTCTAAAAAATTGAAATATAATTTAGTGCATGATGGGTTAAATATATCATTAAATCTCACAGGCTCTAACAACATCGACAAAGTGTGTTGATTATATTGGCATTGATAATTATTCTAATTACCTTCTTGCGGAGTTAACAATGCTGCAACAGATATGGAAGCCCCAGACACAAACGCTATAGTGTAGATGAGATAAGAACAGTATACTATAAGAAGTATATTATATGCGGTTTTTTTTAGTTCAGTGAGCTAACCGCCAGTCCCATTGAATTGAAGTGTGATTAACATACGTATTCCAAATGAGGTTATGGTACATTAGGACACCTACTAGTACGAATTTGAAGTTTTCACCTCTTTCTATTTGTTTGTTGTTTAGCATAACTTTGGACATTTCAGTGGGAAACAACTTTTTCTGCTTGGTGTCGAATAAAATATATTTAGTCTTATCAACTTTTAGTGAACTTGGTTTACAACAAGCCAGTCATTCACTTGTTCGTAATACTTCATTGATGTAATTTCTTAGTGATGAGTTGGGTTGAAAGTATCCACACGTTGAAATTCGCATACATTGCCAGGTAAACTGGTGTCATTAGCAAAAATAATATTGTATTTGTTGCCAATTGATAGATCGTTTCTTTGTGTAAGGAACAGTAGAAGCCCCAGAATTGATCCTTGGGGAACGCCTGTAGTTATAGGGAGGTGACCCCAGCTTGTGTTATTGAACTCGGTAAACTGAGTTCTCTATTCGTTGCGTAATTACAAAATCAATCAGGTTCAGTGTCTTAAATTCCACAGTGACCAAATTTCATTACGAGTATATTGGGAGTCTGCTGTGATCGACAATGTCAAAGGTTTTGGAAAGGTCAAGAAAGGTAGAGAAGGGTAGAACTCATAAAGCATTTGTGCTATCTGAGCTCTAATATTAATTTTGCAGATTAATCTTTCCGGAAAAAAAGAAGAAAACCTATGGTCAGCAACAAGAAAGGTCCTACTTGTAAAACGGTCTTAATGTGGATTTCTATTGTACATACTTAAGTAATTTTTTTATTGGATGCCTTGGGATTTAATGAGAGTAAATGGAGTAAATAAACGCTCCCCGTACATCGAATGTGTCATCTCTACAAAATTACAAGTTAGTAATTAATTTAAATACAGAGAGTCATGCATCACAAAATTCGCCTTTACATGCGCAAATGTATATACATAACAAAACCACACAAGAGCTGTACATCCATGAAATCACCAATGGCCAAATGTTGCGTGAACCAGCACAATAATCCATGTGTTTTTATAACTTCATAGCAGAAAAACATGATTTGACATCAGTTTATGTTCTATATATAGGACTATTTAAGTTCTTAATGTCTTGTTGAACTGTTCTTCTGATATCAACCTCTCGAATTAAAGGCATATCGCCGTGTGGCATATAGGGGCCGACTAGAAATTGTCAGGCGAGGACTGCAAATATATATTGATATATTACAACCAGTGTTAACACTCTTCATGTTTTAACATTTAGTCAACGGTTTTCCTGGCATGCTCTGGGCGCTGTAGCCCCCCCCCCCCCCCCAAAAAAAAATGTTGACAAGTGGCATATTATCCTAAATGGATCCCTGACATACTTTCAGCCAACACTGTTGATGAAAGGGAAATATTACGAATAGAATTCAAGGCAGACGTCAACTAGTTTGTCCGGAAAAGTGTTGATGTCTTTATCTTGATAGCCCAGGCTCTCCGTGACTTCCGCTGATAACGTTTGCTGCATCTGTGCATATATCACTTGCCTCTCTGGTAACTGAAATGATTCTCAAATATGCAGTCGGTTCCATCTTTGTCAATTTGTGAAAGGTATTTTGAAAGCTACCACTTTATCGTCTTCTCTAATAACGCCAACAATCCTATAGCATGCCGTTCAAAGACGCTGCTTATAGCACTTTTCTCATCCCACACATCTCTACCCCCATCTGCGGTACATATATCATAGAGTCGGTGTCCCTCAAGGCCCGACAGGTATCTTCACTCAACATCATTATCATTTCTCATCGTGACTACTTATATAGCACATGCTTTCCATTCGAATAGAAATATTGTACACAAACGCCGATATATATATATATATATATATATATATATATATATATATAAAATTAATAAAAACAACAGTTACGCAAAATAATTTTGACGGACAAGTAGAAATATTGAATGGACATATAGGCACATATAGTATCTATGAATGCAATCCTTTAGCATTGTATTTGATAATTACGTTTTCTATTTTTGGTCACTACGCCTCCGGGAACGCAAGAGTCAGGTTCTCTGTGAATTGACTTCCTGGGGTTCTGTATAGGTACGCTGGTGTCAGAAATATGTCCCCCAGCTTTTGTTGGCCCATTGACGGGCCAGGCCGGTGCGATAGGCAATATATAAATAATGCAGTGAACAGTTCGAGAAAATCAATCTGGCAGGTTAAAACTCTGAGCCCATTTACTGGTAAAATTGCCATCAGACACAAGGAAAATCCAAGGTTATACTATCGATTTACGTCCCACAGGTTTTCCTGCAAGGGATGTGGTACTCAAATTGTTGGCTTTGGCGCCGGGATAGATTTTGGCGCACCCTTCCAGACTTCAATTTTATTTTCATCTGATTTGATTGTGTGTTCTTTAGCTAGGGTAACGCAGTCAGCACATCAACACTACTATATCTTGTGGCCTTATGTTATGAAAACAGCGCAAGATTGAGTGTATAATTCACACACATACGTACGTGCACACGTACGTACACAGGTATGCATACATACACACTCGTAGGCATACACACTTACATATATGCGTATACATACATACATACATACATACATGTGCATGTATGCATACCTATGTACGTACGTGCGCACGTAGGTACATAGGTATGCATACATACACACTCGTAGGCATACACACTTACATATATGCGTATACATACATACATACATACATACATACATGTGCATGTATGCATACCTATGTACGTACGTGCGCACGTAGGTACATAGGTATGCATACATACACACTCGTAGGCATACACACTTACATATATGCGTATACATACATACATACATACATACATACATACATACATACATACATCTGCAGGAAAACTTTAAACGACAGGGCGCACTTTAATGTTTGCGTGCATGGACTCATACAGAAACACCTCATAGAAAATAACGCATAATTGTATAAATTAACGAAAAAAAAAAAACTTTAGTCAGATTTGAAATCCTTGGATAACGCCCGTTTAAAAGACATATAACTTTTCATGTTTGTTTAATAACTTCCAATCCCTGTGCCTCATTTGTTAAGAAGTGCTTCAAAGTGCTTTTGGTGCGATCTTCTATAGTTAAACCCCATGCAGTCATTGTCAGCTAATGTAACATGACGAGACCCTGACTCCTGTATTATCCAAATTTTGCTGTCCATAATAATGGCACATGTTTAATATACATAATATATGTGTGTTTGATGTTATAAAAGAAGGCGTCCTTTTCCTTGTTATTTTTAAGGACAGATTACCATATCTGAATTGAAGTAATTCATGAGAAGGATCAAGAAGCTGTCCTTTGCTGTTCATTGTATAAAGACAGATTTGCTATATCTGAATTGAGCTGATCATTGTATAAAGACAGATTTATTATATCTGAATTGAGCTGATCATTGTATAAAGACAGATTTACTATATCTGAATTGAGCTGATCATTGTATAAAGACAGATTTACTATATCTGAATTGAGCTGATCATTGTATAAAGACAGATTTACTATATCTGAATTGAGCTGATCATTGTATAAAGACAGATTTGCTATATCTGAATTGAGCTGATCATTGTATAAAGACAGATTTACTATATCTGAATTGAGCTGATCATTGTATAAAGACAGATTTACTATATCTGAATTGAGCTGATCATTGTATAAAGACAGATTTACAATATCTGAATTGCGCTGATCATTGTATAAAGACAGATTTACTGTATCTGAATTGAACAAATTCATGACAAGGGCCATAAGTACTTTTTCAGTGTCTTCACACAACCTGATTGTCTTTCAATTCCAAGACTGTACGTGCAATTTTTATTCGCTTGATGTAAAATAAACTTTAATACACTACAGCCTGTGGTAATTCTGGAAAACATCATTGAATTATATGTGCATGTACCAGATATCCAGAGGTAGGTGGCTGAAACACCACTCTAAGAATTTTTAAACAAAACAGAAAAACCCTTTTCTCTGGTTATAAATCAGGGTCTGGTTGTCAATAAAACACGACGCCCATCATAAACACACATTCGTATAATAAAGTGAACAGCAGTTAATCGGGGTTCATTTTCAAGCGTTGATGTCGACCTTTTGCACATTCATTCTGGTTGTGTTAATAAATGTCTAGTTGTGCTACACAGCGAGAAAAAACCCTCCAATCTTAACCCGTAACTGTTCATAATAATGTCAGTCATCATCTTAGTTTGGTGCGAGTGGGAATGCATGAGCCTCAAGCTTTGACCAAAGGCATATTTGACCTCACGGGTCTGTCCGCTTACATTATTATTATTATTATTATTATTATTATTATTATTATTATTATTATTATTATTATTATTATTATTATTATTATTATCAGTAGTAGTAGTAGTAGTAGTAGTAGTAGTAGTAGTAGTAGTAGTAGTAGTAGTATTTGAAACCACAACGTCATTGAAGAAAGAAAACATGCGGCCTTCAAACTATCGCTCATTGTCGACCGCTTTGGCTAAGAAAGTGTTGAAGGGGCTTTTGGTCTAAATATGTAAAGTAATTAGTGACAGTGAAAAGCGCATGAATTTCTGCCAGGCATAATACCAGGTCTGCACAGAGATTGAATCTTAAAGCATTTTCGTAACATATAACCAAACATAAAAGCTTACCACTGCACACTAGGAGGGCATATCCAAAATCGGTAAGAATATGTTCTTATTACATTCATCATATTTCACCTCACACTAGTTTTGCTTCCGCACATTGGCGAAGTATTTTCAACAGAAGAGAAACCACTGCTGGTAAACATCCTGGCTTTTTTGTCATCTTAACGTCTAAAATTGGCGACAACTGCGGAAGCCGGAGATACATTGACACTTGAGCGGTTCCACTAAATCGGGGTTGCCAGAGCAGCAACTTCAGCAAACAGTCTTGGTAGAGACACCTTCCAACAACCCAACAAATAAATAAAAGTACGAGCATGAACAGACAGCAATGTTACAGTCAGCTCTGTTAGCTGGGTATATCCCACTATTTATTGTGCTGGGAGGCACAGGTTACAAAGAAAACCATCGCACAGTTCTTTTCATAAGGATATGGCTGCTAAAGCACGATATGAAAAGCAAGGTTACATTTGACATTAATGACTCCATCAGTTCTTGGAGAAAAAAGGATAGATATATGTTTCTGGTCTTAAGCATATCGATTGAATCTCTTGATATTCTCAGTGTCTGGACAGTGTAGCATATATCGTATGTTCTTGAACATCAGATTCAAGTGTACAGTACATACAAACTATACTTGTAAAATATACCTATTAGATCGTAATTTAAGTGCAGAATAGAAAACAGATGCCCCCTCTCCTAAAAATGAATTTCCTTTCAATACTGTACTTCAAACTGTAAGTTTTCTGTACATTCATACAAGAGTACTTCGCATAACGATCTACAATCTACTACGGGTGCCCTTTGCTGCCGAAGGGGCTTCTTCACTTTAAAATATAACATTGATGGTGCATTTATACTAGAATGCTTCGCAGGCGACAGAAATCAAAGCAGACAAATGGATTCCTATGTTAAAACGATTGTAAATATTCAGTTTGGATATTGATAGTAGTGACTTAAGGCTGCGACAGCTGACGGAGGGATAAGGTACATGTATACTGAGTGTATAATTATTTGAACATCAGAACAGTCATCATGACAGAGAATATACATCAAGCTTGAAACATATCAAAATACCAGCTTGGCCAGACCCTTATCTTGCAAACAAACACGATATATTATATATTGGGTGTATATAATGATCGTACACTAAACTGCGCTGTTTCATCAACCTATAGCGCAGACTAGACCGAGCAAATCTAAATTCTTATCACCAAAGGCAAGCAATTTGCCGTTCACAGTCAGCCGTTGATAATTGATTTTGACCTATGTGTTGCATGATGTAATTTTGTATTTATTCATAAAATACTGAAGATATGTTTTCAACAAGATAGCCCGTTCTTCTGCAATTTACGATTGAGATGATACATTTGATACAATTTTTATCCATTAGGCTGGGTTTTTTGTGCCACTACAGACAGCACCGCCTATATTTTCCATATAACAACTTTTTGTTTGGAGAATATGCTTGTTATATTACATGCATACGCATTGGAAAAATGAATATGCAAGACCGGTCACAAAAATCATTTTTCAACATTACAGTCTCGGTGACCTTGAAAATATAGGCAAACGTAAAGCACTTCTTATAGTAAGCTGACCTTGGATATGATACACATTCTATATTTCATTTGTGTCTTTTTATCCAGAACGACTTTCCTGGTAGTCATTACCCTATTTCGTAGTCCAAACTCTCTACACTCCATAAGCTACATGTAACCTGTCTCTGTACAACCTATATATATCGAATACTGTTGTTTCGTTCTGTAGAGTTTTGGCATAAGCTGTATTAGCCCAAACATATTAAATGGTCCTCAGTGGGTTAGTACTCAGAACATGTTTCGGAGCCTGTAAATTTCCAGCAATCTGTAGATGGTGCCATGGGTATTTAAATCGATCGACCCTTTAGCGTCTCCTATAATTTCGTTAAATTTCGAAAAGATCAACGATTTAAGATGCCACAGTGTTCAGATGATTTTACATAATATTGTTGGTGGCCCCATCAATGTCAAACTCGACCTAGATTTTCATACATTTGATAAGTGTTGAAAATCTTGTGACGGGTTCACTTGATAAGTATGGATGGTATCGCACTCATGAGAAAACGTTTGAACGGACGGAGGAACGGAAAGACGGAAGTAAGCAAACGCATGATCTCGAACACAACGTGTAATCTGCAGAGCTAATTAATTCTTCATTTCCTCCATTTTTTGTATGTTGCTAACGCATATGATATAATGTGTCCAATATTTGAAGTTTAGTTATAATGGTACCCTAGAGGTGTACTGTGTCCATTCAGAATAATCGCACCATTGTGTAGTTATGTCTCTGTGCAAACACAGACAGTTTGTTTTACCAAAATTCTTTCTTTCTTCCCGCCATCTTTGTCTTGTAGCCAGCTTTTCTCAGAAATCGGAGCTTTTGCTTGTCCATAGCCCTTTTATAGAAATGTGTCCTCTGATTTAGAATGATCTAATATTTAAAAAATTATGCAAATCAAAGGTAATTGAAATTTTGATAAAAATGTTTTCCAGACCCGGCCGTTCTGTGGTCACAAAACATATATATCTTCGGTGGTCCTTTGATGCTGGTGGACTTATATATGTGCAATCCCCGACTGGGACAACTCCGAACACAGTACTTCATTTGTACTGGAATAAATACAATGAACTGGGCCGTGTCGATTATGGCATTCACGCTTACCTGCCTCCATTGAACCACTCTTTTTAGGAATGGGGATTTGGAACAGTTGGTGTGCGTTTCCCATTTTCGGCCAGGTGATTGGTGTCTAAGGTTGCTAGTTCGAGACCCGGCCGTTCCGTGGTCACAAAACATATATCTTCAAAACTATTTTAGATAGAGGTGCCATTCCTAGTTCAATATATGGATTGTCATGGACAACGCCTAGGGCATGCAAACAAGAGTTAAAGAACTTCAATTTATGCTAAATTCACTAAATATCTTACTTTTCTAATACACATCCCCCACTTCTACCACAACATGCACATGCTGATTCTCTCTATGCTGTTAGACAACCACTTTGCATGCATAATAAATTAGCTTGCACAGTTAGAACCTGTCTCCTAAGCAACCTTTTATCCGCGGTATACTTGACTACCCGCTTTCAAAGATTTACGTCTTGCAGCAAATGAGAAAAATAGCGTTCAGAGAACGGATTACCCTCGGCGCCCACAATCTTTTTCCCCCCCTCAAATCTGCATTTTTTGTGAGACTTCAAAGTAGAATACTGTACATACAATTTCCATATTGTTGTCTCTGAAATGAAATATAACTTTTGGATGTGTTCTTGGGGCAGACCACTGTACTGTGTGTCACTCATACGGCCATTAAATACATACTTCAAAATTTTCATAACAAGTTTAAAAATAATGAGAGGAAGCTAGTTTTCAAGAGAAATGTGGTCCACTATAATGTGCATCTCCCAAAAAAAGGTGAAGCTGCGTTGGATCATTGTTGAGATATTAAGGTAACGTTGTCCCCTTGTGCACAACTCAAACGGCCTCCAAACAAATACTTTAAAGTTGCATAAAAAGTTTTAAAGTATTCAGAGGAAGCTGGTTTTAAACAAGGTTCTGGCCCATTATAAGATACATCTTTGACAAAAATTTGATAAAGCTGAGGTCAGTATTTTTTGAGATGTCGCGTTAGGGTCGACAGGGTTGGTGCCACTCAGATGGTTTTCAAATAAATTCATTAAAACTTTCATAAAAAGTTTAAAATGATCAGAGGAATCTGGTTTTACGAGGAGTTCTGGTCCATCATAAGATACATCTCTGACAAAAATTTGGTAAAGCTGCGGTCAATAATTTTTGAGATATCGCGGTAACGTCGTCAGGGTTGACCCCATATATGAAAAGTTCCATAAAAAATTCAAAAATTATCAGAGGAAGCTGGTTTGCAATAGTAACCTGGTCCATCATAAGGTCCTTCTGGGATAAAAATTTGGCACAGCCACGGTGAATATTTTTGGAGATATTGCGGTAGCATCGACAAGACGGACGGACGGACGGACGACGAAGGAAACGACAATACCCTCTGGCACTTCGTGTGCCGAAGGTAAAAATCTTCCAATAACTATGTAACAACTTTGGTTCTCCACCAAATATATAGCATCACTTAGGTTCATGTTGAACAGAGCTCTAAGGCCCCAAATAAATGTGTGACCCTACACACAAAGCTGCAGTGCTATATCTATACATGTAGTGGGAAGAGCATTCTGCCTACCTGGGGCTATCTGAGTAAGTCGTTGATCCCAAGGGACCACTGAATCTTTGGGTAGAAGCCTGTAATGTGACATCCCCCGTCATACAATAGAGATGTGGGCCTAGTTGGTTCGATTACTCAAAGCCTTATAGTCTTCCAGCCCACACTGACTGTTTTGACAACTTTCCGGCTTTCATTTTATATTAGGGCAGTGTTGAAGATGAACTTTTGCTCAACATGTTCCCCTCTTGAAATAATAATAATCATCATCATCATCATCATCATCATCATCATCATCATCATCATCATCATCATCATCATCATCATCATCATCATCATCATCATCATCATCATCACAGAACTGGAGTGTTGAGCAATTAAGTATGTGGATCAGTGTTATCCCAGTGATTTGCTCAAGCATGCAGTGGCAAACCTTTGACGTTTCCTTTTCTTTTTGTGACCTGTGAGATCAAACAGTTCTTGTATTTTGTTTTCACTCATTTTTCTCATGTGATGAGGAACAATTACAGTTATGTTTTATATGTAATTTTCCCTTGGACTATAACATGTATTCATTGTACATGGATGTACACATAATGTTTATTTCTGCATGTACATCCATACTTTAGAGGGCGACCCTCTCTGAAGTGGGCATCTCCCTATAGAGCCCCCACCCCACCAGTTGGGGGGGGGGGCGGGGGCTCTATTGACTTGTTTCACTGTATACGTAAACCTTGGAATTGTGTGTATATCTGGTTGTAACTCTTGATGATACTGAAGTTTCAAAATTTGAAATGCCCCTATTTTAACATGATTTTAAATGCTACAGGTTTATATCCTTGATCAGACGCATCATATACTGCATATATGTACCAATAGCTGTTGGAATGACACTTGTCTCTGTTATAAGTTTGAAGATATTTAAGGTTTAAAGTTCGAAATACTCCCAGTATTCAATGATGAAGTCAATGTGTAATTAACAGTAATGTTTTACTTTCTAGACACACTTACTTACATGCTTATAAACACAGGTCTAGGTGCATGCAACTAAATGAACGTAAAAGACGTAAAATTTGAACTCATGCTAATAAGACATACTTCCGAAATTTAAAGGCTGAATATCTTCAAATGTATTGTAAAAAGAGGTGTAAGTAGCAACATCGAGTATAGGTACATCGAATGAAATGAACATGAAAGTTGTTCAATTTGAAATTCTGCTAATTAGGCACATTTAGAAGATTTCAATGTTCACCACTTTAATCCTATTGCGGATGAAGGGGGCATTTCAATTCAAAAGATACCAAGATACATATCATTATCATTTAACAAAATTTTAAACCTTTGAAGTTTTAATATTAAGTTGAAGGCATACAAACAGGTTTGTTCTTAAATCTTATTATTATACAAACAGGAGCAAAAGTGCCACATATTCTGTGTAATTCTCAACTCCAAAAAATACAGCAATCCAATCTCTCTTCGCTCCATAGCCGTTCCAGTCACTGCCTAAGTCTAAATCTACAAATTAATTAGCATACTATGATGTTCGATTCAGAATTTAGAAAACCCTACGCTTCAACAGCCAAATGGATTTATAAACAGATTATCAGCGGGAAACCATCAATCATGTTTCGCAGCCTTAAATTCCCGGACATGCTTTTTGTATAATGGCGGCTGCTGGCGGCTGCTGGCGGCTGCTTGCCTTTACCTTGTATATGGTAAAGACCATGTGCTAACACAGACATATTGTTTTCTCACGGATTCTAAATTTATTTATTCTTTACAGACGATTTTGTCCGGGGTTATTCAATTCTCGGCTACTATTCAGTAGAACCTGCCTATGAGCCCACTTTTGCTAACGACACACCTGTGTTAAAGGACCAGTCTGAACATCCCCATTAGCATATTTAAGTCTAATTTTACCTACCTCAAGGGACCACCTGTCCCAAAGGACCATTTCACAGGTCATGTGGGTGGTCTCTTAGGACATATTTCCCTGCAGTTCCAAAAAAGCACCAAATGTGTCCATGGTGACTGACCTGGTAGTGAAATTGTGCACCTGGTTTGGAATATTCATGATGTTCTTGATTATGCAAATTAGGGGCAATTAAAATTTTAACATCTCAATATGTTCAAAACTATTACAGATAGACACAAAACTCGAAGTAGTACGCACGGGCTTGAGACATATACCAATCTGATGGACAGAAAAGAAACTAAAATTATGCTAATTAGTGGCATTAAAAATTGAAAAGTTTAGTATCTTAAAACCATTATAAATGCAGGTGCCATTCCAACTTCAATATACAGTTTTGTGACATAGTCAATGAATCATGAACCAAAGCTGTAGGATTTTAATTTATGTAAATGAGGACCGTTTGAAATTGCAAATGTTAAATAACTAAAAACTACCACAGGTACAGGTGCCATTCAATTTTAACTCATTGGTTTATGCTATAATGCGCATCAAATGGACCACCAAAAAAAGTTGCAGCATTTTGATTTATGCTAATTAGGGATACTCGAACAAGTTAAATGAGTCAGACGTGTCCGTCATTCCTTAAATTCTTAGGTTTGAGCTACAGTCGCATCCACTTAAGCTTTGTAAGCACACAGACAGATTTGTTTCCGAAGCAAATTTTCTTTTCTAGTTGACGACTTCTTTTCATTTTGCAGGCGTGATATTTATGGCACTTCTTTTATGCTGTCTTGGGTACAACTCTCCCGTACTTAAATCGTAATAAACACATTCTGACATCTCTTGTTCCGCTCATATCATAACAAATCGCTTCGAAACTTTCATTTCATATCCCCATGCCCTTGTCATTCATGTATTTGTTGTACAGTTATCCCTGGAATGAAGTGAAAACATTTGTTCTCGGTGATTGCACCATGCTATTTTCTATAGAGCCTTTTCACAGCATACACATTTTACATGTATGTCGTATGCATTTTACATGTAATTGTACGTGTATCTTGCGTCTAGTCAGTATAGGGTGTATGTATTACCTATGTATTATGGACCAGCAGCTTGTAATTTCCTTCCAAATGATTGATGCAGATTATGAACGTCGTTCATCCATTCATGAAACTGACCATTCACTCAAAATATTTACTGGCCACTACCATGGCCTTGGACTTTACTAAATGACAAAATGTGTTCTCTTTCGCATCCAAACAATAACTGATTGGCCTACCTTCCATGACGTAGACAAGTGAGCCCACGTCCCCCTCCTTTATGATCATGCTGTCCTTTTTGGCGTCCACCTGGTGCATGCATTCTACTATTTCTCGGATCTGAGAGATCTCCAGGTTCCTCATGAAGTCATTATCCAAAATTGCTTGTTTCATGAGGTCCTTGGATCTGTAACACACAAAGTAGAAAGCCTTGGTTATCAAGCAGGATTATTTAATTCCTTTTTGCTCTGGATAGCCACTTTAAATGAAAATATATGACCACAAAGCTTGTCATGTTGATATGAGTTAATAAAACATTATCGTCTGAGAAATAGTTTTAAAACAACGAATCGCAATATCTATTTTAAATATATGGGCAGACAGGCGGAGGGACGAACGAACGGACAGACAGACAGATAAGCAGACAGGCAGCCAGCCAGCCAGCCAGACAGACAGACAGACATAGATAGATAGATAGATAGATAGATAGATAGATAGATAGATAGATAGATAGATAGATAGATAGATAGATAGATAGATAGCAGGCAGACAGACAGACAGACAGACAGCTGTTTATTTTGTAATCACTGGGATTGAATATATAGCCCCAGTTTGTTTCTACCTCAGTTATACAGTGGCAGGTATGTTGACTTATGTGTCCTATGCAGCTAGAAAGGGTACACACTAGTTCAGGGGTAAGTCTAATATCTTAACTTGTTCTATAATATTTGTTACTTATGTTAGGTTTGACAGGCATTCAGTATTCATACTGTTTTGTATTTGTGTCTTTTTGTCCAAAACCACTTCCTAGTAGTCATTACCCTATTCCGCAGTCCGAACTCTTTACTCTCCATGAGCTAACCTGTCCCTGTCTAACTTATATACATAGAAGTTCTATTGTCCATATTGTTCACGTTCCTCTGTAAAATTTTGACATAGACTGTATTAGCCCAAATAAATTAAAGGGTCTTCAGCGGGTAACTACTCAACATGTTTCGGAGCCTTTTACCCGTACGTGTCTCTCTGAGTAGCGGCTCCTTGTCTAAGCTAAATATTCAGCAAAGACAACCCACATAATTATGAATAAATATGAACGTGGCAATTGATGAATTATCTTAATATGTGAAGTTTTGCTTATAAATGCAGACGTGACAATAGTACTTCCATGTGTATACAGGTTATAAAGTGACAGGTTAGCTTATGGAGTGTAGAGAGTTCGGACTACGAAATAGGGTAATGACTACCAGGAAGTGGTTCTGGACGAAAAGACACTAATACGGTTGATCGATAGATAGATAGACAGACAGACAGACAGTTAGAAAGAAAGATAGATAGATGGATGGATGGACGGACGGACGGACGGACGGACGGACGGACGGACAGATAGATAGATAGATAGATAGATCGATCGATCGATCGATCGATAGATAGATAGATAGATAGATAGATAGATAGATAGATAGATAGATAGATAGATAGATAGATAGATAGATAGATAGATAGATAGATAGATAGATAGATAGATAGATAGATAGATAGATAGATAGATAGATAGATAGATAGATAGATAGATAGATAGATAGATAGATAGATAGATAGATAGATAGATAGATAGATGAGCTGACGCTTATCTTCGTCAGGGCCCTCTGTCAAGAATATACATTAACTTTAACAGGCTGATTTTCCGACAGAAAATCAAATGTCTCCCCGTGCGCCCTTACTATTGTCACCCTTATTTTTATAAATAGGTATACTGATTCCAATGATCTACAGGTATGGTGAAGGTACACTATTTATTGACATTTCAAAACATTGATTTTTGACGAAATGCCCACGTGACCTTGAAAATAGGTCAAGGTCACACATTTGCAGTTACATGCCAGGCCTTACAAAAGTCTTACATAGAAAAATAATCACACAAAATGTCAACTTCTTTAAGTCAAATCTTTCTCAGGTGCATCTGCAATGATTTTTAAAAAGTGGCCATGTGACCTTGAAAATAGGTCGTCACCCATCTACAATCCCAACTTAGTTCATATTATGGTAAATAATCATACAAAATTTCAACCTCCTAAGTCAAATGCTTGCAGAGTTGTTGCGTCCGCGTCAATTTTACATGACATGCCCATATGACCTTGAAAGATATCTCAAGGTCGCCCATCTGCAATCCCGAGCCAGGTTTTATATAGGAACATCTTCACAAAAAATTTCAATTTCCCAAGTCAAATCTTCCTTGAGTTATCGCGGCCGCAACGCACGCAACAATGTGTTGAAGAAGAAGAAGAAGAAGAAGAAGAAGAAGAAGAAGAAGAAGAAGAAGAAGAAGAAGAAGAAGAAGAAGAAGAAGAAGAAGAAGAAGAAGAAGAAGAAGAACAAGAAGAAGCGGAAGAATCGGACGCAAAAACGATATGTCCTCCGTTGCACGGGGAGACATAATTTCACATGTACAAAGTAAAAAAAAAAGAGAGAGAGAGAGAGAGAAGATTGTTAGATAGGAGACATTCCTATTTAATTGTAATCCTACTCACTTCCTGTGTTGGCGGGGTAACAGACTGGTGCTGCCACCATGAGCAGAGCAGATTTGTATGATATACTACATAAAGATCCAACAAAAACACCTTTACAACCAAACGAAAGCCCATTTCGAATCAATTTAGGCATCCTTCATATTTCAAATATACGAATATGTATTTTCTTAAGATTACTCTGTGTTCGTGCTGTTTATTTTATTCAGAAAGTGCTTTTGACCATGCTAAATACATGGATCTGCCCTAATGCAGGTGGCTCCTTCTTTTGCTCAACGGGTGTTAGAGTAGGACCGCATTCGAATATTAAAATTCGTGTCAGGCAAGTTCAAATAGCTATTTACCAATCCTCATAGTTGACTTTGGGCAGTTTAACAATATTTAGCTCCAGTACCAGTCAGTTTCTTTTGAAGTTGCCAGGAGAGCAAGCTGTTTTTATATATGTGGGAGCGCTGTTCCATTTTTGTATTCACGTAAAGGCCAGCGAGGTCGTAAAAATATTTGCGTGCTTCCAGGGTTTATGGTACAAGTCCCTTCGTGTGGCTACCCTAGTTTGGCATCGAGTGGGAATCTTGGATCTACACGAACATTTTTCTTATGTACTTTGGAGCCTGCCTATTTAGTAAATAAAGGTTTCTTGTATTCACCATATATATATATATATATATAGTTGCGACCGTTGTGGAGATACATATCCTGACACTGAAAATAACACATACAAAAGGTTGTGGCGACTTCTTTCATTATCAACTTGGGCCACTTGGGCACCTCTTATTTCACGCCAAGCTTAACCTTTTGCCTGCAAGTCACAACGGAATTTATACTTATTTAAGTCATAATAATGACCCCAGATTTCAGTCCTTAAAAACTGGCCTTAAATTTACGCAGCATTATTGTCTTGCTAGAGAAAGAGAGAAAGAATGATTAAGGAGTTCAGCTTTCCTCCGCACACTGCAAAGCAAAACTCTCTGTCACAATGGTCGACCTTAAGTGAAATTTCACAGGTTGCATTTACAGGTACCTTGGAGTTGAGTAAACTTCAGGTTATTTTGCATAGGGAAGGGTCATGGTCAGGTTGCACGTGACCTCAGCAATGTCATTTTGGGCGCCTGCGTTACGATTTTATGTTGTATTTACCTTGGGTTTGATTTAATATCACTGGTTACATTCTGCTACATAATTTGTGGAGTCATTGTTAGGTTATTGATTATATTGATCACTTTAATTTAAGTGAAAAGATATTTATAAACAATGAATAAAAAAGCGAAGAACACACAGTCAGACAAACAATTTAGCAGCCGTAAGTGTATAAATATAGAGAGATACGGACAGAAGCCGTGTTCTTCAGGTACTGACATTTAATCTGCACCACTCGATTGTCATCCAAAAATCTTGCACACAAAAATTAACATATACATATTTGCACCCAGGGTAAAGGACAAATGTGCCCATAAGACCAATAATGTATTTTTTGAAAAATCCAGTATTGCAGCGCAATTTGTGATCATTCTTTGGGATGACCTACCCAGGTGTTTCCGCTAAATTAGAAAAGAACCGGGCCAACGGTTTCCGTGAAGTCACAAATCTTGAATTTTGGATGGACAACGGATAGATGCACAACAGACAAGAAGCAATGACACAAGTCCAGTCAGCTGAACTGAAAATGCTTATCACACGCGTACACCCTATGACTATACCACCCACCCATCCATATCAATTATGCCAGGTGACATTTGAAGTGTGACTGGAATCTCATAATGAGTCATAATGTATGTGGTTCAGTCTGGAATTAGATCTGAAGCTGTATTTTCACAGGCATGTCCAATATTATCTACATAAGACGCTTGACACTTGTCAAGTGTACTGACGTATTTGATCTAACTTTAACTTGCCTGAAGCAAACCTCTCTTGACGCTGCATTCAGTTATTTCACTTTGATGTAAATATCAAAGCCATGTTTTCCAGAAAAAAAGCAGTGATGATGAAAAACAATGGAAAAAAGAACAAAAAATGAGCCGGAACATGTTTAATCCTTCCTGGTGAGAAGTAGAATAAAGTAAATTCCTCAACATAGTGCATATGTTAAGCGTCGGTAGAACATTCCACATGCCCTTAAAGAATCTATTTTTCTTGTGAAACACAAAGACCCACTATATGAGACAGTGGAAAATACAACTAGAAAAAGAAGATTTCCTAAAAAACAAATCTGTCTTTCAAGCGGCATGGACAAGGAAGAACCCTTAAAATATGGTACCAGCTAGCTATGATCATGCAGTAAAGTCACTATACACATATGAAGAGATTCTCTATGTATTAGTTTTAAAGCTATTGTATATCAGGAATTTCAAATTTTTATTACCTATATAGTAGAATTATAATTAGTATGATTTGAAATATTGTACCTTCCATTAATTATACTTTAGGTGCTCCTTCATCAGTACGTATATAGAGAAACTAAAATGGCGCATATATCAATCACAGTTTTGAAGATTTTAACCACTTAAATTATCGAGTGTCCCTGGTTAACATAAATTTAAAGACTATTACTGGATAATATATTCATTGGGTCCGCCTGTATCATAAGCATAGAAATTGAAATTGCATCTCTATAAATATTAGTTTTGCAGACATGCAACATTGAAATTTTCAAATGCCCCTATTAAGTATAGATTTGAAGTCTGTGGCCTGGGTCACTTATTCATTTGATAAATAATTATCACAATCATACAGGTAGGTCTTGGAATTTTGTGCATATCTATTACAGGTTTTACGATATGAGAAATTCATAATTTCAACGGTATACAATTTGCATTATTTTTAATGTATTGACTTTTATAAATCAGGTGCTGAATTTCACCTACCGGGCTATATATAAAAAAAAATGGAGTTTCTATATATTGTAATTTTCCTGAAAACTGGGACAAGAAAAAAGAGGAAATGGAGGCAGGAACAAAGGAAGGAAGGAAGGAAGGAAGGAAGGAAGGAAGGAAGGAAGGAAGGAAAAAGAATTCTATGAAAACCCCAGGCTGTACTTGAAGTAAGTATTCATTCTGAATTTATATTGAATGAATTACCGATATATATATGTATTAACGTTGTCTCAAATTGGGCTTAAGACCGTATTCTCGGATATGGTTCATAAGTATGTTGTACCTGAGAGGTAGAACCGCAGCTGTTTGTCATCCACAGGCAACGAGATCTAAAGTAAAAATATCTCAACCTGTCAGTGTGCAACCTGACCTCATGACTGTGGATCACTCACCGGCAGGAGTAACAGCATCCATATTCGCGCATACGTGAAAAACCTTTACTCTTAGCCAGAATAAATAAAGTTAACCCTTTATAACACAAAATAATCAAATGCAGCAACTTTCTTCCATTATAATGCCTCGCAATTAAGCGACGACCTACTGGTAGACATTTGTCTACAAGAAGGTTTTAATCCATTTTTAAAAACGTCTACTTGCATCAAAAGTGAACATACAAACATAAGCTCAAGGCAACGGCGCCGTATAAAAAAGAATCAATTATTGGTAGGTAATAGTGGATTAAATACAATGTGACAAGGTTTGTCAACATTGACACATACGACGGTCAAGGCAACGGTGCCGTATTTCAAAAAGAACTTGATCCAAATAGCAGTGGATCAAATCCAACTTATCCTTGTTTCATGAAAAAGACTAATTGTCCGATTGCGCATGACGGGTATATGCAGCACGATAAACACTGTTTGCTGCTCCAAAGCTTCAAAAAATCCTAACTGACATCATGTTCTCTAACAAATAATCCGTGTTATGAAATGAAACTAATCACAAATGAAGACCATACGAAGAACAAGCAAGTACTAAATAGTAGGCAGGTAAATCAACAACGCATGTTTTAGAATTTTCCTCCTGAACATCTGTGAAAAGTCATTGAGTATGGGCTGCCAAAGCTGCAAACATTCACATACAGAGACATCTTTAATTATAGAGTGGCATATCTATTAAAGTACACGTATTCATTATTTTCATTTGTACAAATAAATCTCTATTCCGTATCTTCATGAGAATCGCACGTATTTCTGTTCAATATTGACTCCACACATACGCAAACCTGAATTGATGGCGCGCGCACTTATCTGAAAGTCTAATGCAAATAGAGACATCTTTACTCAAGGAAATATTTTTATCTAATTGATATGCATCTTTTTGGTACACATATGTTGACTTTGAAATAAAGATAACTTTATTAGAACACGCATGTGCTTAAATCCGAGGAAACACAGACATTTGTATTTCATTAAGACATGTCTGAATTAGAAACAGGGACATGTGTATTGTAAACAGATGTATTTGTTACAATTACCGATGTATGTATCTGTATTCAAGTACGCTGAGGAATTACATATCTCTTATTTCCAGTTAGATAAATCTGTATTGTAAATACACATTGTTGTTTAAATATTTTAGCTATACCTGTATGATATAGACACATCTTCGCTTGAATTAGATCCATCTGTATTTGAATTAGATATACCTTTACTTGTAATACAATGCAGACTTTTTGAGCTCGTATAAAGATATCCTTATTACAATTAGATGTATATTTCTAATGGATGTGTTTATTTGTAATAAACATGTAGCAATCGTTATTAGAAAACACGTGTCTAATTTCAATGGAATGTATATATGTATATATATATATATATATATATATATATATATATATATATATATATATATATATATATATATTTATATGAAAAAAAAAAATATATATATATATGTGTGTGTGTGTGTGTCTGTGTGTGTATTTCAATTATATATACCTGCATTAGAAACAGATACATTTATTAGAAATAGTCATATCTCTATAACGATGAAATGCATGTTCATTTTTGAATTGTGCAGCTTTAGCTTCCCATAGTTAATTGGATCAGGAAACATTATGTTTATGAATGAGTAATTACGCAATGCTAAAAATAAATTACGGTGTCTAACGGGTGCTTGCTTCATCATGCTTGTACAAAGCCTTAACCTGCTTGGCATACCCACAAAACCTTTCACTTTTTGACCTGGGCCTAAAGCAAAAACTAAAACAAACAAACAAACGAAATCTCACCAGAAAGATTACATTCCCCTACTCATATAACTGATATTTATTTTCCAAAACAAGCGTGTGGAAGGCCAGTTGACATAATACATGAGAACCCTGATGATTCTGTGCTCTTCTGATTGGAATCAAGTGCAAATGTTTTTAACAAGTGACAACACCAAAAGAAACTCGGCATGCACTTTCCAATTAATGTTTCATAGTAAGCACGGGCCTAGGATTTACCATTAACAAAGCATAAGCTATGTGTCACATTTGCTGAGTCAACAGAGAAAAAAGCAAAAAACAAAAAAACAAAAAAACAAAAAACAAAAAACACCACCACCCCCAAAAAATAAATAAAAAAAGACAAAACAAAAAACAAAGACAGCAAAAAGGCAATGCTTGATTTGTACAAATCACTATATCCCGTGTCACAAAATTCATAATTTTTGCATTTCCATCTACTTATCGCCTTCATACATTTGATGAAGGACATTTGACAATTTTGTAACATATGCACTCTATTGCAGCAATATACTTGTACAGTAGAGGCACTTTCGGACACATAGTCCTGCAGTTTGATATTCCATAACTTCGTCAAACATTGGCATTTCCTCATCGTTTTCGCAAACATTCATTTTAGGTCACATTATATTCTAATATGATATCAAACAATTCTGTTCGGCCGGTCTGGAGGAGACGTGGAAAATAACCTTAACATACACGAATTCATACACCAATATTTCTTCATTGTTTTTTTTTACTTTTTTTATTTTATTTTATTTTATTTTATTTATTTTTTTTTTTTGTATTCACATACACAGAAAAATTGTTATTCATAGTCGCTTTTGCTATCACAGCGACTATGTTTTCCAAGTATCAAATGTATTGGATACGGCCGCATTTGCTGCCCACACCAAAAATATCTAGTCTAGAATTGAAACTTGCTAAGTAGAGCCATTTTGCTGCCCGCGACCGACTAATTTTCAAGTGTTCAATTTGTTTGGGAGGGCTGCATTTGCTGCCCACACTGACAAATCTTTTCTTTTCACACTATTTGTTGTTTGTTGGGTAGAGCCGCATTTGCTGCCCACACCGTATTTTTTTTCAGTCATCAACATATATTAACTATAAGAGAGTCAATATTTCAAGTGTTAAATGCAACAAATTAAATCTTCGTGATCCTTATATGCAACCCATACTTTGTGTTTTGTGACCTTTTGCCAATAAACTCTACAAAAAGGACAAACTATATTTGTACTTGAATCGCACAAGGTAGAATTAAAGTATGCCCATTTCTTAACATGAGAATCTACTTTGTCTTTCTGCAGTGCAATACTCTTCTAAATGTACTCTATCTCTCTCACCTTTCGACAAAAATCCTGAACATTTGGAATACAATCCAAATATATGCATAAATATATTTCTTGTTTAATATAAAGTTCATATAATTAATCGGCTGAATATTTGTTTATCCCAGCATTACCTCTTCCATGGTAAATGTGTACATCCGCGTTTCATATTGTAGTCTGCCAAACAATATGTTCCAGAATAACTTAACTAAATCACATACTCAGAATAAAAGTTTGATATTTTCACTGTGTTCATAACAAAAGTTGCATGTATGAGAATCAATCATTTTCCATTTGAAGAGTTTATCTTTGGTACAGACTATTCTGTGCAAAAACTTGAACTGAAAATGTCTAAACTCACTAGATATAGCGGCTTTATACCTCAGTTGAAAATATTCGTTCAATTCTTCCAAGCTTATTTCGGTATTTTAATCATTATTCCATTTAAAAATTAAATTTGTTTGGGGTTTTATCGTATTTTACATCAATTTTCTATAAACAAATTTTGGAACCTTGCTAATATCCATAATAATATTTATGGTTCTTTCTTCATCCCCTTCACACCTTTCATATTGTAACATTTCTTTCCATTCTCCAGATATAGCTGACAATAAACAGCAATATATGACAAAATCAAACTGTTACTGATATTTGGTATTAAATTCTTTATATGACAGGAAGAGACCATCTTCCTTCAATAAATGTGAAAAGCTGATTAAGTGAAAAGACTTAACTTCTTCCGAACAATCTCTTATTTCATTCGTACCTTTGAAGGATATTTCGTTTCCAACTAACTCAAAGTTTCTGAAACCTAGTGGGTCCGAAGTTGAGAAAGATATAACTGCTCACTCTGGGACACAAATACTCTACCTGTAAGCAGAACTTAACTAATGTGACGCAAAGTGCGAGAGCGCTTGGTTCCATTATACATGGTTTTTGGCTTTCTCATGCTTGAATTAAAACCGAATTAAGTCTTCGAGTGTAAAAGTAACAAAAGGTGTGCTCATCCGAATTATCATAGTGTATTCAATTCGACCATATACATATATATTGAACACAGTCGTGAATCCACCGAAAAAGGGAACAATCCAACTTTTATTGGCACATCAATGAAAGCTCTGGACTCATTCTTCAACTTAATTCTGAGAAGGTTGATTCAAAAGACGGTATGTGAAGGAACAACAGGAACCACCGAGATGGTTTCGAATTCCACTGGCATCACACAGCTGACGGAAGTCACATTAGCACATGCGCACTGCATCGACGAAGTTCGTTTGTTCGAATAATGTGGGCTCAAACCAAAATAAGCATGCTGGGAGGAAAATCAGAAATGTCAAATATTGTGAAAAACTGTAAGGCTCTGTGGTCCAAGGGCTAAATCATTTAAATCAGCACCCACAACTGTGATTGTGTTCAAAGACGTCTATATACCGACAATATGTCGCCGCCAGAGACGGAAACAAATGTGTACAAAATTAGATTTTGTACACGGAAACAAATGCGTACAAAATTTGATTTTCCCCGTATTTAAATTTTGAAATAACTGACCTTCACGTTCTACCAAACTGGCAAAGTCGAAACCCTGTACCTGACATGTGCCAGTTTGTGATCATACGTTTCCAGAACATATTCTTCACAGTTGATGCCGTTTGAATATTCATGGGCTTATATTTTAATGCACAATGTACAGTATACTGTTACATCCTCTGAAAATGTAATCCTTAACCCTTTCCCCCTTGAATTAAGACTGAGTCAACAGCTTTCCTTGCCATGGGTTGGGCACTAAGTGCCCAACCCATGCCAAGGAAAGCTGTTGACCTGGGTCATGTGATCTTGATAAGTCTCGGGTACATTTCTCGGTCAAATTGTTTTTCATAACTGTTGAAATTAGTTGAAATCACTGAAGCAGACGACATTTGACCACCAGCCGGTTTTGGCCGGTTTGAGGGGGAAAGGGTTACAGCTCAAATTCCAGACTGTGCAAACAGCTTCTCCTGTGCACTTTTGTCGTGGAAAGCCAATAACCTACACCGGCGGTGCACTACCTCTAAAACCGCCGACTAAGTATGCTGGTATCGGAAGGAAAGGTCTTCACGCAAGTAATGAGAAGGTGTCGTTGTAATAATGTAAATAAATGTGACTATTGTGGTTACTCGTAACCGAAGGTTCAATTAAGTGATGGGTGATTTCTGAATACATTTGTCAGAGGCACTTGATATTGCTGTCGTCGATTTCCCAGCTTTAACCCATTTCTGGTTCGGACAAGACTGAGTATTAAATTTTCTTATGCGCACCAGGGATAATTATTTAAATTGGGGTTTGTGATTCTGAAACATCTTACATTTTTTCATTCAAATTGTGTCTATTACCAATAAATTAAAGTAAAAAAAAACATTGAAACCCACAATAGTTCAAATCCAGAGGGTTTTTTGATTTTACGACTACAACCGGAGAGTTTTTGCTATCGATATATTTTGCTGTTGCTCAATTTTATGTTTCCTGTGAAAATTATAACAAACGCTGAAAAATCTGCATAGATTCTGGCTCAGCATGAAGAATTTCTGACAATCATTTCAAAGCACTATCTTCTCAAGCCGGTATGTTTGGTTTTCTTTTGGCCACGTCAGTAAATCTCCAGACTACGACCAATACAACAGTATAGTGGCTAAATGGTGTAAATTTGATGAAAATTGTGCTTGTGAAGAGGTGTATGTCAGATTTTAGGTTTGCTCAGCACACCTGAAAAAGAATTCGTTTTCCAGCAATTGTAATCAAGTGATATCAGAATGATATCACAACCCTTCGACCCTATCTATCTAAACTAGAGACTATTTTTGCCCCAAAAAGAACAAAAAAAAAAATCATAAAAAATAACAATTCACTGGAGCGTGACCATTTGAAAAACCTTTGTAGAGATCCACCCAAGGTACATTGCCACCAAGTTTGAAGCAAATCTGGCTGACCATTTTGGAGAAGAAGTCGAAAATGTAATTGTGAACGGACGGACGGACAACCCGGCCTCCTAAAAGCTCAGCCTGACTAGCAAGTCAGCTGAGCTAATGAGCACATTTAGCAGATATTAAAGTTACCAGGTAAAGACGCCATTTTACTGTTTTCTGTTAATCGATTCAACCCGTTTATTTTTAATTCACCACCGTTCTCACATGTCTTGATCGAAAATCATTAAAACCATACACCTGGGATATAAATGCAAAATCTAGTACATCCTGTTGTTTTTGGCGGTTATGTGAAGAGTTGAAATAACGACTGCAGTCGCTCTTGCTCAAACTATCTCATTTACAGACGGACGGAGGATGAGCCAAAGCATAATGTTTTGTCAAATATCTGAGTCTCACCACAACATGACTGTCGAAAACTATCTTCATTTTAACGACAGTGAAACAGGTCTAACACACACACACACACACACACACACACAGAGAGAGAGAGAGAGAGAGAGAGAGAGAGAGAGAGAGAGAGAGAGAGAGAGAGAGCGAGAGAGAGAGAGGGAGAGAGAGAGAGAGAGTCATGTGCACAAGCAGTGCGTGTACAAACAAAAGCACACCGTTATCACTTGAGTTTCGACATATTTTTTGGTGTATACCTTCTAGCTATAGCTGTCATTATTTCTGTCTCCTGTATGACATTTAGGGTGGCAGTATGTAAAATGGTGAACTATCGTTTGGTACAGCAATCTTAGACTTCAATACAGTGTATGGCAAACCCAATAATACTATGAATTAATGTAAGTAAGGGGTACCAAGGATTATTTTCGTCGTCTGCGCGCAGTCCGGAAACAAGACACAGATAAAACCACAACACTACGTTTAACAGTTAGTTCTGGTGCAAAGGCTTAATTTTGATTACTTGGAAGCATGCTGTGCACAATACTTGACCAATGTTGATAGTCCCATAATTATATGTAAAACATGTGCAGAAATTATATTTCCTTTACAAGTTTCGCATCCCATGTGTATGTTGGCATTACATGCTTTTGCGTTGACCACACAACTTGGCTTCCAAAGTGGCATCTGGGTATACCCCCCCCATTTGCTGTCTACATGCGTGACAAATGTTCTCGTAAAAGTCTGTACCCTACTGGTTTGGCTTATAAAAGCTTTTATTGCTTCAGGCTGTAAGTCACAAAAACTCTCCTAGAGAGACTTGGAACTGCTGAGGAAAGCAAGGCCCGTGACGTCAATACAGAAGCGGGGGAAAACACACCAAGATCTAAATATCAAAGGGCAAATCAACCGATCCTTTTCTGTGTTGACAACGTAAACAAACAGGTATCATGAATAAGGTACACTCGAAGTAAACGGCATAAATGACTGCATTTATTCGTGTTGTAGATTGAAGAAGCACGACTGATTAGATTAGTGAGCCAGATTATAGTACTAAGAGTACATTAGCCTTTAACCTGTCTAAAACGTCGGATTCAATTAGTTGTCTCATCCTATGTGAGGCACCACCAGTGGCCACAATCACCAAGAAGATACAAGTTGTTAACACCGATTATTATATTAGGGCATCAAAGTCCATCTTACGCAATTGAGGATGATAAAGAGCAGATAGCACCCCTTGTGACAGATCATGTTGCAAGTTGAACGATCTGAAGGCAGAAGAGATTCGACTCTATTGATTGGTCGAAAGTGTCAAAAGCAACCGGAAACAAGTATCACAGTTCATACGTGCACCTCAGGACGCCGTTTACAACAACGCCATAGTTTTCTTAACGGGGTTTACGGTACAGCGTCTCTTCTAATTGACCTCATTACAAAACCCACAGGTTTGTCAAAGTCACAAACTAAAGTTCAAAGTTCACGGTGTTATCTTAATTGTCAAAAATGTACTCTTTCCTGGACATCATTCATAAACGATTTGCTTCCAAAATTTTTCAAGTTAATAATACGATTTATGATTTTTTCCTTAAGTCTGCATCAAACGATATATATATATATATATATATATATATATATATATATATATATATATATATATATATATATATATATATATATATATATATATATATATATATATATATATAATTATGCGTGTACGAAGGCTCCGTACTCTTTTTGATGCTTTGGTCGCTCCAAAAAATGCATAAAACAGGGTACTGAGATTGTTTCAACACATAAATACCCAGAGTCCATGTGCGCATTTTCATTCATAAATTTGTTGCAGTGTAATTACGGCAGAATACAATGAAGACATAATAGTAAAGCCCGATCCTAACTGGAATTAGCTGAGCAATCTGCTGGTTATCCCCGACATAATCAGTATGTACCGGTTGCCGGTCATAAAAACCCTGATTACTCGCGTGGCCTATAATACTTTCATTTGCCAGGAAACCATGCCAGTATATGAAATTCTATTTATTGTTGATCAAATCTATCGCTTGTATTTGCTCAACTCATGCAAAGTACGCTCTGGCACCACTGTTCTTGTAACACGGAGGCTATCAAGTGGCCTGCCATTTGCACGTTCATCACAAACTAATATACCCTTCACAAAACTGCATTGATTGCGAGGTTCATGTAATACCGCTTTCTGATCAAATGAACCAAATTAATAAAACAAGCCAACACAACTGTTTGTGGCATGTATTTTGCTATTAGCACGACAATTGCTACATGCAGCCATTCTGATACATGTTCGATTACTTTAGTCTGGCTTCCCAGACCCAAACGAAGAAGCGCCGAATTTTGGACTGAACAATAGTAAAACATTACATGAACCGACACCGTAAAAGATTTCAAATGATTACGTATTTGCTTCCGATTTCTTCTCGTATCACTGTCAAGTTTATAGTTTATTGACTAATCAACACCACAAAAACTATTAATAAAAGACCTTCACACCACAGGTCATCCGTAGCACCGCACATTTCTCTTTTGACAACTTCAGTCAAATGTCAACGTGTCAAGTATTTCATTAATTTCACAGAAAAATGTCGTGCCAGGAAAGATGAGATTAATCGCTAGAAATTTCTCGCATGTCAACATTGATCGTTTGTCTTATTCCTGTTGAAGTTTTCATTTAGAATTAAATTCAAACTTTGACATTCTGAAGCAGTAATCACGCGGCAATTTTTGTAATCACCTTGTTGTTTCGAGTAAAGAGACTGTTTACAGTCTGTTGGTAGTCTTCGTGCTTACAAAAGCGAAACTTAACAGTAAACTTGTAGCTCCTGAAGACACAACACCTTTGACCACACATATAATATGTCATTGTATTCGAGTCAGCAACTAATACAAATGATTTCACGTCCACATATGATGTTCACATTTCTTTGTCTAAACTTCACCAAATTTTGAAATAAGATGCATTAATTACTTAAAATTGCAACAGGTACTATGTTTTGAAGGGTCTATATCTTTCCGACTTATTTCACTTGCCTAAAAAGCATCCTGACATTGACAACCAACTGAAACCTGGTGGCTCTTTGTATATTCAACTGGCAACTACTTTGTCATTGTGATGTAAAAGTATCAAATTGCAATTGCCTGTCATTGACTTATTAAGTAAGTCTGAAGAAATGCGCTGGCATTATAGACCATATGCAGGTGAATCTGAACGCTTCAACTGTTTCTAACTCTGTGCAGCCTGCACTAACAAGAAAATGACCACTATTTTCAACCACGACTGTTGCCGTTAATTTTTTTTTCACTTTATTTCGCTTTACTTCATTTTCAAAAACAATGGGAGTTTTGCTGAAAGATACACAATACTATATGAGACAATACAAGGTATGCAAAAAGATGCAGGGAAAGTAAGACCATACAATAAAATACAATATAAAAGTGTTAACACACAGCTGATAGTTTAGGGTTCACATGCCATCTTTCAAACGCTCGTTGATACAAACTGAAATTGCAGTAAACGGAGGCAGTTTCAAGGACGACTATGTCCATTTCCATCAAATAATCAGTTGAGTGTTTCCGTGTACCTTAATCATTTACTCGCGATGAGTAAAACAACTTTCGTGAGTCAAGCAATAATAGAGCACGAACTAAAAAAGTGGGTTTGTTTCACAGCAAATCTGTGTCCTTACAAAAGAAAGTTTGTAAAATAAAATATGAACATCTGCAGAAGAGAAGGCATGACAGTACGAAGACTGTAGCTAAATAAGGTTCTTCGCATGAAACAATCTGATGGTAAAAATGAAAATCCAGATAGAAAGAAATCTCGAAAAAAAAGTAAAGTATCGGAAAGCAAACCAGAATAGATCCACGTAGCAGAAAACTGTGCCTAAATCTAGTACACGTTATACATAAAACTTTCAATTCAGTTATGGACTACTGTTGACAGTAGGGTAGGGACCTATGACAGTGTGATACCATGCAGGTAGCTGTTGCAGTATGTGTTGGTACACAGACATGACTTCCTCAGGGCATTATAATGGTCAGGATAACATGTGATCCCTTCAGGGCATCATAAAAGTCCAAATGCCCTTCAGTTGCATAATTTTAAACACCACGACACCATCATATAGCAACCCCAAAATCTTGCAACTTCGGAGTTTCTAGCTATTGCGGTTTCCGCAAAAAGCAGGACAAGAAAGAGAGAAGAGAAAGAAAGAAAGAAAGAAAGAAAGAAAGAAAGAAAGAAAGAAAGAAAGAAAGAAAGAAAGAAAGAAAGAAAGAAAGAAAGAAAGAAGAAAGAAAGAATGGAGAAACAGTATGTCAGTGTTGGCACACAGACATAATTTGGGATATTATAAGGAAGTATGTTTCTATGAAACCAATCGGACGCGCGTGATAGGGCCAGCGGAAGACTGTTTAATAGGACCAGTTGTGTGGCTTTCAATAACATATCTTGATTTCACCCAAGTGGCATTTATATGAATTTCAAATATTGTTATACTGAAACTAACTTAAGCTATTTTGAAATTTATTCCCACACAGAAAGAATTCCATTGCTTGACAGTCTTGACTCCTTTTTACTCACAGTGGAATCAAACAAAGATCTCATATTTCTAATCGTAGTTTTTGGGTTAGAGTGATCAAGTGAAGCCCTGCATTTCATTAAATCAAAATTATGTCATCAGTAGTGGCAGAGGTCCTCGTTTCGAAGGACATAATTAGTAATACTGATACTTCATATAGAAGTACGTTAATAATTTGGAGTAATTTATACTGAAGCTATAGCGACGAAGCTTCTGTCATAATTGTATTTATCTATTTTATTTTTTTTAGCGTGGTAGGAAAACTGTCGCCATCCACTTGAAGTGTACATTAATGTTTAATATGGCCATTATTGTTTTAATAATAAACCTACAACAGCAGCTAAATATAATCAATATTATGGTCTCAGGGTATACCTGCTTCTGCAACTTAAACAGCATGTGGAGTTGGGGGTCATTTGGTGCGGTAGAGTTGCACTTAACCGTTTCTAAGTCCATGGAGAACTACGATTAATCGTTTTCCGTCAGGACAGAAATACAATTAAGCATTTCCCCGACTAGAAACTCAAATTAACCGCATCTACTTGATTAAAAAAATACAGTTGACCGTTTCGTAACACTTTGCCTTCGAGTGAATAGTAATATAAACCATTTCAACCATTTGCCTCCATTAACTGCATAATATTACCGTTTTCTCTCGATTTAGAACTATGAGTAAGCGTTTTCCCTAGTTTAGAAGTACATTTTATTTATTTTATCTATTTTTGGTAAATAACCTGATGTTGAAGAGTGGCTTGTTTAGGTGTGAAACGTAACACAGCGGCATTTTATAAATTGCATTTTTGTTACATTTTAAAAAATTCTTACGGTGTGAAATAGAACACCGCCGTGATTTGTAATTGCGGTGAATTGTAAAATAAATTATTGCGCTGAAATTTAATAACCTGGTTATTTTAAAACAATAGATGATCCCTTTCACCATGAACAGACCTTTTCAACCGATCATAGTTAAGCCTTCTAATATTCACGATAATTTGGATTTTAATGGACTTCCTTGACTTGTGCGTTCCTTTATATGCCTAGGAATTTCTTTTCGTGATCAAATATGGCCAAAATATGGACAGATAGCCTGGCGCTTCTATAGGATACATACACAATTCAAGATATAGGCCACAGCCCTACCCCCATACAATAAACCTGTACTTTTCCCATAAATTCTCGCTTGTCTGCTGTGGGATTTGAACACAAACACAATGGCACCACCTCAAACAATCAATCAATTAATCCATAAAATAGAATAAAAATATAAATACGAAAATAATTCTAAAAAAATAATTTTGCTTGTATTTATCTCCAACCGATAGGTGTACATTTATTTGCATATGCAGTTTACACAAAGTAATTTAACGTTTTCCAAAATGATGAAGTAACACCAGAAAAATACAGATTTGAGTAACGAAAGTGACAAAGAGCACAATCTCTATTGAGGGAATAAAATTGAAACAAAATGGGTAGCCGTACGTGTATTTAACTGCAGTTCCACTACTTTTAGTACCGTGCTTAACTTAATTTGGCACTGTTGGCACACTCATTCCTCGCGCTAAACTTAAAATACACCGAAAATTACTGAAAAAAAAACTAGAAAAGAAGATTTTTTCAAAGCAAATCTGTCTGTGTGCCTTTTGAAATTTCTAAATATCAAATGCTACATTTTTTGTCATTTGGTACTTCACATTCCATTAAGCTTATGGCAAGATGAAAATTTCAAATGTCCTGAGTAGTTACCCGCTGAAGACCCTTTAATTTATTTGAGCTAATACAGCCTATGTCAAAAATTCTACAGAAGAACGTGACAATAAGAGGTTAGCTTATGGAGTGCAGAGAGTTCGGACTACGGAATATGGTAATGACACCAGATAGATAGATAGATAGATAGATAGATAGATAGATAGATAGATAGATAGATAGATAGATAGATAGATAGATAGATAGATAGATAGATAGACAGACAGACAGACAGACAGACACAGAGAGAGAGAGAGAGGGAGAGAGAGAGAGAGAGAGAGAGAGAGAGAGAGAGAGAGAGAGAGAGAGAGAGAGAGAGAGAGAGAGAGAGAGAGACGACCGAATATGGTAATGACTACCAGGAAAGTGGTTCTGAATGAAAAGACACAAATACAAAGTCCAAATAACCTTGACCTATAACGTTTAGAGGTTACATGTTAATTACAAAAATGTAAGGTATCACAATACCTACAATTTGAGCCAACAAGGTTAAAATATGATGAAAATTAACAGCGTTATAGCTAGATGAAATGTCAAAGGTCCACATAACCTTGACCTTTGACCTTAAGAGTTCCAATGTAAATTACAAAAATGAATTGTGTTACAATATCCTTTTTCAAGCCCTGGTAAATACCAAATTTTATGTCCGGGAGATAGGGTATTCCGTAATTAGCATGTCCGCAGTATGAGGGTGTCAGCAAACATACGTGTCCGGTGTATAGCCCCCCCTGGGGGGGGGGGGGAGAGAGAGAGATTTTTGCTTGTGGCATTACCATTTTTCTGAAATACAGTTGAACGCTGTTAAATAGTACTTTGTGCTGGAAAGTGATCCCTACACAGCTCCTGAACACTTCTCCCTAGACTTTCGTCTATCGCTCGACCTTAGATGTTTAGCCGGACTCTATGTATAGTTATGGGATCGAATTTCGAACGGGATCAAATGTTGAACATCCTCCTATTACCGTGATAATCGCCACGATTTTGCCGTAATTGCGCAGGTGCCATTTTGCTGTCGTGAAGTTTTAGGCGCAGTACTTTGGTACAAAATGAGGCAAAAACAAGAGTATTTATGCATGACGTGGAAATTGTGTTTGCGCTCCAATGAAAAAAACTGGCGTATTCTCACTAGGCCAATACGATCACAATCGCAACGAAAAAGTTGCACATAGAATAAAGCCGTAGTCCTAGGCCTACACTGTATTCCGTTATGCGCGAACAGATGCGCAGAGCGCTTGTGCCCGTATATCGAGGTTTCGCCAAAGAAATGCTGCATAGGCTGAAAAAGGGACGTGCATGCACCGTAGTTAAATCTTTTCATGTTGTAAAGCTGTCTGTTCGAAATTCAACGCCGCTCACAAGCGGAGCTGCGGCAAGACATGCTTGGGTGAATGACATACTTATGTGTTTCCTTTTGGTAGCTTGCCAAGCGTCTTACTAGGTATCCTGTAAGTATACATTTGGCTGTCCGTATGATATTCGTGTTTAGATGAATCGTGTTTCCATCAATTGGGTTTACACAGGACCAGGGTAAATTCTTAACTGTGTGGAATTCGCCCCCCCCCCCCCGCCTATTTCGTTGCGACAGTGCCACATTATATAACAGTGAGGGTTTTCTGTGATTCTGTCTGTGTTTTCTGTATTTATGTCTATGTACCGTTGCACGTGACATAATGTTTTCTCTGTTTCTCTTCTCTTCTCTCTCTTTTGTTCTTTCTTTCTTTCTTTCTTTCTTTCTTTCTTTCTTTCTTTCTTTCTTTCTTTTCTTTCTTTCTGTCGACATTTTGTCCGGAGCTTTTCTCGGACACCACACAAGCTACAAACGTCAAGCCTGGCATGGTAGTACACCAAGTAGGGAAGTTGTATCTGATTTGGAATATTCAATAAATTCCAAACCTTGTAAATTTGGGCCATTTAAGGAAATAAATCTTTAATAACTTAAAAACTAATATTGCTAGGGGCACGATTCCCGATTTTATGTATTGGTTTATCTTATATGTAATGAACGTATCTCTAGAATGTACAAATTAAAATTATGCAAATTCGGGCAAATCAATTTTTTTAAATCTTTAATAAATTCAAAATTACTAAAGATACAGACACGATTCTATATGCTGTATATACGTTTGTGAGGATGGACTGTTTAATCGGCATATTTCCAAATTTATAGCAATTAAAATTATTCAAATTCTGTCCAAGGTTATGAAAAAAAATCTTAAATACCTTAATAGTAAATGTAGAAAGTGGCACTTTCCAAATGTTATTCTATGTGACAGGTCAACAACTAGTAAGTTTGTATTTGCAACATGTTAGAAGACAAAGAACATTTAGCATTTCGCATAGTCCTCATTTTGAAACCACACAAACAGATTTGCTGCGAAGCAAATTTTTATTTAGGCCTAGTTTGATCTGTTTCCATAGGCCTATAATTATGTCTACAGCCAGCGTATAGTTGATCATTCTACAGGCAAAACTTCCGTCCTGTTAGTATCTTTATGAATGCAAAACATGACTTTCTTCCTTACGTTTTTGTGTTAACTATCAAATGCAAGGAAAGTGAACCAAAACTAAACTCGGATTTTGTTGTTACACGTCGATTGTACATAACCATCGCGCAATTACGTCTTTTCACATGTGAAAAAGAGCCATCTATTGTTTTAAAATAACTAGATTATTACATTTCACCGCAGTAATTTATTTGACAATTCACCGCAATAACAAATCACGGCGGTATAACATTTCACACACTAAGACATTTTTGAAATGTAATAAAAATGTAATTTTATTACAAAATACTGTGGTACTACATTTCACACCTTATCACAAAAGGAAAGCGATGTCTGTACGGTTTTCTAACTTCCTGTTGCCCAAGTTAGAAAACCCTACAGTGATTTCTAAGTTAAGATCTGATGATACATATTCTACTTCAAAATTGAGATTTGCCGGCGTTCCGGTCTTAAAAACTTTAAGACTCCCGCACATGCTCCCCGTCGTTTGAAGCTGGGTGATATGGGACTCAATGTAAAGATAGCCTCCATAAAAAAAAAACTGGCATCTTTTCATGGTACTCATGTCAAACAGTTTCGTGGGATATGGAAACGTTCCCATCACTGTGACTTATTGAAGGCTCTTTGATGTTCCTTCTGTAAAAAGCGTAATGGACAAAGACGTTGTCTGCACCAAAAAAAACCCCGCATTTTTCGGGTTCACTCTCCGCTCATGTCATCATGTTGCCACTTGCTGTCCTCCTAAATGTTGCACGGATCTGTGACAAAAGGATCAATTTTAGAAGAATGGTGGTCTTGCCGATCCAGGTAATTTTAAATGAGACAAGCACTGTATCGGTGATAGTCACAGCCGTAAGATCCATTGCTGTAATTTAAACCTAGATGTAATAGTGGTGCTTGCACCACTGAGGGCACCGCCATATGCAAACATGGTACAGTTTAGGGCAGCAACTATTGCTGCATGCTAGAAGTTTATCCCTCTAATAAGGTCGCATTTCCAGTGTATTTGGGGTGGCCTCAGTAGGAGAATCACGTTAATTCCAGCATCCAGAAGCAAATAAGCTAAAAAAATCAGTGATTGTGGAGACACTGAATTTTACAAAAGTGGCTGTGTCACCTTGACAAATGGGTCAAGGTCCCTTATTTTCAAACTTAACCTTGGCCGTATAGAGGATTATAATCATGTACAATATAATATCCATAAATGAAAAAGTTTATAAATTATTGTGGGGACACTGAATTTCACAAAAGTGGCTGTGTGACATTGGGAATCAGGTAAAGGTCACTCAGGTTTGAACTTCACCTTGGTCCGATAGAAAACTATAATGATGTGCAATATGAAAGTGCTAGCTCAAAAACTTCTCAAGTCATCATGCGGAAATCACGCCGACACCATATTCACTAATGTGGCTCTGTGCCCTTCAGAACTGGGTCAAGGTCAACCATCTTCGAACGTGACTTAGCCCTTACAGTTGGCTATAATATTTTGCAATATCAAAGCCCTACCTCAGAAGCTTCTAAAGTTATCATGCGGACACCAAATCCACTAATGTGGCTCTGTGACATTGGAAATTGGGTCAAAGTCAGTCAACTTTCAACTTATCCTAGCCCTTACACAGGACTAAAATACTGTGCAATATGAAAGCCTTAGCTCAAAAACTTCGCAGGTTATCATGCGGAAACGATCTGGACGGACGCTCGATCACACGGAAAGACAGCTTGGCAGGCAAATTCATTTTGACTAGCCAGTTTTAGGCTTCACAATGAGAGTGACTTTGCGGGCGGGGGTTCTGCAATTCACGATTCGCGAAGGCACGCCGGCGCTGTTGCAACTTAAGCCCGCGGAGTCACTGACAAACTCTGTTTTTCTATTTTACGTCGAATACAATATACAACGCTTTATTTTGACCCAGTTGTGAAAACAATACAACATTAGCTATTCAGCAGCTGTTATCACAGAGTTTGAATAAAATATATGAAGTAAAAAATATACAAAACAAACAACCATTGACTTACACATGCCTCTGAGATTGAGACATATAACTGTACAAAAATGACAATCTCCAACATTTTGTGCTCCCCCTCCATTATCACCCAAGGTGACAATGGAAGGGGTACACAAAAACATTATGGAAATACACAAAAGGAATCTTTACAAGAAAAACTTTCCCAGTGCCTTAATAACCTTTTGAAAGTGGGAAAGTCAAGGGTTGATCTCACTTCATTTGGAAGTTTTTAAAAAGAATGGAGTCCTCCTTTGGTTGTCTCACTTGAATAGGATTTCAGTGTATAACCAGCTTTCAAGTCATACCCATGAGAAGTGAGCTTAAAAATGTTATTGATTTGCGCTGGCTTCAGGCCATGTACTGCCTTTAAAAACCTCAATTGCTATACTCTTGATACGTGAAAGCTACAGGGTTAGCATATCCGTCATCTGTAAAAGAGTGCTGTAATCCAAATCTCGCCTATCGAAAACAAATTAAGAGCTCTATACTGAAGTTTTTTTCCAATTTGGCTGAATTTTGAGCACCATAAATGTGTCAAACTGCTGGGCAGTAGTTTAAGTTTGTAAGTACAAATTATTTATATAATGAAAGCCTCGCTTTTTGTGTCAAGGAAGTGTCCCAAACGTAGTAAGCAATTTTATTGTCTCGAAGTTGATTTGATAATTTTGTATATATGTTCAGAAAAATTTAGTCTATTGTCTAGTTGGACATCCAGCAGTTTGACACTTTGTTGGCCTGAGATAATAGTCCCTCCGATTGTTACATTTCAAGGACCGTCCTCATTTGAAATCATATAAATGTACTGAAATTTGGAGGGATTTGCCTGCAGTTGATTCTATTCGCACCAAGATGTTAGAGACTCACCATTTAAAACAGTCTTTCCTGCAAGACTAACTTTGGTCTTGGATTCAACTAGAAGAGTGTTGTCATCAGCGTAGTTAAAAAGGGCACCATCCTGGATCGCACAAAAGACGTCATTCATGAAAATATCAAAGATTGTCGGTTCCAGGATGAGGCCCTGGGGGACGCCCTTCAGAATGGAGTTCCAGGAGTAAGTGGCGTCAAGAACTTTGACTCTTTGTTTCGTGTTTAACAGATAATTTGAAAGTAAATCTACGGAGGAGGTCTTCATACCATATGCATATAATTTGGCAGTGGTCGAAGAGTGGAGCAAACAATCAAAAGCCTTTGATAAATCTAATAGAAGAACTTTAGTCAGAAGACCATTCTCAAGGGCATCCCGCCAAGTATCACATAAGTGGAGCAGAACATGCTGGCAGCTGTGCCCTGTTCTGAAGGCTGATAAACATGTGTGATAAATGTTTGGGAGAAAATCATCCGCCAGCCGCATTTCGAGGAGCTTCTCTAAGACTTAAGATAAACTGCTGAGAATGCTAACTGGCCGATGGTTTTTCTTTTCCAAAGCGCTTTCCTTTTTATATTCAGGGGATAATTTCCACAGCTTTAGCAGGGTACAGAAAAATACAAGTATCGATACATTTGTTTAACAATTTACAAAACTGGGGAGCGAGTAAATCGCTCATGTTTGACAAGGCCTTTGTCGGGATCTGATCACATCCCTGTCGCTTTTTTGGGGGGATCAAGATTTTTTAAAACAAGCTGCATTCCTGTTGTGCCTATAGTCATAATTTTTTAGTCTTTTAATATTTGTCCGAAATATTCTGAACACTTGGGTGAGCCCAAAGTATATCATCTGGATCAAATCGAACACCATTTTACCTTGTGCGCTATCATTTTGACGAGTAACTTTTGTATACTGCTGTGATCTCTTAGTCAAGACATTTATATGCACTATTTTCATTGGAAATATTGCTTATGACTGCCCGGCACGCATGCTGGGGATCATGGACTCGGGTCCTGGCGCGCTGGCTGTCCAACGGGCAATGCAACTGATGTTTCATGGCCCTCTGAAGACCATGCATTCCCAGGGCCCGCCTCTGTGACCACTTGGTCGGCTATTATTATAATTATTTGATATAGGGAAGCATCCTGCCAAATGATGTAACCTACATGCATCTTGTTTTATTTGTGCATGGGAAATACTTCATTTTATGTTTGTTTGAAGAGTGTAGTCATTATTTCGATGTATCGTTGTATGTGTTTGTACTTTCCTCGATATCCGGGGTTGTAATAAATCATTATAATTTGGTTGCAGTAAAATAAAAAGTACATCTCCTGAGCTCCATTTCTGTTTGGAAGTATTTATCAATAAACTATGCACGTACTACCAGGAGCCCCTCAAAAAAGTTACAACTTCATTTTACATGACGGGAAGCGACAAAGCTTATTTTACTCACAATTTTTCAATGGTAATTGGAACTCCGTTTCTCCTTTTATTCAGTATTTGAACATATCATAAAATATTTAATGGTATTCTCAAGTCTACTTAATGTTATCATTAAATAGTTGATCATAACATTGATAATTTAAAAATATCATTACATATTTAGATATAACATTAATTCGATTAAATTTTATTATGAATTCAGTATTTGAACATATCAAATATTTAATGATATGATCAACTTTATTTAATGTTGTCATTAAATATTTGATCATAACAGTAATTGTTTAAAGATATAATCAAATATTTAAAGATAACATAATTTCGATTTAATCTTATAATGAGATGCATTTGAAGATATGTCTAATTCTGGGAAAGCTTTCTTTAATTTTATCACACGACAAAATCCATTTGATGATAACATAACATATGTCTAAATGTATTTAGTCATATCATCAAATCGATTTGCTTATATGTTGAAATACCCATACGATTTAATCTTATCCCTAAATGGAAATAATGAAATGTTCAATCAGATTTCATGATATGTGAAAAACGCGACCTGGACCTTACTCAAAACTTTTGCTGCTTGAGAAACTACGGAGCAAGATAATAAATGCCCCCCCCCCCCCAATAAACCTAAAACCATAAAGACCTTACAAGACATGGAACGGTCATGGCAGTTTCCGCAATTCGAACAAGCAACTAATTATTAACTGTCACGTTATCTTTTTTTTATTTTCTGACTCAAGACAAACAAATAATTCATATTTTGTCACATTGGATGTATGGCATGCATGTTTTATTAAAATGGACCAGGCGTGCAGACCATGCAGCGTTTTCATTACCCATTCTGTCTTTTCCGTGAACAGCAAATAACCATTGTACCGCCATCATTGAAAAATGGCGGCAGCCGGGAGCGGCAACAACTGCGACCAGCGTGTCTCTCGGTGTTTTAGAGCCCATTAGACAAACATACTTTCGATTTATATCAACCTGCAAGAGTGTAGCAGTACAAATAACTGTACAAGACAATTGCAAGTTGATCAAGCATTGGTTAAGTTGTATAGAATACGCGACCAGTTGGATTCAGATGCATATAACAATTTAGAGTCGGAAGTCACATGAGAAGGTCGCCCGGAAGTAATTCTACAGAATTAGTCTTATCATTAATTCATTAAGGTCACTTCGGATTCATTTCATCAAAACATTAAATATTTATTGTTATCACTAAATATTTTGTGTTATGATTGCTTCAGACCAAATAGAGAGCGTACATTTTTCTAGTTCCAGAAGTAATTAATGATACGTTTAAATCGCTATTATTATAACGCCAAATGGATTTCAATATAAGACCAAGCAACGTCTATTTAATCATAACAATAAGTCGAGTTAATGTTATCATTAAATAGAATTTTACTTATGATAAATAATTTCCCATTTAGACTTATCATGAAATCGCGTTTTGATGATATTATAAAATCAATTTAGTGATATCAGTAAAAAACGAATATTTCAACATAACGATTTAATTTTATCATGTCATCATCCAATATTGAATGATATATAAAAAGTACTGAACAAAAGGAGAAACGGCTTTCAGTTAAAAAGCTCTTGTTAACTGACAGTGAAGAAACTGGCCGATATACCAAACCAAAAAGACCGCTTGATCGAAGGAAGCGCATTTTGGGCAGTGCGGGTCAGGCGTAAGATGATTTTCACGTGGCATTACACTGTAATACCTGCACTAGGCTACGACATAAGCTCTCTGAAAAAAAAAATGAACAATGCTAGTGGCCATTTTTTTTAAATCTTACAGACATTAAGAAACTTAATTTCATGATGAATCCTAACGGAAATCATTCTATACATGTCGTTAAATATATCAATGAGATCAGAGATCTGAGGAAGCTAACAATTAGAAGATAATCAAGTGTTGTGACCGTGTCTGCACCATGAACTGCAAATGTATGTGCACAGTAATGTTTTGTGTCTTTATGTACCTGATGTATATTGTATTGAGACTACATCTGTTCCAGGGCATATGTCAATGAAGTATCCCTCATGTGTGTATGTGTGTGTGTGTGTGCGTGTGTGCGTACGCAGACAGACAGACAGACAGCCAGACAGACAGACAGACAGACAGACAGACAGACAGACAGATAGACAGATAGATAGATAGATAGATAGATAGATAGATAGATAGATAGATAGATAGATAGATAGATAGATAGATAGATAGATAGATAGATAGACATTACTTACTCGGAACTTTTGCTGCTTGAGAAACTACGGAGCAATCTCCGTTCAATTGGCCAAATACCGCGGCAATCAGGTTTACTGTGGCGCTGGGGCTTGCGGTGGCAAACGTCAGATATTGAATTTGGGGCGAACGGAGTTTAAAGCTAATGGTCCAAAATCACTACCTTGTTCACAACATCGCCGTAATGGCGTGCACCTTTGCACACCTTGGCGGGCTTTCATCTACAGAAGGAAGGCAGTTTATAAAACAAATGATTCAAATTGGAAATCTGTGCCAATTTCCCAATGTGTTATCCAGATTGAGATTACAGGCTTATTGGCCCTCTCACTTTCATCACGATCAGCTAATAGGAAAAATCGATGCAGCAGATCATAAATGACCAAACTGATGGAAATCGACAACTTTACGGGATACATGCACCTCACACCAAAGAGTGCACGGCCCCTGGCATCAATATATCTGTGGAGCTATCATAGCTCCATGATATACCACAGGCTTTCCTGCGGACTGACATTCTGGGTTTGGGGATCATTGAGCTACAGCTGGGGGTCATCAAGCCTACGACGCCGACTGGGTAGCGTAATACATGTACGTACATGTGCTTATATTAAGAGACACTGAACCGTTTCGCAAGGCTCGCGAAGTGCCACTACTACCATTATTATACTTGAGTCTTATCGTCTGGAACCACTTCCTAGTCGTTATTACCCAATGCCGTAGTTCAAACTAAAAAATCTCCATAAGCTAACCTGTCACTGTCTAACCTATATAAATATGAAAGTACTATTGTACACATTGTCCACGTTCCTTTGTAGAAATTTAACAAAGGTTGCATTAGCCAAAAAACAGTAAAGAGTCTTCAGCGGGTAACTACTCAGAACATGTTTCAAAGCCTACACCCGTACGTGTCTCTCTGAGTAGCGGTTCCTTGTCTAAGCGAAATATTCAGCAAAGACAACACAAATAACTAGAAAAAAATTTATTGTTTCAAAGACATTTTTCTCACATGTTGATTAGTAAATCATAAATCGAAGTTTATATTGGACTTTTAATCCATGTGGTAATATTTCTGATTTTCCAATTTTTTCACTCAAACCTCTCACATATGGGATTGAGATACGCTTCATTTCCTTTTTCTCTTTTTTTACGGGTTTCTGTCTACAGGCTTTCTGTAAGGAACGATTAATTTGATTCTTGTTGTACCCATTTCTTTTGAATTTTAGCTTTATATAGTTCATTTCTCTTTCTTGGTTGTCTTTATCACAAATTGCCATGCATCTGTCGAACATCGTTTTTATTACACCTTGTTTTATGCTGGCAGGGTGGCATTATTGGAAAAGGAAAATACGTGAATCTATAAAAATTAAAACGTACAAGACAGGTCCTGAAACTGGTATGAATCGGGATAATGGATTTGAGATAGGATTCGTCTGGGACTCTATTGTGAAGAAAAATAATTGAATAATTCCTTAGTAGGCCTAGGCTGTATTTTTAGCGTGCAGTAATGAAAAGTTCTAAGTCATTTTGTTATTATAGGTACAAATATGTTGTTTACTTTCGTGTCTACGTAAATGACGTCAAAAATTACATATAATTACGTGCAAGGCCTAACTGACCAGTCTAACGTTCAAATAACACCTTTACTCCCATTGAGAAAGCTGGGGACATCACCGGCGAAATATCTGGATATCAGAAATATTACCACATGGATTAAAAGTCCAATATAAACTTCGACTTATGTTTTAGAAAAAATTGTTTCAGAGAAAATCTGTATGTGTGCCTTCAAAAGTTGTAAATATTAAATGCTACAACTTTTATTCTTTGGTACTTCACATTACATTAAGCTTATAGCTGGATGTAAGTTTGAAAGTCCAAATGACCTTGACCTTTGACCTTTACAGGTCACATGTAAATTGCACAGTGTTACAATACCAACAATTTAAGCCCAATATGGACCAAATCGGATGAAAATTGGCCAAGTTATGGCAAGATGAAACTTACATAGGGCCAAATGACCTTGACCTTTGCCCTTTTGAGGTTACGTTTTCTTATCAAAATGTGCAGTGTTGCAATACCTACAATTTGAGTCCAACATAATCAGAATTGGATGGAAATTGGCCAAGTTATGACTGGATGAAACTTTCAAAAGTCCAAATGACCTTGACCTTTGACCTTTAGGGGTCACATGTAGGCTTCACAAATGTGGAATGTTACAATAGCTACAGTTTGAGCCCAACATGATCAAAACTGGATATAAATTGACCAAGTTATGGCCAGAAGAAAGCCACCATCGAAAGTGGCCTTTGACCTTGAAATGACCTTTGACCGTGAGATGACCTCTACCTGAAGTGAACCTTGACCTTAAAAGTGCCATTTTGGCCCAAAATTGACATTTGAACTTGACATGACCTTGACATTTGAGATGACTTTTGCCTTGCAAAGAAAGAAAGAAAGAAAGAAAGAAAAAAAGAAAAACAATATGTCTCACAGACATAATAATGAATGAAATTAACGTGGCAAATGATGAAAAAGCTAAAGAAGTGAAACTTTGCTTATAAATGCAGAGCTTCGAAATGAATAAAGAATGCCTATCAAACCAAACAAAATAACTACATTTGTGTAGTACAAGTTCAAGTGTTTTGGTGCGTTTTGATTTAAGAAAGATCAACTTTAGAACAGGTGTGTGCATCATCTGTTCACGATTAGATGACTCCCATTGGCATGGTGCTTACAATTGTGTTTATAAAAGGCAATGATAAAGCCCCTGCTTAAAAAATGGGTCGTTCGTTTGTCAAGAGACTCCAAAACAGCACACCACTCAGTAAGCTATCATCATCATCATCATCATCATCATCATCATCATCATCATCATCATCATCATCATCATCATCATCGTTATTATTATTATCATTTATTCATATATGATTTACACTAGGGGCTCCTGACACCAGAGTAGTAATAAAGACACATCCAATAACAAAAGGCCCATGGGCCTTATGCTCTGCTGACATATATTCTAGGGAGCATCGCAAAATTCATTTCCTAAAATGCATTCTCTCCACTATGCTTAGAAATTAGTGAAGGTCCTCCATATGATGCAACATCGAACTTTCTCATGAACACACATTTGTGGTACAGTTGGTGCTGTTGGTCTTATTCTTTATCGACATATTGAATTAAGTGTCCCTTTTTGAGTGCTTAGTGACCTTGAAAGATAGGTCAAGGTCACATACCATATTAGAATATTTGACCATTGGCCTTATGCACATTTGATGTAAGTGTTGTAGTTCCATCTCACTTTATTATGTCATGGACATCACAATATAATATAATAATTTCCTGATATGCACTCTCTGCATGACCTTAAGAAAGAACGTCAATGTCAGCGGTATTTTAACGCAATAACTATTTTCTATACATGATAGACATTGTGGTACATTTGGTATTGTTAGCCTCCGTATTTCTCTAGATTTAAAATTTAGTATCCTTAACTACATCTCAACTGACCTCGTAAAATAGGTCAAGGTCACTTTTCTTGATCAGTGGCCAAATGCATATTTGTAGTAAATATAGAATTTCTATTTCAATGTATAATCAAACTAATGAACTTAGTGTACTTTTAATATACATAAACACACACACACACAAACACACACACACACACACACATATATGTGTGTGTGTGTGTGTGTGTGTGTGTGTGTGTGTGTGTGTGTGTGTGTGTGTGTGTGTGTGTGTATGATGCTAGTTCCATTTAATACCAGCAGTTACGCCACCATGACTCCACACGTCATAGATTTGCGTCTGTATAATAATAATGTTCCTGTAATGGTATGTTGATACATGTACTCAACTGCAGCTGTGTTGACCCATTAAAAATAATTTTCTGAAATGCATAACCTCCGTGACAATGAAAAAGGAGGTCAAGGTCACCGATATTAAGCGATACCTTACCTCTTTGTATGAAACACATTTTTGGTATGCCACCAACATTAAAGTAAACCTAGATTCCCATACACTTGATAAGTCCTGATCGTCATATGGTGCTAACATAAAAAATGTTGAGTGTGTCGCATTCACAAGCAAAAGTTAACGGACGGACTGACGGAGTCACGGACGAACTGACATGAGTGATCGGATAAATTATGTGACCTATGGTCAGCAGAGTTTTTAAAAAGGTGAAATGTGTTTTCGCCCATACGAGAACGCATGAGGGCCTCTTATATGCAGCAAGTCACAATAACAACTGGTTTGATGGTAATATTACTGACAAGCACGCAGGATAGGTAGACAAGAATAGGGAGCTTGTAGATAGAACAGATGGAATACATGGCTTCTGTCGCGATGACAGAACATCGAAACTCAAAGAGTTACACTTCTGGCGTCATATTGAACAATGATACACTGTTGTGTATATAATTTTGCTGCGGCTCTCTGTGAGTATTTATGTTATGTGTATCATTATGATTGTATATAGTATTTATATTGTAACGCTGGGCAGCATGGAAGAACTATGCCGACTTAAATACGCGTGCACTCTGAAATGTGTTGGGATAAATATGCAAGCACACAATGTCATGTGCATAGGCGGGTGGATTGATGGACGCACAGACAAACAGACAGATAGATTGATTAAGCTGCTAGCTGGATTAGTTTTATTATGTACTGGTTTGGAGGTTTTATTTATCATCGGTTTTTCCTTGAACATACTCGTTAAAATGGACACATTTGGTGCATTCTGATGTAAAATATTGTCTAACTGACGGGCACAGCTGTCTACGGCGGGGATTCTGCTCGAGTAGTGATCTCAGTGACATACGCACAAAATGCAGTTTGTGTTAAGTTAAAAACAAATAGGCACTTGTCTCCCCAACAAATTTAAACGATAGTGTTTTCTACTTGGGAAAAATTCCATACAAGTAACTCATTTTTAAATTTAAAATGCATAGTAGAGTGTCACGTCTGTAAGAGATGCATCTAAATTACATGAACTAAACCAAATGGGCACGTTTCCAACGTTACCTTCGCCGCTGCCAAAAACATTTTTTCTGGGTTTATCCCATACCATTCAACAATGTCTTCCTCTGTCAAAATACAATACAGTCGGCAAGCTGTTGCCTGGCTCAAAACAATTGAGTCGGATTTATGATCGTTCTAGAAGTGGTGGTCTGTTAGTTGGATTTGGAATATGGTGTGCATATATGAGCATTTATGACAAAATGCACTTGTACAAGATTAATAATGCTATGCGCCAAATCTGTAGAAGCCTATGTACTTGCGCTCCTTTGCCCTTGACCAGGAGCAATGGTGGTGACATCAAAGCGAGATTGTTATGCAGTGGAGCGCTTTTTTTGCGTCGTATGCAGCCCGAGGCGAACCTCAGGTTTACAATACATTGCAATAAGTTACTACAACCAGCACAGCATGCGACTTACGGCTACTCGGTGATGCTGCCTCGCTTTGACGTTGCAATCAATTGCAGGATTCCATGCCAAAAGCGAATATCACGTATATGGGGAACTTTTTATAACGAAAAAGACAACTTTGACGTCACTTTTAGGTTCCTATTTACAGCTAAACATTACCATGGGGCATGGGGCAAAGGTGAAACGCACATGAAGCAAAATGGAGAGCTTTGTTTGACCTCTCCTTAATAGGAATTGGTAGCTGTTGCAAAACACTCATTGTTATCAACCAGATTTTGTGGCACATGATATACAAACGCTTCTAAAGTGAATGTCTGTATCTGACCTTAAATTACATTTATAACCTTAGTGCCCTTTCAAAATAAATTATGTTTTCTTTATAATTTTATCTTACCATTATGAGATGATTTGGTTTTGTATTTTGATGACGATTATTATTATTATTATTATTATTATTATTATTATTATTATTATTATTATTATTATTATTATTATTATTATTATTATTATTACTACTATTACTATTATTATTACTATTATTGTTATTATCATTATTATTATTACTGTTATTATTATCATAATAATATTAATAATCAAAATTATTATTATTATCATCATCATCATCATTATTATTATTATTATTATTATTATTATTATTATTATTATTATTATTATTATTATTATTATTATTATTATTACTATTATTATTGGCTAGTTTTTACCATAGACTTAACGAAATAGTTCCAGTGGTTACTGTACCATGGCCCATATTGTGGTCTGACTCAGCACAGACTAAGTAATTCTATTAAACATGTTCAAAGTACAAAATTTCCTACTTTTGCGAATGCATTTATTTAAGATACCATGCCGCTAACGGTTTGGAATCTTACTCCTGACCTTTGAACAAAAGTTAGCTCGATAATTTAAGCGTCTTTATACAAAGCGGCATACCTCGTTTCTATAAAACCAATGGTAACTTAATGTGACGGAGCAACAAATACAAAACAACGAGCCACAGACATGGGACAAAAGAGTACCTGAGTAACATTCTAAGAAAATCAATACTGTTTGAATTTTGAATGTTCCGTGAAGACTTTATGAATTCACTATGATATTTCATTTCTATAAGAGTTGGTGTCTCATTTTCTGTAAGTATGCCCCTCAATGAGGAGCATGCCAAAGCTTTTATAGGGAACATTTCCTTGTGGGGTTTATGGTTATTGAGCATTGGCCAGTAGACACGTTCCCGTTCACACAGTCTTGACAGTGTGACCCGTCTGTAAAAAGAGGACTGACTATGGGACCCTTGTGTCCAAAATAAAATCCGGTATATCACAGGTGTGCAGTAGACTTGCCTGCAACGCAATCAAATCAATTTCAAGTGTGTGTATGTGTTTGTGAATAAAGCCAGGAGTGGTAAGGAATTCATTTCGTCATGCCGCTACACACATCATAATTTGGTAAATATTACATTACTTTGAATAAACAACTCGATCAATGACAACGCAAAACACAAGCAAACAAAACAAAATGTGGCGAATGTTTCATTGACACATTCTGTCTCTCCATCTGTGGCTACATTGCGGGCTATATTTGGGTCTATTGCTGTGCGTACGTACTTACAACGGTGTGAGCATGTAAGGATTGAGATCAAGTACGATACACATGTGGGCCGTACGATCTCCAAAATCTTTCGGTGCCAAAAAGTTCAGTCACGGCTAAACAATGTTATGGCCCTGCAATAAGCTGGACACCAAATGTCGTAAATCAAAATGAAGATTATCGCAACTTTCTGTTTGCTCATCCGCAATCACATAAAACACAAAAGTATAACAGCGTTTGATACCTTCACTGTCAACATACATGTGGTCGATTGGATGACATATGTTCAAAGTCAAAGGTCTCGGCGGTTAGATGTAATAAAGACCACAATGTCTCCATAGATGTATTAGTACCGAAGGCTTTCACTTACGTGCTTGATTGATCTTAAGTGTAGTGACCATCATTAAAATACCATAGCCTCCGAGTAGACCAGCGGTATTTGCAGGATGAAAAGGTTATTTTGGGAGAGCAAGAAGACTGCACGTGTAGCCTGCTTTCGAGTCCTGGCCTTTTGAGCACACGACGTTCTGGTGCCTTCAGGCATCGGGTAATACACCAGGCAAATGTTACAGCTATGACGTACTTGTTAGTATACCAGCACAGCACGACAGCAATGCTGTCTGTCACTTGTCCCTTCAAAATTACACGATTTTTTACCTAGCTTCGACGACTTCAGGTATTGTTTATTTGAATACCTAGTAAATCAGAAGGTCTAACCAATCTGTTCATGATAAAGTAAATCTTCTCGTGTTATCAGTAGCATGGCACTCATTCCCATCTAAAATTTACATGTAGGATTGGGTATTCTGTGTCGCGACATCGATATCCTCAAACGAGATTTAGGCTTCACAGCAAATCCGTGTGTGTGCATGCAGTGCAAATCCTCCCCGTTCAGTCACATGGAATTGACAGAAGGTAGACAAAGACACCTGAACATGGCCGAAGTAATAAAGGCATATCTATGCAGCACAATGGCAGATTTGTAACCACTTATCTACTGTAACATTACACGTCAGAAACTTTGTTATGTGCACAAGAAAAAACGTGTAAAGCAAAATATTCAGAATGTGTCTTGAATCCGATGAAACGTTTTATGCATATATTATTATTAATGATATAAAATGCATTGGTTGCGCCGTTCAGTCAAGATGTGCCAAATACATCTCAAGAAGGTTTTTGTTCAATTTTTGCCTCATGCATAACATTGCCAACACTATCTAAGACCACCGTGTAGCAATGTAGGCGCCAGTGCAAGGGCCACCACCTTCAACAAACGCTAAACCCAGCTGAATGATACCAAAGTCTATCAAGACAGAATCGTATATGGTGTACAATGTCGGTAATTTTCTGTTCTCTGTTTATTTGTGAGTATCCTCGACCAAATGTAGTATTATATAATGCCACCAAGGTGCTCCTTGCTCATTGGTGCTTCTCCTGAAGTTAATTATTTGCCAATGGAAGTAATTGTGAGCACAAAACGCGTGCTTGCGCTGCATAAGGTAGAAATTCAGAGAGTAATTATATTGAATTCAGGTCGAAATACGATGGGAACTTCCGACGTCTCCACAGATGGTATGTAGCGCATGCAATAAACGTGTTTGCGCAAATGAACTCTCCCGCTAGGACGCATGGAAGGAAATAACATGGCAAAATAAGCTGCACTCTTTAATGGAGTACATCGTAGACATAATTTCGTAACGCAAAAACTAGAAACTCTTAAAACATAGTCAAGGCTTTGTCAAATATATCCTATATTTGTCGTCCTATTTTCAAACTCCAGTCCAATCTGGCATGCTCACTAAAAACACGTAGAACTGATACCGTGGCACCTCCCGGCTGGACCTACCGCCGACATTTATAAAGCACCACTTGGCTATCACCTTATTTTGAATGTGGAGGTACCGTGGAAACAGAGGGTAGTTGTATAAGAATCACATGTGCGCTACAGCACCGTTGAAAGCTCTTTGGCATGGTTAGGAAACACACCCATGCGTGTTTCCCAAATACTTGTGTAACAAAACCAAAAACAGTAATGAGACTCAACGATGATATATCAAACGAAAGGTACCTGGGAACAGGGAGGAGTTATTATTGATCCACCACCCAGGACGTCAAAGGATCAGCTGCAACATTGCACTTGCATTCTGCGTTCAGAAGAATCTTATGCAAAAGGATTACACTTGCTATGATCATTGAAAGGCCGATTTTTTTTCAACGGTGGTCGGGGTCTGAGCTACAGTACTTCTGCTCTTAGTGCATTGTTTCGCTTTCGATTTTTACAAAAACCATATGATGAGCATATCGCTTATCACAGAAGGCTGAAGAAACGCTTTAAATAACATCCCCCAAAGTATGCAGTGATCGAGCGACGAGCTGATATGAAGTCTAAAAATATACTGAAACATTCTCTAACATAATCCCATCAAGAACATAGTTAAATGACTGTCTCATCACGTTTGTGACAAATGTCTCAGACGATAAATAAATAATTTGTGAACTAATAATAATATATACACATGGATTGCCACAGGTGTTCGGCAGATTCTGTTTACCCAGGTACTAGTGGGCCACTTATTGGCTGGAAAGTGGTAGGCTAATAGATGTACTTTATGAGTCCTGTGGTATCATATGCCGTTCTCATCACGGTATTTGACGCACGAATACAGACTGAAGGCAGTAGGTTAGCAGCTGAACCCTTCTCATGTGGCAATGCGGCCAGAGCTGGGTGGACATTTGAAGGGGAGGGGACTGAAAATATCGGGACACTACAGACGATTTCACGGTTTTATCGCATTTGATTTGTAAATGTGTCAAAATCATGCGTTTAAGAAACATGAATTGACAAGAGGGAGAGACAACTTATCCCAAATGTATGTCCTAGATATGTTCCCCTTGTTCCTGTATATCCTTGTTGTCAATTTATTATAAATATCACTGGCGGAAGTAATGACATATACACACACGCAAATACACACAAACGAGGAGAACAAACTTACTTTTGTGACTTAGGAATACGTTTGAGAGTTGTTTGAATCTCCTGGGGAGTACGCAAAGTAGCAGGCTCAGCAGAAATGGCTGTCCGTTTAGTTCGTTCTTTGATCTGTGTGACTTGCTGCTCTGTGGCTGGTCGTAAAACAGATCGGTACTTATCCAATTCATTCTGAAGCTGTTGGATCAGTGCATCTTTTTCATCCAGTTCACTTTCCAGTTCGTCAATGAGTTCATCTCGTTGCCTCAGTTCTTCTATTTTCTCCTGCAGGGCCAGCTGTAAGTCTCTCAGCGTCCCCATACCTACCCAGGTGTGCTCGGTAGCGCCTACCTCATCGGAGGCTCGCGTGCCGTCCGCCCTTTGAGTGGGTTTCATGGGAATCCATCACCGCTCAAAAAGTGGATGAGGAGCAAGTGTTGTTCACCTCACCTATGGGGTAAATCATTGCTGTCCCTATTACTGACACACTTGAACATTCATTAGAACCTCCGGTACTAGTATCCAAGAAAATTCGATACACCGGAAAGTTAACAACGAACGCCCCTACAGACCGGTTGTATGCTAGCTATCACTGGCTTTATAATAATGCTGTTCACCGAATTGTATAGCAAATTACCACCGCAGTGAGACAGCAAGTCGGCACTCCACAACAGCGCCTACAAGAATGTTTTCCTTTACAAGCCTTGCTTCAGCAGTTGACCAGAAATATTACCGGCTGCATCACGGCGCCACACACAGTCATGCCTTCTTGATCACGGGTCACGCAGATAATATTCTCACATTAATACGGCATCCCCATTTCAATTGCAACTTCATAAATCCGCCAAAGGTATAGCCTTCCGCATGCTACCACATGCACTGTTGCTTGCATATGCAACCAGTGTGCAAAGTGTTAACCCAGCCTTGGTATAATCCCTTAAAACATGGTCAGGAAAACGCTTGCCGACATCCTCAACTTGTAATTAACATATATAGTGGGTTCACAACATAACATGTCTTCCTGGTAAAATGTTTACTGTTGCTTTAACGTGAGTGACAGATTATTTTTTCCAAAACTCTTGTCACATGTGACGTACACTTTAGCGCTTGCGCAGAAGGTCGAATATTTGTTCACTGGTCCACGCAAAGCTGGGGTTATTTAGATGTTGTTGTATTGGAACAGTGAACCGGGGAAGTCATAAAGTTGTGACGGACATGGTATTGCTCGTTTGCATTCTTGCACCTTTACATACTCCAGACTTTGAGCAGATATTGTAAGTGGCAGCAAAGAATCAGAGAGAGACTTTGAAAGCTAAGACTTTGACAATAAACGCCAACATATACATGAAACTGGGACAGTAGTAAGGTCGAAATGTCATCTTTTAAATTTATTTTTATCTGTCCCAATTACAGCTTCATTCTAATTACCAAATTGTCTACACTCGATTTTAAATAGTATTTCTTAAAAGCTACTAGAGGACGTTTATCTATTACTGTCCAGTTTGAAGTGTTATACTTTACGTCTATTTAAGTTTGATGACACTGAAAACAATTATCTTTTGTATGCTCCTTTTGTCATGAATTTATAAACATCCACTTCAATTCCAGACCGAACTTTCGGTATCAGCAAAGCTCAAGGCTTTAATACGGGCTAAAAAGAATCTGCTGCAGTATTTATCTCAAAAAGCCAAAAGCCCTGCCCGACTTCATTATCATCAACATCAGAAAGAGTTCTGCACTCTCCCTGTCCATTCCTATCACTGTGTATGCCTAAAATATCAGTACAAGAATACTAAAAATCGTTTTTTTTATTCATATCTTAACTAAAACACGTTCAACAGATAACTTGTGAAAAAAGCTATGTCTGCCTGAAAGACAATAATGGGTCTGTAACGGGTTACTAATAGAACATCTTTTGGAACCCACAATACCCGGACGTGTATTTCTAATAGTGGCTCCCTCTAGCAGCTTGATATTTTATCAAAACAACCCGAATAAAAAATAAAGAACACAAGGACGTGAAATGGTGCTAAAATAACACGGGAAACTGCATATAGCCACATGCTTGTAAATGCAATCCACATGAAATAAAAGGCTAATGCATTTATTATATTTGTTTAGAAAGAATGATTTTATGTAGAATACCGAGTATAAATTTAAACAGTAATTCAGCCACTAATCATCGGATTCTTTGTCTATTTTAGGTGGATTAAGGTCCTGTGTGAGGTGTTTTAAAAACATGCACTTTTTGTGTGCCTAGTCACAGGTGGATGCCTCATAAATTCCCCGCTGATGAAGAGTGATCTCCAGCATTCGTGATTATCAATTTAATGAAGGTAGATCTATCTTCAAACACGCAGCATTAACGGCAAAGTGCTAAGTTGATTTCTCAACATCCCATGGCTTTATGCCGGATTAATGCAAGGTACCGCTTCTTATCCGTGGCAGTAATACGGAGGCGCACCTCGATACTTGCAGCCCCGCCAGTTACAGGGCGACTGCACTGATTTCCTCTTGACCGTTACCTTATGCTCCCTACCTTTTCGTGTGCGATTCTTTTCTGGTTGATTCAATTTCAGCCTGGGCTGTCCAGAGTCATCGCGACAGTTGTTGCGTTGACGCTTACACATACCACAGATTGACTTAGAATTTGAAGATGTTTTGCGTGACAAATAATGTTCCACAAAACAGAGAAAATATTAGTTAGATAGAAGACATAAATTGAATATGCAATATTCTGCAAAGGAAAATACGCGTGCACGATAAGATACGCCAGTTACAACCACAGATTAAGGTTATTGTTTCTAATATTGTAAAAAGGGAGTAAAAATGAACCGTTTAGATAAGAACAATGGTGGTATTTTGAGGATTGTAGATCCACAGGGTGATAGTAAAAATAATACAGGATCCAAAGAAATATCCCAAGTTGTTCGACAATATTGGAAGGATTTAAGTAAAAGAAACAGAAATTGAAAGTGATAACAGTGCAAAAGAAAGAGTTGAAAAATGGCGGCGAAGCATTGATTAATTCAATTGTAGGAATTTTTGTTATGTTTAAGTTACATGAATCTTTTCCAGAAGACTGGTTGAAGGGCATTGTAAAACCTGTTCACAAAGAATGTAACAGGAAAGTCCTCGACAATTATAGAGGCATCACCATCACATCCAATGTGTATAAATTGTTTGCTTCTGTAGTTGAAAAACAAGTGATGGGTCATATTGAGAGCAATGGAATCCTAGGAGAATACCATGGTGCATATAAGAAGGACAGACGCTTAGAAGACCATATTTTAATTTTTAAAGGTATGTGTATGTGCTAAAAGACGACGGCAAAAAGACTTGGCTTGCTTTTATTGATGTTTCTAAGGCGTTTGACACTGTATCAAGTGACCAGTTTTTCAGTAATTTATGAGATCTGTGAGTGCAAGCTAATGCCTTGCGTTTACTAAAAAATTTATGCCAAAAAATAGAAAACAAGGGGTTTTTGGCAAATAAAAACATGTAGTACTTGGCTTGAGAACACTGTTACAGCTTATGCAGTCTATGCAATACAACATCGCTCGTTTTGTGTTACAAATTAAAGGTATTCCAACGTTTACTGCAACTATGAGCGGCTTAAATTGGTTACCGTTGTCAGTGGAGGCAGATCTTGCCAGAGTTAAGTTTTTTCATTATTTAAAGCTTTGCACTGATATGGACAGGTTGTGTAACATAATTTATGAGGGAATGTTCACCAGTTTCAAACAATCGCACGAGTCTTCCTGGCCTTTCTGTGCCGAAATCAAAAAAAAAAAAAAAAAAAAAAAAAACAGGGCAGGTATATGGATTGTGTGTTAGAAAGTAGGGACCCAACACGGATTGATCGCTATGCGGAAATGAGAGTGCAAGTTTTTAATTCCGAATTTGGACAGGAAATTGATTCACAATCCTCCTTAGATTTGTATAGACGTTTTAAACACAACTTTGGGCCAGACAACTATATGCGCAATATGCATGACTTTATACAAAACAAATTTCGAGCACGTACATAAACTTTGGGGTTAAATGCCGATGAAAAATGTTGGGGCACCAGGGACGGTATGTGTGACATAGAGGTTGAGGATGTACCGCATTTACTTCTTATATGTCCTCACTACAGAGTGTGAAGAAGTAACACCTTCAGTAAGATAGAAACAGAACTTGAACAAACCATTGTGAGATACGTTTCGGAAAATTTCATGGCACCTTCTATAGACCTGTTCATAGGACTCGGCTTTATTCGGTTCACTTCGGCCCGAGTTCGCGAAGTGCACCCTGCTTTGTTTACATTTTGTGCTCGCCCACGCTGGTTGGATTTAACGTGAAAGGATCAGAAAGTAAAACAAATGAAGTGCTTGGGTTTAATGAAAAATCAAACCGTTAGCAAACTAAACATGCAAATTTCACCACTGATGTGGCATTTTAGGTAAAAGATTTGCACTTTTCAGCACAATCCATGCTGTAATCACTAGCGTTAGCCGTGGCATGCATTGTGAACATATGAAAGCGTGGGCCCCACTCGGCCACTTGCTGATTGGACAACCAGGCCAACACTGGAATGCATAATTAATCAGGGTTCGGAAAAGTTAGGTACAAGTCGATATGAACAGGTCTATTGTCACCAAGGAGTGGGAAATGATAGACGATGTCGGCAGCTGCCATAGCCATAAAGCTTACGGAATTTTTGACATCGCTGGTCGAGAGTACCCGGTAGAGTGCGCCCCCGTTGTAAATGGGGGACTTTCAGTATGATGATGATGGTGATGATGATGATGATGATGATGATGATGATGATGATGATGGATGATGATGATAACGACGACGACGACGAAGACGACAACCACAACAATGGCATATGAGACATCCTTCCCCAGGGTTGTCAGGTGATTTTTTTTTGGGGGGGGGGGGTGAAAATAAAAGCAATAAAATGTCATGCAACTTGCAATGAGCAGCCTTGTATTAATCCACACAAAATGTCGAGTGGATCATGGTTTGGCCATATTGATAAATTAACACTCAATGTGTAAATTGGTCTGTGGAAATTTGCAACTTCGAGAAGGAGACGTTTTTTGTAACATAGCAAAGCAACTTTCTAATCTGGTCAAAACATTTTTCACAAATGACCAATTCTCACGTTCTGTTTGTTTCTAAATAACCTTGCATGAGAGATCAGTTATCATACAGCATGCAATTGACCACATGTATTCATCAAGATATCTTGCCTTATCAGAGCTCTTTCGCCCATCAGACAAAACCGTTTCAGTTGTGGGAGATTGCTGTTGATATACATAAACCAGCTCCATGCACGTGCTACCAGGGATCCTCAGTGATGCCTCTAAGACTGTACAGGAGGTAATATTGCGAACTGAACAAAAGGTTAGGATAATAATAATAATAATAATAATAATAATAATAATAATAATAATAATAATAATAGTAATAGTAATAATAATAATAATAATAATAATAATAATAATAATAATAATAATAATAATAATAATAATAATAATAATAATAATAATAATAATAATAATAATAATAATAATAATAATAATTTATTAATAAAACTTCCCCTTTACAGCGGGGGCACCAACGGCACAGGGGAAATTCCATGATGCGTCCAAAATATATACAAATAATCAGGCATCCGTAATGTGATTATAATTTTGTATGTATGAAAATATCATTTTTGTACAACATAAAAAATTTCCTAAAAGAAAATAAATGACCTTTAAAACATGTTTAAGTGACATTAGGCCATTTGGCAAAATGTTTTGCATGTTTTTACCACTCGATGTATATTTTTCCACTCGATGTATATTTCGGCATTGTTAATGTACTAAGGGCCACCCTGAATAGTACGCCACATCAACGTAACGTGCATGGTAAAATCACTTACAAACAACACGTCCATTTAAAACTCGTGAATCTGTTTTTCAAGCACATCTTTAGAATTTTAACTTAAAACCTTACTGCCAGCTTTTTATTCTAATTATATGGGTATGTAAATATGTTGCTAACATATAGTCACATGCCGACAAAGTGCAGTAATATATTTGTTGCCATGTCGAGTCGCCTGGAGGCAACTGTTTCCCCAGTTATGCGCAAAACACACACACACACACACACACACACACACACACACACACACACAAAGTGACTTTATATATACGGTAAAATGGTGGTTATGATTCATTGGTCGGTATTTTTCAAATCCATTTTTAAAATGTGCACACTTCGGATAAAACTGACATATTTCTACTTAGCTATAATTATATTGTAGATGTGCCGGCTGTTACGTATGCCCCGCATGTGCTGCATCCGGTTCCACGCACACATTTGAAGTACAATGTGCGCAGTGGACATAACAAGTACATTTCGTAAGTTTATAATCCGCTTCTTTTGCTGCTGGGGTTAAAATGTCTAAAAATTGCGAGGATATGAGCATAATGGGATTGTGTCACTTTCTGGCAAGGTAAGTGGTACGGATGATGTAATTATGGATATATCCATTTTTCTGGTTTCGTATTTTCCTGCATGCCCTCTGAAATTCCTGTTCCTGACTCCGACATCGGTCAGCGAATTGGTTATACACATACGCGCAGAGGACAGCCACTAGTCGCTCGTGGTTCAAATAAGATAGTTTACATCATTTGCATCAGTGACGAAAGACATATAAGCTGGTTCCTGCACAAGTAAAGGTAATTCCAAAAATGATAGAAGTCTCTTTAACATTATTGTGTGGTTTTCTGGAGAGTCATCAAATAAGTTAACACCACTTTGTATCAAGTGACCTTCAAAAATAATTTCTGGCAGACACCCTGTGATGCGCTTCTTTTGCTGCATATGGCTGTCAAATCCTGCATGGTTCTTGACATAACATTACTTTAGGATATGTACATGGTTGCCCCATGGGACTTCAAAACAAAACGTCAAAAGCGTTCAAAATGACACATCCACACCACAAACTGTGTACAAGCTACTTCCCAGATGCACAGATGAGAAACCACTCGTTACGTGAACTCGAGATTGTGAATTAAACGAAAAAAAAAAGAAAGAAAAAAAACTCCCTACATATGCTTTCCCCGTAAAACCTTCAGTAGATAGCGGGGAAAAATTAGGATCTAGCGCAACAAAAATATCCACTGCATACTAAATTGCACAAATTGCAACATCAAATTTATAGTCACCATTTATTAAATAAAAAGTGACAGGATTCAATTTTACAAAGATAGAATACAAATTTTCAGTTTGACCATTTACAGTCACTCAGTGTCAAAATTAACAACCCCAAAGGAACCGCATGGGTACTTTCCTATAAGTGTTTAATAATAACCATGGACATAGGACCCAACAATACCGAGATAAAACCAACATGTTAGATTTGCTGCTATCCCATCGGCAATAATGCTAACATGTATATATACCCTTATGATTGATGTCTTGTGTTCCATACTTACATATGTAACAATCGTTCATCTATGCACAACAGGCATGGTTATTATCAGAGCAGGATGATTTACTACTTGAGATAAAAACAAAAAATTGACATATCCAATTGTTCTGCTCCTTAATGATGACGTAGAAAGGACGTTTTTGTTTGTTTGTTTTTTATTTAGTGAATTTGTCAAGGTCATACAAGATGCCTATGCGAAACTATATACAATCGACCATTCACACACACACACACACACACACACACACACACACACACACACACACACACATATATATATATATATATATATATATATATATATATATATATATATATATATATATATATATATATATATATATATATATATATATATATATATATACTACATGAATCCACATGGTATACAATGTTTGTATTTACAGAGCCGTGTTCTTTCGCTTGTTAACTTGCTGCTTCCAATTTAAATGCATGCCTGTAAATTGTAATGTCAATGTCAGCCAATATATGGAGGGAGAGTGAAGTTCATTGTACATGTAGCAGACAGTAGGCTTGCACAGTTGTCTGAATGGCTGATATACCGAAAATAGCAAAGAAATAAAAACAAAAATGAAAAGAAGTGCTTTGAGTTGGCAAACCTGGTCTACCTTTCACTTTTTCCACACGAAAAGAGGTGTTAGTTATTGGTTAGTTGATCGGCCCGCTCACATTTGTAACCGTGATATCAAATGCGTTGATGGGCCAAACTTTGAGCACATTTGGCACTAAGCACCTCATTACCTGTAAGGTGAATATGAACTATTTAGATTTCCAGATGTAACCTCACTGAGTCATGAGGGAGTCATATCACGTAACAGCCGTGTTGTCATTCGGTTTAGTTCTCTCCTTGTAACAGACAACACCTGGATTATGGCAAATGTATGTCCTTGTATTCTCAACATCTTCCCTCAGCCCCAACATTTTGCGCTCATTTTTTTTATGTGTGTGCAAAAAGATTCTTTTTGCTTCCATCTTAGCTGCAGCTAGAAATCCAAACAGCTGCGTGGTCATAGCTCTATTATTGAAATAAGTTCTCTGATTTAATATTTTAAAATTATGCAAATCAGAGGCAATTCAACTGGAAATTTAAATCTGCCATACCTTCAAGAATATTCTAGACAGAGCTGCTATTCTCAGTTCAATATATGGATTCTGTCATGGGCAGCTCCTATGGCATGAAAACGAAAGTTAAGGAATTTCAATTTATGCCAAATTCCATGAATAGCTAGCACATTTTCCACAATACACCCCCTACACACACACATACACACACACACACACCACCACCACCACCACAAGAAGCTGGTTACTGTCATTTACTTCTATGCAGTAATGCAACCATTTTGCATGCATCATGAATTAGCTTGCCCTGACAGAACCTGTCTTCTGGGCAACTGACCATCCTTAGTACAATTGACTGTCTGCTTTGAATGCTTAGGTCCTGTCGCAAATAAGAAAAAAAAAAAAACTCCCAACAACAAAATTTGGCTGTAAAGAGAGAAGGAAAAAAGTTAATAAAGAGACAAATAAAGAAATAATAAATTGGGTTCTCAGCAAAATATGGAGAATCTCGCATTATTCACGTTGAACAAATCTTTCAAGCCCAAATAAATAGGTGGCCCCCATAACAATGCTGCCGGTTTCATTATAGGCATTGTTCCTAGGACTATCTCAGCCAGCCCTTGATTCCCAGGGCACTTCATCTCTGGGTAGAAGCCAGTAATGTGATAGGGTACATATTGGTTCAGGGGTAAGTCAAATTGTTCTTATCTGAACCTGTACTATACAAGTTTAGTAATTATAGTTTGTTTGACAGGTATTCTTCTTTCATAATGAAGCTCTGCATTTATAAGCAAAACTTCACGTATTCAGCTAATCCATCATTTGCCACGTTCATATTCATTCATTATTATGTGGGTTGTCTTTGCTGAGTATTTAGCTTAGACAAAGAGCCGCTACTCAGAGAGACATATGCGGGTATAGGCTCCGAAACATGTTCTGAGTTGTTACCCGCTGAAGACCCTTTAATTTATTTGGGCTAATAAAGCCTATGTCAAAATTTTACAGAGAAACGTGTGCGATATGGACAATAGTACTTCAATATATAATATAGGTTAGACAGGGACAGGTTACCTAATGGATAGTAAAGACTTCGGACTGCGGAATAGGGTTATGGCTACTAGGAGGTGGTTCTGGACAAAAAGACACAAATACAATACAGCCCATTTCAAATAACCTAGCAGTGGGACAGTTGGCTTGAGCAATCAAAGCATAACAGTCTTCCAGTCCACAATGACTCTTTTGACAACTTTTTGGATTTCATATCCACAAAACTGGACCAAATAGTCTTCTTCTTCTTCTTCTTCTTCTTCTTCTTCTTCTTCTTCTTCTTCTTCTTCTTCTTCTTCTTCTTCTTCTTCTTCTTCTTCTTCTTCTTCTTCTTCTTCTTCTTCTTCTTCTTCTTCTTCTTCTTCTTCTTCTTCTTCTTCTTCTTCTTCTTCTTCTTCTTCTTCTTCTTCTTCTTCTTCTTTCCCATATGATATAGGGAAAATACACTTATCTTTAACATCTTATGGTTCCCCCTCGGATCATAATATTATGTCTTTGTTATGCATGCACAAATATTAATCATTTCTACACGTACATATATACTCATCCACCCAGACCTGGCCCTCTCTAGGGTAGGCACCTCCCTACAGTGGGCACTATGTACCAGTCCCAAGGATGCTCTCAGAGAGGTTCACTATATAAGTAAACCTTGGAATTGTGTGTATCACTGAGTCTTAGCTTTTGATGATGATTTCGATGATATTCCATTTTTAAAGTGTGAAATATCTCTAATTAGCCGGATTTCAATGCTACAAGTTTATATCCTTCATCAGATGCACCGCACTGGACACATGGACCAGCAGCAGTTGGAATTACACTTCTCTCTTTGATCCGACTTTGATCCTAAAATTAAACTGCTGCACCTTTGACCCTGAACTACGTAGTCCTTGGCCTAATATATGAATCAAAATTTCCAATAATTATCAAGCTGTGTTTTGGGATAAAATACTAACCCTGTTTTTTTTAATTTTCATTTAACTTTATCTTTTAAGCTGGATCAAAGTCTGGACAACATTACGATTAAGCTATAACCCTGAAATGTTAATCATATACTTGTACAATAGCCATAAAAGAGATTGATTCACACTAAAATTGTTTATGAGACCCAGGATTAAGGAATGTAGGATGAGAACAAGTTGATTTCAGTTTCGATCCCTAGTTCCTTATGAGATTAAATTTCTTTGTGAACATGGCCAATGAACTTTAAATACTCAATATCTTCAAATATATTGTAGACAGATGTGTCAATAGCAACATTAATATATTGGTTTGTAGTACATGTGTGGCCTATGAAATGAAAATTAAAGTTGTAAAATTTGGAGTTGTGCTGATCTAATCTTCACCACTTTAAACTTATTAAAGATGAAGGGATAATTTCAATTCAAAAGACTGTGGCCAATATGCATTTGATTTGCATTCTGAGAAAGGCTCCGGACAAGAGGAAAAAGAAATAAGAATTAACCTTTTGGTTCTTTGGAATTGTGTCAAAACGGAAACTAAGGGCAGGTTGGAGTTTTTTTTTATTGATGCTCAGAAGATACGTTAGGGAATGAAACTCAAAAGAGACACCATTGAACATTTTGATGTTGTCCGTATTGCTATCAGTGGAGGTATTACATGGCATAAAGTTCAGATGAAATCGACTGAATCATCTTGGGCTTCTGTGCATGACATTCAGAAGATAAACACTAATACTATTTTGCAGTTGTCCGCATGCCATTCAGAGAATACACACGCGGTTGTTTGCATGACGTTCAGTTCGAAGAGGAAATTTTATATGAAATCGAGTTTTGATTTTTGTAAGTGTGTGATGACGCAACTGCTGGACAAAACATAAACGACAAAGAAAATCAGGTCATAGTAATTCTGTCAGACATGTGTTTACTAAATTCGTTTTAACCATGCGGTCGTTTGAAAGATAATGGTTACCAAGCTTATATCTATGCATATTTTACCTCTTTGCCCATAGTCTATAGGGGAACCTTTTTAAAAGTGAAGAATATGCAACACATAACACATGCACATTTCTGTCTACATTTGGCAATGATTAAACTCACGTAGACATGTCAAACATTTACCGTTTCAGAATGAGCAATTTCTGTGAAAAAAACAAAACTTTGCAAAACAGAAAAAAAAACAGCTGCTTTAGTATCTACATGGTAGATTATAGTTTTACACTAGACTTGCATAGTATTCATTTTGCTTTTCTTTCTAGCCGATGAAAGAAGCTGAACTGCAATGGCATTGCCATTGAAAAATACAATCATACAATTATAGTTTACCGCTAGCTACCCCAAGAGTTCACACTAGACATGTGACTCGCTCTTGTTTTTGCGTTTCATGGGCTTCTGGTATTTGAAAAGATAAAAACAAAAATTTAAAAAAAAAATAAATAAAAAAACAAACAAAAATTTAAAAAAAAAAACGAATCCAAAAAAGCAAACCCAACAAAGTACACATACGAGAAGAAAATATTCAGAAAATTATGACACACAACTGGAATTGAAACGGCGGGATCAGACGGAGAAAAAAAGCAATATATATATATATATATATATATATATATATATATATATATATTTATATCGCCAGCACTTTCGTCAGATTTTGATTTAGAATTTTTTCATGTTTTATTCATGGAATTATTTTGTCTTTTTAGTCTCAAACGATAGAAGGAAATCTTAACCAGAGAAAATCCCTTTAGACTTGCATTTTGTATGCATATCATTATTTACCAGTTGCGACCTTTTAAAGTAGAGAACGTCTGTTTTTGGAAGAAAATCCTTACTTTCACTCGCACACAGAAAATCTGTGAAAAAAAGAAAACAGTTATTCAAAAATATGAAGGACAGTGCCTTGCCGGTCATAATTACCTTTTTTTTTTTAACTGACAGGATGAATTTCGCTAAAGAAGTCAACAACAACAAAAAAAGAAAAACAAACAGACAAACAAACAAACAAACAAAACAAAACAAAACAAAAACAAAACCGTGAAACACATAACACCCAGACAGAAAAACGAACCTGATGCCTAATGTGCTCTTACAAAACAATTTAGATTCGTGCAACAGATGTCGCCAGTGTCTGGCCTATAACAGTTACAGGTGGAGACCTGCAACTCATAACTGCATCACCTTATCATGTCTTTCTGTCAATTCGAACATATTTGTCTGCAGCTTTTTTAACACGATAAGATTACTTAAAATTCAAACAGGTCATATCTCTATGCACGGCATTATTTTTTATGTGTGGGTGTGCGTGGGGGGTGGGGGGTGGGGGAGTCCAGAGGGTTAGACTTGCGAAGATTGGTGGCAGTTGAAATTCAAAGCCTCGAATCTCTTCAAAAGTTCAATTGATAGCAATGGCATTTCAAATTTATCTATATGTTAGAGGCCATTACGCATCTTACGTACATTATAAAGCAAGTCGTAACAGATGTTATTCCAGCTTCTACCCAAATGTTATTGTTTAGTGTCAATCGTCGCCAAACGCATATTGAACAAAAGGCGCAGCATTTAAATTATACTGAACGTCATTCATAATGAAAAAAAAATGGATATCATGCAGATACAGATAAACCTGTTGCAAACCAAATATTCTATTTAGCTTGACGTTATTTATTTTTTTTATTGTTATCTTCACATTTTGCTTTGATATGATAAATCATCACTAACATTGCTTTAGTTATATTCGTTTTTAGGAATAAAACTGTCTGCGCAAGATGTGTTCATGGCACATGGATAGCAGGATGTCCCCTCTTCGAGTTTTTATTATTATTATTATTATTATTATTATTATTATTATTATTATTATTATTATTATTATTATTATTATTATTATTATTATTATTATTATTATTATTATTATTATTATTATTATTATTATTTTTCGGGGTTTGCCTCAGCTTTCAACGGGCTAATGTGCTTCATGGTTGCTTTACCTGTGGTTGGTTCAAATTTTCTTGTTGACTTGTTATATGAATGACGAGGCAAAATATTCTCACATCCGATTCAAGACATTTGCCAGCCTTTATCACGCATCACCTGTTGGCCAAAAGGGGAACTATAGTTTGTAGTCTGGGCCCTCCAAGTCAAGACTCTGAGTTCTTCAATCTGGTGGAAGAAATACTAGCACAACCAATTAATTACGCTGTTTGCTTATCTCCGTGCTTGCATAATAATTACGCAATTCGCAACTGCTATTACAGCGTTGCAATGTTTATGGGCAATAAAGACAAGCGCATGAAGACGCCTTTCTCGTTTGTACTGAGGAAGGCAAACTGTAGTCGCAGCAAGGAAACCTTAGGAAGCCATATCGCAGTCCAGGCAGGAATACACGGGCGCCAACAAGAGTAGACACGCCTTGCCAGCTAACTGAATGTAAGTTGGCTTGCTGAAGTAAGCCCAGTCCCATTTGTAAGCATTTCCCAGGATATTTGCTATTCCTTGGTTGAGACGCTATGTAACGTAAGATTTGTCCGGGGGTTTTCTCAGACACTATTATTTCCAAAACCACAAAACTTGCCATGATGACTGACCTACCAATGAAATTTTGCCAATTGGTGTGGAATAGTCATGATTATTAAAATTACGCAAATGAGGGGAGATTAAAATTTTAAAAGCTCTATATCTTAAAAAACATTATTGATAGACACACAGTTATAACTTATACATACAGGTTTGAGACAACTGGCAAATCCAATAACATGCAAACAAAAGTTTGGGAATTTTAACGTTTGCCAAATTTACCGAATTTCTCCACAATCCACACATGCAGGCCTTTAACTGCATGTTGACCTGTGCTTGACCTCCATGGTGCTAGGCAACCATTTTCATCCATAATTAATCAGCTTGAACCTGTCTCATAGCCAGCCTTCTATCCATGCATGCTAGGTCTATGGTGTGCAAGGTTTAGGTCTTGTATTAATTTGGGGGGGGGGGGGGACTCCCAATAACTGTGTAATGAGGCTCTCAATGAAATACAGAGAATTTCTTTCTGTTCATGCAAGAACAGATGTTTTCCATGCTGCTATATGTACTAGGGATGCTCTAGTTCCCACTAGTGCTGCACAGAGCTGTCAGTGCACCATGACCGAGACTGGTATCCTAGCTGGTCTGTTTTTGCCTAAGGCTATGTCAGTCTGCTGAGCTTATCAGTCCCAAGGGAACCAGCCAGCCTCTGGACTTCTAGGCAGAACAAGCCTGAGTGCATCCTCTGTTAAAAACAGACCCCTTGGCCAGACCCATCAAAGTATGGTCTTCCAGTCCTAAATGACTGTTTTTCACAACTTTGTAAATTTTGAAAAAGTGTGTGAACTTGTGTCATCACAGTGGAAACTTTCATGTTTTTGTTTCCTTGTAACCATTGAGGTGAAGCCTGTTCTTCATAGCCAACACTGAGACAGTAAAGTGCTTGTCTAGGTTCACAGATACATGTTCATGTAGTTTCTTGGCAGCTTCTGTTAAAATTTGTTTACGTAATAAAGAAAGACAGTTTTGTATTGCACATAAACACTTCCCCTTGAATTATAATATGGATACACTGTACATGTATATGTGCATGTATGACTAATGTACACGTACATGCACACATACTCATCCATACAGCCCAGAAAGGCTGACCCACTCAGGAGTGAACACTTTTCTCTGGTCCCAGGGGTGACTTTTCTCTGGTCCAAAGGGTGCCTACTGTAGAGAGATTAAACTGTATAAGTAAACACTGGAATTCTAACTGTCTAAATAAAAAAAATTAAAAGCTCCATATCTTCCAAACTATGCAGATACTCAATATTACAATGTGCATATATAGGTTTGTGACATGCCAATATAATGGTCAGTATAAGTTGTAGAGCTTCAAATTATGTTAATAAGGGGTTTGAAAAATTTCGAAGTTGAATATCTCTAAAACTATTATACATAGACATACTATCCTGACTTCTATTTATAGGTTTGTGGCGAAGCCACATCCAATGAACATGTACCAAAGTTGTGCAAAATGTAAATCTTGAATAGCTTCAAAACTATTATGGATAGAGGTGCCATTCCTGCTTCAATAGACCAGTTCATATGACTCGGGTTTATTCCGTTCACTTCGGCCCGAGTTCGGGAAGCCCACCCTGCTTTTTTACATTTTGTGCTTGACCACGGAGGCTGGATTTAACGTGGAAGGATCAGAAAGTAAAACACAGGATGTGCTTGGGTTTAATGAAAAATCTAACCGTCAGCAAATTTAACATGCATATTTCACCACTGATGTGACATTTTAGGTAAAAGATTTGCACTGTTCAGCACAATCCATGGTGTAATCACTAGCGTTAGCAGTGGCATCCATTGTGAACATATGAAAGCATGGGCCTGACTCAGCCACTTGCTGATTGGACAATCAGGCCAACAATGGAATGCATATTTAATCAGAGTCCAGGAAAAGTTCGGTACAAGTCGTTAAGAACAGGTCTATTTATGGGTTTGTGGCAAAGCCCCATCCAATGAACCGTACACCAAAGTTGCAGGCTTTCAATTTATACAAATTAAGCAAATACACAAAATTAAAATGTTGAAAAGCTTCAAAACTATGACAGATAGTAGTTTCATTCAAACTTCATTTTATAAGTTGGTGACATGGCCACATCCAATGAACCAAGAACCAAAGTTGCAGCATTTTTCTTTATAAAAATTAGGCTAATACACGAAATTTAGATTGTGTTGAACAATGGCAAAGTATAGCATTTCAAACGGTTCTCCTTTTGAAGGCACCCAGACAGATTTGCTGTGAAGCAAATTTCTTTTCTAGTTCTTTGTTCCTTTCGTCTTTACCAGTGAATTTGTCCGACACTTTTCTCTGACACTAATATACACAGAAACTCCAAACGTGGCATGATTGTACCGCCATACTAGGAGTCTGGTCTTTTTATGTAGAAGAATGAAGATGTTTAAAATCAATCAAATGAGGATCATTTGAACTATTCAGTCTTGAATATCTTCAAATGTATTACAGATACAGGTGTCATTCCAGCTTCTACTTGAGGGCTATTGACCATTGCACATCTAATGAATTTAAAACAAAAGTGGTAGCAATTTTAATTATGCTAATTAGCAACATTTGAAATTTTGAATCTTGAATATCTTCAAAACTAGTATAGACAGAGATGTCATTTCAACTTCTACTAGGGGTTATTGACCACTGCTCATGTAATGAATCTAAGACAAAGTTGTAGCAATTTTAATAAAGCCAATTAGCAGTATTCGACATTTTCAATATTGAATATCTTCAAAACTTTAATAGATAGAGATGTTATTCCAACTTCTACTAGAGGGTTGTTGGCCATTGGGCACCTAACGAATTAAAAAGAAAAGTTGTAGAAATTCAAATTACGCTAAGTAACACCATTGGAAATTTTAAATATTGAATAACTTCAAAGCTGTATATAGATTGAGATGCCATTCCAACTTCTACTCTTATGTTATGGACTAGTACGCAGCAATAAGCTTTGAAAACACACAGACTTATTTGCTATCCAGCAAATCATCTTTTCTAGTTATATTAAGCACTCGTTTCCAGACAATTAATCTGTGCAGGAGCTCCGTCTGACGACATAGTAGTCCCTCCTGCGCTGAACCCTCCACTTACCACCCCTGCCTCCTATCTCATTGGCACGAATGATCAGTGACTTACTGCACAAATAAATATAGAATACTTTATTACTTATAACGCCCTTGGGGGGGGGGGGGGCATTGCACGTACGGACGTTCACCGTCATCCACTCATCAGCGCCTCGTTCCTCCCCCACCTCCAGCAATCTTCCATCTTATTAGCAAAAATGATTCACTGACTACACGACGAACGCCTGTGCACACATCAAATTTAGTTAGGATGACTCTTTCCACCTTCCATGAAACTGACCATGGTATGAGATTGAAAAGGTTGATCATGTGACCTTAAATGAGGTGAATGTCACTCATTCAATTCCGTCTGAGTATTCCATAAGAGGGGCCAACACACTTAAGTTGGGTGGGACAGCTCCTTTTATATTCTTAAGTTATGGCGTTGACAGAAAGAAGTCGAAAATAAGTAGTTGTTGATACATGACAAAGAAACAGGTCGGCCTCCTACAAGATAAGCGCCTGAGAAAACAGCTGAGGTAAAAATTAGGTATAAGAAGGCGATCTCTGATTGTCTGAAGTGACATACCGAAGAATATGGAAGAGATGCACCCAAGATAAAACCCCACGACACGATCAGTGATTTAGGAGAAACCTACAAAGATGCTTTTTTTTCTTTTATCCAAATGCTTCCGCCGCTAACATCCTCCCTTATTGATCAATACGGCATATCAAATATTCGTTAACAACAGGAAGTAACAATAGCACCACCTGCTGAATAAAATTGGCATAGACCCAGCGCAGGGCCTACATTCATACTGAGTCTGACATAAAATTCGCGGAAAAATAGAAACAACTGCAACGCCATCTTTTGAAAAATTAATGTCTGACGGTACCGAAAACTGTGTGTTGACACAATGTCACAGTAATTACAAAAACTTTAAAAATAGAAGGATAAGCTGGAGAAAAAAGGTGCAAAAAGCCTCGTCAAAACTCAACACAAGACAGCAACAGGGCCAATTTACTCTCTTCATGTAGCCATCTAAGCATAGTGCTTTATTGTACCTCCACTTGACTGGAGAGCTAATCACGCGGGTGGGCATCTCTGAACATACGGAAATACGTGCAAGAGCACCATGGTTCCGAGTACGTTTCTGCTGAGTAAATATAAGGCAAATAATGGCTACATAGACATTAGATATGAAAGGTTTTTATACAGCATTTTTATGAACATCAGTATTTTCACGACTACTTTAACTTTCACCATTCGGGAAACTTTCAAGACAAGTAACACTATTGTTTCTGTAGTTTCAAATAAAGGCATGCGCTTATTACGGTGTCGTCTGACGTTTATTTTTTTCTCAAATCAATATACCTTGTCGGTATAAACCACTTGTAAGTATTTCTAAATGCCTCCCCCCATACTCTCCGAAATTTCGACCACATCTTTGGGAAAATTAAATTTCACACTGGGATCCGTGTGAGACGATTGGGTTTGACATACCAGTCATCTCCAGAAAAAAAAAATATATTACAGCTCAGACCAAGACAGTTACAGGCAAGAATGTAAACATAGAACCCCCGGATGAAAGCTACTGGTGGTTGCTTGAAGCTGCTGACAGAATTACGGTTAATTCAGTCAATCTAGGTGAACACTGGATTCTAGTGAGTCTCCAGTCTACTGCCATTTCTGATTGATAAAGCTTGGTTCTCGAACAGAAGTACCCTTTGACACTCTTTGATTGTAATAAAGAAGTATAAACCCGTATTCTTCACACTGCAACCATGCTACACTATGCACGAACAGGCGATAATCGGAGCTATGACACGGAGGGTCAATAACCTTAGTAAACTGGGGCACCTCTACTTTGAATAAATTTTGACAGCATCAAAGTTCTGCTGATGTTGTGAATTAACATAGAATGTGCTGGCATTGTTGTTGATATAGCTTTGCAATGTTAAAAGATAACCCAGGGGCAAAATTCTTTTAGAATACACACACAGTTGACAACCATTTTTCTGTTATGTTTTTGGTCACCTTAGTTATAGTTAATATTATTTCACGCTGTCAAGCTATCTTCAAGGCAGTTGTCTTTGGTTGAAGTACAGAGTGAAGGGGTTCACAAACCAGAGGTGTTTCTCGACAATGGAGGCGACAATTAAAGCAACTGTGTGCACAATAGCTCAATTTTTTTGGGGGGGGGTCCTAATTTGCACATTCTCTTGGTAGGGATTCACTTACGGTAGAACCTAGAATGTTTGAAGAAGATACCGCTAATGTTTTGTAAGAAGTCGAGAACGTCTGAGTTCCCTGCTCAACATATTGCAAGGTATTGACCCTTTGACAGGGATCGTCTCTCAAAACGTATGTGTGGTGGCAGTTAAGAAGATGTGTATTGATCTAGGCTGTGAGTTTTAAATTGTCAGAGGAATCCACACGAAAACACAACAGACTTTACAGTTTAATTAAAAAGCTTTGATCATAGATTTTGTAATATAAGAAGCACCAGTTACTGCTTTACAAAGTGCGAGATATCCGTCTTACGTTCATTAGCAAGAGTCAGCAGACTATATCGACACTGAGGCTGTATCAACAATCCACAGCAGCCACACACGTGTATTGCTTCATACTGGTCTTATTTCTGTCATCCCGTTGCATGTTAGTGGTGGCAGGTTAAAAGTGTTATTTTAAGGTGTAAGTTGTTTTGAGTGCGGGTTAAGAGGTATAAAAGCAGGGCCATGTAACAGTTCACAGAATGGACACCCACTAACTAACATACGGACAGTGGCAAAGAAGGCCGTGCATATTGGTGTTTTACACCATGGGTCAGTCTGACCTGCCTCGCTAGACAAAGCAAGGATCCCTTCTCTGGAAAGAATTCCTTGTGGAACGGCGCCAAACAAAGACAAGAATCTAACTACAGGGCCGAGAGATTAATTTGTGTTTGTTTACTTCTTTGTTTGTTTGTTTGTATTTCATTACTACACGGAAGGCGTAGCACTGTTGCCCCTTTGTATACCATCTTTCACGGTTGTGATAACCGAGAGCAGCAGGGCACAGACCTGGTTGATTTGAAAGCCCACTTTGGAGAATAGATACAAATCGTATATCTGTATCTCCTTGCTGCTGTCAAACAAAACGAAGAGATTCCATAAAAAAGGCGGAGTAATTTACTTGACAAAGAAGAGAGGCAATCTGTTTGTATGCTGTCGAGTTTTCTTTGATTTTGTATGTTCAGACAGCATTTACATTGTCTTCCAAAAATGGTATCTACATGTTTATTTGGTATATATGCATCTTAATTTATAGACAACAGACCGTATGAATATGGTTGTTTATACTAGCATATATAAACAGCCGTGTTCATACGGTCTGTCCAAGCTTTCGAGACTGTTTCTATTCCAAGTGGAGCACGGTCCATACACGATAAAATACCACAATTATATGGCTTTCTGTTACAACCTCACAACTTAAAGACATGAGTTTTTTTTGCAATTTTGTGATCATCGTTGGTTTCAGGACAGAAATGCAAAAACCTTGTTCAAACCTAGTACTTCGCGGTCAAAGTCTGAACGCCTCCCCGGCGCAATTAAATTGCCCTTCTATGTGACTTTCTGGTCAGTTAACGCGGTAGTTGTGCGATTATCATCAGACTTGGCCATTCATCAAAAATTACCTCATCGTGTACATCACATAAAAACTTGCCAGGCCCATAATTAAGAATGAAGCCGAAAAGGTGCCGCTCTTGGAGCCATATTGTGAGCGTAACGAACCTCAGTGATGAATCCATGATCTCCATCGCACAGTTTACCAACGACAAAGGCCTAGCTATTTTGCTTTACGGAATGTCTTCAGCATTATTATTAAAGGGAACACATTACCTATATCTTGGAGGTACATGTCACACAAACGACCCAAATTTACAACTTCTAACATTGACAAAATAGGCGTGCCCCGTTGTTCCCCGGTTGTCTTTTCGTGTATCTCCAGGGTTAACCCTTTCCCCTTGAATGAACACTGAGTCAACAGTTTTCCTTGACATAGTTGGGTACTAAGTGCCCAAACATGCTAAGGAAAACTGTTGACTTGGGATATTTAATCTTGATAGGTCCCATCTACAATTTTCAATCAAATTATTTTTCATTACTGTTGAAATAAGTTGAAAAAAACTGAAGCAGACATTTGACCACCAGCTGGTTTTGGCCGTTTATATAGGGGGGGGGGGGAGGTCAGTGTGAAGTCTTTACAATTTAAAATAGTATCTGCGCGACTCCGTTAATGAAGTTTTGCTTCCAGTGGAGCTGGAATTTCCAAGGCCTGCTTGAGCCGCAGACATAACATTGACAAATCTAAATGCTATGTGTATAGCAGGCAATGGACGTAGCTTTATTTGGTCTGCTGGCATGACGGAATATGTAAAATTGGATCAACATTTTCTCGTTCAGCTGATACTGGGTGGTGTTGTATGTATCATTCTGCGGGTCTCAGAAATGTCTAGCTTTTCCATGAAACAACTGTGCCTGGATCAGTGCACGTAAGATTGTTGCAGATAAATATTCTCCTTTTGTTTAAAGAAGAAAAGGGTATCATTCAGGAATATTCTGAATAGGTTCGTCTTGTACGTTCCTCAGATCCCTTCGTGCGTAAAGACATGAAGACCTACATACATACATACATACATACATACATACATACATACAGTTACTAGTAGACAAACATACATACATACAGTTACTAGTAGACAAACAGACAGATACACAGATAGATAGATAGATAGATAGATAGATAGATAGATAGATAGATAGATAGATAGATAGATAGATAGATAGATAGATAGATAGATAGATAGATAACTTAAATGTCTCTTAAAGAAAAATAGTAAATATATACGCTGCATTTCCAAAAGTGCTTCGTGTGTCAACTGCCAATGTGCAGCATTTTGAGTGACAATGCAACTAGTATTGGCTTCGTGTTATTTCTGTGTGTTATCCATCTATCTTCCTGATCGTCCCTTCGAAATCGTCTTGTTATCATGCCTGGTCATCCGCGTGGGAGACGTGTATACAGTTTTTACATGGTTTGTATAAAGAGGTTTGCATGTAGTGTTTGTATTATCACCACACAAGCATAATTATTTCTTCCATGTGCATTTATCACAAACTGTGTTCACTCGCTTTTTTCGTTACTAGACACTAACATGCACATACTCAACTCAACCGTCTAGCTTTCACATGAACATTCAACTGATATCATTGACATTGGAAGTAGTTGATGTGGCCTTCCAAAGCCAAATGGAATGCTCTCAACGCAAACGGTTTATCCTTAATCACTCGGAAGAGGAATTAAGCAACTAAAGCTGAAAACCTTTTTTACTATCTCAAAGAAACAGCTGATACTGCCTTCATGCTTTTGTGAAACCACGTCCATAACAAAAGTAGAGGAATTCTTATGAAAGCTTAGTTAACCAAATGCCCAGCTAAACGGACCACTGAATGCAAGACACTCTTATACTACAAAGTTAAAAATTAATGTTAACTGTATGAAAGTGACCTCCGCTTAAGGTCATCAATCTCAGCAAGGTCCTTCATAATCACAATAAAGACATACATATCCCAATGACGACAAGAATCTCAAGAACTTTTCAGTCTCCCAAAATAGCCTCAATGTCTTAATTTGGTGTAATTGCAAATTTGGCGGAAATTAAAGCCAATAACGATAAAGGAATTAGTGTCATATTTCACATTTTTACACATTTGTTCAAAAGTTCTGCCATGAATTAAAAAAAAAAACATTGTTGTATCATTTTCTGTGCAATGTTTGTAATTTGCTCCGTTTCCTGCCGCAAAGGAATATAGTTGCAAATTGTATACAGGTGTGACGTTCTACCGCAAAATGCAATCTCTTCATTTTGGAAGCCATGTATCGTTGGCATGAACCAATGTGAACAAAATCACAAGGAAGTCTTTTGCCTCAAGAGGTTTACAATTTAAAAAAAACTCTGTGTTTGCCATCAATGGGACAATCACTACCAGAGATATATCTATACCATGTGGAGAACTATTTGCAGCTCTCTGCTGTCATCAAGATTCAAAGGCCAATGTGGTGCATGTATAATCATGGTTAACAGAACAGTTTTAAGCTTTCTGTAATTTGTCACGCATTTTGGGATATAATCCGTGCCGTGTTTCTTTTACTAGTGTGGAATCTTAGAAAAAAAAAAAGAAATGGCAGTGACTTACCTATTAATAGGCAATTTTATAATGTATAATGTCCATTTTAATCGCACTCAATAACCACAAATGTCATCATAACTGTATATTGTTTACCTGAGCTTTTCCAAAACGATTTAGGACAGGAGAAAACAGTTGTACAGCTAAACGGTTCTTCTAAACAAGAGGGCTGTGTGAACAGCCCATGCTCAGCTGATCTTGACATTCATCACACTTGCAGCTCTGTGAACTTGGGAAAGGATCAAGGTCACCCATGTTCTGAGTAAGTCTGACCACTAAAAAAGAACACTTAACATGTGCAACATCAAAGTTCAAGTAGTTCTCAAGTTATAATGAAGAGTAAAATTCATGTATGTTGCACTGTGACCCCACAAATGAGGTCAAGGTCATTCATGTACTGTCTCAGCATGACCTTCATACAGAATAATTAACATGTGTAGCTAACTCAAAACAGATCTCAAGTTATCAAGTAAACAGTAAATTTCATGTCAGTTGTCCTGTGAATTAGCACTAGAATGCCCATTGACTTACATAGTAATCAATAGGAAAGCTCCATTGACTGATAAGTACCCGAGTTGAAAATACTTAAAAATCAGGAATCTAAAGCAGTGCCACCTGGTAAACAACTTTGTTTGACCCTTCCACAAGAACATATCCATCACATTTCACCTTAATCTGAGTGACGGTTCTCAGAACAAGTGAAAAATAGCAAAACCATATAAAAAATTCATGAAAAAAAAATAGCAGTGCCACCTGGTGAACAAATTGGGAACTACGTGTCCCTGGGAGTGTCTATGTACAATATCAAAACAACTGGGTGAGCAGTTTCAGAGGTGAAGAGTTTTTAAGGTTCCCCCCCAAAAAAACAAAAAAATTCATAAAAATTCCAAAAATCAATAGAGCGTGACCATTTGAACAAACTTGGTAGAGATCCACCCAAGGCACATCCCCACCGAGTTTGAAGTAAATCTCGCCAAAATTATTTAAGTTATAACCATTACAAGAAATTTCCATGTTAAACTTTCCTATTAAAACTTTTGCAAAGATTTTTGAAAAAAAAATCATAAAAAAATCCAAAATTCATTGGAACATGACCATTTGGACAAACCTGGTAGACATCCACTGAAGGTACATCCCCACCAAGTTTGAAGTTAATCTGGATGACGGTTTTGGAGAAGAAGTCGAAAATGTGAATTAGCATTAGAATGCTCATTGACTTCCATAGTAATCAATAGGAAAGTGGCATAGACCGATAAGTACCCAAATTGAAAAAAAAGCTTAAAAATCATGAATCCTCAGCATTCCCACATAGTGAACAACTTTGTTTGACCTTTCCACAAGGAACATATCCACCATGTTTCAGCTTAATCTGAGTGACGGTTCTGGAGAAGAAGTCGAAAATAGCTATAACACAAAAATTCATAAAAAATTAGAAAAAAATTGCAGCGCCACCTGGTGAACAAATTAAGAACTAGGTATCCCTAGGTGTCTTCCTGTGTGATATCAGAGCAATTGAGTAAGCGCTTTTGGAGAAGATTTTTTAAGATTTGTCCAAAAAAAGAACAAAAAAATTCATTAAAAATCCAAAAATCACTGGAGCATGACTATTTGAACAAACCTGGTAGACACCCACCTAAGGTACATAGCCACCAAGTTTGAAGTTAATCTGGATGACGGTTTTGGAGAAGAAGTTGAAATTGTCAATTAGCATTAGAATGCTCATTGACTTCCATAGTAATCAATAGGAAAGCTGCATTGACCGATAAGTACCCGAATTGAAAAAATCGTTAAAAATCAGGAATCCGCAGCATTCCCACATGGTGAACAACTTTGTTTGACCCTTCTACAAGGAACATATCGACCACGTTTCAGCTTATTCTGAGCGACGGTTCTGGAGAAGAAGTCGTAAAAAGCTATAACACATAAAAATTCATAAAAAAATTAGAAAAAAATTGCAGCGCCACCTGGTGAACAAATTAAGAACTAGGTGTCCCAGGGAGTGTTTCTGTGTGATATCAAAGTAATTGGGTGAGCGGTTTCAGAGAAGAAGATTTTTTAAGATTTGCCAAAAAAAGAACAAAAAAATTCATTAAAAATCCAAAAATCACTGGACCGTGACCATTTGAACAACTTGGTAAACACCTACCCATGGCACATCCCCACCAAGTTTGAAGTGGATCTGGCTGAGGGTTTCGGAGAAGAAGTCGAGAAATGTGAATTGTTGACGGACGACGGACGGACGGACGGACGGACGACGGACGGAGGACCATAAGATAAGCTCAGCTGACTGACAAGTCAGCTGAGCTAAAAATTGACATAATCATATCATGTTTAACAGTAAACTATTTCCATGAATATATTTACATTCTCTTTGGCTTTCATCAGGTGGTATCTTTTTCAATATCATTAACAGACAAAAATGAAGAGACAAATAGGCACTTCAAGATAACTTTTGAACCAGCATATATCCACTTTCAACGGTGCACACCCCTCAGCAAACAGTAAAGTTCCACCTGTCGCAACGTAACAGGCCACATCTCCCCGTCTCCACGCCTTGTTTCCTTTCACTCTGAGTCAATGGACCTGACTCTAATCAGGCGCCCGTGTCTGAACAGCTGCTTTCTAGTGCTTTCCAGTATATATTGCAAATTCCTAGTATGTTCGATAAGCTTGTATGCTAAAAGCCAGACTTATTTACGATTTGTGGACACCTGGTGGACATTATTTTAATTTGTGCAGCCGTGTTATGGGTAACCAAAGTGCATGCTCCTCTGGTTATGGCGTACTACGGATGACTCCATTACGATGTGCAGTTCCAGTCTAGACCATCAGCACTAGGAGAAAAGAACACCACATATGAAGGCCCGAAAATGAAAGCATAGACGAAGATCAGCCTTACGCTCAACGAGTATAAAAAAGTGAGATAAAGCTTCTTCATACCTGGGACATAAAGACTCACCATGTCAAAGGCTTTGATTAAGTTTATGTATCCGTGACAAAAACAATTGCATGCAGTGCAATAAAAAAGTAAAAAGACAATTTGATCTGAGTTATCTTGCAACATGTTTCACCTTGGTGGCATTTTGAAGTGGTTATTAAAATTCTGGTGTGCGCGGTTTTTTTCAACGATAACAGCAAGATTTACTGAGTAACTGGAGGAATATATGTAGTTCCCTCACCCTGATGCATCGTGGTGGTTCATGTGGGTATATCGCAAATGATATTATACCTATCTTTCGTGTAGATTTATGGAGGAAAAAGACCAAATTCTTTTGCAGTTACTTCAAAGCTACATTAGGAAATGTCAGTGTCGAAGTCAAGTAAACAACTTTGGTGGAGCGAGTGTAAAGCCCTGAACACAGAATTCGCGATAACTGGCACAGGGTTATGCTGCTTTATTACCATTTTCATTTTTGATTGCTCAGTGACAATAGGGGAGTGTTCAACCATAGTTAACATTTTCATCTGTAAACTGAGCAATCCTGTTCTCAGATGTCTGCTTCAATGTTTTTATCTTATTTTAATCTTATTCATACCGTTGTATAAGTGCCTCCGGCTGTGCCAAGGTAACAAATTAAACTGACCACAAAAGAGGTAATGTGTAAAAGGGAAAGAACATCCATTTTCAACATGTTTCAATAAATGTCCTAGTAACCCATGGCCTAACAAAAATATGTGTTTGGTTCCGGTAACATGACAGACCCTACTAAAAAGGCCCAACCCTAAAATTAATGGCATAAAAAAATTACTATCACGCCGCCCTTCCCTAATAAATACGGATCCACCCAAGCCAATGCTACAAACTCAGTCAGAGACCCAAGTGGCCTAAAACAAGATTTCCAGTGGCTGAAATGTGACCTACACGGCTCAAAGAACCGAAGGTATGCTGGGGGGGGGGGGGGGGTTCTGGGGGCATTGCCGACCCCTCACCCACCCCATACGAAAAATTTTGAATTTGAGCGAGTATCTTGCCTTCACATGGTTGACAAAATCACAGCATTTTAGTCATTATTGTACTGATTTGGCTATTTCCCCTCAGATTTTACAAAAATCTGATGAAAATTAGCAAAAATTAGTGAAAAATAAATTTAAAAAAAACCATCGCCATGTTATAAATAAGATAAGATAAATTTTGTGTTCATACATGTAAGGCTTTAGAGAATTTTTGCACACGTTATGTTTTTTATTTTGGGGAAAATTAAAACATAAATTATCACGTAATTCGTAAGTTGTGTATTTTCTCTACAAAAGCAAGAAGAAAAAATACATTAAGATAAACACTAGTCCTGAATGTATTTAACTTTTATCAAGTGCTGAATGTTGATTGTAATATTTTATGCACATATGCCATGATGCTGCAATTATATTGCTGAAAGCACACCAAGCTATGATGCATGAAATGGGAATACCTAATGCCAAGGGAATCTTGCCTTGGCTTATTTCCATGGTGGACCACAACATGAAAATAGCAGAAATGCAAGTATGAAATCAGAAAAATATTAAGTTGCTCTTGCACAGGTTTTTAGCTGATATACTTTAATAATTTATGAATTAAAATATTCATCTAAATTTTCAATAAATTAATATATAATATATATATATATATATATATATATATATATATATATATATATATATATATATATATATATATATATATATATATATATATATATATAAGCACCAAAGCCGTACTTTTTATAACTCCAGGGACCTGCTATATATGTAAATTGCAGGTCCCTGTCCCTGACAACACTAAGATACTGAAACTGTAAATATATAAAGGATTCAAGCTGTCCCTCTCCAGTACTACCATCTGGTGCATCAAGATTGATTTCACCTTATTTTTGAAAACGTTCTTACATTCACTCTCTTTAATATACCCTGGCATGTTCTGCATGGGAATAGGTTATAATCATGGTACACTAGTACCTGCAATTACCGACCCCAGTCCCCACCTAGTCAAAATGACCAGATTCCTTGGCACGGGCGCTTTTGCCATGTTAAATGACCTGACGCGCAAGACCACGGTGCTGTCCAATTAAAGCGGCAAATATACATTCCCTGGTTCATTTTCTCAATAAACTTCTTCACATGAGAAACACTTATTTTTGATAAATTCTGTAGCATTTTTCAAGAACTGTGATGCAAATTTTGCTACAGTGCTCCAGTTCGACAGCCTTAGACCAGCTGCAAAACAAAAAGCCAAAACAAACAAAAACGGTTGTCCAAATCAACGGTAACCAAGTCGTACAGAAAAGCTGGCCAACGCCTGCCGTTATTTTGAAGTAAAGTCAACTCAAATACGGCATTTTATGTCAACTTGTGTGGACGGTCAACTCGGGCCGGGGAAAGAGCATAGCTGCCACGATGCGTGCGGTATCGGTATTTAGTATCGCTGGGTTTCAGGTGTCCGTTCTCCGAGTTATCAGAGCAAACGGTTGTCAAAAGATGACTTACAATCTTAACTTTAATCTGCCCGCTCGGTTGTGTCTGAAGCAGCTATCATCGTAAATTATAAATCCAAATGCAACACGAAGGGACGCATGCAAACACGTTGAGCGCCATTTTAAACATGGCGCAATGCATTGTGGGAAAGGAAAATCACAGCGACTTGTGGCCAGGTGTCTTCATCACGTTTCCAGGTGTCACACTGTCCGTTCTCCGAGTTACCAGGGCAAACGGTCGTTAAAGTACTTTTCAAACATGACTTACTATCTTAACTTTAATCTGCCCGCAGGTTGTGTCTGAAGCAGTTATCATCGTTAGTTACAAATCCAAATGCGACACGGCACGCTGGAGCGCCATTTTGAACATTGCGCAATTAATCTAATGCATTGATTGCAGGACAGTCTCACAAAAGTACACTGGATTTGGATATCAAAGTGAATTGTGGCCACATCATATATATCATTATTGATGCTCTGAAATAATCGCAAAATACATACTTTTGGTTTCATATTTTATAACCCTCTTCCCACCCCACTCGGCAAGATCGTCCCAATGCTCATTTACAAACCATTGGCACTGGGTGCGGAACTCGCTATTTTCACAATGCCAGCCAAGTCGATTGGATATTTTGAAGAGGTAGCGTCCAAAATATATGTGTGATAAGTGTTGAGGTTAGGTTAATTTGTCGAATGAATGTAATGTACGATATATAGTGGGACTTTTCCTGAGTGAGCTTTACCTGAAAATGTAAATACAAGGACAAACAGTGACCAGTTATAGGCCCCAGAAATAGTATTGAGTATCAGACGTAGAAGTCGCCCTGAGGCAATGGAATAAGGGTCAGCAATAGGCTGAGTGCCATGCGCCCCGCTGCATCAAAGACGAAGCTCAATGGAGAAGGTTGCCCCGATAGTGGATACTGGTCCGAAAGTACTGGCGAGTTTTTATATAAGTGGAAACCATGAAGCAGGTTTTATTTCTATGTTTCTTAAACACTCGTAAAGTTAGACTTAGTTAGTTTGCTTTTTTGTCACTGTACTTGATTTTTAAGATACGCAACACGTACCACATGACAACAAAGAAGTGACTGATTCCAATGCTAAATATATCGAGTGTTTTGTTCCCGAATGATTGGCACCTCTGACACGTAGTTATATTTCAGATATCGACAGATACTGTCATTCAAACCAGGTTTAAGTGACAAATTTTTATTACGAAACATATCGAGACCACCGCGTCCCTTAGGATTCACTTGATCCGACGTTGTACAAGAATGCTATTAAAGGGTGTCGCAAAACATGGTTGGCCGAGTGGCAATTTTTTGTCTCCTACTGCACTCAAAACTGGTTTTAAAAAAAGAGAAGGGGGAGGGTGTAAATAGCTCGTGCTCAACTGACGGCGAGATATTCGTCTACAAATATGTCTTAACCTTGAGTTGTGCTGAGCGAACTTCAGCTGTTGTTTGAACCAAGCTGAGATGAACCCAACAAACCAAAGTAGAGGTGAGCTGACAGCATTATAAGACAGAGGTTGGGGTTCCCAGAAGGGCTCCTTTACAATTTCCGAAGGGACTGGCAAAGTTGCCTCCACAGCAGCCGTGATTGGGTGTTGAACCTGCCTGTCATGTATTAAGAGAATTTCTGCAACCTTTGGGAGAAGTCGAAATTTACAATTATTGCAGACTGGTCTAGTGATGTCCAGAAATGTCTGCGTCGCAATAGGACATGTCAAATTTATGCATGATGGAGGCACATACTCTCTGTGTCACAAGGTAGTTTTGACCAATGAATGATGCTTGATTTGTTTATCCTACAGGTGTCTCCATCTGCAACGTGTGTTAGCATGGTTGCTTGTAGTGCTGTCTACAGAAACACCCCATAGGTTGAACGGGCTCAGAGAAGATTTTTAAGATCCCCCCACCCACCCACCAACAAAACAATGTACAGAACAACTAGAAAAGTGGAATTACTTCGAAGCAAATCTGTCGAAGTGCTTACAAAAGAAAGTTCAAATTCAAATTTAAATTGCAAAAGCTGCATCAGAGAAAACATAAAATTCAAGAAAAATGTAGCAAAGCAAGGCTCTTGGCATGAAAAACATGTATGTAAAAAGAGAATGCCACACAGAAAGAAAGGATTTTTCACAGAACAAAATGTCAAAAGTCAGCAAACAAAATCTTGTCATGTAGCAAGAAACTCTAGCTAATTGCAGTGCACTTTTTAGTGCAACTTTGATTCAGTCATGAGTCATTGTTGAAACTACAGCGTGAACTGATGACAAAATGGTCATTATATAACAGCATAAATGTGTTATGTCTAACATGAGTGTAAACTACGAATTTTAGTGATATGCATATAGATGTAATTGACTGCTGACAACAGATCATGGCCTGTTGTGCGTCTGGTATATCACAAATATTTAGGTCTGATAATTTATCCTTATTTGCATTATTTCAACTTTACTGATAGGGCTACACACTGTTCATAGAATCTAGTTTCAGTGGCGAGCTCAGCTCTGGGCAAAATTGATGATTGACAAACCTAGTGTGTGAAGTGGGAATGGCACATCTACGCAGAGTGGTTTTGAAGATATATATTCGTCATTTAAATTTTCCAAGCCCTCCTAATAGGTATAAATCCAAATTATACAACTTTTGTTTGTGGTTCATTAGATGCGCCTACAGTACACACCTATGAATTAAAGTTGGAATGGTACACGTACCTATAGTAGGTTTGAAGATATTCAAGGTTTCAATTTTCAAATGACCCAAATTTGCATAATTTTCAAAACTGTCCCTTCTCTTCATAATAAAGGGCTTTATGTATAGAAGTATAATCTCGCCAAGTTTGGGGTGTCTGAGTATAATAGTCTTTTAAATAAAATGTCGGGCAAATTTGCGGCTGATAAACAAAAGAAGAAGGAAAGAAAGTCGGAAATAATTCATAGAAAAACAGAATGTCTGTGCTGGCACAGAGACATAGTTAATAGAAGGTCCAAAGGCAAAGAGTGTTGAAGCATGACCATTGAATCATCCTTAGTAAGAACCCACCCAAAATATATTTCACCAGAGTCATGCACGCGTCTCTGATTCCACGAAAATCCAGTCACCGTTTTCATAAAATCGAAAAAGTAAAGTGTTTGTGGTCACCGTTTTCATGAAGTTGAAAATCTAAAGTGTTTATGGTCATCGTTTTCATGAAGTCGAAAATGTAAAGTGTTTATGGTCGACGGACCACTAATTCTCAGACTAGCCGGGCTGAACTGAAATTAGCAGGACTAAACGAAACACATCAAAACCAATTTTAAAAACATTATGTTCGCAGAAAATTAACAATTGCTACTCTCGGGTTGTCTCTCTTTTAGGTTGTAGCCGTTGAGGCGTTACTGCAGCACAAAGTGACCCCCCCCCCCCCACCTGGGCCACATTTGGCAGTTGTATCCTACAAGGAAGAGTGCCAAATATATGAAGTGCTGATGTTATCCCGTTTCAAAAAATATACCAGCTTCGACATGCTAAAAAGGATCTAAGATCTAGTTTATTGACACCTGGTTTAAGCAAACGCTTAGCAATGTTTGTGTGCTCCTGGATGTGGGGCTCCATGGAACCAAAATAAACTCTTGCCAGTTTGAAGGACTTGCTGGCAGTTCTGCAACAAATGCCCTCATTAGTAAAATGTATCACATTCACAAGCCATGTGATAAACGCAGTTACTACGCATGAACTCTCTTTTTCTTTTTCGGACTTCTCGAAAGCGTTTAACCATATTAATCATTCAATCCTGGTGAACATATGGCAATATCTTTGTGTTCTATTAATCATTACTGACTGGTGTCCCAATTTCCTCGCAGAAAGAAAGCAGAGCAGGCTCTGACATGCCACCTTGGGTCTGCTTGACAGGAGGCGTTCCTCAAGGCACAGTACCTGGACTAAGGGCGTTTTAGGTTATTGTCAACGACCTCCATCCCCTTGTAAAGGATTAAATTTCGTTGATGACACCACCATACTTAACGTGTGCCTAGTCCCGGTATCATCCGACTGTCTGTAGCAGGCAATAATGAAAGCAATCAGACAACTGAAATTGCATACTATGTCAATAAAACAAAGGAACCCTTGTGCTTTCAACTTAATGCTGACATACCTGAGATAACTGTAGATGGTTGTAATTTGGAATGTGTCCAGTGAACAAAATTTTGAGGGGATGGGAGGAGTTATTTCTAGTGACCTAAAATGGGACACCCACGTGGACTTTATATGCAGCAAAATAAATTCGCATCTTTAGCTGTTGACTTTTTTTAAAAGAAAAGATGCTATTCAGGAACATCTTGTCCGATTTTTTCATGGAGTGCTTAAACATACGTTAGAATATATCTTGCCTTGAATGTGGCACTCAAATCTCGCAATGCACAAATCGAAGAAACTGGAGTCACCAGCCCTGCTAGCCATTAATCTGAAGACGTTTAGAAGTAATACAATTTAGGAAACCGTGATTACCCACACAGGAATTACATCACTTGCTGGCGAAGAAGAAGCCTCATCGTTACCGTACTTCAAATTCCCTTATCTTTACACAGTGCCGTTCTGTAAAACAAATAGATTTTAGAACAGCTTCTTTCCGTGTGCTCTTGATAAATTCCAGTAACATTCCATTCTTTTTCATTTCCATTTTTACCCTAAGAACAGATATTGGTAAGTATATTGATGATGTGCTGAACAGCTTCAAACGATGAGAAGTAATGATGCTTAACGCCCATGAGCACAAAACCCCAGTATTCACCGTCAATAGATCAATATATTCACCTCAAACCTATTTGACATTTGACTCGCCCATCAATGTATTAACCTTTAAGTATATTTATTAACGTTTTGACATAGAACACCAAAACACATGCTTATGATGTTCTAAATTATCCCTCAGATGTTCTCAAACAGAAATGTCACATTCGAAGTCTTATCGGTGATGCTCGCAAACAGAATGGTCTTGTTTTGACAAAAGTGCCGCCACGGCTCTTTATATTCCGATATTAGCCGTTGCGAACTAAGGGTTCTCTTGACAGTGCACGCCTGCATTAGTTTGAGAGCCTTTCTAAGTGTCTGGTGGTAGAGTGGTCTTAAATGTATCATTTTAGTGCTTGACTGCATCTGATGATGTCAAGAAAGATTTCTGTGCGCCCATTGACCGTTTCGGTAATCACATCATCATTGAGAAATTAAGCTAAGTTGGGCAAAACGCCGTCATATGTCCCATGGCTTTCTTTTTGGTGGTAAGAGCGTTGCGAAGTGTGTTTTGACGTAAAGGGAAATTCACGTATGATTAATATTCGATTGCACGGTTATATTCACATTCTGCGACGTAGTTATCAGTATCGAGTTCCACGATCTTTACTGAAATTTATGACTGATCATCACGGAAAGTTTTTTTCTATTATTTACACATTTTTATGAATCGGTTCTCGGCTGCGGAGCCGTTCAAGCCAGTATTGGAGACGTAGTGCGCTAATTTGAAACTGAAGTCTATTACAATGTATTCTAAAATGTCATTTTCCTTCTTGAAACTCAACTTGTGATCGCCGCTATAGGCACCCCGTATTTTCATTACATAATTATGCCTTCTGTAATCAAGAAGGACTCGGTAACATTCCCTTCCGAGGCAAACCCGGCCTCGGAACGTGAAAGCATGCGTTCCCGGCATGTCTCATCTGCGAAAAAGTTTCACTCAAAGTGTTCTAAACAGAGAAAGGCTCCCGAATTTATTCCAAAATCAAATTGAAGTGGTCGCAAATACATATATATTGAAAATATAATAAGGCTTCAGGATACATCCAGTGTTGTCTCATCACCATTGTCCTGACCAAAGCTCGTGATATTTTATTTTACGCAGGTTTATGCCACAAGAATCGCCATTGGCCAGGGTCTTCTGTTTTATAAATGAAGCAAAGCCTGGAAGGGGACGAAACCTGAGATTGGCAGTTTTTTGGTAGGTTTGAGAGGGGTCAGGCGACCTTAGTATTATTATGCTTCACATTTAAATAGGGATAATTTCATAGATTTTCGTAACTGGAAATTGAGCGTCATTAGATCACACATCCACTTTGGCAGTGGGATTTCCACCTACGCATATGACACAAACTATGCTCATTGTGCAAAAATGAATATATACGCCCATGTTTTGCCACCCAAGATCACAGTTTGCTTTTCACTCAATATGCTCGATAAAAAAATATAAAACGGCATGGAGTTGGTGTATATGGATGTGCAAACATCATGAAGTGCATTTACGTCTTATAGACACAACATGTGTCTAATGCCCATGATTTTAAGTGAACTGGTAAAGAGACCCATAAATCAACGTAAGCAAAGTGCATCTCCAAGTTACGTGTGTTTGCCAAACCAATTACTACGATGTATTGCAACATACTGATTACCATGGTTTAACAAGAGCATTTTTGGCTATTTCCCGAAGAATTCAGAACACAATACAGTATGACTTTATCAATACAGTGACACTTATTGTGTTGATGACAAAAGAAAAATATTTTGTGTGTAATGTATACCCTCCGTGGCCGATTTCAGAGTCTATTTTTAGGAACATTTCCATGATACGCTGAACCACTACCAACAGTAAGAACTTAGAGCTTACCAAAATTTGAAGTGAGATTAGGGATTCGCCTATTCATTAAGGTGGTGTTCCATGTAGGTTGTATGTTGAAAATGACCACACGGACCATATGTATTACACCTTATGCGTTTCATTTAAATTGTAAATTGCACTTGTACACTTAATTTGTTTTATGCTATGAAAAGCAGATCATAAAAGGAAACTCTTAAGGCAGAGCGATTATAACTATATTGGACGACTGCTAGCTTAAATGAGCGGTGGTTCACCATTAACTCGACAGTGTACTGTAAGGAAGATCGCGAATCGACATGCAAAAGACACTTGCTGTATTGTGAAAATAGAAACTGAGCTGTCTTTTTGTTGCTCTGCAACGGGCCACGGTCAAAACGACAGTCTGGTTGAACCGTACACAGCTTCAATATTGCCATCAAACTGTACTCAAAATTATGAGCAATTCAGATTCACCTTTGCGCCGCATTTCTCGACATCTATCTGGGAAATGGCCTGGTGCTCCTTACAGAACATTCAGGAAAAAAGTGCATTGTTCAAGCAAATTCGATATATGCTTGCGGTACATCTGTCAAACTTGACAATGCCAGATTTCTTCAGAAAATACACACAACTTTGGAAAAGGACGCAAAATGATCTAAATAGGTCTCATGCTGTTGACAATCAAACAACATGATTCTACGTGTCATGGACACCACTGAATGGCCAGGATAGATCAAATTCGTAAAGTGAGTGGTTGCAGTGTATATAAGAATGCATCGTCGTTGCTTGCGTCAATGCAACTGAGAGAAGTCCCGGCAGATTCTACAATAATAGCCTGTGTCACTATTCATGTCTCTGTACCAACACATATATATTGTTTTTCTTTCTTTCTTTCTTTCTTTCTTTCTTTCTTTCTTTCTTTCTTTCTTTCTTTCTTTCTTTCTTTCTTTCTTTCTTTCTTTCTTTCTTTCTTTCTTTCTTTCTTTCTTTCTTTCTTTCTTTCTTTCTTTCTTTCTTTCTTTCTTTCTTTCTTTCTTTCTTTCTTTCTTTCTTTCTTTCCATGTGACCTCTAAAGGTCAAAAGTCAAGGAAATTTGGGCCTTTGAAATTTCACCCAGTCATAACTTGGTCGATTTTCACCCAATTTCAGTCATGCCGGTCTCAAATGTAGGTATTGCAATACTGCATATTTCTGAATATACATGTAACCTGAAGTGGTCAAAAGTCAAGGTCATTTTCCCATTTGAAATTCATCTGGCTATATTTACAACTTTCAAGACACACAGACAGATTTGCTTTCCAGCAAATCTTTTTAGTTTGTCTTAGTCGTGTAAAGATCTGTGCATTTACAACCAATCAATGTAATTTGATACCACTTAATTACGTTTGTAGAAACGTTCGACAGTTACTTGCTCACGTAAATTTGCATGCACACACTTAAGTGGTGGTGTGTTCATGTAAATTAGGTCAAAGGCCACACTGGGCCATAGCTATAATGTAAAATCTCAATCCAAAATCATTCTTGATATAGATGGCCAATTATGCTTTGACTCTAACAAAGTAGCTTCACGAATTCAACACCGAAACAGCCGAGAAATTGGTCTCCAAACTCTCTTTGCCTGTCACCAAATTTGGTACAGACAATAGTGCTCAAACAATATTATCAGGATATTGCTCCACAGAATTTTAACATACAGAATGTAAATGAGTCACCTGAATCAAAAGAATTGAATAGTCTTAACCCTCGCAAGAGCGTTGGACTTGGTGACATTCCCTCTTAACTCCTGAGAGATGGAGCAGATCTTTTGAAACCCCCATATCACCCACATAGCCAATCTCTCAATTACTACCAATGAAATACTTGATGATTTCAAAGCTACAAGGGTCACAACCATTCAAAATAAAAACAGTAAACATGATGTTGGAAATTATATACCAGTAAGTATACTTACTGTGCTCTCCAAAGTTCTGGAGAGGGCTGTATTTACCTGACTTGAGTCACGCCTACAGAGAGATAACATACTGTATGGTTTTCAGTCCTGATTCAGGGGGTCTTATTCAGCAGAATCATGCCTGGTTGATCTTACAGATTTCATACGAAAGGAAATATCAAAACGCAATTATGTAGGCATGGTCCTATTGGACTCACAAAAAGCGTTTAATACTGTGGCCCATACTATTTTATATGAAAAATTACAAGCAATGGGTATCGAATCAGTTGATTGGTTCAAAGCTTACTTAAGCACCAGAAAGCAATTAGTGTCAGTAAATGGAGTTCAATCAGAGGCTTTGCAGGACCATAGCGGCGTCCCCCAGGGAAGCATTTGAGGCCCGCTGCTCTTATGTTATACCAATGACATGCCTGTTAGTGTATAGTGCAAACTTCTGTTATATGCAGATGCTAGCGCACTCTTAATACCAGGTAAATACCCATATGCTGTTGCCCCATTTCTAAGTAGAGAATTGGAATCCTGTGAAGAGCAGTTAACAGAAAACAAGCTGCTATTTCATCTTTGACAAACAGAATCACGACGCTTTGGTTCTATGAAAACAAAACGAAAAAAAACGAACCGAAAAGATGAATTTTCAGTCTCCTGCAATAGTACAAACACAAACCTGAATTAGGCCGTCATATACCTGAGAGCCACATAAGACGACCGCTTGTCTCGAGATTTCATGGCTAGCAATGTCATTAAAAACCGAATTCACGTCTAAAATTACTTTACGGACATGCAGCCCCTCTTAACCAGAGGACAAGAAAAATACTATCATCAGCACTTATCCAGTGCCATTTTGGCTACCCTTTTCTTCATGGTTTTCAGGTCTCAACAAAAAATCAGAAAAAATTCAAATAAACCATAGCAAAGTAGATATATACAGAACATAGATCAACTAGTTCATATTAGTCATAATGACTTAAACCAAACTGGCTCAGTGAAAGATGGAGTCCGTCAATTGAGATCAAATCACGTTTTTAAAATTTGCAATGGAATAGCCCCAGCATATATGCAGCATGCGTGCACCCAAGTCAGTGAACAGCACAGATACAATACCGGAGGTAATGGCAGAGCCTGTTTTGTACCAGGGGCAGCTACAAACTCGCTTTATATCACAGCAATTAATAAAAGAGCTTTCAGAACTTATCAGGTTCAGTAATAATTTAAAAGTTTTGAAAACACAAAGAGCAATAATCTTTTCTAGTAAGACCATTATACATGATAGTGACAAGCTATAAATAACATTTAGGTAGAAATGCGTCCGTGCTTATCTCTTCATGTCATTGGGTCACATTTGTCTATCAATGGTGTGTTTTTAAATTTTATATATACATATGTAAAATCACTATTTTTTGCCAAGGACCCCAATGGAATAAGCCAAACTAATCTGGCTCTCTGGGGTTATCCAAGAAATTGTCCAAGTGTTCTACTTTGTGATAAAACGACGCATATGTTATTATTTGTTTGATTAATACGTATATGATATACGCATTAATCATTTGTAGTCGATGTTTATTTTGTACTTATTTTGATCCTGAGTTATGAAGCATTACTTCCTGTACTTTATCATCTGTGCATTGCATATGATTTGCGTTCCGGGGTACTTTTTTATTGGTCTGTTGATTTTGTAACCTGACATTAGTTTGAGTTATAATATATTATTTTTTTGTACCCTTTATTACCAAAAGAAGTACGGTTTAACTTTTGTGGTATTCAACTACAAATGTCTACATTATGTTCTGTTTGTCATTATCTTCAGCCCGTGTTTATTGTGCTCCTTTATGTTTTGTCAATTGTACTTCTATGATTAGCATCAAAGCAAATCAAATCAAGCGACATAAAAACAACTGCCCTCAATGTGTTCCTGAGTCTTTTTGACGATAAAAAGCATTTTTCAAAGATTTTCCCAAACAATGAACCAAAACATTTACGAAACAATCCCAACTCACTGCGTGCTCTATGAATTAGTTTGAGATCCATGTAAGGTACAAAAACCAAGCCACGTTTGAGGAAGATCTAGTAAACGGCCTTCTAAAGAAACTGGTGCACATGTATGTACACTGTTTTCCCTATTCTACCCATTGTTACATGTATATATATTGACCATTGAGTAATTTTTAAACGAAATAATTCAAAATTTTAAAATCAATAAACAACAGTAGCACCAGCTAATAAACAAAGCTGGTACATATGTGGTCAGGAATACTCCCTAAAGAAGAGGTTGTGTGAATAGCCTATCCTCAAGAGACCTAGGTACATTCAAACCAACTTGATGAAGCAAGTCTAGGGGTGCCAAGAAGTTCCCTTGTAAAAGTGCAAAGCAAATGGCAAAGCGGTTTTGCAGAAAAAAATTGAAACAAAAAAACAATTCATTAAATATACAAAAAATACTGAACCGCGACCTGTTTAACAAACTTGGCAGGGCCACACCCAAAGTACATCACCATCAAGTTTAAAGACAATCTGGCCAACGATTTGCGAGAAGACAAAAATGTAAATGTGAGAGTACAGGACAGACAAAAGACAATCCTAGAAGCTAAGTTGAGTCATCTGATTTAAAACATAGAAGAAGAACATGCATCAAAATTCATTTAAGAACTACTAAAGCGAGACCTTTTGAACGTACCTGATAGAGAATAAGTGTCAAGAGGATCTCGTCCTTGAGTTTTGAGAAAAATACATATACATGTGCACCACTGTCATCACATACTAGCCATGATAACATGTACAAATCAGGTAATAATAGCAGCGCCATTTAGTGAACAAACTAAGCACAGAAGTGATCAAGTAACATTTTCGCCTGCCCTACAAATTTTGCTGTTAATATCCAAAAATTATGAAAAATTTGGCAACAATAATTTCACAGATTTTAGACTTGCCTGTTATGCTACTTAATTTTATCTCTTGGCGTCATTCTCTTTTAATATTCACTTTCAGACATTTTAGGCTTACATGTTTTCTGCCAGGTTACCCCCCCCCCCGGGGGGGGGGGGGGTCAGTAGCAAGCAGCGGCCGACAACAATTACAAGTTTGCCTAATTGTACTTAAAATCGTGTTAAGAACTTATGTTTTAATAACATGTTTTTGACATAAATGCTAATGACTCTCATTCCTTTCTGACATGCCTAAATGCACGTTTACTAAATATTTAAAAAATACTCAAAATGGACAGTATTTTCTCCAATGTGACAAACCTGACCCGTTACGTTGAAACATTAACTCGGGGTTGGCAGCGAGATAGAGCTTTATGGTTTGGAAAGTTTCAAAGTGAGAAGTAGGTGTCATCATGGGGTTTGTTTTGCATTTCTGGTGCAGGATGTACATTGTTGCAGTATTTGTTAGGAGTTCCCTCGATTGCACAGATGGTCCAGCAAATGCTTATTTTACAATCACTGGGACTGAATACAATGCCCCAGTTTGTTTCTACTTCAGTTATACATTGTCAGGTGGTTTAACTAAGGTAAGCATTCCAGCTAGAAAGGGCACATACTGTTCAGCGGCAAGACAAATTGTTCTTATCTGAATTTGTACCGTACAAATTTATCAATTATGTTGGTTTTGACAGTTATTCTTTATTCATAATGAAGCCCTGCACTTATATGCAAAACTTATTTGGCTAATTCATCATTTGCCACGTTCGTGTTTATTCATTTTTAAGTGGGTTGTCTTTGCTGAATATTTAATTTAGACAAGGAGCCGCTACTCAGAGAGACATGTACGGGTACAGGTTCCGAAACACACATTGAGTCGTTACCCGCTGAAGACCCTTCAATTTATTTGGGCTAATATAGCCTATGTCAAAATTCTACAGAAGAACCCGTGTAGTATGGACAATTGTACTTCCATTTGTACATGGTTAGACAGCCGCAGGTTAGCTCATGGAAAGTAGAGAATTCGGACTGTGGAATTGGGTAATGACTACTAGGAAGTGGTTCTGGACAAAAAGACAAATATACAATTCCTTCCAAGTTTGGAAAAAAACCGACAAGTGGTTTGTTAGATGTAGAATATTAAAAAAACGCGCACATATATATCCACGGATAAAAATATACCAGAATCCAAAGCACCATTTGGTGGAACAAATCAGGGTCTAGGGGCGCTCAGAAAAGTTTTGATGCATTTATGGAGCAATTGGCCGCGTATCGGAAAATATTCATTTAGTAGGTCAAAACAATCTCTGGAGCATCATCCATTGCGTAGGCATGGCAGAAACCCAACCAAGTGTACATCACCAGCAAGTTTGAAGAAGATTCATCTGAGGGATTTTGAGAAGTGATTAGATGGCCAAGCATCAGGCAGTCGCACGATGGATAAAAATCCATACTAAGCTAAGTTAGCTGTACGACAAAATTCCGGGGAAAACATCATTATTATTTTTCTTTTGTTTCACACACACACACGACCATGGAATCATATACATGTAATCATATATCTTAAACCGGTACAGGTACACAGATGTGCACGTTCTGATAGATCTGACACAGGCTAAAAGTGACTATGTTTATTTCACATGTGAGATAGTCGTTGCCATGAATATGAAGTAGGCATCATGATAATCATTTTTGGATAAGTTTGTAAATACCTATGCATGTGCCATGTTGATTTCGAGATGATGAAATTTGAATATTTTCCGCACTACGATAGTTTGTTACATTGTATATAAAATCTAAATCAACAAATCAGAGCTGATTGTACGATTTCTTATTTCATGAACCACCCTCCAACCTTGACTATTTACGGTTCATATCCTATATTTCACACTGAATAAAAAGAAATGCGATCAATAAAATTACTTCTCACACCCTCCCCCCATCCCCATTGTATTAACAATGTGAATGAGATCACTGTATCAAATTCAGCCATATATCCACAGCAAGACAAACAGGGAAGTAACCATAAAAAATGTGAATCGACAGCCAATAAAAGGTCTTTTAAGATGTCAAACGAAATTATTGTAACCACATGCATGTTCCTCTCAATGAACCTTATATAGAGCGTCCATTTTTTTCTAGCTCAAAAGAACAAAATTACGCTATGCACTATTTATGATCTGTAATTTTGACATTTTTGAAAGGCCATAGCCACAATGTCAATGGATGCTGTACTGTTCAAATAATTTTTTTAAAAAACTGGGTTTTGTAGTGCAACATCCTAGGTTCTGTACCAAAAACCTGGCATTGCTCACAAAAAAGCCGAGAGTTTTTAAACAAAACCCAAAGTATTGTACGAAAAACCATGAGTTTTGTAACAATGTCAAGTATTGCTTGGAACTCCCAGGGTTTAGCCACGGAGCCGTGTTGTTGTTGTTTTTATTTATTTTATTTTATTTTATTTTATTTTTGTTTTGTTTGTTTTTTTTTTGGGGGGGTGCTTTTGTTGTTTCTTTTTTTAAATTTTTTTGTTAACTACACAGGATTACAAAACAGATATCCCAGTTTTTAAATTTTGTTCAACAATATGCACAAACCCTGGGTTTGGTAGACCAAACCTCGGATTTTGTTCGCAGAACCCAAGCTTTTGTGTCAATACCCAGGGATTTGCACATAAAACTGTGAGATTTGCAACAAAACCCAGAGTTCTACTTTGTTATCCATTCTTTTTACAAAACTCATTGTTTCGTTTCAAAACCACGAGTTTTGCAGTTATCTTATTCAATAATTTGTAAAACCCTGGGTTTTGTGGCATCACGAAACGTAATATGCTACAGTCATCTTAGTAATTTGAAAACCCCTGAATTTTGTTGTCATAACCCTGGGTATTGCAGCTGGTTTGTTTAATAGTTCACAAAACCCAGGGTTTTGTGACGTCAGAAATCCCATGGCTTTGAATAAGTCGCGAAGCCCTGGGATTTGTGACGTCACAAAAGCCACGGTTTTGTAATTTACCGCCAAATTGGTCATATGGATACACCAACCACTCAAAACACGGCTTTCATTGTGTAGTTCGATGCCCAAATCAAAACAAAGGGACTTATTTTGCGTAACTTTACATTCTCGTCAGTGATAGCAGCTATTTCAGTGTATCCACATGACTAGGTCTGTTTGGGAGCATGGCAATACACCGTTTGCTATATAAACGCAACATACTGAACACATCTAAAGGCTGGATACAAAACACTGTGTATTGCACTTTTCAAAAACCCAGGGATTTGTGACGTCACACAGTTTTGCAATGTTAGAAAACACAGGGTTTTGTTCTGTTTCAAAATTTACAAAATCCTGGGTTTTGCAGACAGGAAAACCATTGGCTTTGGTCTGTTATTCACACTGTTAGAAAACCCAAGGTTTTCTGGCAAAACGAGGGTTTTGTGAGCAAAACCGTGAGTTTTGTTCAAAAAATAACAAAACCTGGGAGTTTCGTGATCAAAACCCAAAGTTTTGCTCTTAAACTGTAGCTGTCGCGCTCACAACCCGCGGTTTTGTACCTTAACCTTGAGTTTGGTTCATGACACCCATGGTTTTGTACACAAAACCTAAGAGTTTTTTAGCAAAACCCAAGGTTTTGTCCAAAATCATATAAGGGTTTTGCCAGCAAAAGCAAGGGTTTTGTGGAAACACCCCCCCCCCCCGGGGGGTGTGAATTATTGAACAGTACAACTTCCATAAGTGTTATGCATACTCATATGAAACGACAATAACAATTAACAGTTAAATCTGCGATAGTTAAACATTTTCTGTCAGCCTAAACTAAAAAACAGACATTTGTACATGCAAATGTAGACATGATACTTTGTCGTCTAAGATGAAATTTATGGCCGCACATTCACTCCAGCGGGAAAATTACAGACAGGCTAATATGCAGATTATTTAAAAGACAGCAGGCAATGTAACACTGTGCAGCACATAGATAACGAGTTATAAATTACAGTTGCAAGTTTATTTACAAGTCACAGGTTTGCACTTTCAAACAGGCACACGGATTATCATCGTGGTGATGTTTCATCCAATATCTATCATTCTTTATATCAAAGTCTTTGTACATGTATTGTCAAGGGTACGCGGTAGGTTTGAGCTTGATAGAGACGACTAGCAGAAATCCAGACTTGATCCGACTCTAGTTATCACTGCTATAGCATTACCTTTCATATCTGTCAGACTTTGCATGTATATTTGATAAGAGGACATGTGACAAGTGATGACCAAAAAGAAAGAATATTGAATGAGGCTGATTATATGTTCATATTTTGTACATTAACGGTATAAAGCCGGTATAAACATGTTAAACTGTGTATCACATAAAAACTCACTGAAGTCTTGAAAAATATATATGGACATTAAACGGGAAAAGTACTGGGAACGTTTAGAATGCAATAAAGATTGGTTTATGTATTATGTAAATATAGACAAATATACATGCATATAAAACTGAATGGATAACTCGCTAAACACTACAGGTTACTTGTTCAAAGCGGCCTCCTGGGAGTATTTCCGAAAGTGGAAAGGATATCTCTTAACCTTTTTGCCTCACCCAGTACTTGAAGCAAAACGAATCGGAATTCCGTTGTTCTCCCAGCCTTAAGGACTTCTAAACAATAGCAAAATACCAGGTGGACGCTGTTATAAGGGCTGGGAGATAACACTTCGCTAAAAGCATGTAAGTTATCTTGCCAGCAGACCTTAACCCCAAATGTCAGGAAAGTAAAGTCGGTCAACTATCGACCTGAAGATGATCTGGGGTCAAAAAAGGTACAATCACGACGGAAGTGTAGAGATAATTAATATTGTTGAACACTTTCCTGCTGAAGCTGATCGAGAGCGACTGGTAATGTTAAGTGTCATCTATTTCTCTCTCTCATTCTCTCTCAATCTATCTATCTATCTATCTATCTATCTATCTATCTATCTATCTATCTATCTATCTATCTATCTATCTATCTATCTATCTATCTATCTATCTATCTATCTATCTATCTATCTATCTATCTATCTATCTATCTATCTATCTATCTTTCTGTCTGTCTGTCTGTCTGTCTATCTGTCTTCTTTAACGTTGCTTTCATCAAAAGTTTAAGATAGAGGTAAGACAGAAAGCCCCTAACGTAAGTACCCCTCTAGCTTGACTGGTCCAGATCTGCAGACCGCATGATAAGGCAGTTGATCCAGTCTCATAAGCCCACGCATGGGTTAATACAGTAGTCTTTGATATAAAGATTGCAAACGGAAATTGTCACTTGGTTCAATTATAAAAGTTTGTTTTAGGATGAAAAGATATACAGTTGTATACCTTAAGTAAGGTCATGTTATGTCACTCCCAGATTAGATTTCTTTCTGGATATATAGATATACGTGCGTATGCTTCCAGAACTTCAAAGTTTAAAAGCCAGGTTAAAGTGTTCACAGCTTTAATGCCATGTCAATTTGATGCATATATCTATCTCACCAATACACATTATAACATGACTTAAATAATCATCAACAATTATCAATACAATAACACATATCTAGACATAAACAGCAAAAGTATACTAAAGTCACGGTGTACGTATTTATCATTGCATCAGGCATATTGGAGTGTACATCCAATTTTATCTTTTTCACCAGCACCCTTTTATGTTATAATAACTCGGGCTGATTTTGTTTGACAAAGTAATACCATAAAATTACTGCAGTGACCAGGTGATCAATTGCTAGTTGTAGAGTTTACCCACAATGATATCATGTCATATCCTAAATTAAATTAAGTTAAGTTCAATTATATTAAATTAAATTACATCACTGTCAAGTTACATGTCATTATGAGTCCATGTCTGTTCACTAGAGATTAACAAAACGAAGTAGATAATAACTTTGCATGACACGAAGGAGACACTCAAGAGGCATATCAAAGAGATTGCGGACAATGTCAACAGCAGTTTTCTGACCTTTTACCAAAAATAGCTCCATGAAAGTCGATAACTTAAATATGTCAATCTATGTTCCTTTTTTGGTTGTGTTTTTTTTTCTATTTGACTTGCAAGTACTGAAACATAACGTCTAAAGCCATGTTTGCCATCGCAACCGGTGTATCGTATGACCCAAGGTTCCCAATCACCCAAAATATGGAACATGGAATTCTCTTACGACAAAATATCGAATCTGTTTCTAGACCACATGACAAATCACAAGCAATAATGAAATAACTTGTGCTGAATAACCAATTCTCACTGAACAGAGAAGCTAGTCAAAGACTTCCCATCAGCCGAAGGGAGTCTGGAATATGTTTTCCTGATAAGTCTTACTGATATCTTTTCAATTCAAGAAAGATATTGAAGCAAGCAATGTTTAGCATCATGGCGTATTACGCCAAAAAGGACAAAATTGTTGGTGCTATTGATGACACAATACAAATAATGTACCGACTTGTAAGGGCAAAAGGTGCATTGTATTGGCAAAAGTAAATTCAATACAAAACATTTTGAGTTCCATCCAGCTGTATGCACGTGAACGATACGTGCTCTGAATAATTTGTACCTGCTTCCACGACCTTCGACTTACTTCCTGTCATGTGATTGGGCTTGGATCAAAGAGAATACACTACGTTTACCTTTTGCAACTACTAATATACTCTATTGTATACCCATACATAAAAAACTCATTTACCTATGTTCATATTACATTATGAAGTTTACATACTGACAAAACAGACAACAGAATCTGATATCTACACCTACAGCATACACGAAAGGGATATCAGTTATAAATTTAAGTGCTAACCAACATTCTAAAGGTACTATGATCAACTGTCACATAAAATATACAGTGGAAGAACAGTCTAATTCCATTTGGAATTAACAAGTGACAGAAAGATAAATGATAAGTAGTTGGTAGGAGCGCAAGCTACTTTCTTTAGCTCTTTCAGAGACAGGTTTGGAATGAAGCAACAACTTTCATTTGCGGTGCTTTGGGCACATTTAGTCCAACGCATGACGAGGAAAGTTTTTGATATGAACCTTTCTTATGGCCTCGCTCAACTAAAGCTCTGTTGCTACTTGAATGAAAGGTCGGTTTACAAACAATATGAATCCTTCTTAAAGCCTCGAGTTCGGCAGTCGGTGATTCGACTACAGTGGCTTAAATGGCTCAATAGTGACATTCCCAGTGAAAACTTTCACCTCTTCCACCGATAATAATCCATTCTGTCTCACATTGCTTCATCTTTTGCGATACACAGGATTATATGCAACAATGGCTTGCGCAATACTCGTTTTTTAAAGATGGAAGTTAAGTCAGCTGCGCATTTGGGGACCCAGTTTGGCAAACAAATATTTGAATTATGACCCTCTTGACTCCACACCTATCATTTTAACTCACTGCATAAAGTTTGTGGTTTTATTGAGCGAATACAAATACCATCAAAAGCACAAAGTACATTTCCTCCATACAAACAGCAAATTATATACACATTATAACACGACTTACACAATCATCAACAAGTAGCAACAGAAAAACAGAAATCTAGACATAAACACCAAAAGTAGACTAAAGTCACAGTGCACGTATTAAACATTGCATCAGGCATATTGAAGCGTACATCCAATATTATCTTTTTCACCAGCACCCGTTTATGCAACAACTTGGGCTGATTTTTGTTTGACAAAGTAATACTATAAAAATTATCGCAGTGACCAGGTGATCAATTGCTGGTTGTAGAGTTTACCCAAAATGGTATCATGTCATATGCTAAATTTAATCAAATTAAATTAAAGTGAATTGAATTTAGATTAATTGAATTTAATTGAATCGAATTATATCGAATAAAATAAAATTAAATTAAATTGAACTTAATTAAATTAAATTACATCACAAGTTATATGTCAATTTGTGTCCATATCTGTTCACCAGATTTGAACAAAACAAATCAGATAAAAACTCTGCATGACACGAAGAAGACACTCAAGAGGCATATCAAAGAGATTGCGGACAATGTCAATAGTATTTTTCTAACCTTTTCGCAAATAGCTCCATGAAAGTCGATAACTTAAATATGTCAAACTATGTTCCTTTTTTTGGTTGTGGTTTATTTTCTATTTGAGTTGTCATGTACTGAAATAAAAGTCTAAAGCCATGTTTGCCATCGCAACCGGTGTATCGTATGACCCAAGGTTCCTAATCACCCAAAAGATGGAACATGGAATTCTCTAATGACAAAATATCGAATCTGTTTCTAGACCACATGACAAATCACAAGCAGTAATGGAATAACTTGTGCTAAATAACCAATTCTCACTGAACAGAGAAGCTAGTCAAAGACTTCCCATCAGCCCAAGGCAGCCTGGAATATGCTGTCCTGATAGGTCTTACTAATATTTTTTCAATAAACGACAGATATTGAGGCAGGCAATGTTTAGCATCATGGCGTATTACGCCAAAAAGGACAAAATTGTTGGTGCTATTGATGACACAATACAAATAATGTACCGACTTATAAGGGCAAAAGGTGCATTGTATTGGCAAAAGTAAATTCAATACAAAACATTTCCATCCAGCTGTATGCACGTGAACGATACGTGCTCTGAATAATTTGTGCCTGCTTCCACGACCTTCGACTTACTTCCTGTCATGTGATTGGGCTTGGATCAAAGAGAATACACTACGTTTACCTTTTGCAACTAGTAATATACTCTACTGTATACCCATACATAAAATACTCATTTACCTATGTTCATATTGCATTATGAAGTTTACATACTGACAAAACAGACAACAGAATCTGATATCTACACCTACAGCATACACGAAAAGGCTATCAGTTATAAATTTAAGTGCTAACCAACATTCTAAAGGTACTATGATCAACTGTCACACAAAGTATACAGTGGAAGAACAGTCTAATTCCATTTGGAATTAACAAGTGACAGAAAGATAAATGATAAGTAGTTGGTAGGAGCGCAAGCTACTTTCTTTAGCTCTTTCAGAGACAGGTTTGGAATGAAGCAACAACTTTCATTTGCGGTGCTTTGGGCACATTTAGTCCAACGCATGACGAGGAAAGTTTTTGATATGAACCTTTCTTATGGCCTCGCTCAACTAAAGCTCTGTTGCTACTTGAATGAAAGGTCGGTTTACAAACAATATGAATCCTGTATCGTTATGCTAGAGTTGATTCGGGGTACATCGATCTTTGTGGAAAACGGCACTGAAACAGGTTCAAGACTGGCCGTTGATCCTGTTCTGATATGAAGTTCATCATACACAGGTCACTTTATTGTTTGGAGCTGCGCTTTTTGTGTCTCTGTGCCAACACAGACATATTGATTTTCTATGAATTCTTTCTTTCTTTCTTTCTTTCTTTCTCCTTTACAGTGATGGTTTGGAGCAGCGCTTTTTGTGTCTCTGTGCCATCACAAACATATTGTTTTTCTATGAATTCTTTCTTTCTTTCTTCTTCTTTCTTTCTTACAGGCATATTTCTCCGACATTTCATTTAAAAAGTATTACACGTAAAAACTCCAAACTCGGTATGCTTATACTTCCATACATGAAGTCTTGAGTTTTTGTAAAGAGGTTCAACGGTTTTGAAAATTATGCAAATAAAGGCCATTTGAAAATTTTAATCTTGAATATCTTCAAAACTATAATAGGTACAGGTAACTCAAATTGTTGCTATTGTGACACTGCACATTTTTGCAATTTACATGTGACCTTTAAAGGTCAAAGATATAGGTCATTTGGACCTTTGAAATTTTCATCTGGCCATAACTCAGGCCATTTTTATCCAATTTTGAGCATTTTGGGCTCAAATTGTACCTATTATAACACTTCACATGTTTGTAATTTACATGTGACCTCTACAGGTTAAAGATCAAGATCATTTGGACCCTTGAAATTTTTATCTAACCGTAACTCGGTCAATTTTTATCAAATTTTGATTATGTTGGGCTCAAATTGTAGCAATTGTAACACTGCACGTTTTTGTAATTTACATATGACCTCTAAAGGTCAAAAGTCAATGTCATTTGGACCTTTGAAAGTTTCATCCAGTCATAACTCAGCCAATTTCCATCCAATTCTAATCATGTTACACTAAAATTGTAGGTATTGCAACATTGCACATTTTTGTACAAACTGTAACCTCTAAAGGGTAAAAGTCACGGTCATCTGGCCCTTTGAAAGTTTCATCTTGCCATAACTTGGTCAATATTCATCTGATTTGGTTCATGTTGGCTTAAATTGTGGATATTGTAACACTGTACATTTTAATGTGCAACAATGGCTTGCGCAATATTCGTTTTTTTTTAAGATGAAAGTTAAGTCAGCTGCGCATTTGGGGCCCCAGTTTGGCAAATAAATATTTGAATTATGACCCTCTTGACCCCACACCTATCATTTTAACTCACTGCATAAAGTTTGTGGTTTTATTGAGCGAATGCAAATACCATCAAAAGCACAAAGTACATTTTCCTCCATACAAACAGCAAATTAAAAATCGGGTTGGCGACTGACAGAATTTTTTGGTCTTAAGTGCGTAAATAGAAATTTACGGATTCACAAGGTTTTAAGGTCTGGCTTGGCCGTCTAATTGGTTGGCAACTTGTACACTTTTCACACGGGGGTCAATGGCTAATGTTGTACTGAACCCTCATAAGTGAATATAATGTTCAAATTGATCGGATAAAAAACTTGTACTTCTTGCACTACTGTTCCATTTTGTTTAAAAAAGGTCTGATTGAATCACTAATTACTTGGGCTAAAAATATCTCAGCATTTCACCAAAAAATCACATTGTCTTACAGGTCTGGGAAAATTGCGATATTGCATTTTTTGGTAGAACACCAAAATACGAAGCAACCTGCAACTTTCCTCCTTTGTAGCAGGACAAACAGCTACTTAAAAATAATCGCTGAAACTTTTTACCGCCATTTAAATACATTAAGATGCAAAACAAATTCTTCCAAACATATGTTCAAAACAGGTACAAACTCGCGTTTACATACATGCATACATACATACATACAAACACACATACATACACACATACATACATACATACATACATACACACACATACATACATACATACATACATACATACACACACACACACACACACACATACATACATACATACATACATACATACATACATACATACTTACATGATGCATGTTCTAGTGCTGATAATGCACTTCAGATCTGAGGCTATAATGAGATGAAATAGTACCTGAATATACAAGGTAAGCCTTACGTTCTACAGGCGACTGAAAGTCATTGAAAAAAAAAAAACTAAGAGACCAATACTTTTTTAAAGTGATGTTCAACAGGTGGAAGGAACTCCTGCGCCTACCTCCGGAAGAAATTGGTTAAAACGTAGCAATAAATCGTTTATCAGTTATTTAAGAGGCACTGGATCCCGTAAAATGATACTGCAGGTTACCAGTTGAACATCCTTCCATACTGAAAATTATAGCGTGTTTCCATTCCTCTCAACAGTTTCCACTTATGTAGTATCTGAGACAAAGGAGTTATTTGTCGTCTCTAAATTGCTAAATGGCCAGACAACCGATGAACATAACAATATAAGTGATATTACTTAATTTATGTCAGTCAACCTTGAAGGTGCCCGAAATAGAATTTGTAACGATAAAATGTAACTTTGCAAGAGATCTCTTTAGCCATTACAGTGTAATTGAACGACAACGCAAAAAGTCGTTTTATGTTGGTCAGACACGAACAATATCAATATTTATCAATAAAAGTTCCCGAAACGTTGCAAAATTAATTGGTTGGTTTTATTGTCACTTATACCTAAATTGAAAAACCTTCCCCGCCAAATGAATCAGTGCGCACCAGTGATTTCAAATGTTGTCCGTTATCTTTTAACATAATAATGCTCTTTCAGGCGAGATTTGGTTAGAGAGTATAAAAGGAAAACAATCAGATTCCTGCTTCCCTGATGAGCAGATTTTACTAACGCATTTTGAACCCGTTTAGTACCCATGAATGCGCAAGGGATTTTTTTTTTTTTTTTTTTTACTCAGTTCAATAACATGACAGATAAGGGTTAAACTTACGTCATATCACTGACTATTCTATTTGTTCAATTTCCACTTTGCTTTGGACCCGGAAGAAAAGCCAACAATAGTCACACAATTCGAGTAAAAAATATATTAAAATTGACATTAGCAAAGGCAGGAATAGGTTCAACAGAGCTTACGCTTTGGCATATACTACAGAAGATCCACGGAAACAACTGACAATAATTTGACATTATTTTAATTGCACTTGTCTGTGTTACTCAGTTTAGGAATCTGAAGAAGTACACAGAAATCAAAATGAGCAACAAGTTGGGAAGGGGACTCTCTCTCTCAAAATGAGCAACAAGTTGGGAAGGGGACTCTCTCTCTCTCTCTCTCTCTCTCTCTCTCTCTCTCTCTCTCTCTCTCTCTCTCTCTCTCTCTCTCTCTCTCTCTCTCTCTCTCTCTCTCTCTCTCTCTCTCTCTCTCTCTCTCTCTCTCTCTCTCTCTCTCTCTCTCTCTCTCTCTCTCTCTCTCTCTCTCTCTCTCTCACTCACTCACTCACTCACTCACAATATTTCGCATGAAGAGAGTACTACTGTGTCATGGCATGTGTCCAAAGACACTTTAGTCAAATTCGCTGCAGTAAAAAAAAAATGAATGAATGAATGAATGAATAAATGAATGTATGGACGACAGAAAGGTACGTCTTGTGCACAGCTGACTCCCTAGCACACACTGCTAATGGCCAGCAAAGGCAAAACTGATAACCTTTGTTTGTATGTGCGTGTGTGTTAAGTGAAATGATATTGACCATTTAAACATTATTGTAACAACTAGCAATCTGATATGCAGGTTATTTAGTGGGATAGTAAAGGGTGATTCAAATTCAGCAAACCTGCCCTTTGACCTTCAGAATAAGGTCAATGCCACTTGTATGCGATCGAAACTTAGACTTCACAGAAAAACCATCAAGTACAATATCCCAGTACAAGCAATAATGAATTTGTTTTTAAGTTAAAATCCAGACACGAAATTCAATAGTCGCCCATGAGCCTACAATTCGCTCAGAGTCATTCAAATTCACTCACTACAAAGCCCTCATTATCCTGTTTAATACACAAATTAAGGTCCTAGTGTCAGCAGTTTGAAGCTAAAGGGTTACAAAATTTTAAAGTTGATTATGATGATTACAGCATCAAGTCAGTGGATACAGTTAAATATCTCTGGAGTTGGACCGATCTCTCTCTCCAGTGCGTCTATTTGTACATGTATGTTAATACGGGACCCCTTCGGAATAAGTCTTTCATTGGCTTGCAAGGGTCATCCCATGTGGACAACATCTTTTTATTACTTTAATGTTTTAACACTGGTTTTTACATGGTGAGTTGTTGTATATATTGCTGTCTACTGAATTCAATCAATTTTTGTGTTGTCAAATCATAAATAGATTAACTTAAGTGGCCCTGTGATCTCGAGAATTCGTTAAAGGTCCTCTATTCTCAGGCCTAGCAGACTTCTTATGCAATTTTGACCAGTTAGCCCACCAGTTTCCGAGAACCTTTTTCACATGGTCCACCAAAAGTAAGAAAAAACGCATATATAGAGTGAATCATTAGAGTATGACCGAATTAAAAACCTCGACAGAGACCCAACCGCTGTACACCTCCACTCAGTTTCAACAGCATCCAGTCAATGACTTTTTAAAAGTTGAAAATAATGTGGAGTGACAGACGGACGACGATCTATCCTGTTATTATCGTCATGTCAGTCAACTGAGCTTCACATAAAGTAGACGAGAATTGATATTTCCAGTTAATAACAATGACTTTGAGCGTGACAAGGTGAATCTTATTTCGTTCTTTGAGACACTCTTTATACACACTCATGTATAATTTATTTCATGATAACATTTCGGTCTCCCGAGCATGGTGAACCGCTATAACATACCATCACGTTCAAAAAACATAAATTTTAACAGAAGTCGTGCTATTCATGTGGGGGAACACACAGTGTGCACTGAACAAAAGGCCTGTATTTTGCCAAAACACACAGCGGCGGTACATCTTATCTTAACCAGAACAAGGTGGTCTTTTTTTGGGCTGTGGAAATATGATAAAAGTTGAAATGACCATTGCTGTCTCTGCGCGTCTGTTTACATCCTCCCGCAAGTTCTTCGAACGCATGTCATTCATGTTAGCATTTGTCTGTTGCAAAATCAAGAGAACCGGAAAAAAAAACACACACACACAGAGTTTGCCAGATGAAGACGATAAAAGCATTCTACTAGAAAGACAAAACAGTCTGAACAAAGCCATTCTTTATACTGACGATAGTTTACGAGAGCGGACAAAGAAACTCTTTCACTTAATAGTCCACATCTGCAGCAACAACATGGCCTTCCCTAGGTTTTGGGGGGATCTTTTAAAAAATCCGTGTGTAGTGACTATTAATGTGTATATGTACATACCTCTCGAGCATAAATACATTTTTAGAAAGAACACACTCGAATTGTGAGAGGAAAGGTCTGTTGTGGGCACTTCACTTGTTCGGTTGTGTCCATGCAAGCCAATACCCGAATTAATGAACACTTGCTGATCTAAAAAATAATAAGTTTCACTTTCTATTTGCCTGTGCTCTTTCTTGCCAGAAATTCAACCTATCAAGTACCAAACTATGACAGGTGGTGAAAACAATGCGACTTTGACCCACACTCTATGGACATGAGAAGAGTCCGATACACTTGTTCTCTGAATGTATCGGCTCTACGTAGCCCTTTCTGATAGGATCTTAACTAGAAAAGACGATGTGCTTCGAAGCAAATCTGTTTGCCTATCTATAAAGGAAAGTTGTTGCATTGTACATTCAAATAGAAATTGGAAAAGCTACGTGAGAGAAAACATTAAATTTCAGGAAGGCTGCAAAGTAAGGCTCTGGACATGAAGAAATCCGCTGGTAAAAACGAAATGCCAGAAACGATGGAACCAACGAACGAACGAACAAACGAAAGAAAAAAAGAAAGAAAGAAAGAAAGAAAAAAAGAAAGAAAGAAAGAAAGAAAGAAAGAAAGAAAGAAAGAAAGAAAGAAAGAAAGAAAGAAAGAAAGAAAGAAAGAGAAAGCAAGCAAGCAAGCAAGAAAGAAAGAAAGAAAGAAAGAATGAATGAATTTAGAATAAAGCAGAATGTAGAGTGTTAGCAAACAAACAAAATTTGGTCATGATAGCAGAAACTCTAACAAATTCTAGTACTGTACACTTTTTATTGCAACTGTGATCCATTAATGGATCAGTGTTGACACTATAGCGTGGACTGATGACAAAATGGTAACCACATGGGAGCATAAAATTATAATGTCTGACATGAATGTAAACAACAAATTATTGTGATATACATACGTGTATATTATACACGTGCTGATGACAGATCATGGCCTGTTGTATGTCTTGTCTATCAAATACAAATGCATGTATGTATGTATGTATGTATGTATGTATGTATGTATGTATGTATGTATGTATGTATGTATGTATGTATGTACGTATGTATGTACATGTCTGCTGTCGTTTCTCCTAATTTGCATCATTTAAACTCACTGATAGGACAACACACTGTTCAGAAATTCTAGCTTTTCTGGTGTCTGAATGCTTGGCTCTAGACAAAATTGATGATGCACAAACCTGGGATATGAAGTCAGAATGTCACATCAATGGGTAATAATTTGGAAGATAGATATTAACATTTAAATTTTTCAAGTGCATTTTCGTGGGTGTGTGCGTGACTTTTTATTTAAGTGATGTGATCACTAATATGTTGAACAAGTGAGGTTTCAAAAGAAAATTCCAATGGTCCCTCTTAACTTCAAGGCTGGATTTTCTTTTCAATGCCTGCATGACCAGCGAAAGTTTTTTGTAAGCTACTTGTTTTTTACTATTGTGGACTGTCCACTCCAAGCACTTATATTTGTACTAAGTTATGTAAATACCTCATGTGTGAAATAAAGGTAAATGTATAAATAGGTATATATGTATGCATGTATGTGTGTTTATGTATGATGTCACTTCAACGTTTGTGCATAATGTCCTATCCTGTAGTGCCAATGTTTAGTTCAAAGATATACCCAAGTAACAATGTACAGTTTACCCACACCAAAAATAGCAACAACAGTAAGGTTAGAGAGCTCTCGAGTTGTAGCAAGGCTGGCTGGGCTCCATTGTACCAAAATTGTTTGGTTTTTTTTTAATGAGACCTAATTCTTATCAGTCGCTACGTAAAAATCATCTTCTCTGCAGCATACCTAAAACGTGAAAAGGGCTTAATTGGAAATGGCTGGAATTCAATTCATTCTCGGTGTCGCCCTAAATATATTTTACTGGTTAAGAATACGTTATTCGATTTTTATATTCTTTGCGTTAAGTGACACGTGGTTCTCATCAGTTTTTACCTGTTGGATTTATCAATACCTGTGCATTATATCTTCAAATATATGTTAATTTACAGATGTGAAACACAATTTATTTTGAGTGCAGCCCTCTCTTTTTGCAATTGAAGGGCATGTTGTAAAGCCCCACAGTCACGTGGCCTGTTGTAAAAGCAAACAAAATAAAAAAACACACACAAAAAAGGCTGCCGTTGATGCCTGCTGGACAAATGACAAGGACAAATGCATGTACAGAACGCCAACATGTTTGTTCACTACTTTATGACTAGCCTTGGTGATGCGCACGGTTTCTGAAGGTCACGATACTTACTGCTCTTGTTAACATGGAATGCACATTATGTTCAGTTTTAAACATAACTTGTTTACGATCCACACACAGAATCGCAGAAAAAAAAAATGGTTGAAGCAGTTTTATGTAGGCCTATTGTGAAGGGACAGGGACAACACCGGATTGACCATGCAGAAACGTTAATTATTGGTATCCACGGGCCACTCCAAATCAAATGGAAAGACCATGTTTACTCAGATTTAAATTGCTTTTATCAAAAGATACAAGACTTGCTTGATGGTTCGATAACACGTTCGTAGTGAGACTGCGTGGTATCACTGGCCAGTCAAGCATGGACTTTAACTCCTGCCCTTCTTTTGTCAATTTCAGTGGCAAAGTATATCGACCCCGCGAACTTTGCCATAGTTTAAAACCTGCCTCACATTTTGACGATACATTAGGAAGGAATTTATTACGCAAACGAACCCCGAGTTATTATTTTTTTTCCGTTAACTTGACCAAATGTCTCGCCACGCGAGCAGATTGTCCACTGTACTCAGATTCAGTTTGGAAGAGTTAACTGGGTATCAACAAAAAATTTTAAAAAGAAAAACAGCAAACCATGTTTACATGAGAAAAAAGAACATTGGCGCCAGGTTCCTCCTGCGGGCAGTATGCAGTCCTTGCCACCAATGAACTTATTACAAAGACCGTGTAGACACCAGAAATGAAGGGGCATCCCGTGGATATCCTTTTGAAGCTGTTTCATAACATAGAATACCGTACACTTCTGTGTTAATAGTTGGTGGGGTTGATCACTATTATTTTTAATAATATTAATGCTGACCATGTTAAATGAATTCGAATGCCCATCCTGTGAATGTCTATCATTACGACACCGATTAATGCACTTTCTGACCGCGGGATCGATAGTGACCAAGAAGGGACATTCATTATTATTATACCTCAGAGGGAAATCCGTACACGTGATTGGTTAATTGGGCATGGGACAGTTTTGCCTGTCCACTTCTGTGAAAGTACTGTCCACCGCTCACTGTAGCGCTAGATGGCGCTGCATAGCCCATTTCTTGAAATGTGAACTTTTCTCCATGATTGCCATCTTGCCTTGTGTGCCAAATGTATAGAATGTGTGTTATTAAAATCTATTAAATGGAAGCTTTGATGTTTTATTGTTCTTCGGTATAATAAAACAAATGGTGCCCTTGGCCTTGGGGGACAGGAAGAATTGTGAACCTTCGGGATGGACTGTCCACCCTCCGCTTCGCGTCGGGTGGACAGACCATCCCTCAGGTTCACAATTCTTCCTGTCCCCCTCGGCCAAGGGCACCATTTGTATACTGCGCAGATCAACGCACGCTCTGACCACGTGAAAGTGTGACCAAGGAGGCCATACAGCCTCCTTGGTCACACTATCACGCAGTCAGAACGTGAGGCTATACAGCTTCCTTGGTGTGACTAAAGATGAACTCGGAGGACTCACTTTCTCATAGTATTATATTTTATGTTCGGAACGAGCGGGACTCGAACCTGCAACCTTTGGCACCGGTATTATTACTCATCCACAGCAAGGAGGCTATATGAAAGGAGGACACACTCCCCAAACCAGTGTTTCAAAACAAACATGCTTCTATTCACCTCAATCGTTACCTTTCTTTACAATTTGGAACTATAAACAAATTATAGGTTTCCCGTTCGGTCGATGATCCCTATGCGTCCGAAGATATCTTTTGCAACTGTGAACCGCTAGGCCTAATACTTCAGGTTGACGACGTTGTATGAGGATAAAAAAATACAGATCGGTACATTTTGACACATTCATTTTGATGGATATAGAATATTGACTTTTATTATTCAATTCAGAACTTTGTTGTTGTAAATACACTTCATTTCTTTAATGAGGATGGGGAAAGTAGCCTCTGGCCAATTCAAATTCCTCTCCTGATGTAAATTCAAAGCAGCTTACATTTTTAACCCATACAAGTGCAAAGGGAAAGAAAAATTAAAAGTACATTTCCAGTAGGTTGGGAAAGAATCAGTCTTATTAATTATTGTATAAACATATAAGGCCTACATGTACTTTATCATTATAAAACGTTTTTCTGCTAAACTTGCATGGGTCTCAAGCATATATCGCCAAACAAAGGAGGAAAGTAGATTTTATATGATTTTTCAGAACCCATGTAAATTTGCCTGAATATATATATATACATATGTGTGTGTGTGTGTGTGTGTGTGTGTGTGTGTGTGTATGTGTGTTAAGAAAAACGGGTGTCGCCTCTTTTTTTGTAAACCATCTATTTGAATATTTGAATCACGACGCACACTTGCTATTTCTGTTTGATTCATATGTTTTGTACAACGTTTAAAAATACTGTAATGGCATGCTTAGTGAGGAACGCGGTCACATTGAAACACGCCTGTGTTAATAACATCATTGCGCCCCCCCCCCCAAAAGAAACGATTTTGATAGACATCTTCAACCCGTAGATATCATCGAGCCGCGAGTTGTTTCTCGTTTCATTTTCCTTATCTTTCCACAGCGGTAAAACTGCATGCTAGACTGTTTTACACGAAATTGTTCCTGTGATTTTAAATTTAAACATATCCATTAAAACATTTAACATATATGTACCTGTGTATAATTCGGTATAAACATACAGTGTTTAAATGTCGAGGAACAGGGTCTGGCACTACACGAGCCCCTTTTATACATCAAAATTATACAGGGGTCAGGAATGAACACAATATACAATAGTAAGAGCAAATATCGTCTGCTTACATGGACCAGGAGTAAACGTATATAAACAAGACACACAGCTGCTCTATGTTTCTTACTCTTAAGGAGCATGTGAGGTGAAGTGGTGAGTTTCTAAATTTAAGGTGATTCAAAACGACTTGATTTTCTTTTAAAGTCTGCTTGATATATTCAGTTGAAACGTACAGAATAGTTTTCAAAAAAAAAAGCGCGCTTGACAAATCACTGTTTCAGGAAAAGTCAATTCTAATGCTGCCATACAATTGGTACAATTGGTGAAAAATCGTTTTGGTCATTGCCCCATCAGCTATATGGGCTACCCCATCTGAACCCCTTCAAGTAGTGATTAATCAGCAGCGTTAATAGATTGACCTTATACTGTTAATGTATTCGAGCATCAGTCTGAATGATCTGTAAATTGTTTTTCGGTCTTTCTCCGTTACCTCCATGGTATAAACGTCTCATGATGTTAACCAACTTTGAGCTTTTTTCCACAACAATTGTAGTTTGGCTACTCCAAGTCAAGCCATTACAAAGTGTAACTCCCGAATGTTTATGCTCAGTAACAAAGTCTCAATGTTGATTGTACAAAATAGGTTTGGGTAGATTTCTTGACATCCGGTCCGCCTGTGTAAATTGCCATTCGTTTCGAAAAGAAGTTTAAGACTCCGATTCCCGATACCGTCTCCGCAATGAGACGATGGTAATATTATTGGTATTTGGCGATTTATTTTTACTTATTTCTGTTCGGGGATCCTGTCATTCATAGTGGAAACTAGAAGGTGTACCGGCGTTTTCCTGGAGCAAAGTATCTTCTGCATCAAATTGTATAGTAGACGAAGGTTTACTTTCCGTATACTTGTAGCTTCTATCAAAATCTCGGGATAACATGTGTTCCAGTACTGTACAAGATAACTAAAGGCTTAACGATTTAGATGTTGATGGTAAAATTGTTTATTTCGTGAACCCTACCAATGTTACAGCCGTAGCTAAATATTTGAGTACCGAGTGGTTTCGCAGACGTTCAATATTACACGATTCAAACGGATTACTGTATAAAGAATGAGATTCACTGATTTTAACTTTCATAGTGACTTAAATCCAGAGGGCTGGGGTTTTTTTTCTTTACATTTTGTATGGAGCTGGCACATGCCCCCCACCCACCCAAAAAAATTCAACTACAACCACTGATCATCGGCCATCTAATAGCATCTCACTTAGCTTCTGCATGCAATACAGCTGATGTTATTGTGTCTCAGCAAAACCAACTTGTCTAAAAATGACAGCGAGCGATCTCCTTGCAACCCTGAGCTCTAAGTAACATTCTTCATGGTAAGAAGACATAAAACCAGACATAAACGTTTAGCAGTAAATCTGTCCGCGTATCTGCATCTTAGACTGAGATACAAGTTGGAATGGAATTAGCTCCACATATTACATATTTGAGAATACTTTAAATTTTAAATTTGATTATTAACATGCAGCACCCTTGTTCAACATTCATTAGATGTATGACAGCATATATATATATATATATATATATATATATATATATATATATATATATATATATATATATATATATATATATATATATATATATATATATATATATATATCGAGAGAGAGAGAGAGAGAGAGAAAAGAGGAGTAAGGGGCCTCTATCTGTAACAGTTTTGAAATTATGCAAAATTTAAAGTTTCAAAGGCCCCAGTTAAACATAACTTGAAACGCTACAAATTTGTTCCGTGTACCCATATAGCAAAAAGTCTGGATAAAATTTTGCCGGTACACGCGTAATGAAAGTGAGAATTCCTGTAAAAACAAGATGCTTGTGTTCACACACAGAGATAATAAATGGCTCGCTTTATCTGAACTTCGTCGTTTGATCTACGCGGAAACCTACATGAATTACTCGCCTTTCCAAAAGAACAAAAACCGCAAAATACTGCTCAAATTCTAATACAAAAGTTGGTCATACATTGCTTTTGGCAATGCAGAAACGCACCGGGTTAGTCGTCGTTACAGTTATGCAAACATTACCACCAGCTTTACCAAATGCTCGATCCAACGTGATGTAAGCTCAGCACTGCAGGCAACGACATTTTTTTTCTTTTGCCACAGGCGACAGTAACTGCGAAACTTCTGAAAAACATTTATTTAAGTGACAAATGACATGTCAGCAACTGACAATTTGGTCGCAAACTGCCACGCTTAAGGAAAACGGATCTCAGGACGCCTACCCTCCCCTCCTCCCCCCCCCCCACACACTGTGGTCGCAAACTACCATTCATAAGAAAAACGGATCTCATGACGCCTACCCCCCCCCCCCACACACACACATAGACAAACAATACAGCAGATTATATTTCTGTGCCACCAGAGAGACCTGATGGTTTCGTGATCTGTTGTCAGAGAGAAATACAGGTTTAATCTGACACCCACAACAAGCATACAAATATACCCAAAAGGTAAAAAAAGCAGTTGGGTTGCTGTCTCCTTGTTCTTTTGAGCAGGAACTTGAGTGCACACCTGGGGGGGACGCTTTGCCTTGGGGTGGGGTTGGGGGGTGTGTGACGAATATTACGATAAAAACTCACGAATCTCTCTCATAGATCGACAGCTTCTGGATCTGAGACTCGGATTCATCTACGTTTGCAATGGAGTTTTTTCCTCGGTTACTCCTCGTAACAAGTATTCCAGGAAAAAAAATAATCAAACACAATTGTTGACAAATAGCATTTAGCTTGTTTTGTAATGTTTTATTGCTTTAAGTTCCTTATTTGTTGCCCCATTGCTAGGCTATCACATTACAGCTTCTCCAGACACTCAAGAATCAAAGTAATTGGCCATATCATTCAACGTATTGCACACAATGCAGCGGTTCTGATAGTAGGGGAGCTGAAAGCAGATGGCCATTACACTCCTGGCAGGCAGAGGGCGGGGGGGGGGGGGTGCGCATAATCGCGAGATTCTACTGCTTGATGGGCTGCACGTTGGTGAGCAAAGTGCTCTTTGGCTGCTTGGCAGACATGAACGTTGGTGTGCACAGTGCTCCTTACCTGCTTGACGCACATAAACGTTGGTGCGCACAGTGCTCCTTACCTGCTTGACGGACATGAACGTTGGTGAACACAGTGCCCTTGAGCTGCTTGATGGGCATGAACGTTGGCGAGCACAGTGCCCTTGAGCTGCTTGATGAGCATGAACGTTGGTGAGCACAGTGCTCTTGAGCTGCTAGACGTGCATGAACGTTGGTGAGCACAGTGCCCTTGAGCTGCTTGATTGAAGAGCAAAGTATAGGAAGCAGACGGTGGACGAATAACACGTGTGCGGTGTTAACACGGTCCCGCTTAAATCGTCCCAAAACACAAACATTTAAAAGTTTCACTGCTTCAATGTTTTTCTCCTCTTTTTATTTACTAGAAAATAATCTGAATGAGAACTGTGTTTTAAGACATGTTATAATAATATGACTCAACAGCTATGCCGGCTGCGGTTCAGCAGCAAACAAGCGACAAAGAAATCCACTGACTGGGGACTTATTCCGACCAGAACAGACTGTGTTAACAGACCATGGAGATAAAGGGATGAATTCTGAAGGTTGCAAGATTCACGTAACACGACTGATTATAACTGAGGCGTACACACTCTAAGCCTACTAAAACACTAGCAGACATCTCCATTTCGAACATTAGTTTTCACAGTATTCCTGTTACCTAAACAGCACCTGTAGAAACCCACCACTACGTGTAAATCGCAGCTAGTAATCAATATGGTCAAAAACTCGTAGAGTAAATAAGCACCAAACTATTCTTACGATATAAAGAGAACATGTGTCCCTAGGACTTATATTAGGGACACCTCAAACCAAAAACGAAATCTGACCTGACAAGGGCAATGCTCCACCTGAGATGGTATGCAATAGAGGAGGCTCTGTGTTGTTACCGGAGGCCGGTTTGATAGATGGTGTTTGTATCGAAGTAATGACCTGTACACTTTTATCAGGTCTGAGAGCAGGCTATTATACCTGCACCTCTGGCATTGCTATCAGGCAAACACCTTGCCAACCGGCTGACAAACTGCTAAAATTTCTATGGCATTTGTTTAAATGCGATCCCTGTTAAGTTCGATCACAGAAGGCGTCCTATCTGTGCAAGCAACTGCATCTTCTCTAAGGCCGACTAGAATGCAGTTCCAAAGATGCTTCAGGGCACGGGATGATAGTTCTCCCTCCACATACCTGCTTGTCTACAATGTGCCATCTGACAAGGAGATTTATGCAGTTCCAGTCGGCGAACTCAAGGAAAGTGCCACCTCGAGAGAACAAAATGTAAAAAACAAGAGGCCCCTGGGCCTTATGCTTTGCTGACCATCATCACCAAAAAAATAATTTTCTGAAATGTTTTCTGAAATTTAATCCACAAGCTTGAAAAATTAATCAAGGTAAGCCAAAAAAAAATGCAATGTCAAACTTCCACATGATACACATTTGTGGTACATTTGGCATCATTCGCCCTATTCTTTATCAAAATATTGAATTAACTTTCATTTTCTTCAGTGCTTAATGGCCTCTAAAGATCAGTCAATGTGACACAATCTTTGGGTCATGGTGACCCAAAAGGTAGGTCAGCAGGTAGATTTTTATACGCAATGTACTTTTCTGCAATTTTGATCTAGAGGCTCAATTCTCTTCGCCATTGTTGTCTAAACTACACCATCACAAAATCAGCCCTTCCAATTTAACGGCAATGGCGACCTTACAAATAGATCAACGTCACTATTCTTATAAAACATATATGCATTGGACATAATGTATACATCCTATAAATTTGGCATGTCTAATTCAATTTTTTTTGGAGATACGGAATTTGTATCTTTCAAGACACTTTAACTCATAATGGGGTATGTTTTCCAAGCTGGCGACACTGTTCATTAGGACCCTGGAAGCTAATACTTGCAGGTGGAGATACCTGGTGGATAAACAAACTGGACTTTGCTTATTGGCCACTGGTTGTTAAGAGGAAATGGTGTCATGAAAATATAAGCTATAAACCAGCACTGCCACCTACCAGAACATACCTCATTTCCGTCAAATTATAGGTGGCGCCACTGTCATAATATGCAACCCAGATTTTGACCTCTTTTACAGTCCTACTAAATTTTATGAAGATCCATAAATACATCAGACGCTGGACTGGGCACAAGATTTTCACATTTTGACCTGTAAATTACATAATACTAAAGGTGGCGCCACTGACATTGGCGTCGACATAGATTTTCATACACTTGGTTAAACGTTATATGAGCCTAACTAAAAAATTACAAAATGACCCCTATATTTCAACTGGCAATTTGACCTTGGCCTTCAACTAAAATTTAGAAACTGTTCAAGGTATGCGCCCCGCATCCAGAATGGTATACATAGTCTGTTTGTTCAGATCGGGTAATAACTTTTTGGCTTATTGAAGAAAAACAATAAACTTGGACAATTGCTAAAGTCCATAATTATTGGGTCACGGTGACCCCCCAAAGTAGGTCATCAAGTGCAGTTTTACATACAACTTAATCAAGTGCAATTTTGAACTGGATGCTCAATTCTTTTTGCCATTGATGTTCAAGCTGCACCCAACCATTACAAAATCATCTCTTTCAACTTTACAGGCCTGGTGATCTCACGAAAATAGGTCAAGGTCACTAACATCAAATAACATATTAGCATTGAACATTGTATATATACTATAAATTTGGCAATTCAAATCTAATCATTTTTTGAGATGTGGAATTTTATATCCGAAAACACATTTTGGCTCATTATTTCCGTCACATAACAGGTTTGCCATTAGTTTCATGAGCAACTTACACTTTGGCCTCCCCCACAACCCCACTAAATTTCATGACGATCTAGCACAAATTGAGGATGCTAGAATGGTCACAAGATTTTCACATTTTCACCCATATATTATATATATGGCGCCACTTATATCGAACGCGACCTAGATTTCCATACACTTGATAAGCCTTGAAAGTTATTTGGGGCTGTCTTAAAAACTGTGGACTGTATCGCACTCACAAGCAAATAGTTTACGGACGAACAGACATGAGTGATGGCATAAGCTCTGCGACCTTTGGTCAGCAGAGCTCAAAACCAAAAAAGAAAAGAAAAGAAAAAAGGGTGACATGTTTCTGCAGCCAAGGAGATTTCTTCTTCAGACTGAATAAAATGATAGCAAATCATCTGAAATGCTAAAGACACCCTACGGGTCTTATTGGGGGGACCAAACACACATATGTGTGACAACGAAGATTCTGGCTTTAATACTCGTGTCTTGTTTTGGTTGGACCTATCAGTAAATCTGAAGACGACAGGTGAATGATGTTGTACTGGTCATTCTATACCTTCACATCAGAAAACTTCATAAAAAAGCGTAGAGAAGACCAAAGCAATAACTTCTTCAAAGTTGATTAATTAATTGTGTCATTTCGATTTTCAAAGCATCTTCAAAATTCTACAATTCAGCTTGAACTGATGGGGTGTGAGACCGTGTTGTGAACAGCATGCTTTTCAATATTATCACATAGGTGAATTTCACGTTGCAAATAGTTCCCTGAAATTTAAATTCTGGGTTTCCACTGATCCAAAAAAAGTAATGATCGGTGACTTAAGGTATAACACGCCGAGGAGTTATACTTCACTGCGTGTATAACAAAGTAAAAGAGCGTCGTTAATCAAGTTGAGTGAGGGGCCACGGCTGGGTATGCTGTGCATCAATCCTTTCGCTGTTTGAGCACGATTTAGTCAACAGCTTTCTTTGGTGTGGGATGGGTGATATCATAGGCTTTATCTACACAGCATTTTTCATTCATTTCTTTTCTCTAATAACAAGACATTGGATGCGTTGGAACTTGAAGCATGTGACATCATATATTTGGGTGCTTTGGAGTGGCATCAACAAAACAAACAAACAAACAAACAAACAAACAAACAAACAAACAAACAAGCAAAAAACAAAAACAAAACAAAAGAACTTTGCTTTAGATTTGCTCATTTTCAAAGGCAAGGACACTGACGTGTAAACAGTGATAGCTGTCAAGAGTCTCTTACGCAGGCAATATATTCCGCTGATGTCATCGCCATTATTGCCAGGGTATTGGGGTACGGACCAAAACACCAGAGGTTTCATTCATATCGGGATCCACACATTCTGCCTCTGAGGCATGAGGCGTACAAGTCGACAGCATCTTGTCTTCCAACACCGCCTTGAGCTCACTCAGCAAGCAATTAATCGCCTGTACCGTTTTATCACAGGATCAAACGTGTCAAGCATGTCCAACTTATCAACTCTTTTGATATATTTTTATGTTCGAAACAGAATCACTATATTCATTTCGTCAAAGCGATATAAACCTAAACTACTCAGCATGAAAATGTGACATGTAAAATATTGCATGCCAAATGAGCTTTCTTCATAAAAGTAATAAATTGAAAAGAAAGAAAAAACTTAGGAGAAATTATTTACTAAGTTTTCAAACAAACAAGATGCTAAATATATTTAGAATATTTTGGTTGGTTCGAAAAAGTGTTATTTCTAGATGGTTAAGTAATTTGACTGGTACGAGTGTCCTCATCAAGGTGCAGGCATAATTCCGTTGCGGAGCAACTGACGGGATAAGAGCAGGACTGAAGTTACTAACTTAAATATGAATACCCCTTATCATAATAGTTTGTGGCGCATTGTTCATTTGGATCGGTGACGCAGGCAAATCCGAGGAACAAGAAACCCCCTCTTAGGACTAGATTGCTCAAAATAATGTCGGCATAAGGTATATACCAGCTTCCATGCATAACTCTTTTATATAAAACCAGCTATCTATTTACTTAAGACGCGTAACTAAGGGGGGTTATGCAGAGCAGTTGATCATGACCGACTGTCAATGATTTAAGTGACAGAAGTGAATGGGAGATGGAGAAAGCCGATGCGTCACCTGCATAAAGGATCATGAGCAACCGCCCTTGGATATTTATCCACTTTCCACACCCTGCAACTGTGGATTTTATACCCCAACAGCTCTCACTCAATGCTCCAGTACCTCCAGTTTTTATAAATGTGAGGTACTGAGAGACTCAGGCTCATCACTATCGCCCTGTTATTTATATGATGATGCGAAATTCAGATATCGGTGGAGTGGAAAATATGGTTGTGGAAACGGAGGGTTCGGCTTTCCAGGCAACTTCACAACAGGGACTACCCAAATGACCGAAAGATTCTGTGTGGACTGATGTAGCTAGGGCGATAAAGGCATATGATAACACTTAAACATGGGTACCGATGTACATATAGACAACATATGCGCGTGCTTATTGACGTTTCACATGGCAACCACTGAAAATATGCTTACGAAAAACAAATTCTGATTTAAGCACCCTAAACACACCTTGTTCCGCTTAGCCATTACCGAAAGACATCTGGACTTCATGGCGTTTCTGTTATTGTATTTGTACAATACAAGATACTTTGAGGAGGGAATATACAGTTTTAGCTATGCCTTTTTGGCGTTTTTAATCTTTGACAGAGAATATAAACTGTGATACCTGGACTTTTTAGCACTTTTCTTGTAAGATTAAGACTGAGCCAACTGCTTTCTTTGGTGCAGTAACCTTGAGCAGTCTTTACTGATAACTGCCATCTAAATACGCAAACTATTTTCACAGGACCAGACGACATTTTATATAAGGGTGCTTTTGAACGCTTTGAGCGGAAAGAGTGAGAGATAACTTGTTTTGGGCACAGTGTTTCCCGTCTCTCAAAGTAGCTTTTACCTCAACATGTTGGGTATGGTTCAATATATGTATCTGTTGACATGTGCAAAATAAATTATCTTATTTTCAACCAAATGCACGCATGCCTTGCCCATTTTCAATTATTTGTATCCACGAAAAAGGAATAGGTGTTTATCAATGTGCAGCACGTTTTTTTCCTTTTTCCTTTGAGTGTGGCAACCACCACAAAGTGCCATTTAGATACCGTGACGTAACGTTTTACAAGAACTTTTTTTATTTAAAGGAGTATTGTTTTAATTTTTGTCAAAAATAAGGTTCATGTACTTGTCTAAAAAAGCTAGTTTTGTTTTTGTACTTTTTGTTTCGTTGCCGAGATATAAACGTTTGAAGTTGAATAGGAAACCCAACACTCGATACATCAAAGGGTCCGGGCTTTGACTCGGATCTTTTGACAAAACTAAGCTTTGCATTACAAATCCAGACACGCATTTGTGATTTACATTGTTTCAATGAGTTTGCCACAAGCTTGATATTTTAATGAATATAAATAAAAAAATTGAATCCATATTTCTCTGAAAAATGAAATGATGCATTTCTATGACTGTTGTATAAACACGGAACAAAGGATGCACATGACTGAGTCAGAAAACGCCGCTTTTTAGCTTTCCAAAAACATATATAATTTACAGTACTTTGTGTTTAACTCATTCCACCCTGATGACGCTTTTTCCCGCTAATATCTAAATGTCGTCTGCTAATTGTATTTTACTAATTTAGGGATTATTTTTCAATATTTTGGATGAAACTTGCATGGAAGATCATTCCAAATTATATGCCCATGGTCAACAGCTTTCCTTGGCGCGCTCTGGGCGCATTGCGCCCAGAGCGCGCCAAGGAAAGCTGTTGACTCAGTCTTCTATCAGGGTGGAATGAGTTAACTCTATTGATTGATGGAATAATTTGTACATGTCTTTGTGAACCAGTTCTGGACACTAAACAAGCACAAAAAGCTCACCATCCGTAGGGTATACGTACGTGCAATAGGGGAGAGCAAGAACAGAAGCTTCTACTGCTCTCCTTGAGAGGGCATTTCAGTCATTCAGGGCTAGAATTGTGTATTTCCATTACTTTTCATTGTAATTTACAGGTTTATACCTTTATAACCATTCGCTGCAGAAGTAGCAAAATTTGTGTGGTAAAATTATATACATAGCTGGAATGTTCACATAAGTTTTATTCCTGTAGCTTTAAAAGTATTTTTTTTTAATTGGAGGTCTATCTAAATGCAATCCAATAGGAATACATATATCTAGCCCTGACGAATTTTGTGTATTGGATTATGTGTTTAGCTGAATACACAGATAATTGGTAATTGTGACCTCTCCTATTTCATGTACAGCACTATGGATCATATGTTGTAAACTTCCTTTAAATTGCCGCACTGTGCAAAACTTCTCCTGACAGTGTCTGACTTTAAGAGCAGTCGTCTTGCAGGTACGCACCTGGAACATTCTGCCATTAATTGCTGCATCGCACTTATGTCTAAGGAGAATCTTCTGACTGCAAAACTTAAGAACAGGATATCTACACATTTTAATGTCTTTTATTCTGTTCGTAGTTGACTGTCCACTGTAGCATTTCACCTTTACTTGCATATCACACCATGCCATCATTGTTATGTCACACAGAATATTTATACCAGTTAATCGTATTTCCAGGACATTACCTACAACTCTCAAAATACAGGGAGTCATAAGAATTGAATATGTTTTGGGTAGCTCGCTTGAACAAGCAGCCTGCGGGCTGTTTTGGTTGATCAGCATTTAGAGTATTTCGAAGACGTTTTATCTACAACGTGTTTAAATGTTGGCCAATTGGCTTTGAATGTGATTTGGGTCGTTGGCTTGACCATGTGTTACATAACTGTCATGATTAGTCTCTTGACATGCTTCAGCAAGCGGTCGTCACAACTTTACCAAACGGACAGGGTTATATACTGCCTACGATAGGCTTGTCTGCCCTGTGAGGCTATCTAGATATCCATCACCATATTTAAAATGGAAGTGGGATTTGACTATCAAGCAACTCCCTGGCGTGAAGGATATATGTGGGTAAATCGTGCAACATGTTGTAGATGACATGATAGATACATTTGAAATCTTCAATTGTCTGGATAATAAGAAGTATAAAGAAAAAAAAAACTTGCAGGGCAAAAACTGCACATTTCAGTAAAAGTGAGTAACCCTTAGTTTGATGTATTTCTCATGCGTATTAAAATTTGTGCGTATTTGCAGATTGGTTTCATTAATCAGGATTCCATCAATCAACAATTTATAAAAACTGGTCCACTGCCTCACCACAGATATCCAGCTTAACCTTTATACAAGTGATTATATCAAAAACACAGTTATAATGGTCAAAACAAGAACCCTTGTAATCTCAGGCACACGATAGATACAGTTAAAGTGGCCTCAACAAAAACCCCAGTAATGTCATGCACCTGATAGATTCTGCTTTAAGATATTTATTTCATCTAGATCACCAAAATAGTACGAGAAAGTCTAATCGAGTGGTTCTCCAGTACAAGGAGAGACATACAGAGTATATACAAGGCACACAGTACAGTACATTGAGAATATTAACAAAATACTTCCATTGGGAGGGAAGACGCATTGAGATATAAGATGTCAAGTGTATACAATGACAATATGAATATGAATCAACATAGCAAGGACTCTGGATAAGGTAAGCTATTATACATAACAATTTCACGACGAGCAGGCATTAAGATTTAAAATTCGACCCTTCGGGTCTCTGTAATGAATAGCTGTACTGCATTAAATTTACCTTCATTTTGTTCTTTGGGTAAATCTTTGCTACCTTTGGTGAAACATGCACTCAGAATGTCGCTTGACAAATTGGTAATAAGATAGGATTTACTCCTGGCGTCAAGAGAAGTCACACAGTGTTCAATAATTTGAGTCTGGACACAGAGTAATGGGGACAAACTAGAAAACTAGAAAGAAAGATTTGCTTCGAAGCAAATCTGTCTGTGTGACTTCAATAGTTGCAAAGATTAAATGGTACAACTTTTGTCCTTTGGTACTTCAAAATCCATTGAGCTTATAGCTGGATGAAAATTTCAAAGTCCAAATGACCTTGACCTCTGACTTTTGACCCTTACAGGTCATACGTAAATTGCAAAAATTAACAGTGTTACACTACCCACAATTTAAGTCCAACATGATTAGAATTGGATGGAGATTGGCCGAGTTATGGCTGGGTGAAACTTTCAAAGGTCCAAATGACGTTGACCTTTGACCTTTAGGGGTCACATGTAGGTTGCAAAATGTGCAGTGTTGCAATAGCTAAAATTTGAGTCCAACATGATCAAAATTGATTGGATAAAAATTGACCAAGTTATGGCTAAAAGAAAGCCACCATCGAAAGTAGCCTTTGACCTTGAAATGACATTTGACCTTGAGATGACCTGTACCTGAAGTGAACCTTGACCTTTATAATGGCATTTTGACAAAATTGGCCTTTGACCTTGACATGAACTTGGACCTTGACATGACCTTGACATTTGAGATGACCTTTGCCTTGCTATGGTCGAACTTATATACACTCGGAACCACATCTCTAATAGTATATAAGATATTGAAGATTTAAAATTTTAATTCGCCCTCATTTGCATAATTTTGAAAAACATGACCTCTCATTAGAAAAAGGCGAGACTTTATGTATAGAAGTATAATTGTGCCAAGTTTGGAGTTTCTACGTATAATAATTTTCAAATGAAATGTCAGACAAATTTACCTAGAAAGAAAGAAAGAAAGAAAGAAAGAAAGAAAGAAAGAAAGAAAGAAAGAAAGAAAGAAAGAAAGAAAAAGAATTCCTAGAAAATCAATATGTCTGTGTCACAGACATAATGATGATAAGTATCTTCGTTGGGGGAAGTGCAAGTGCAAGAGGGAGACGAAACAATATTGAATTTGTGAAAATGTGAATTGAGACTGGAAAATCAAAGGTGCAGCTGGGTATGACATATATTTGGAAAGCGTTTTCCATAAGCAAAATAGTCAGGTTGAGTGTCAGCAAACAAAAGTTGTTTTATTTTTTCAAATTTAGTTTTAAATATTTCCAGGGATGCTGACTGTCTGAGGTTAGGTTATTCCACAGTTTGATGCCTGACGGGAGAAAAGAATCGCCGAAACGTTTAGTTTTGAATCCAATCTGTCTATTATTAGAATGATTTCTCAAGTTGAGATTAGCTATTCGCGTGAGATCCTCAGGTATGAGGTCACACCGGTACTGAGGTGTAATTTTGTGTGACATTTTATAAACAAGAATTAGTTTTTGGTATTTCCGCCGGGCAGACAGAGTTTGCCAACCCAGCTCACTGAGAAGAAGAAAACGGGGTATATGACGTAATGCACCACTACAAATTCCTGCAGCTTCGTATTGTGCAGCTTCAAGAGACTCAGAAAGGCCGATAGCACAGTATCAAATAAAATACTTCCGTATTCTAGTATTGGTAGCACATGGTTGAATATAGCCTTAACAGGGTTTTGCAAGAAAGCTTGTATTTAAGTCGGCGAAGTAAAGCAAGTCCTTGATTGGCCTTGTTAATAATGCGGGTAATGTGGGAATGCCAAGTAATGTTTGCAGTCAAAGTAATTCGTAAATGTGTACTAGTATGTCAATGTTCTTCAGGTATAGCAGTGTCTCCAAGGTAAAGTGCAGGATGGTCTTGTTTATCAATATTAGTGGAAAAAGAGGACTGCAACTAATTTGATGGCATTAAATGTGACACGTCATAACCTACCGCAAACATTAATTCTGCCAAGGTCGGTATTTATTCTTTTAGCAGACGTAATAGGGTTATGAACAATCTCCGGCCTCGACTGGTAACTAGGAGGAAGATTGACCACATACAGAAACGCACTGGAAACGGTTCAAAAGGTAACTCAAAAATTCTACAGTGGGATCCGGGAAACCAAGTTGCTTCATTTTGAAAAGGAGGCCTTCGTGCCATACTTTATCGAAGGCTTTCGATATGTCTAGAAAAACGATGCGCTCTTCTTTGTCCATTTCTAGGCCATTGTATATATTATGGAGAATAGAACCAAGTTGATTGACGGTATAGTTATTTTTGTTAAAGCTGGGATTTTGGCGGTCAGTAAGTCATTTTTGGTCAAGTACTCATAGAGCATATTGTACACTAAATGTTCGAAAACCTTTGAAACGTTACACAGGAGAGAAATGGGTCGATAGTTTTCTTTTCTTTACTTGTTATTCTTATTGAAAACAGGACATAAGTTAGATATCTTCCAGGGGGCGGGAATTGTGACCTTAAGAGAGAAGTATTAAATAATAGTGCAAGACAGTGACACATACTGGGAGCAGTGTTTTTCAGTCAAATGTTGCCTATACCATTTGGTCCAGAGGCGGAGGTGGAGTTAAGTGACCGCAGGACCTTTTCCATACTAGCAGCATCGATTTGGAACGTATTTAGTAGGGCAGCAGTTCTAAAAGTAAATTTAGGTAGGGGAAGAGGGTCATCAGGGGGAGCGAGTTTGCATGGATTGGCGAAATAATTATCAAAGAGATCACATTTTTCTACATTACTTTGTCGTTGTTGATAAGGGGTGGTAAAGATAAATGGAGTTTACAGCCGAGAATTGACTCACTAAGACTCCAGTCGAGAACTGAACGAATTTTATCAAAACAAAGGCGTATCGACTTTTTGATAGCACTGACCGTCAGATTAATTTTGTTGTATACTGAAAGCGTATAGGGACGTGCTTGATGTGTAAGGCGCTTGTTTCGCTTCCATGCTCGATTACGCTGTCTCATTAATCTTTTGATAGTACATGTAATCCATGGCTTATATTTGGGCCGAACCAGTATGCTTCTGCAAGGAGTGAATTGTTTGCATGTATCTATAAATAAATCAGACCAATAAGACGCTGAGTCATTAATAGTGTCAAAGACGACAAGACCTGTGTGCCAGGGAGCTTGAAGTAATGCAGTATTCAGATTTCTAAAGTCAGCCCGCTTATAATCCCAAATCGTGCGTTTAAAGGGACGATCAGTGCGGTTTAGGATGGAAAATGTGCAGAATATCACGGAAGGGTCAGAATTGGAAACGGGTGGGAGAATACCAGAGTTAAGGACGAAGCCAGGGGAATCCGTGATCATCAGATCGAGCAGACTCTGGGTGTACCCTGTCGCACGAGTTAGGCCTGACATTAATTGAAATAAATTATTCTAGATACAGTTACAGATGCCATAAGAAGAGCCCTTTAACTCCATGCACACAAGATTCAGTTTCAGTGGCCGTAACAAGAACCGTTGTTTCTCATACACGCGACAGATACAGTTAATCTGGTCGTGACAAGAATCTTTGTAGCCGCATGCACATGATAGATACACTCTGCACCATATCTTCCTACGGTTATGTGTCATCAGTCACGAAGCTGATTGTGAGATTTTTCTCCATTTTCACATGAAATTGTTATCTGATTGATATATTGTACATGTGTTGGCGTAAAGATATACGTAAAAAGACAGGAACCACCGCAGTTAGTCTAACGATTTACTTTTTTACTTGTTTCATGCGGCTTAATTTGCTTAAAAAGCGAAATGAAAGGTGTCTGATTTTCCCGAAACATTACTGAAAACTACAGTCCATCGCATTCAAACAAGCCTCCTTAATTCCTGGTTTGATACGCATGCTCATAAGCACAGCATACCTCCTGACGTCAGTGTGGGGTTGTTGGTTGCTATATACTCTGGACAGGATGGGATTTTTTATGTTTCAATATATGAAAACTGGAGCAAAGTTTTGAAGATGAAAAGGAAACAAACAAGTTGGCTGGGGTGCCTAGCTGTGTTTCAAAATGAAAATTAAAAGACTCCTTTTACAAAGTTTTCAATAAAAGCCAAAAGCAGCAGGCAGTCGCGGCTGCAAACACAAGCCCTTGTTATATATAAATATATATATATATATATATATATTTTTTATTTTTTTTATTTTATTTTTTTTTATTTTATTTTTTAAATAAACAGACTAAGTCTCCTCATTATATTCGTGAATGTCATGGCTGAACCTGCAACAGACCGTTGGTAGTTGTTTCAAGCATTGATTCCCGGGATTTTACAACACACTTTAAAACTTTCACGTTGAAAAAAGTACGGATTAAGTAAGACTGTAATATGTTCGCAAATTATTGGGAAGGTTTCTCCTTCAAGAAATGCACATCAGTTCACAATGTTTGCATGAATTTCAATTAAAGAAAACCATTCAGAAAATTATATCGATAAAATTGTAGTATTTTTAAGGATACTCTAAAGCGTTCCCCATGTCATTCGGCAACTTACAGCAGCAGATCCATATGTCTTCTAAGAAATGTACTGGAGGTACAGTCGCTGTCTGAGAATACTACGTTGCATTTATCTATACTTTGTAAGCTATGATGTCCCTTTGAAAACACTCGCAATTGTCGGAGGTGCCAGTGAATGTTATATTAGTATTATTTACAAATGGTTGGCCGGCAGCTGTGTTTGAATCTATAACAACAAGTCTAAATAATTCATTTCTTACTGTTGGACCTATATTTGGGCATTTAATCCCAACATAAATATTGTTCCAACGAACGAGCAAGAATAACTCCTTTATGGTGTTCAATAAACATGCTTAATTGACTGTAAAATTAACGTTATCCACATAACCAATGCACATTTATACGTAGCCAGAACATAAGACCGCCCAGTATATTGCACAATGACATAATTGTACCAACCACAACCGAATCAAAAATGGCAACTCTATGGATTCGCTCCTGTGTGCATTTAATTCAAGCCCACTATGTTACATAGGCGTAATAACGCCGTCTTCCACTTAATCCAAAATTGTCGGTAAGAGCTTAAGTTGTATTATCCCACAGTTAAATTTGCATGCAGCTTACACCCACTTCAATCTATTTTTCATGTGTGACAATAAATTCCTGCACAAAAATGACAGCAATATCCATACGAGCTAAAAGCTTACTAAATATCTTCGATTTCACTCGTATGTATCACAGAGTAACAAAATTATAGGAGGGGTAATTTGATAGTGTGTGTAAATCAAAGAAGCAACTAGAAAAGAAGATTTGCTTCAAAGTAAATTTGTCTGCCTTCAAAAGTTGTAAATATTACGGACTACAATTTTTGTCCTTTGGTACTTCACATTCCATTAAGCTTATGGTTGAATGGAAATTTCAAAGGCCAAATGACCTTGACCTTCGACTTTTACAGGTCACATGTAAATTGCAAAAATATACAGTTTTACAATACCCACAATTTAAGCCCAACATAAACCAAATCAGATGAAAATTGACCGAGTCATGGCAAGATGAAATTTTCAAAGGGCCAGATGACATTGACCATTGCCCTTTAGAGGTTACAGGTTCTCACAAAAATGTGCAATGTTGCAATAACTACAAATTGAGTCTGACATGATTAGAATTGGAAGGAAATTGGCTGAGCTATGACTGGATGAAACTTTCAAAGGTCCAAATGACATTGACCTTTGACTTTTAGAGGTCATATGTAAATTACAAAAACGTGCAGTGTTACAATTGCCACAATTTGAGCCCACCATGGTCAAAATTGAATAAAAATTGGCCGAGTTACGGTTAGATAAAAATTTCCAGGGTCCAAATGACCTAGATCTTTGACCTTTCGAGGTATCATGTAAATGCCCAACATGGTCAAAATTGGATAAAAATGGACCGTCTTGTGACTGGACGAAAATTTCAAAGGTCCAAATGACCTTGACCTTCGACCTTTAGAGGTCACATGTAAATTACAAAAATGTGCAGTGTTACAAACATATTAATTGACGTTGGATTGGTTACTTGGCACACAGACATAATTATAGCTCTACATGTACCATTTTGTTTATTTTATCAATAGAAAGTATGTAAGGGCTTTTTCCATGTAACATAATGAAATAAAAAAACGTACGGCGAAAGACGGCAGATTTAATGGTGCATGTGAACAGTTATTGAGGGAAGCATGGCAAGATTGTATGGGAGCTCTCGGTGGTGTTGGTAACTCATATAATTAATAAAACCGTTCCATTCAACTTTCACTTCACATCCTATATACACAGATACAACGTGAGGAACACATCTACTGTCATGACTTCGTTTGAGATATTGATATTGATATTGACGTTTGTATTTGTATTTTTCCTGATGGTCTTAAAAATATTGAGTTTAGAAATGAATATATGTGGAGAGGAATCAGTAGGTCCAGTGTCCGCTATGCCGTTTGGGCTATGCCTACGCAAGTTTTGCCGTCACTGCGCTGGGTGTTACCAAAGCCTAACCCTTATCTTCGAAGGTACATGGTTATGATGATATGGGCGTTTGAGCATTTAGACAGGTAAACTGTGAATAAATTGGTAATATGCAGACCATGAATGTGTATTTTACATTACAAATGAAAAGTGTACAACGTACATGTCTTCATGCTTTCTCGAGTTTTGTCCCGATTGACATTTTTCAGTCAGGTGTCACGTTCGATTCACAAGGAGGCGAGACTGGCAAGCTACCTCATTGGCCGAGCAACAGCGTGTGTAACCACGCAGGAATAATAAGCAAGGGTAACAGGCACAGAAATTGGTAAAAATTCATCTGTTTTTACCCAACATGTAGTGCTCGAAAAGCCTCACATTTTGCTCGGCTTGGTGTTATCATCCGTGCAAATGGTCAATGAGTGGTTCATCTCTAGTTTTCGTGCATGGAAAATAAACATATCGATGATTTAAGCGCAGGAACAGCATATGGATGTGGATCAATGTCAGGCACCAAGCTGAGCCTACGATCAATTGCACCGCATGAACAAATGTATTCATATAATATCGATAAATGTCTTTAAATATCTCGGGCGCACCACGAAATAAACCCCGTTCCATCAGTGTCTCCTTGCAAAAGGGCAGATTGCTAATAGGATTTGTAGTAGTACACTGTAGTAGTTGTTGCACTTTCATTATGAAGTTATCTTACATGCAAACCTGTTGAGTAAACGGTGGGAAATCTACATTTAAATGAGAATTGTTTGTGTAGGCAATTCAATTCAATTCCATCTTTATTTTAAGTCGGTTTTCAGAGCCATACAACATTATCACAATTGCTATTTTCATCGACATACATATATAAATACATACCATAAATAAGAAACAAAATACTACAATTAAATTATAAATAAAATGGCCACAGACAAAAAAAAATTATTAGGACAGATAAAATCATATATAAAAATTTCATTATAGCACCAATATAGACATGAATTAGCATTGGCAAAGTTACATTATGTGGCATTGAAAATCAATTCTAAGTATCACGCTTGCGTTAAGTCATTTACATTTGATCCGTACATGGAAAGCAACCACATTTTGGCCCAGACCAAGCTTTGATTGCTTCTTTAAATTCTTTAATTGTATCCAGAACCTTCCATTTGTTTGGCAAGTCGTTCCACAACTTCGGAATTGGGACTTTGAGTGAATGCCTACCACATTTTGCAGTCTTATACCTAGGAATCTCCAGGTTTATGAGCTGTCGTGTGCGATAACCAATATTTCTGTTTTTTATTAAAGTGCTTCGATATTTCGGAGCCATGTTATGCTGTATTTTGTATGAATCTTAATCTGTCCATCTCTAATGAAGGCAGTTTGACAAGTTCTAAAAATTGTTCATAATGAAAGTGTTTGTCATTAAGAGCATTAAGGAACGCCCCATGATTGCTTCCATGTTATTGGTGTTTAGGCTTGAACAAAAATGATAAACTACCGAACAATCTCTGAAGTTTGATAGTATAAAGGATTTGACAATCGTTAATTTGGCATTTTTGTCCAAAATACGTTTAAATCTCATTACTACATTCACCTGGCAAGAGGCTTTTTTTGCATAAATTTACTATGTGTTGGTCAAGGTGTCAATTTACTATTCAAAAGTCACTCCAAGAAGTTTTACACTTTGTTCTGGCTTTAAATTAGTGTCTCCGACTTTGATTGAAGCCTCTGGGGGAGTGTTCAGTGTTTAGTGACATGAAATTGAATTTGTCTGCGTTGGCTTGCATAAAGTTGTTTTCAAACGAGAGAAAAGCTTTTTCAGCTTCTCTTTCTAATGTTCTTGTTACCTCATGAACAGTATTTCCCACAACCGTGAAAGTGCTGTCATCCGCAAAATTGGATGATAACGCCTCTTTTATGAATCCAAAGAGATCGTTTATGAAAAAAAAATTGAATAGTCACGGTCCAAGAACCGATCCTTGGGGGACGCCTTTTGAAAGTGCTTCCCAACTACTATAATTGGAATTGACCCCTACTCGTTGTTCTCGTCCCGTGAAGTAACTCGCTAGAAATTTTGTTGCACTGCGGTCAAAACCACATGCATCTAGTTTTGCTATTAGGAGTGGATGGTAGATGCAATCAAAAGTCTTTGACAAGTCCATCAGGACAATGCCAACATGGTTTTGCTGTCTTATGCTTCACGCCACTTTTCTAATGCATGAATCAAGATCGCCTGGCAACCGTATTGTTGTCTGTAGCCTGAGATACCTTCACGTAAAATTTCAGATTTGGTTGGAGTCATCTTTTTGTCAAGTATACACTCGAATTCTTTGGATACTAAGCAAAATATACTGACAGGTGTTCTGTTTGTCTTGTCTAAAGGATCCTCAGCCTTAAAAATTGGGTTGATATTTGCCATCTTAAGATGACTTGGAAAGAGGCAGGAATCGAGACATCAATAAAACAGAATTACAAGAATAGGTGTATGGCGTTTTTGGATACTTTCATGATCTTAACAGAAATGCCATCGAAACCAGTTGCCTTCTTGGTTATCATGTTCTCAATCTGTTGTAATACCTCCGTAATCTCAACTTTGAGAAAGTGAGATTGGTATGGTTTAGCTCATTCTTTATCTTGATCACACTCAGGTGATCTCGATAAATATGTACTGCCTTTTCAACATACTCATCAGAGTCTACTGTCTCCTGGAAACACTGTTCTCTTGCAAGATCAATTTGACCAATGCTTGTAGCAATATTCGTGAAATAATCATTTAAGATATCTGCGATATCTTTGGGTTCCGTGACAATTTCCCCACCTTCCTCGAGGAATATTTCCATTCTCAGATGTTTTATTTGTGATGTATGGTTTTATGGTGTCCGAAAATTCATGAGAGGAGGTACCTGTATTATTCATAGATCGGGCTTTAAAATAATTTTTAATTGACTGCCTATTCATACCAATAGTTTTATTCATTTGCTGACTAAAAGCTTCTCAATTGGGGGGGGGGGGAGTTCTTATCCAGATATTTGTTCCATAGTTGTTTTTCCTCCTGACTGCCTTTCTCAAATTACCATTCATATGAAGGTTTTGTCTTCCTCTGATAATTTTGGATTTCAACGCTATCGATGCATGTATGTTTAAAACTTGCTCGAAAAGAGTATGAAAAACCAACTAACCATCTTCCACCTCGTCAAAGATATTTCATAGATCAAATGGTACCGTACCCAGATCTTGTACGAAATTTCCCTGATTAAAATTCTTAAAACTACGGTAGTGTATCCTCCTTGGCTGTAACCCGGATACAGTAGCTATGAAAACAGTGTAAATTAATGAATGTCCATCACTTAGAGTGTTTTCAATAGAGCCAAAGTCTAAGAGTTTGCCATTCTAATTTGTAATCAGAACAAAATATTCATATTTGCGTATCTGATATCTCTGTTTTAAAATATATACTTGAAAATTCAAATGGATCAAAATTATGAACCCACTGTAAAATTATTGGGGTCCTGTACTAGTATCTAGATAATTTTAAAGTCTTTAAATATAATTTTTACACGTTGCAATATAAACCAAGAACTTTTTTCTTTTGCTGTTCAAAGTAGCCCTGCTGTTCAAAGTAGCCCCACTTGACGGTACTAATTATCTAGGAATTCTTTCTTTCTGTTTAGGCAAATTTGTTCTACATTTCATTTGAAAATTATTGTACGTAGAAACTTCAAATTTGGCACGATTGTACCTGAATACATGAAGTCTTGAGTTCTTGTAAAGAGGCTTGATGGTTTTCGAAATTATGCAAATTATGGCCATTTCAAAATTAAAATTTTTAATATGTTCAAAACTATTATAGGTTCAGGTATCAATTCAACTTCAATTCATAAGTTTGTAACACTGCACATTTTTTGTAATCTACATGTGACCGCTAAAGGTAAAATGTCAAAATCATTTGGACTTTGAAATCTTCATCTAGCCATAAGCGTAATGGAATGTGAAGTACCAAAGGCTTTCAAGATTGTATTGCATGACTCGGTTACATTACATTTGATCTTAGATGGGGGGGGGGGGGTGCAACTTTTGAAGGCACACACAGATTTGCTTTGAAGCAAATCTTCTTTTCTAGTTTTATTTGCGTTTACGTAAAGAGTCACATGGAAAGATATTGTGGAACAACAAAGTGACTGCAGCTTATCTCCATTTACATTAAAATTCGCCTGCTTCATATATTTATATAGCCTAGCTGGCTATCTGGTCTTTCTCGATAGGTGCTTTGTGTGTATGGCGGGGGATTTTCTATTGGCATGACAAGCTGTAAAATGCCCTTTAGTAAATTATGCAAGTCACGATGATTTATTTCTTCGTCATCATGATAATCGCTAAAACAGTTCGGTGATAAAATGTTCACACTGCGTTGACGTCATCACTCAAGGTTACAATCCTGAAATTGCTGAACAAGTGAAACTGTACACCTTGTTTAACCTTTATAAAAAAAAAAAGATACCAAGCGGAAATTTGGTGAGATGCATTTATAAAAGCAGAGCCGTATCGGTATCAGTAACATGGAAAAAGTGAATGGTGCAATATAAGTACGTCAAAATGGACACACAATCTAATGTTTACGGAATGGTGTGGGTTTTTTTCTTTCTTTTTTTTTTTCCATTCACACTGGTACCCATTATTATGGTTGAGCTAGGTGATGGTTGCAAGAACGTGAGTATGTCGAGCTAAAAATAGCCTAGTTTGTCTACTATCTTTTGTGTCTGTCCAGGATACTTGGACTTTTTTCATACGTGTTTTTAGAGAAAAGCGAGCAAAACATACTTATACTACCAACATACAATTTTCATAATCATTTGTGGTCATCTACAGAGAAAAGATAGAAGCAATGGGTGAATTTGGTACTGATTTTGATAGTCCCTACCTGAAGTCTCTTGAGGCGACGAAACTGACGCCAGTTACCTAGTTACATTCAGATAAATGGCTGTGATATCTACACTTACCCCCCCCCCCCCCATCTACAGTATGGGTAGTGGAGTTGTGACATATACATACATACACAATCACTGTAAACATATATTATAAATACACATTCATACTTATTCATATATACTTACACACACTTATATGGGCGCATGTGTGTATATTGGTCAAAGTACAGGGTGTTTTCATACTATACACCTGACGCTTATTTATTCATCATAATTTAATGCTATCACGACTGTATCACGACCGCATTAAGCACGTTCAAGGCTGCACATCTGAAACAGTTCATTTAAGAATTAAACTTCCTCTCTAGTGTAATTACGGGCGCATGGTTGCAGTTTGTGTGACAGGCATTTCTGATGACGCGCGGTAGCGCGCCCGTAATTACACAAGAGAGGAAGTTTAATTCTTATATTTACATTTAACATCAATTTCTATTGACATAAGAGTAAGTATTATCATTGATAGTTGATTTAAAATCGTTTTTAGCTTGTTAATTTACAAAAAAATCGCCTTTTTGTTTACTAGTGGGAGGAGCCAAGTAGGCGGGGCTACTACATCAGCCATCAGTTGTCAAGGCAACTCCTGGAACACAAAACTAGGAAAAAATAGTTCCGAATAACACAACAACTTTATTTCAATATAGCTTGCAAAACCGGTAAAAGAAAACATTTAGGCAAGTTTTGACGAGTAGATATGCAATTCTTGATCATCTGATACCGTCTTCCCATTATGCTTAGGCCTGTGAATCAAACGCTTCGGAGGCGTTAACAATTGGGAAGTGAAAATAGTCCCAGGCCAAGCATGAGGATATTATTGCGCAGCACGTTGGTTGCACGAGATGCTCTAGTGTAACCATTGCCTCATGAACTACACTACCGTTCCTATTCTTTCAATGCTAACAAAAATAACAAATGTAAATATCATTCAATACTAAGGTGTCTACACTTGGCGACTGGAGCAAGTGTACATTGTCACATGACAGAATGACAATATCATTTATTGTACAATATTAAGGTGAGCAAGAGATGGTGACTGTATATCTGTACTATATTTTCACATGTGGCTGCTTATTAGCGTCTTGATTTCATCGAGTTTTTTCCCTTGTTCAAAACAGCATGGCCCAGCCTTACTGGGCAATCAACTAGTCAGCTATTGCACACTCTGACTTCTGATTTTTTTTTGGGGGGGGGGGGGGACCTACACCAACCACCCAACTTGCAACGTTTGTCCTCATAATCCTTTATGGCGATCCGGTTGATATACTTAAAGCCATTACTCAATAAAGCGATTTGACATATTTGGCCTCATAAAGGTGGGATACATGTCAACACAGTCACGTGCATAGGAACAAGCCACGACAGGTATCTCCATAATTTATCTTCACTAATTCCTAGAACATATATTGATAATTTATTGGTTGTGTCCTTTGAATCCAATATTTAATTGATAGGAATAAGCAATTTGTATAATAACGGCCTGTATGCTGACTAAGATACATCCCGGCAACAGTTCCTTATTGAGGTGCCATGAAGCTAATGGTCGCCAATACATGTCACCACTTGTGACGCAATTATCTGTGGACGGCTCCTAAACTTTGGCCGAACGTCACAAATCCTCCGCTAGTATTAAGAAACACCGAAGACATTTTTTTCAGTGTAGCCAGGTAGCTGGCGTCAGTTTCTTGCGCATAAAGAACATCACGTAAGGAATAAATCTATATGGTTATTAGTTCTTGTATCTGATGATCTGTCTACGCACGTACACGAGACTCTGTGTCAGTAAAATACAAAACATTCATGCTAGAATCTGGCGAGCATTAAAAAAATGAACCAAGAAGTATCATTTCGATTTCACTCGAACCTTTATGTTCTGATCAATTAGTTATTCACCTGCCACATTTTGACATGCAGACAGTATAATGTGCTTACACCATAACGGGTAGATAACATTCTGACCATATTCTATTTTAGAAAACTATTCCAGTTTTATTTTCATTTCAATTTCTGCAGTTGAGTGAATCATATCCAACTGGCACTTAAATTCTACCCTCTCGGATCTGGTAGAGCCCAAAACACAAGGCAATGAAGATGTTTTACGTCTGGCGGACTCTTGCAAGCTGGACAATTAGCCGCTCATCATGTGTTGAGCAAAAAGTTTTTAGCTGGAGCGTGTAATTAGTAATTAAGTGTAAAATTGTGTTCACACAAACGTGGATATGCAACTAAACGCTACATTCCTCATACCCCAACGCCAAAAGTACTTCATATGACTATAACCATATTTTAAAAATGCTAACTGAATCACACGTCCCAGTACTGGTACCGACTTCTTCTGTCACATTGATCACACTGCCTCTACGTTCTCAAGAAGCGATCATACTGATATTTTCAGATATACTTTGCTGGAAAGAGGGTTTTCGCACTTTTAACGATATCGTGATGATTTGTCATCGCTACATTTGCCTTTATCCCTTGCACAATCGACGCTTACAATTCATCGTTAATATCTTCGTTCGATAATTCTACTTGACAATGAAGGAAAACCAAGCCCGTTGGCCTCAGGGATAACCTCATCATGATAGTGTTTAGGAATGCTAACAGGCCCATGTATTGATATAGAGAGTAAGCATGAGAAGTCAGTGCCTTACCCTAGTCACTTTATCACTCAGGAACACTTGGACCAGCGGTCCATATCACCATTCTGATAAAAGCTGCATATGAAGAGCCCTAAATCAGGCGCTATTATGAAAAACTCGTTTTGTTCATGCCCCGTGTCTGCCTGTTGTGATGTACCTGGCTAGTCCTAATGGCAGTCTGATGTGCCACAATCCTTGATTTATACCAGGGATGTCCCTGTTTGTACACAAATTGATATGGCTTTACCCATACCCAGTCGTATAATTCTGACTTGGTGAACGGCTCCACCAGGAGCGTGTTAGGCGATAAGCACCCAGATCGCGCTGAGAATAAACTGTTGACGAAAAGCCTATATACTAGCATTCGAGGACGTCCTTTCAGACTATCATTCAAAATCTGCTGATCGAACCTCGACATTAAAGAAAACAAACACACACATACACACACAAACGAAATTGAAAACAAGTTGTCTGAGTTTGAACGTGAAAGTGTTAAAATTGAGTCAGAAGTGGTAAACAATCGTGTTGTTCTTCCTTCAAGGCGGAATGTCAACAATTGGTTATCGATAAATATTTTACTTGGTGGTTGCTCTGATCAATCCAGCTCTATTATACCATTTTGCATTTTAATTGTTTTATAGAAAGGGTTGTTTACATACAATGGGAGAGTATCTGTTATACGCCTTGCTGACCAAGCATCTCCCTTTACCAGCAAAACCACACTGTTTTGCAAATGTATCGCTTTTTTGTCATTAAATTACTGTAGTTATCTATGTCACCGTAAAGAAACAGCAATTTGCCAGCAAAGCACGCTGCTTCATAATTCTTCACTGCCTGGCAGTAAACTCGGTTTTTTTTTCTACAACACACGTTTGGCAAGCTATTGTGAATGCCCTAAATGTGTTCCCTTAATTTTTTGTGGGGGCTGTATTGGAAATACCGATCTGGTCCGGAAATTTGGTCAACAATACACCATACTCCAGCCTGAACGGCGGTTCTTGTTCCTTTGGAAAATTTACAAACTTTTCTGCGACCTGTACTGTGTACGTATATTATACTTGAACACGTGACATCAAAAATAGGCACTTGCATACAAAGAGGAGGATGTTTTAACGGAACTGTCAACGATCACAACAAGGTACATACCTACAAAACAGTTAATCAACGCCAGAAATGTATCTGTTAATATATCCCTAAAGGGCAAACTATAGGACCATGGGTCTGTCAATTTGGTCGAGCATTTGTATGAAATGAATCCATCACAACAATCGCGACACAGATGTAGTGGTCTGTTATTTTCTATCAGTGACAGAAGGACTGTGGCGTGCCTGTGCTCAGCTGATCCAATTAATTTTGACCTAAAAAGCAGTGAAACATAACGTGTTATACGAGTGACCGTACAGACGGGTCAGATATCTGCAACTATCTTGAGGCATATTTACTAAATTTCGAATATAACTAGGACTAGTATGCATACCATATATGCTGACCTGACTTGACCTCGAAGTTTAAATGATGAGCAACATTCATGTCTTCATGTCACGTCAAGTAAAGTGCTACCGAAGGCACATACCCATCAAGACTGAAGAGAATCCAGGAAGTTTCTTGATGTATCAGTAAATCAGCATGTACAAAGTGACACTTATTTCTACTTCCACACATATTCGTATTGCTTAAAATCTAACTCACCATTTTGTTTAAAATCAGGAAATGGATGCAGTGTCACCTGGCAATCAACTATGGTAAAGACCAAGTCCACATAAAATTCCGCATCAAGATACTCCAGCGAGTGCTTTTGAAGAAAGGTAAACAAGAGCGAATAGATCTATACGCCAGATCAAGATCAAGGGGTTCTAACATAGACTAAGATAGGATCCCGCTGGCCAAGTGGCTTATAGGAAAAAACAACTTCCAGGGTTTAAAAGTATGGATACTTGTAAGAAGAATTTTAAACGCTCATTCCCACCAGATGCGAAGATAATTTAGCCTGCAAATCCTTGTCAGGAACTACCTGCAAAACACACTCTACTTCTCTTGTTTCAGTCATGGGAAGCCTTGAGGACAACGAAACGCCATATAAAGCCGACACAAAATATGATTAAATGAGTGACCCTGCAACAGTTTGGAGTCTTAACCCTGCCACGGTCTTTGCAAGCCCTCATAAAAAGTAATAATCCATTCTTTGGAAATAAATTCAGCAAAAAATAAAATAAATAAATGATGATAATAATAATAATAATAATAATAATAATAATAATAATAATAATAATAATAATAATAATAATAATAATAATAATAATAATAATAATAATAATAATAATAATAATAATAATAATAATAATAATAATAATAATAATAATAATAATAATAATAATAATAATAATAATAATAATAATAATAATAATAATAATAATAATAATAATAATAATAATTGCGTTTATGAATTAAGTTTGAGGCTATACCTATGTACAAACAGAACAGTTGCAATTAATTGGTACAAAAGATTTCTTCACAAAATTCCAAAACACCAGGAATTACGAATGAACTGAAAAATATACATCCAAATGAAATCTTTCTGTTTATACATAACTCATTACCTAATTCCAACCGTATTTCCTCTATTTTTAATATGGATTAACTGGAAAAGAAACACTTAAACGTTTGGATAGAAAGCAAATCAGTCTCTCTGGGTGAGAACCTTGCAACTGTTGATACAATTATGTTGGTCTTTCTTCGATTAATATGTTATCGTTAGCTAGTCCCAATATGGATAACCATGAGATACAATTGTGTATCAGTGAACTGCATGTTAAAAATTAAACAGTAGTATAGGTTTGAAATGTGGAGATTCAGGCACACACCAAATAGTTTATTTGACACTGCCTCAACATGCGTTTGAGCTTACACATCAGGGAAGGTCTTCACTTATTGGTTTGATCTACTCAGTTCACTGTAGTTCACATGCACAACAGTTCGGGTTTGAGACGACCCTGCGTGTCCCTCATCTACTCGCTTCACTGCTGATTTCCGGTTTTTCATGCATTGCGAGGACAAAACAAAAACAATACAAAAACAAAAAACAAAAACCAAAAAACAAAAACAAAAATGAAAAAGAAATAATCATTAAATTGTGCCAATTAGGACCATTTGAAAATTTTCTCCTTGAATATCTTCGAAACTATTACAGGTAGAGGTGCCATTCCAACTTTAATTCATTGGTTTGTGCTGTAAGTGCATCAAGTGAATCACAAACTAAAGTTGTAGAATTTGAATTTATGCGTAATTATGGGCATTTGAAATGTTGACTATCTTCAAAATTATTCTAGGTGGAGGTGTCATTCTAACTTCGATTCACAGGTTTGTGGTGTAGGCGCATCCAGTGAACAATACACGTAAGTTGTAGAATTGCGATTTACATCTCTCAGGGGGACTTAAAAATTTTAAATGTTGAATTTGTATCTTAAAACTATTACGCGTGTGTGCAATTCCCACTTAACATTCTAGGTTTGTCCACCATCAATTTATCCAGAGCTAAACTCTCAGGCAGTATCAAAGCTAGAATCTCCGAATGGTAGGTTTCCCGTGTCAGTGAAGTTGAAATAATGCCAATTAGGAGCAACAATAGCAAATCTGTATGTTTGTGATACACCAGACAAACTACAGGCCATGATCTGCCATTAGCAGTCAATTACATGTAGATGTACATCACTAGGATTTGTTGTTTAAACTCCTATCAGACATGATACTTTTATGATCCCATATGTTGACCATTTTGTCATCAAACCACCCGGTAGTGTCAACAATGATCCACACAATGGAACAAGACATAATTTCTATACCTGCAGTTTAGTTTGTTACAATTGCGGGTTAAATGTATATAGGACTCAGTCACATTCGTAAATTTATGCTAACTCGGGGCATTTAAACAGTTAGATATTGAATTTATTCAATAGTGTGATAGACAAAGAAGCAATTCTAACTACTACCTTTAAGTTTATGAAATACACATATCCAATGAAAATATAACCCAGGCTAAATTCTTTCAATTTATGCCAATCAGGGACATCAGATTATTCAAATATAGTCTATTTGTCAAAAAGGTCAAAATTGCTGAATGAGTAATCTAAAATTTACACAAATGTCTAACACTTTTTTTCTATGATTTTAATATCATCTAAAGCAGGAAATTCTGGTGTGGATAGAATTGTAATAATGGATTATACAAATGCAGATCATAATACAAACGACAGCAGGACACTAGTCGACTATTGTATGACCAATACTCTAAATATGGACGTCCAGGGTCACTTGAACATCTTCAACCTGCCTTCACAAAATCATAACAAACATTCCTAATCATGTTTCTTATGTCAAGGTATAACCACCACCATCAAGGCTTCACAGCCTTCGGCTGCTTGCAAGTCAGTTCTTTATGTCATTTGAACACTCCCCCCACCCCCACCCCCATCCCCCATCCCACGCCCCACCCCGCCAATCCAAAATCGTGCTTACGCCCCTGTTATACTACGATCAGATTTGACATGGTATGGTCAAATGAACGATATTACTAACTAGAAAAGAAGATTTGCTCCAAAGCAAATCTGTCTGTGTCCCTTCAAAAGTTGTAAATATTAATTGCTACTTTTGTCCTGCGGTACTTCACATTCCATTCAACTGATGGCTGGAAACAAAATTACAAAGTCCAAATTACCTTGACCTTTGACATTTAGAAGTCATATGTAAATTAGAAAAATATACAGTGTTACAATACTTACAATTTAAGCCCAATATCAACTAAATCAGACAAAAATTGACCACGTTACGGTTAGATGAAACTTTCAAAGGTCCAAATGACATGGACCTTTGACCTTTAGAGGTTCCATGTTATCCCAAAAACACGCAGTGCTGTAATACCTAAAAGTCCGACATCATTAAAATTGGATGAAAATTGCCCAAGTTTTGTATGGAAGAACATTCAAATGTAGTCTATAGGGGTCCAAATGACTTTGACCTTTGACCTTTGGAGGTCACATATAAATAACCAAAATATGCAGTCTTACAATAGCTATAATTTGAGCCCAACATGATCAAAATTGGATAAAAATTAACCGCCTTATGGCTAGATGAAAATTGCAAAGGTCTTTGGAGGTCATATGTAAATAACAGAAATGTGCAGTGCTACAATAGCTATAATTTGAGACCAACATGATCAAAATTGGATAAAATGTACAAAATTGTACATGGATTGGCTCCCTTTTATTTACAAAATCCATTCCCAAACTATGTTCATGATAGAAATTGTTACGAATTACGATCAAACCGAAATCTTTCTTCACTACTTAATCGAACCAATCTCTTTGGTGTATCCTTCGTCCCTTCCTCAGTCAAACTTTGGAACAGCCAACCTGTTCATGTACGAAATTCCCAAAATGTCGATGAGTTCAAATCCGGGCTCAATAAGAACACAAAAAAAAGTAACAAACTAGAAAAGAAGATTTCTTTCAAAAGTTGTCAATATTAAATGCTACAACTTTTGCCCTTTGGTACTTCAAATTCCATTAAGCTTACACTGGATGACAATTTCAAAGTCAAAATGACCTTGACCTTTGACCTTTACAAGTCACATGTAAATTGCAAAAATGTACAGTGTTATAACTAACACCCAAGTGACAACTTAAACCCAACACGAACCAAATCACATGAAAATTGACCATGTCATGGCAGACTGAAACTTTCAAAGGGCCAAAATGACCTTGACCCTTGCCCTTTAGAGGTCACATTTTCTTACAAAAATGTGCAGTGTTGCAATACCTACAATTTAAGCTCAGCATGATTAGAATTGGATGGAAATCGGCCGAGTTATGGCTGGAGGAAACTTTCAAGTGTCCAAATGACGTCGACCTTTTGACCTTCAGAGGTCACATGTAAGTTCCCAAAATGTGCTGTTACAATAGCTACAATTTGGGCCCAACATGATCAAAAATGGATAAAAATTGACCAAGTTATGGCTAGAAGAAGGCCACCATCGAAAGTGGCCCTTGACCTTGAAACCTTGAAATTACCTTTGGCCTTTGAATGCTTTCCATTATTTTTGTGAATGTATGAAATATAAAATTAGTTGGGACGAACTTTAAAATTGTGTCCTGCCTCTCGCATCATTCACTGTCGAAACACTTATTTGGGCCTAAAAACTGTACTTTCAAAGAAAATGAAGAAAGTTTCCAGTTGTTCATAGATACATCATTGAAACAGCTAGATTTGACACTTGACAATGTTGTATGCACGTACACGGTTACATAATTAGAGGGCCGACTCCAACCACTCTCTCTCTCTATGTTGGTGAACACGTACCGTGCTGTGTTATTTTTCTAGTCGTGTGGCGTCCCACTCTGTCTGTCCTTGTCATTGTAGCGTTTTTCTTTGCATCAGTCCTAAGTGTTGTCAATCGTCTTCTTTAATTCCTCTCTCTTATGTGTGCAAGAAGGATTAACATAGAACACCACTCTGTTTTCTAATAACGTCAAGAAAATATGTTTAAACCAATGTCATCTATATGTTTATCACGAAACTCCATGCTTGTGGCCCTCAGAATGAATTAGAATGAGAATTAAAATGTGTCATAATATTTCTATAACCAACATTACTGAAGTTTGTTCACAGAGCTGTTAAAACAAATCTTTTTTTTTCTTGATATTTCAACTTCTTCAGACAAATTACACAACGGCCAATTTCCGAAATGCTTTATAGTTGATATCCAAGATAATGCTTGACCTGCCAAATATAAAGAGGTATTGTGTTATTCCATTTCTCAATTTTCGAAAAACCGTATATATTGTGTCTTTGTGGGATTGGACTTGACATCAAACTCTAAAGTTATCGTATAAATCTAACAATTCCTGCAAACACCTAACACTGAGCCATAATATACAAATGTCATCTGCATAAGACAATACTCAGGAAATACGTATGTCCTATTCAGCATCCCAAAACCATTTTTTTTTCTGTTTAGGAGAACATCTTCATATACTGTAAACAATAATGGAGATAGAATTCCACTTTGGCGCGCCCCGTTCGAAACTTGTGATCATGTATCCTGTCATTTTGTATTTGTTTGTCTTGCATTGAATTGCCAGACTAAAAAAAAGTAGTACAATATGTCAAGATACACCATATATATATACAAATGAAATTTTCAATATCTCATATCTTCAACAGTACAATATATAAATACAAAATTCCGACACCAACCTACTTTTATGTCAATTGCCCATTAAATAAATTAAAACCCAATTCACAGTCTTAATTTATGGAAATTAGGGGCGTTTGAACATTTAAGTATTGAATATCTCCAACAGTATTTTAGATAAAAACGTAGTTCTAACTTATACTCGTAGGTTTGTGACTTTGGCGTATCCAATGAACATATGACCTGAGTCACACTCTACAAATATATGCTAATAAGCTGCGATTAACAGTTCAATTTTTAATCTTGAAAAGTGTTGTATGTATAGATCCCATTGTAACTTCCACTTTGAGGTTTGTGCATCCAATGAACAATACGTAAAGTTGTAACATTAAATTATACTAAGTGACTTTCAAAATATATATGTTCATTATCCACCAAACTATGATAGATATATCGGTCATTTTAATTTTTTCATGTATAATCTTAATACAGGCACAATATGATTATATATGTTCATTATCCACCAAACTATGATCGATATATCTGTCATTTTAAATTTTTCATGTATAATCTTATATATGTTCACTATCCACCAAACTATGATAGATATATGTCATTTTAATTTTTTCATGTATAATCTTAATACAGGCACAACTTGTAGACACGTGAATGGACAGATTTATAGTGAAACAAATCTTTTCTAGTTGTCTTTTTTCTTTCGGAATCACCACATAAAAATGAGCCAGAGAAGAACACCCCCCTCCCCCGACATATACTGTATTTCAATTAGTCTTCATTAGCGCAGCTGTGAATCTTCTTAAATTAATAAACACCCCAGAACAGCACTTCTCCTAGTCTGCTATTAATCACAAAACTTAAAATCCAGTGACATTAATATAGCACCATGTATTCGACTGACAGAAGGTTGGATTATAGATTTTGAAAAGAACAATCCCTGGTCGAATATATGATATCACTCATGCCAACCTACACATTGGCATTCTGTTCCGTTCCGTGGACAATAACATGAAATACACAATATAATGGTAAGTTTATACATCAAATTATTAACCCTATCCCGGTCAGAATAAGACTGATTTTTATTCTAAGCTGTTGAGTCAGTGTATTCTGGGGTGTGTATTTATGATAGATCTTATCTCAAATTCCCAACAAAAATATGTTCTATGGACATGAAATTTTACTAAAAAGAGTAAAGTAGATGGCAATTTACATCCGGGCACTTTTGGACGATTTTGAGCGGGAAAGTGTTAAATGATCTTGAAGATGAAGATATGTATATAAGATATGTATATGTATAATGAAGATATATATATATATATATATATATATATATATATATATATATATATATATATATATATATATATATATATACATACATGTTGGTCTCTGAAAATAGGTCCCAACACGCATGGAGTATCTATGTGTCATTTCACATGCGTCAAACGGGAACAAGTGGTCTTAAAATACGTCAAGATGGAGCAAGTGGAATGCCATTAGTGTTCGCGCTATTAATTACAACTGCAAGTGACTTTTTTCTCGGAGAAGACACTGGGCAAAGTTAGAGTTACATTCTGGGTTATTCAAGCAGTAACATATCATGCATAGCAATCGGGTGGATATTATTAGAGATTTAGTACATTATGTTTGTTTGTGAACAGTGAGTGTGTTGACCTGTGTGTGTGTGTTCATAGCTGAAACGACTGGACATTAGAGATTAAAGAGCAATTTTCTAAGCTTTTCCAGCATAGGATATTGGTGTACGATGTGTCACGCTTTGTGTGTGCCATTTAGGATGGCAGCCCGTCTTGGCAACCTGGTGGTAAACAATGCAATATGTTTACCTCGGCTAACACATATATACAGAAGTGCGGTACACAAGACAGCTCGTTGACCTCACTTACATACTAAGCAAAGGCCCACTTTTCAGTGCACTTTGCTGCATGCATGGAAGCAACAGAATTCTACATTGACAACCATGCAAAGTTGCTGTTGGGAGTACATGCTCCTCATAGCCTGCTTCTTAAGTATGTGGGTGGGTGGTTGAAGGCTTCCATGTCAGTGTCACGGGCCGGCCTCCTATTTCGACTTTGCACCGCATTCTAAATAAACCAGATATGATCTTTCCTGATTTCTTGAGGTGCTTTTTACTTGCGTCTTGCTTGTGGGTAGACATGAACACGGAAGGAATTTATTTCGTATTTATGGTAGCACAAGGCAGTGTATGACCTTTTAATGCAGTGCATACCAGCGAAAGGAAACGAGGGCAGCAAAAATGACAGTGACCTGCCCCAAAAGTAAAGATAAATAAACGACCTTCTCTCATGGCCCGTCCCCCAATTCAATGAATAAAGTTATGATGTACATTGTGCTATATTTCCAAGCTCCAGAACTTTTCGAAAACATTTCATTTATTGGCAGAGAAAGGTTTTATATTAAAAAGAGATATGAGAACAGTCTACATGGAAGCATGTCTTCTGAAAGTCTGAAGGCAAAATATAGAATGTCGTTACATTCAGTCTCGGTCTACATTTGAGTCACAAATAGATACACTGTCAACGCTTTTAGCCATCGAACTCAACATACCGGTACACAAGACAACAACTTCTGGCCCTATATCAAATGTATGTGAAAATATATATAACGGACTACAAATCACTTAGCCAGAACAGCACTTTTTAACTGTAGCTTTCAATATGGATATCAAAACATAGCTGTGTAATTCAATGGCGTCCTGCATGGGATGATGTCAAGCACAACAGTATTGCATTTGAGTGTCGTTTACAAGTATAAATATTCTTTCGTGACCATTAGTCAAGCACGGAAAACAACGTTAACATGACCGCTCCGCAACCGCGGAAATTTATATATCTGGAACACCGTAATCACCTCGGTGTAACCTCAACTCATTTTCAGCCTATTTACACCACATATACGCCAACGTTGATACCGCTATGAGACAACGATATGATCACTTGTTCTATGAATAGGTACGGCATGAAAACAGCGCAAGGATAAGGGGCTTCTGCAGCTGTTGTTACGATGCCACATATACTCATGAGTACTTTCAGATGCTGTAGACTATAAACATATTCTCTGTTCATGGGAAACAGAGCTGTGTTGGAAAAGACAGCTCCCGTAGCCTTCCAGAGCCAACAGAGCTGTGGACTTCAAGTTGGCCTACATTGATTGACTCCCGCTCACCAAACACTTCCACTTGTGATTTCAAATACAGCCTGTGCGCTCGCAAAACCCAGTTGCTATACTATCATACACTGACATATACCACTCTTAGGACCCCCAACATATTTCTCAGATAGCAGAACTTTAGTGTTGATAACTGTGAGAAGTACTATTGCAACTGTAGAATTTAATGCCGGTCTTTTCTCCCAAGTTTAAATGTAAGCACTTTGACTTTATGTGCTATGTAGAGGTGATCAACCCCCGGGATCTACTACGGAAAACAGTGCAAGTCTGGGGTTCTTTTTATCATACCTGCTGAACTGGAAAGAACCTAATTCATGTTCCTACAAAAGGTTGAGCACTCTGTGACGCCCATCTAACTGGGTACCTGTTGCTCTAAAAGGCTATACGTGTTCTTGAAAACTCTCTTATCTGGCCTCACTTCGAGTACTGAGTATTATCCATATCAGGGACTTTGCCCTTGTCTGGTTGCTTTCAACTTTGTGGTCAACAAGTGAAACATTCTCGTTGCCTTACATTGACTTCTCTTTTAGTATATACAGTCAATTCATCTAAGCTGGCTGTATTTTTAGTTTCGCTTATTTCATTGATGGCACAAAACTGTCAGAATAAACACACACAAATGGTAATTTTTCGACATAGGTTTCACAGGATTTATGTCCAAAATAGTGTAATTAAAACTTCAGTTAAATGCCTGACATGCAAAAACCACTTGTATACAAAGGAAAATAAGTACATTTACAGAAATGAAAATGACTTACGTTTGCGACTTTGGAACTTCCTTTAAAGCGGTAATATTGAAATCCTGTAAGCTCCTTAAGGCCTGTGGCTCTGCAGAGATGCCAAGTCCCCTCACTTTCCTGGGACCTGTCAGTACGGTGGGACTGGACGGAAGCACACTCTGGAACTTGTCTAGTTGGCTAGTCAGTTCTTGGATCCTCTCATCTCTGTCTCTCAGCTGTTGTTGTAAAAATTTAATTTTCTCGTCCTTTTGCCGAAGCAGTTTTTGTAACTCTTGCAAGCTACCCATATTGGGGTCGGATAGCTCTGCTCCCTGTAATATCAAAAAACAAGTCAGAGAACACTACACATACTTTTATCAAAACGGACCACACGGACACCACACCGAACACTCAGATACGATAGCACGCCTCCGTGTGTGTACATTGTATCCATCGAATGCTCGCTCCCGGGCACGCACTTCCTCTCACTTGATGTACTCTCAGCTCCGTCTGACAGCGATGCAACTAACTATAAATTTATCAGCCGTACCTTATTCTTCAGCTTGAAAGCTCTCTGCGAGTATTGCAGAAATACAGTACGTGTATCCAATATATCGATCCTTGGATCCTTGCCCTATTTATCTAAAAAACCAAACATCTGCAACGTTTCGATATCATCATCAATACCCGAATCCGTTAGCAAAGTTCTGTACTGTGCATGTCCGTTTCTGTCAGTGCCTGTCTCCCAAGTTATACACATAAAAATACTGAAGTTTGGGGGGCTTTTTCAATTTTATCCAAAAACTCGTTCAACAAATAATTTTTGGGAAAGGTCGTATCAGCCTGAAAGAAGATAATGCGTTTTATATACTGTAATTGGTTTGTTGCAAACAAAAGGAAATCCCGTCTTTCTTTAAACTTTTTGTGTTTCTAAGGAAACTTCGGGGCATTTACCTCTTTAAAAAATCTTACCAGGAAAAGAAACTTTGCAAAACACGTCCTTGGTGTTTGTTTCAATGCATGGAACATGAGTAAATTGTAATGTCATTCATTGAACATCTCCTGTTTTTTTCAGATTCGGTAGTTAAAAATACAAGACAAAAATGTATTATTTTATCTCATGTAAATGGATTGAAAACAAACCAGAATAGAAGATTTGCTTCAAAGCAAATCTGTCTGTGTGCCTTCAAAAGTTGTAAATCTGGATAGTGAAAATTTCAAAGGTCCAAATGACATTGATCTTTGACCTCTAGAGGTTGCACATAAATTACAAAAATTTGCAGTGTTGCAGTACCTACAATTTGAGCCCGACATGACTGAAATTGGATCAAAATTGAACAAGTTTTGTCAAGATGAAACTTTCACAGGTCCAAATGATCTTGACCTTTAGAGGTCACATTTAAATTACAAAAAAATGCAGTGTTCCAATACCTAGAATTTGGGTCCAACATGGTCAAAAGTAGAGGAAAATTGACAGAGTTATGGCTGGATGAAAATTTCAAAAGTCCAAATGCCCTTGACCTTTCAAATTTAGAGGTTACATGTAAAATACAAAAAAATATGTATTGTTGCAATACCTACAATTTGGGTCCAACATGGTCAGAAGTGGATGAAAATTGACAAAGTTATGGCTAGGAGAATTTCAAAGGTCCAAATTGAAAAATTCATTTTTTTTTTCTGGCAGAATGGGCCAACTGCGCAATACAGCTGGCCATTCGAGGACGCCATGGATTTAATTTTATGCTCACGGCGCGAAAATCTTGGCGAAGGTAGGAAGCTATTTTGTCATGGGAACCCTTGTAATCTTTACTTGGAGTTACACCCCTAAAATGGAGTTTTACTGATAAACAGGCCTTACAGAAAAGCCATTTTTATAATGTATTACGACAACTGGTCCATTGAAAAGCTCGACTGTGTTTAGTATTCTGAAACATATTATAATTTAAGTGTGTTCTTGCCGGAGCATTCGCTGCCACAACAAACCCATGAAAATAAGAGTTGTCTCACAAAGGTGAAATTTTTTCTAACTTGGAATTTTCAATCATGTACTTTAAAAATCTATACGTTGTTTTTAAAAAAATACATTATAAGTTTTATCTATGGGCTCTTTGTGTACCAGATGCACCCAAATAGGAGAGGTCACAATTACCCATTATCTGTGTATTCAGCTAAATACACAGAATTATTCACGGCCAGAGATGTGTATTCCCATTGGATTGCACGTTAAATTAACCTCAAATTCAAAGACTACTTTTAAAGCTGCATTTTAAAATTTATGTGAACATTTCAGCTGTGCACATAATCTTACCACACAAATTTTGCTGTTTCTGCAACGAGTGGTTTTAAAGGTTATGAAGCTGTAAGTTACAATGAAAAGTAATGGGAATACACATCTCTAGCCCTGAATGATTGAAATGCATTCTACAGGAGAGCACTAGAAGCTTCTGTTCTTGCTCTCTCCTATTGTTTTTGTATATCTAATCTCTATGAGAAACCAGTATTCTTCCAAAAAAAAACATTTTCAGCTTAACGGTATGTTATTATTCTTATCTTTTAAAAAATCCCATTCATAGTTTCAATCTATGAGTTTTGTACCTACCAGATATCCCCCCCCCCTAAAAAAAATATATTTTGGTATATCTTCTGCCTTTAAGTAGATGAGTTAAGTGTGTGGCTCCCTCTGCATTTGCTTAAAAAAATATGTTAACGAAAATTGAGCTTTCATCACCATTGATGCAAAGTTATAACATGGCAAAATATTTACTTTAATGAATAAATTTGAGTCTAAGAATGTTCCTTACTTAGTACACATTTCTAAAAGCAAATCAATTGGTGCCGATACTGGTAATGGCAGCTGTCCACAGTTTTTGCCAGTTGATCATTGTTCTCATCTCCTACTCGCCAGTTTGACTGCATGCTTTAGAGGCAAGGGTAGGTCTTCATGCTTGCCCCATGTAGGCTATTCTGGACAAGTCGGCATAACACAGCTTTATGCCTATACAACATCATATACACAACTCATTTTCCACATGTAACTTATCCTTGACAGTGTATACTACACAAATCTTGCTGTTTTCAGTGGAACCTCATTAATACGGACCTCATTAATACGCATGTCTGATTAATCGGAACGCTTCTCCTGGAACAGAATTGTTCATTTCAAGTAATAGTGATTCAGTAATTCAGATGCTTCATTAATCTGACCAGTTCACTGGGGTACAAAGGTGTTCGAATTAACAAGGTTACACTCCATTTACTTTTTCCATTACTTTTTTTAAAAGATACTTAAGATCGTCGAACAATTCTGACATTCTCCAATATGATGCTCCTGGAAAACATCTTCGAAGCATATGTACATGTATTGGCTTGCAAAGATAGACTCGGTGCCGCCAATGTTTACTGGCCGGAGGTTGATGTTGCCAGCTGAGTCAGCCCTATGCCTCAGTAGCGGCACTTCATCCCTGCGAGTACCGGTGTATGTGTAACCAGGGACGTGGGGCAATTTATGAAAATATTAATAAATATCTTTGAATATAATAAAGGCAAACAATAGAACAATAGTAATCAGTGGGAATTTGTCCAAATTTTTTTTTTCAATATAAAAAACAAACGACGAGCACAATATAATGGTGCTAATTTAAACTCTATCTGGGCAGAAACTTGACGATTTAATTCGCATAAATGGGGCCTGACAGAAATAAGAGTTGACAGTTCACAGGAGTCATTTTTTTTTACAAATATATGGGGAATGATCACACGCTTCAAGATATTTCGCAATGGATGGCATTCGTTTTAAATATTGGAACTTTCTGTCCAGTAGACATGAGTCAACAAGTCTTGCAATATTCATGATCAAGTCCTTTCAACCTATTCATAGTTTAGCCAAAATAACACTAGTTTTAGGGGCTGGCGATAAAAAATAATTGGGTTTTCTTTTTCACTTACATGTTGCGTATTATTAACACAACATCTATAATGAAATACAACACCGATGGAGTCTTTGCTCGTGTTTGCCCCTCTTTCCCGTCTTCATCTATTAATTGCCTAATCGTTTTCTGTGCATGGTCATAATAGACAAGTTCCATCGCATATGTATGTATGTATGTATGTATGTATGTATGTATGTATGTACGAATGGAATCTGGAGACTCCAAACACAAACAAGAAAAGAAGATTTGCTTCAAAGCAAATCTGTTTGTGTGCCTGCAAAAGTTGTTAATATTACGGGCAACAACTTTTGTCCTTTGGTACTTCACATTCCATAAAGCTTATGGCTGGATGAAAATTTCAAAGTCTAAATGACCTTAACCTTCGACTTTTACAGGTCACATGTAAATTGCAAAAATGTACAGTGTTACAATACCCACAATTTAAGCCCAACATGAACCAAATCAGACGTAAATTGACCAAGTAATGGCAAGATGAAACTTTCAAAGGGCCAGATGACCTTTACCTTTGCCCTTTAGAGGTTACAGGTTCTTACAAAAATGTGCAATGTTGCAATAACTGCAATTTGAGTCTAACATGATTAGAATTGGATGGAAATTGGCTCAGTTATGACTGGATGAAACTTTCAAAGGTCCAAATGACATTGACGTTTGACCTTAAGGGGTCAGATGTATATTACAAAAACTTGCAATGGTACAATTGCTACAATTTGAGCCCAACATAATCAAAATTGGATCAATATTGGCCAAGTTATCAATAGATAAAAATTTCAAAGGTCCAAATGACGTAGATCTTTGACCTTTAGAGGTCACATGTAAATTACAAAAATGTGAAGTGTTACAATAGGTACAATTTGAGCCCAACATGCTTAAAATTGAATAAAATTGACCGAGTTATGGCTAGATGAAAATTTCAAAGGTCCCATAGACCTTTACCTTTGACCTTTAGAGGTCACATGTAAATTACAAACATGTGCAGTGTTACAAACATATTAATTGAAATGGAAGTATAATCATGCCAAGTTTGGAGATTTTACGTGTAACACTTTTCAAATGGAATGTCGGACAAATTTGCCTGTAAAGAAAGAAAGAAAGAAAGAAAGAAAGAAAGAAAGAAAGAAAGAAAGAAAGAAAGAAAGAAAGAAAGAAAGAAAGAAAGAAGAAAAGAAAGAAAGAATTCCTAAGAAAGAAAGAAAGAAAGAAAGAAAGAAAGAAAGAAAGAAAGAAAGAAAGAAGAAAAGAAAGAAAGAATTCCTAGAAAAATAATATGTCTGTGTTGGCACACAGACATAAAATTAGGGCTGTGTGAACGCCCCTATGCTCAGCTGACCTAGACATTTATCACACTTCCAGCTTTGTGAACTTGGGTTAGGATCAAGGTCACCCATGCACTGATTAAGTCTAACCTTTATAGAAGAACACTTACATGTGCAACATCAAGGTCCCACTTCAAGTAGTTCTCAAGTTATAGTTAAGAGTAAGATTAATGTATGTTACACTGTGACCCCAGAAACGAGGTGAAGGTCACTCATGTACTGTCTAAGCACGAACTTCAAAGAGAAACTTTACCATGTGCAACATCAAGGTCCTAACTCAAAACAGATCTCAAGTTATCAAGTGAACAGTAAATTTCGTGTCAGTTGTCCTGTGACCTTGTGAATGAGGTCAAGGTCCTAACATCACTGGAGCATGACCATTTGCACAAAATAGGTAGAAATTTATAAAAGGTATATCCCTAACAAGTTTGGCACACATCTGGCCAAATATATTTAAGTTATAACCATTACAAGAAATTCCAATGTTGAACGTTCCTATTAAAACTTTTTTGAAAAAAAAACATAAAAGATCAAAAAATCACTGGAGCTTGACCATTTGATCAACAAATTTGGTAGAGACCCATACAAGGCACATTGCCACCAAGTTTGAAGTAAATCTTACAAACAGTTTCTTCACATAAGTCCAAAATGTGAATTACCATTAGAATGCCCATTACCTTGCATAGTAAACAAGAGAAAATGTGTATTTACCGATAAGTACCCGAATTGAAAAAAAAATGTTAAAAATCAGGAATCCATAGCAGTGCTACCTAGTGAACATCTCTGTTTGACCCTTTCGCAAGGAACATATCCACACAATTTCAACTTAATATAAGAGACGGTTCTGCAGAAGAAGTGACAAGTAACAAAAACACACAAAAATTCATAAAAAGTTTGAAAAAAATTGCAGCACCGCCTGGTAAACATAAGAACTAGGAGTCCCCAGGACTTTTCTCATGTAATATCAAAGCAATTGGGTGAGCGGTTCTGGAGAAGAACATTTTGTAAGACTTGTCAAAAAAGCCAAAATTCATTAAAAATCCAAAAATCACTGGAGCACGACCATTTGTGCAAAGCTGGTAGAAACCCACCCAAGGTACATTGCCACCAAGTTTGAAGTCAGTCTGGATGACAGTTTTGGAGAAGAAGTCGAAAATGTGAATTAGCATTAGAATGTCCATTGACTTACATAGCAATCAATAGTAAAGGTGCGTGTACCGACAAGTACCCAAACTGAAAGAAAATCGTTAAAAATCAAGAATCCACAGCAGTGTCACCTAGTGAACAAGTCTGTTTGACCCTTCCAAAAGGAACATATCCACAAAGTTTCAGCTTAATCTGAGTGATGGTTCTAGAGAAGAAGTCAAAAATAGCAAAACTACACAAAAAAATAATAACAAATTAGAAAAAGATCGCAGCGCCACCTCGTGAACAAATTCAAAACTATAAATCCCCGAGAGTGTCCCTGTGCGATATCAAAGCAATTGGATGAACGGTTTCTTCGGAGATTTTTTTAAGATTTGCCCCGAAAAACAACAACAAAAAATAATGAAAAAAAAAATCCAAAAATCACTGAAGCGTGACCATTTGAACAAATTGGTAGAGACCCACCCAAGGCACATCCCCCCCCCCCCCAAGTTTGAAATGAATCTGGATGGTGGTTTTGGAGAAGAAGTCAAAAATGTAAATTACCATTAGAATGCCCATTGACTTATATAGTAAATTAATGGGAAAGGTGCATTTACCAAAAAGTACCCGGGTTAAAAAAAAAATCGTTAAAAATCAGGAATCCCCAGCAGTGACACTTAACAAGTTTGTTTTACCCTTTCACAAGGAACATATCCACCAAGTTTCAGCTTAATCTGAATAATCGTAGAGAAGAAGTCGAAAATAGCAAAAACACAAAAAAAAATCACGAAAAATAGACAAAAATTGCAGCGCCATCTGGTGAACAAATTAAGAACTAGGAGTCCCTTGGAGTGTTCCTATGTGATATCAAAGCACTTGGGTGAGCGGTTTCAGAGAAGAAGATTTTTTTAAAGATTTGCCCCAAGAAAGAAAATAATTCATACAAAAATACAAAAATCATTGGAGTATGACCATTTGAACAAACTTTGTAGAAACCCACCAAAGGTACATTCCTACCAAGTTTGAAGTAAATCTGGCCGACGGTTTTGGAGAAGAAGTTGAAATGTGAATTGGGGATGGACGTCTCTAGTATGATACACTTATGTAGAAAAATATGACCCATATTCATAATTATCAAACCCAACAATGACAGCACAGATATTCCAGGGTTACCAAAGCATCAACAACCATCTTCCAAAACCAATGTGAAGATTCAAATTTCTCTCCTGACTTGAGACAGGCAGTCACCCACAAAAGGCAACCGGTGGTTTTAAACCGGTCCTCTCAACCTTTGAAATATTCTTCATTAAATATAGACTATAGTGTTTCCAATATGTATAGGCCCAACCACTCAAAATCCAAATTTTATTACTTCTGCAAAAAATAAGAAGAGAATTGGTAGGCCTATCACTATTTTGGTTATTCTGACTAGTTCATCAGCTGAGTTTTTAGCAAAAGTAGAAAGTAGGCCTATATCGTTTTTGTGATATCTATGAATCTGGAACTTTATGTCATTAATACAGACGGACGAAGGGCCATCCTTTAAGCTCGGCTGACTGACAAGTCAGCTGAACTTAAAAAAAACATGTAGTATGCCACAATACACAAAGGACAAAATGAGATTAAGCGGTACAACAGAAACTCATCCGATATAAATTTACCATTGTGTGTAAGCATGTCTCTCTCTCTCTCTCTCTCTCTCTCTCTCTCTCTCTCTCTCTCTCTCTCTCTCTCTCTATCTATGTATATATATATATATATATATATATATATATATATATATACGACAAGAATTAAAAGATAAACCTTTCTGAAACGAATTTCTGTACAGCGGTAAATACCTGCGTATGATTTTAATATTTCGGTCCAGGTAAATGAGGAGGATTGGTAAACTCCCTGCAGGTGTCCCATTTGACGATATGATTTCAGAAGAGTTTTACCTGGCCTAGTTTATCGTGCGTGCATAAAGAAAGAAAAAAAAATGTATCTGCAATTTGACACCCACGTGAACATATGACGTCACTACTGATGTCTAACTTGCAAAATGACATTTCAACGAGGCATGACCCAATCCTGATTATGTTTGGCAGATATTTAATGAAGTGATCTCGATGAGCAAAGTATAAGGTGTGTTATCTTTACACATAAAGCATTCAAGTTTGGTTTGAGGATAAAGAAAATGGGATACAGTCGGATGTCTATTTGAAAACCGTTCCGTTACATAACAGTGAACAGGCGAAAAGGAATCGCTGAATCGTGGTGTTCCACGTTTCATTGCCTGATATGCACAAAATTCCTAAACAAGCGACGAGTAGCTGTTTCAGTGGTTGGGAGACCAGATGTCACACGTTAACAGGAAAGGACTTGTGTATCATTTTGTAAAAAAACTATTAAGTTAAAAGTATTTTCACCTGACAACCAAAAGTTTTCGAACCAATGTCTGTGAAAAGACGAGAACGAATTTTATGTTGTATGGCACCTGTATGTATTCTCGCCCCTTAGTATTGTACAGACTCTTTGCATCAATAAGAGTTTGATCACGGTTTTCATCGGTTAGGCCAGCAAACTATACTCTAAAATCGGGCAAGTCACAGATTTATGCAGCTTACATAGAGCATTTCGAGACCGCCTATATCTAAATCTTTAAAAAAAAGACAATCTTCTGTCAGCTTTGCCAGCAATACCCAGTATGAAGTACCGTGTCTTGCGTATGAAGTCATATCACATACCTGTGAGATAATAATTCCTATGTACGACTTCGTATGTTGTCTAACGACTTAAACCATACATAAAACTTGCATCTCGTATGTCCATACGGGATCTTGAGCCGCACTTGCATTTGCAATTTTTTTAGCATTGAAAGAATATGGACAAAATTGGAGTTCAACTGCCGATGAATGTAATAGTCTCACACACAAGCGATCATATATATATATATATATATATATATATATATATATATATATATATATATATATATATATATATATATACATACATACATATATATATATATATATATATATATATATATATATATATATATATATATATATATATATATATATATATATATATATATAAGACAACCGAAATATAACCTACTTGTCTCCTCTCACTGGTAAACAAAACGGAGACCATTACTGTAAAATAACGAGCCAAAATCGTCTGCTAAACAAACATTGATTCCAATTTTACCTTTCATATGTTAGAAGTCCACACGTGTGATTTAATTACAAGAAATTAACTTCCTTTCTATTGCATACATAGGCGCTTGTTTGCACTTTGTGACAGGCCTTTTTCATGACTTTGCGTTAGTGTCATACGTATGACTCGTTATCTCGGACACATGGGTCAGTTCGATTTAAGATCTCGTACATACGAGACACAAATTTTTTTCTTCTATGTGACGCTAATACCCTTCTACAGGAAACTTATACCACGCTAACAGAATGGTCTGCAACAAATATTGAGGGGTTATCCTCTTCCAGTATGTAATGGACATGTAAAACAACGTGAGAAACGGCAGTTACAATTACGTAAGCGGTACAACTTTCATTAACGTGCTTACGAGCAACTTACACACATTTTCAATTAGTCTTGAATCCCTTTCACCTGTTCATAATAAACAGATCCGTTATGTTTGTTTGGAGTCTGTTTCATGCTCCGACCTGCTGAGTAATGTAGTTAAAATGTCAAGCAATCACTCTTGTGTGGTCCGACCAGCTCAAAACCAGAGACAGTTTTGAAAACCAAGTGACACAATCAACAGTGGTTATTAGCTAGTTAATACATCGTATTGTCTTGGATCAAAGCTACCGGGGGAAGGAAAGCTAAACTGAATTTCACTGCTAAGGCCACTTTCAAAGTATGATGTAATTTTAACACAGAAAATGTGTATGTTGCATAATCTCCCACTGATTATGGACTGTTATTTTCTTCCGCTGCATGCGCCTCAGTGCAAATTAGTTGGTTCGACAAATCTGCATGTGGAGACATAAGTCAAAGACGCGGGGGGGGGGGGGGGGAGTGTGCTCAAAATGTACCTTCTTGTCTATGATTGGCAAATGATAACAACAACAAATTGGCTTTTGAAACAGTTAAAAGCAAATGCCAAAATTGAAAAATAGATCAGTAGGGCTTCATTCCACCGTCTCCTGTATCCCTGTATTCTATATTATCCCTTATTGGGCTCTTTTGTAAGAATAGAGCAGTAATTCGGCATGACAAATTTTGAACAGGTGTGTCCATAAACTCGTGCGTAACTTTATGGTGAAACGGCCCGACTTGCCTTAGGATCAGACTGTGTTCTTACGAGGCGTCACTGGCGTGGCGCCTCTCGCACTTCGAATCAAAGACAATCAATAAACAGGTAACCGTCCCACTTGCGCCAATAAAATTTAATTGAAAATGCAGAATCAGCATTGCAAGTAACTACTTCTTGCCCAATGAATAATCCCATATCAACACACACACACACACACACACACACACACACACACAAATGCAGTGATAAATATTTCTTCCCGCTCAAATATGTGACATTGCTCATGGCTGACTACAATTTTCTGGCAAAACGTTTTGCATCACCCGAACAAGTCCAACAGATATGCGCGCCAAATTTTAACGCCACGACAAGAATATAAAACTTCTGGTTGAGCGTTTTAAACCGACAGCCATCAAGTTCTTACGGTACTGAGAATGGCTTTAAATGGGGTAATGATGTTGGTGTACTTATGCCCTTTGTTACCATTAGTCAGCTTGAAAATTCTCCCCAATGGACAATTACTACACTCGTCATCGACACAGAGGTTTTCTTCTTTTTTAAATCATGCCTGCTCTGTCAATGTTAATCAGTTCTGCGAAGTGGAAATGAATCAATACAACTTCTTAGTCCATTTGAGTGTGGGTTACAAATACGAAACAATGACTAAAATGCGCGTACAATTAAGTAATTGCAAATGATAGAGATCAAAGATATTGCCGCAAAAGAAAAATTTATAGATTCGATACCCTATATCTATGCAATTATAAACATTTTGCTAAATACTACCGCTCGTCTCTAATCATAGATCTGTGTATCAAATTAGAAATCATGTTTTTAAACAAGTTCTGTCTTTCTTCTGTATATGATTCTTGTGAATGTTATTTTTTCTGGAACACGCACACACACACACACACACACACACACACACACACACACACACACACACACACACACACACACACACACACATCAGAAACTCTTGAGGATTTCCTATAACGCTGCATACTCACAGGGACAATTAAAATGTGTAGATTAATGGTGTCATAAATAGCTTAGACCTGTATACCAGGTTGGGCTCTCAACACGTTTTATTTGTCTGTCAAGTTTTATTATCTTCTCGACATAGTAAATGATGACCTAATGATAAAAGACCACTTAACAGACCCGTGTTCACTATTGTGCAAAACTGTTGCATACGCACACAACAATTCGGAGTATTTGTAGCGTGGTCAATAAGCGTCGTGTTCTATCTATTATGAGTGTCCAAGCAGAATGACTCGAAGACGTAAGTATAAAATGACGAGTGTCGAATCTTGGTTAAGGAGTAGACAATAAAGTCAGAAGTTTTGACCATGTGACTACAATCTTACGAAGTTACCACAAGCCCATGGCCAACACAAAGATTCAATCAACTTTGCTTTAGTAGACTGTTTAATATTGAGAATTATTTCTGTATTAAAAACATGTATAATCTTACCTCTGATTTTGTATATACTGCATCGTTGGGTGTGACTCTGAAACTCTGTTTGACCTTACGGAATTTTAAAGATTTCAGCATGATAGAAATAGGCGAAGTCAGCGATTACAGAGAAAAAGGCATCGACGGAATCTCCAGCTTGGCCACTCCAAGTGTGTGTATCTCAACAATGGCGATTATGGTTCCGTGGTCTCAAGTGCTTCCATCGAGTTCACCGCACCGGTTTCTCACACATGCAATTCGTAACTTGGACCATGAACAGCGTGGAACATGCTCTTGCAGTACAAGGTACAGAAATTAACAGACTTTTTATTTAACGGGTTCTGTCCATCGAATGCAAAAGTATACAGCTCAAATGAAAGTCAACGGTACCGGTACATACAAAAAAATTGTATCTAAAATCGATATTCACGTGCTGGCACACTCTCATCTTGATGCTGGTGCTAATATGTGCCTAAAATAATAAGTAATCCAACGCGAGAGTAAGGAAGCCACGGTGATCCTGGACTGAAGAAAATTCTGCAGCAAGTTCCCCCCTATAGCCGCTGTCCGACCATACGCTGTTCCTGCACATCATTTCCCACATGAACTGGATGTGTAAACATGCTAAATGCATAGGCCACTGGGAGGCGCTATTTGGTCGTTGGAGATGGCGTGAGAAACCCGTTTTGGTTTCTTCTACTAGGGCTGGCTGAAAAGTTCTTAAGACTAGCTGTGAAAGACGCGTACAAAGTCGATGGTTTTCATTTATTTCTCTACATAGTCCCCTTCCAGGTTTACACACTTTTCTGCAAGGCCTGAATGCCGGTCAAGAAGAATTTTTCTTCAGCCGCCGTAAAAATAGTCATTCACAACGGAAATGACGTCACCATAACAAGGAAATGGCTACCGGATAGTTCCTTTTTTATTTTGGGAAACAGGTGGAAGTCTAACGGGGCTAAATCGGGAGAACAAGGGGAATGATCAATCAGTTCAAAGCCACAACCATGAATCTCTGACATCGCAACCACCAAATTGTGAACAGGAGCATTGTTTTGATGGAACAGGACTCCTTTGCTGATCATTTCCCGTCGCTTAGCCTGGCTTGATAGCTTCACGCAACTGTCTTAGTAGGTCAGCATGATATCTTCCATTGATGGTCTAGCCTTTTTCAAGATAGTCAATCAGCCCAAAAGAAACTGAAGCCATTACCTTTCCAGCAGAACGAACCGCCTTGGCTTTTTTGGGGGGGGGGGGTGATCCTGGATGCTTCCATCGCTTAGACTGAATTTTGGTTTCTGGTTCAAAGTGAAGAATCCAGGTCTCACACATGGTTACAAATCGGCCAAAAAATCATTGGGATCCGCTTCAAAATGGCATGAATTGTCACGGGACGCCAGGAATCTGACACGTTTCTGATCCGATGTCGAGAGCTTTGGCACCCATCTTGCAGAAACTTTTGTTATTCCCAAATCCTTGGTGATAATGTGCTCAACCCTCTCATGAAAGATGCCCACAAAACTGGCAATACGTCAAGTGGCCAATAATGGATCAGCCATCATCATGTCATGCACCTGGGTAATGTTTTCGGGAATGGTTGCTGTTGAAGGCCTTCCTGGACGAACGTCATTATCAAGGCTCTCTCTGCCACACTTGAATTCCGCCGCCCACCTCGTAACAGTGGAAAAGAAAGGGGCATCCACCCCTAAAGTGGAGACCATGTATCTGCGTTGGAGTTAGCCCTTTCAGTTACAGGTACTTGATGACTGCCCTTTTGCCAGTTTTGTCCATTTCTGCTGATTTCAAGGCGTAGGTTCACAAGATGGTCTGGTACAAATACACTAATCACACTGCAGTTGCAGTTTTTATGTCTATGATGCATTAAATGATTGTACTTGTTGGTGGCAAAAGCCAACCCTCGTACGACAATACCAAAGCCTGTGTTAAGAGTTCCACTTCACTTACATGAACAGAGAATCCTCACATATATCAACAAACCCAAATTCTTAAGCTTTAGACAAACTGTACGCTATATGTAATGCACACATGGGTCAGATGTGCTCAAATAAATCGATGTCAATTTGCTTTTTGGCAAAACACCAATATGTGTAAGGCGTCACCAGTACGCACACTCCGCATTTCGCTCAACAGACAACTTCGCTTTATAAGTCGGTCGTAAGATGGTATTAGCATGCATATATATATATAAGTGTATATATATATACAAATATATAATTATGTATATATATATATATATATATATATATATATATATGTACATGTACATGTGTGTTTGTGTTAATTTTGTTCCATTATGGATGGATGGGCCGACAGACAGACAGACAGACAGACAGACAGACAGACAGACAGACAGACAGACAGACAGATAGATAGATAGATAGATAGATAGATAGATAGATAGATAGATAGATAGATAGATAGATAGATAGATAGATAGATAGATAGATAGAAGTAGTCATTTGCCGTTTAACTTCGTTCTTTGTTGTCATGAAGTCTCTGACCAAAGTAACTCGAATTGGAACTCTCTATATTTAAAACATTCAGCTAATGACTAGAATATTCATTTTCATCATTACGAAACAGATCATCAGTTAAAATGGACGTACAATATAAATCCATTGTAAAATTCCATTTTTCATAGCAGTTTGCATCGCTAGTAAACAAGAATACACACAACACGAAAGGCATCATTATATATTCCGGGCAGAAACTCTCATGACGTCCACTGGGTGCAAAATCCGCAGAACGGCTTAGGGGCGCTATTGACACTCGCACCGAAAAATTCGTCCCCTTGTCTCCATATTTGGAGAGCGAATTAGGCAACATCTGTCAGTTGATTATAACCTGACGGAAAGGTTATGCCACATACTCTTTGAGTGTCTAGGAAGCGCGAACCGCCACAGTATCTGTGTCTTCATACATGGATATGTTATATTTTGATATATTTGACATGAAAGATGTTCCCGTTGGATTTTAGTCAAATGTGGGGTTTAACTCGCCTTGTCAAGAAACCGCGTGCGAAAGGAGCAAATTGCTCCTCAAGACAAGAACTTAACAACAACGTTCGACAAAATTAATTAAAGTTCCCTTGTTTAAATCGAAAATGTGGAACGAAAATCCTCAGAGCACATCTAAAGGAGACATCATGACTGTGCTACGAGTAAAATCTCAGATCGTGTCTCAGATATTTGCTCTTGGACGATTGCACTGAGCGAGTCAATGAGCACCTGTGGATTATACTATCAACAGACCAAGTCCCGTGCATTCTCCACTCCACACCGTCTGCCCTTGTCTGCGAAGCAGGCCTTCTACCCCCAGCTTACATAAACATCAGAACATAAAAAAAACACAGAGTCTGCTTCCCAGGCAATGTCTGCCCTGTCTGCCCTGTCTCTGTATGAATAATATTCAGCTTTGTAAAATGTACTCAGTCATCATTGGTTCCTATGGCAACTATCAGCAGTAAATTTGGGAAGAGTCATTACCACTGGTCAATGTGATAACGATCAGTTTTCAGGTACTGAAAGGGGAAGCTTTTCTCACAGTCTTATTGCCTTTACTGTGACTAAGGTCCCCGTCGTTACTGGACATATAGAAACACGCAGCTCGTTCTGCTTTTGAGGTAATTTTCACCAGAGAGTAACTATCACGCTGTGTTTGTTTTGCTAACGTGTCTACTCACGCAATGGGAAAAGATGATGATGATGATGATGATGATGATGATGATTATTATTATTATTATTATTATTATTATCATTATTATTATTATTATTATTATTATTATTATTATTATTAGGTGAACAAAATGGTTGAAATTACGCCATTTTTTTCGTATTCTCACACCTGCGATAGAATAAAGTTCAACTGTGGGTGGGAATTTGTTGGTTGAAACATTGTATTTAAAAGGCGACTGAGGAGCAGGCGCGAATTGATTGTAAGTTCAAAAAAAAGTTTACTCCACATTCATAAGAACTTATATTAGTCAGCTTTGTACAAAATACTTGTGAAATCACGAATAACGTTCCGAGTCAAATGTGCATTACTCAATCAACCATTCTATTGTTGCAAAGTTCGCTAAAAAGGATTGAATGTGTGCACTTGAAAGCTGCAAAATAACTTTTGGAGATGCTTTCTGTACATCTTACACTTCACTTGTCTGAAATTCCTTGGTATACGATCATAACCAAAGAAAATTTATTGATGCCCTAAGGCACATTAGACATTGTACATATGTCCCTGTTTATTCACGTGCCGCATATGGCAACCAAAATGCAACTTGAGTTATGGCAGAATATCTACTCTGGACCCATGCTTTCAGCATCAAGTTTTCTCGAATATGAAATGTTTTAAAGGACACGAAAAGGAAGAATTTAGTAATTTTAGCACAAGGTAGCTAGTCCCAAGGCCATAGTGTGCTTACATTCAGGTCCACAGATCGCTGAATGTGGGTATGTCTAATTACCGTACGTGGGCACAGAAGGTTAAGTGTAACTTACTTTCTTTTTCTCTTTCATTTTGTCCCTTGTTCTCTTTTTCTTCCAGATCTGAACAAAACTGCATTTTTTCTAAACTGGAGAGAGTATCCTATTATGTATCCAAGAAGCTCTCACAGCATTGTATTTTACTCATTTATTCCATAAATGTGCCAGGTTAATGACAGCATTGCATTTTTTTCATTTATTTCATAATAATGTGCCGAGTTAATAACCCAGACAAAAACATGATTTTTAACTAATGATTTCAAGAGTATGTCATGTCTCTGAACAAAATTGTTGCAGGACAGTTGTCGCCTGGTGTCATTGAGTACTACTTGAGCTAAAAACGCCAGTACTTTCGGACCTGTATCCACTGTCACGCTACGGGGGGGGGGGGGGGGGGGGGGGGCTTGGCAGGTCCGACAACGGTGCCACTTAAATTCTTAGCCTCGGGGCAACTTCAGTCTCTGATACAAAATCCCTAATCTGGGGCCCACCGCTGCCTACAAATGCTAACCGTATGGCGTTGTGTTTCCAATTTCAGGTAATGCTCACTGTGGAAAAGCCCCATTATATATTGTACATTACATTCATTCGACAAATTACATTCCCTTAACACTAATCGTATATACATTTTGAATACTACCTCTTCAAAATATCGAATCGGGACTGACCTATAATGACTGCCACTTTGAAAATAATGGATTCCGCACGCATTGGTTTGTAATAAATGAGGATGGTATTGGATAGTATCTGGGGGAGGGGTTATAATATATATGCAATGAAATGTTTACATTTTGCAAATATTTCAGAGCATCAATAATGATATGATATATGCTGTGGCCGCAATTCACTTTGATATCCAAATCAAATGTATATTTGTGTGGCATTGTGCAATGTTCAAAATGGCGTCCACTGCGTGCAGGTGAGTTCAAGGTCTATAGTGTCACATTTGGATTTGTAAGTAACGATGATAACTGCTTCGGACACAACCGATCCGGCAGATTAAAGTTAAGACAGTAAGTCATGTTTTAAAAGTACTTTCATGACCGTTTTCCCTGGTAACTCAGAGAACGGACATCTGGAACCTAGTGAAATATTGCAATAATGATCACCAAACAAGCTAGGCTATGGCCTATGCTGTTTCACCGAACAACTGTGGCTATGCCTTATTGAATTTTGTGTTGCTGTGCTGTTTCTCCAGCCCAAGTTAACCCTCCAGACAAGTTAAAATAAAATGCTCTGTTTGAGTTGACTTTACTGCAAAATAAAGGCACATGACGCCTGCTTCCTTGAGAAAATATTTCTACTGGGGCTATGGCTGAGCCCTTTCACCAAACACCTTGGATATGCAGCTATGCTCTTTCCCCAGCCCAAGTTAACCCCCCACTGCAGACAAGTTGAAATAAACTAGTGTGCTTAAGCTGACTTTACTGCAAAATAATGGCACACGACGGCCACTTTCTCGATAAAATCTTTCAGCCAGGGTCCATCAATTTGGATTAGGAAAGGGCAGCTCGAACTAACGATGATACCTGCTTCAGGCACATCCGATCGGGAAGATTAAAGTTAACATAGTAAGTCGTGTTTTAAAAGTACTTTCATGGCCGTTTGCCCAGGTAACTCAGAGAACGGACACCTGGAACCTAGCAAAATATTACGATGGCGATCACTGAACAAGTGGGGCTATGGGCTATGCTGTATCAACCGTGGCTATGCCTTATTGAACTTTGACTTTATGTTGCTATACTGTTCCCCGACCCCAGTTAACCCTCCAGAAAAGTTGAAATAAAGTGCTGTGTTCGAGTTGACTTTACTACATAATAACGGCACATGACGGTCGCTTTCTCGATAAAATATTTCAACTGGGGCTGTGGCTATGCTGTTTCACCGAACACCATGGCTATGCATCTATGCAGCTATGTAGCTATGCAGCTATGCACTTTCCCTGCCCAAGTTGGTTTAAAAATATTTTTATTTCTGTGAGAATTCAATTGGGAAACAGGGCAAAGCCCTATATAAATCCCTGTTGCAAAAGCCCAAGTTAACCCACCACTGCAGACATGTTGAAATAAACTGGTATGCTTGAGCTCACACACACACACACACACACATATATATATATATATATATATATATATATATATATATATATATATATATATATATATATATATATATATATATATATATATATATATATATATATTTGTTAGGCTTTAGGTAACATGGACGTTTGTCCATTGTCGAAACATGACAGTTATGTTTAAAATGGATGTTATTTCCCCTTTTACACATCAGATTCTTTGACGTCAGTCGAATCTGTTTCCTAGGCACAGTCAAAAGCACTTGTGATAAATAAAAATGCATCCAATGGATAGTTCATCAAATTTGTAGAATTTGACACAATGTTAGTTTAATGAATTTCAAACTTTGAAAGTGCAATATTTCACAACTATGATTGACGTCCGTATCGTATCTAAATAATTATGAACATTAATTATGGCATTTAGAATTATGCTAATGTAAATTGTATGACTGAAAAATTTGTATACACCAGGTTTGACACTGATAGACAGAAGAGCGCTTTATATATTCACATTGATATTTACACATGACCATGGCTGGCTTGCACCATTTGTAACAGTTCTCCTTAAAAGACCCAGAGACAGATTTGCTTTAAAAATTTAATTATCTCTTGGTTTCTAATTATTATTTTTCTCCATTTTTCTTTTCCCAAGAAAAAATTGCGAATCTGTTCGTGTTTTGACGGTGTTCCAAAAATGCGACTCGCTCCGTATGAAATCCATTCATACAAAAATTGTATTTGAGTGTTTTTCAAAAAACCTAAATTATAGATTCGTGTATATTAAATTAAAATTCGACAATAAATGTAAGGCATGTACCCATATGAAGCTGAGAATATAAGGATTCATATTTCTTCCAGTTGTACATAGATTGAAAGTTTAAAATTTTAGACATAGTTCATAGCGTTTCATATATACTAATTCAGGAGTCTAATATAACTCAAACAGAATATACTTTTTTCAAAATGGCCTTTACATCACGTTAACATGTTTATCTATTTAAAAGAAATTTCTACAAGAGACAAAATTATTTTGCTTTGTTGTTTACAGTGAAAACACACAAAAAAAGGACATATATTTTTCGAAAAAGTAATATGATGTTTTGGTAAATGAACCTATTTGGTTCGATCATTAACAATGTCAAAAAATTGCGGTAATTTAGTGGCTTTCTAAAACGTCACTTCAAACTTGTGGAAATATCTTGAGTATAATTTATCATAATGCATGAATTGATTTTTCATTTTTGAAACACATATTTTTATTTACATTTTCACTTTCATTGATTACCATCTGGATTAAACCTACTTCTCAGAAATTCCTGCGTCAAATAATTTATTTACGTACTTATCAAAAATGATAAATCGAGACGGCTGGAACTTAGAACAAGGCACATCAGTAGAATTTACATTATATTCATGATTCTGTTTGACAATTTCATATATATATATATATATATATATATATATATATATATATATATATATGCATGATTTTTGGCATATGCTCCTGTGTATGCTTGACGTTATGTTCATGCTTGTGTGAAAGCATAATAATACTTTGTTTCTAACTTTTTAAACCATCACTTACAAATTATAAGGTAGGTAACATATCTTAACTCTAAAAAACGGTACAATATACACAACAAGGTATCAAAGAGCACTTATTTGTTTCTGATAATCCGTGTACAAATTTAATTATAGTAAGGTTTGCTCATATGTTCAACCTTATATTTAATTTCGAATTGTAGCGGCAGCATAGTGATGATAAACCTAAATGCAGTGGTTGACGGGATTATTGGTTTAGATTTAAGGCACATAAAAAGGATTTAATATTCAGAATGACAACGTCGATAAAGATATAGCGAAATGGAAACACAAAAGATGCGTTTTAGATTTACAAGGGCAGCCTGATAAAGGTATGTCTATGTGAAAATACAGGCAACGTGTTTCAGCCCTTTCCCCAAAAAAATCAACCTCCCAACACCCTCCAACCACCCCCCCCCCCCCAATTAACCCGGAAACATTTTGACTGAGAACCGCAGATAAGAGAAATAAGGGAAGGTTGCCTCAGGTTAACTGTTTTGTTGACGCGTGCTGGGAGTAACATGTTAAATCCACGAGATGACAAAGCTGTTAATTCAGTTTAATTTTAAGCAAAAAAGGGCCGGTTAAATGTACAGTGATGCCATAATAAAGATTTGTTTTTGCCAACATGGTCTTTTTAAAAGAAGTAAAAACCGACAAAAATCAATCAACCCCTACCACATTCGAGATATCGAACGGAAGTGGCCTGTATTACACTTAAGTGCAGAAACAGCAAAAGTTCAAAATGTTCCTTAGTATTCTCTCTCTCTCTCTCTCTCTCTCTTTCTCTCTCTCTCTCTCTCTCTCTCTCTCTCTCTCTGTTGCTTTCTTATGAATTTATTTGCTTACTTACTGACTGATTTATTTATGGTAGATATTCAGCTCAAAATGAGCGTGAAGGGAATACTAGTAATAATCCATTCTAATTTGATCTGATACATGGATTGCCTACTATACATCGTCATCGCTTTCAAGTTGCTCCGCTCAAAGGGCATAAATGCATACATGTAAGATATCATTAATTGGTTTGTAATCTACAGACTCTACAGAGAACGAATAATGATCTAACCTGAAAGAATGCACAAGTGCCTCGTGCTGACATTGTAACAGTTCTAAACACAACGTTTGTGTAGCCAGTAGTCCAAGGAACAATCACAGAGCAATTGGACTTTCAGATATTTCTGCCCTGCCTCAATAAATCTGGTACAAGCTACAGAGGGTCAATGAAGGATGCGCCTTATCATAAGTTGAGACTGGTGCCAAGGACTGTAGCATCGCCAGATGGTTTTCTCAGGAAGGAAAAAACAGACTGGGTTGTTGCTAGTCTACACAAGAATATAGGCCCAGCGAACCAAACACCAGGGTAAAATTAGCATGAGTGTTATGTGGCTGAAAGAAAAAAAAATCTACCAAGTAGTCATTCAGAGCTAAATTAAGCAGCCATTGTAAACTGGAGTCTGAACGCTGATCTATGCTGACAATTCTGGTCAAATGAAATGAGTTGAAAAACTGCAAAATTGTGGATGGCTCGGCAGGACGAGTGTTTGCTCGGACAGCTAAACACATACGCTGGCTTGTACTTGCTTGTGCTAGGAAGGTCCAAAGACTACACCAGGTTCTTTGGAATGTCAACACCTATTCAATCGCCCGATGGTTTTGTGCCCTATAAGAATTGTGACAAGCATGAAAAATATACATAAGCCTCATCTCTAAGGTCATTTTTCTACTCTCAAAATCAATTGCTCATTGAAACCAGCTTCCTTTTTATTTGTCCCAAATGTATACTTCCCTCTGTAAACCAAATGTTCCAACACAGACATTAACACAATAACAATTAATGAATATATTTTTCCAATGGCCTATTTAACTTTAAACAAACGAGTACTTTGTATATTTGTTCCTTAAGATACATGTATATAGTGGCATGCCTAGATTTAACCATCTAACAACAGAAATCAATCAGTAGCAAGCACCAGTTAACCTGTCGGCTGCTTCCTCTTTGTTCTTTAATACTAAGCTTTCTCCAGGAAGTTGGAATGAAAGTGCCCGCAAAAGCCTATAGGCTGATGAACCTTAAGTCTACAACTGTGATTAATTCTGAAAAAAAAAAAACTTAGACATCCTATCCTGACTACGTCACGGAATAATAGATGGATGGACGGAAAGACGGACGGGACAATAGAGCTGTGGGACTAAACTGGGGACCTATGCATTTTAAATAAGGATGTGGGTCCCTAAGTTAGGACGCAATTATAACCCAAAAAACTTTGAATACCCCCTTAATTGACATACGTTGGCCGAAACGTGATAGACTTGACTTACAGACACCCTTGTCCAGACTATTTACAGGTCAACTTAAAGTGGACGCCCATGACAAAATGTGTTTTACGGGCCTCATTCAACAGTCTGTTGGATTTTACAGTGATGTCACGTGCTGCAATTTGAGCAAATACATGTTCGAGCCAAACACCGATTTTGGACTTGACTCCCAGTTAACGGTAAGGTAAAAAGAAGCTTCACACTCGAACATATCATTCCGGATGGATGGTTTTTGAGCAGGGATATGGTGCGATTCAGGTCTCACTTATGATGAATTAATATTGCAAGTAATCTGCGTGTCCCTTTGTATGCAGGGAAAATTCTTCCAAGCGACCAGCACATATCTGGATTGAGGTGGACAATCATGGATTCCCATTACTGCATAGAGAACAAACCACCCAACAGAACTTACCTAGTATTTGAATACAAAACCTAACTCTATTCCACTGCAGCCACAACCATTACGCCATGATATATTAGATTTTTTAACAAGGCTTGATAGTTACAATGTGGAAGGGGACCACCCGCTTAATGATAACTTTAGTGCGGAGGAGCTGGGCATAATATTTGATAAACTCAAAACAAACAAACAACCAGGTCCTGACGGAATTAGAAATGCTATGTTAAAATCCGGGAGACATCTCATTGGAAATTCTTTACTTATGCTGTGCAATCAAGTCCTTAGAGCACGTCAGTTTCCTTGTGCTTGGAAAATAAGTCATATCATTCCGATACACAAGAAAGGTAAACGAGATATCCCTGCGAACTACAGAGGTATATCACTCCAAAGTTCTGTAAGTAAGTTATTTTCCAAATTATTACATCGCCGTATGTATAAATTTCTGTCAAATAATTTTTTTTTTCACGAAGGCCAAGGTGGCTTCATAGAAGGGCGATAGACTGCTGATAATATTTTTCTTTTAAAAAATTTAATTGACGATAAATTACTTAACAAAAAGAAGTTATTTTCTGTATTTGTAGACTTTCGCAGAGCATTTGACTCGGTTAACATTGATTTCCTCCTATTCAAACAACATGAAGCGGGTATCAGTATGCATGTCTTTCAACTGATTAAAGATATGTATACTGTTACAAAACTTTCCGTCAAATTAAATGAGGGATGTACACCTCAATTCCACAGTTCCATCGGACTGAAACAAGGTTGTCCCCTTAGTCCTTTGTTATTTAATGTATTCATAAATGATTTAGAGCATTTTTTGAGTCTTTCTGATCCGTCATCAGGTCTACTTATTGGTGACCTGAATATCACATCTCTCATGTTCGCCGACGATGTCGTTATATTGGCTAACTCGCCAGACAAATTACAGCAACGTCTTGTAAGACTTGCAGCATATTGCAAATGCTGGGGTCTGTCTGTTAACATCGAAAAAACAAAAGTTATTATTTTCGACCGAAACGGGTATAGTCAAATACACGGTAATTACACCTTTAAGTATGATGGTAAAAAGTTGGACGTGATAAATTCGTACTGCTACCTCGGTATTATCTTCACATGCAATGGTACTTTTACTTTAGCATCACAGTCTTTAGCAGATAAAGCAAGGAAAGTTTGTCATATGTTGAATAAAAAATGTACCGGTGACAAAGACGTTAATTTGTTACCCAGTACTCAATTACATTTATTCGACATATACGTCAAACCTATCTTACTATACGGGAGTGAAATCTGGTCACCTGCAAATTACCGCCATCGTACAAAGGCCTTAAAAGACCCACATACTCAAAATCTTGTACAAATTCATGCAGTTGATTCTGTTCAAATTCATTATTGTAAATTTATTTTAGGCGTTGGACGTACAACCTCAAATGATGCTTCTTTGGCTGAGCTAGGTAAATATCACTTGGATATAGATTTTAAAATGAAAATTATTAAATACTGGTTTAGACTGATTTCTCTCCCGGAAAATGATATTTTAAGGAAGTCCTACAATGTAGCGTTTGAGTTAGACAGATTAGGTTTTACCACTTGGGTTACTGCTCCAAGGATGATTCTCCAGAAAAATGGATTTAATTATGTTTGGCTCAAACAGGGAATTACGGATTGTGTAGATAGCAGCGAATTTTTCACAAAACTGGCATACTCTCTCACATGTCAAAGTGAGCAACTATTTTTCTCTAAAATTTGGAATGATGTCGACGGAAAAACTACTAAATTGGATTTCTATAGATCATACAAAGACACATATAAATTTGAAAATTATTTGGACGAAACAAAAAATTTTAAATACAGACGTAGTCTCACACGTTCAAGGCTGAGTAATCATAGCTTGCGAATTGAAACCGGGAGATATGTAGGCAAGGAGAGACATGAAAGAGTTTGCCAATTTGCGATAAAAACGTTATAGAAAACGGAAAACATCTTTTAATCTCTTGTCCTTTGTATGCTAAATTTCGCATTCCTTTATATGATACAATACGTAAATACCACCGTAATTTTCATGACTTCTCTGACGACCAAAAATTAGACGTTATTATGAAGCCTGATACTCTCATTGTTGGAGTTGTAGCATCGTACATATACCGTTCTGTCAAGTTTAGGAGAATGCGAGTTCAGGAGAATGCGTCTCCTGAATGAGCAAGTCTCCTGAGCCCGACGGCCGAGTATAATATATAGTCTGTACAATTATTCATGTACATGGTTTTCTGTGTGTTATTTTTTTTCTTTTTCTTTTCAGTACCTAAATTCCTTGTGTATTTTTAGTTTGTCTGTACTTCTGACATGTAAACTGTATATATTTGCTCTTATTATATATATGATGAGCAATTTTACTGTATGTATTTTAATTGTATGCTATGAGCCCGATTGGGCAAAAGAAGCAATAAAGCACATTATGTGGGTTTTACACATTAAGTAAAATAAATATGAACTAGAACAGGCTGATTTTCCGACAGAAAATCAAATGTCTCCCCGTGCGCCCTTACTTTTGTCACCCTTATTTTTATAAATAGGCATACCGATTCCAATGATCTACAGATATGGTGAAGGTACACTCTTTATTAATATTTCAAAATATTGATTTTTGACGAAATGCCCACGTGACCTTGAGAAATAAGTCATGGTCATACATCTGCAGTTACAAGCAAGGTCTTACAAAAGTCTTACACAGAAACATAATCACACAAAATGTCAACCTCTTGAAAAATATGTCAAGGTCACCCATCTGCAATCCCAAGTAAGGTTTTATATAGGAACATCTTCACAAAAAATATCAACTTCCCAAGTGAAATCTTTCTTGAGCTATCGCGTCCGCAACGCACGTTACAATGTGTTGAAGAAGAAGAAGAAGAAGAAGAAGAAGAAGAAGAAGAAGAAGAAGAAGAAGAAGAAGAACAACAACAACAACAACAACAACAACAACAACAACAACAACAACAAGTAGAAGCGGAACAAACGGACGCAAAAACAATGTCCCCCGTTGCACAGGGACACATAATAACTGCAAAAAATACATGTTAAAGAACCCTAACAACATGATAAATATTTTTAACTACATTGCCTCTGGGTGGACGGAATACTGAACATATGTCAGAAAATTGTAAGGGTGTACAAGACAATCATAACAAAAAGAAAGCCAAAAAGACTAATGCCCTGTAAAGAGTACCTGTGTATGAAACGTTTCATTTGATACTGACGATGTAATTTGAATTTAATGAGAGTGAACCAAAGTCTTGCACTTGTGGAAATTAAATAATGCATGTGTCCCTCAACAACCTTGTCCGTTACTGTTTTATTTGTGACCGTGGATTTGGTTACACATTGTACTACACCAGGCTATAAACGTTATTGTTAAGTCTGCATCTAGCTTTAAGTAAAATACAGTTTTAAAAAAACGTTTTAATGTAGCCGTTTAAACATATAATTTGCATGTTTCTTTTGTTGAATCTTCTGCTTTTGGACATACGCATAGGTATATTTTACATTTACAATTTTTTTCCAATTTCTTCCAAGCATGTCATACAAAGCGTGCTGTTTACTGGGATGTGGGTTTTTCTTCTCATTCATCTTTACTTTGATAGTGGCGTGGATCACAAAATTGTTCGGCAAAATAGGCCTAAAAATTGGGCCAACGACCAGAAAAACATAAAGCAACCTACATTTACCAAGGTAGGGTAAAACTTTTCTCATTGACATATTGAAGAAATAATGGCAAACATAATTATGTCAAACATGCATTACAGGCAACTACGCCAATTCTTACAATACCATAAATTGATTCGTTAATAACTCTCCTTGAATGAAATCCAATCAGAAACAATGACTCCTCTTTATAGTATATACATGTACAAAATTTAGTACGTACGTGTGGTCTAGAATGAACACGAATTTTTCAAACAAATTTGGTGGCTAACATGAGGGTGATCTCTGAAGATATTAAAATCTGGCCTTCCAACCCTATTTAAAGATTTTATTCTTTATCCGTGTACATATGATTTTGTCAAATTCCTATTTAGTATCTTTTCTAAGTACAATACAAACACATACAATGTATACTTATTTATAGGAAAATAAAGGATAAATCCTAAATTTGTTCATGAACTATCGTGCTATGTACGCACATTTGTTTTTATGTGTCCTTTACATGTTATAAATGTGCTGTGCATGGTTTTGCCTGTTTGCGAGGGTTTAAAAGTGATCTATATTTTCAATTAAGACCATTTAGATGCTTAACTTGTCTCCAGAAATTGTTAAAATAGATAGAACTTCACTGGCGTAATATAGAATTTTGAATAAAGATTTTCAAGGAATCCTGCTGATGCTTGACACAAACAATTCGGATTCAATGTGCGCTCTCCGGAGTTTAAACTTGGATTTCAATACCAACTTTCATTCAAAATACACTTATAACTTGTCACTTAAAATTAATACAAGATTAAAATGCACCATTGGATGGGTATGGTTGTTAGGCTGTCTTCTTTATCGATTTAGTCTTGTGCGCCTGCCTTTTCTGCATGTGTCGATGGTTGCAAAATCTTGCATGCATTTGACACTGTGAGTTTTAGACCTTTCTTATTTGGTGAACATTGAATACTTTTTCGATATAACTTCATATCCATCGGGCAATGGCAATAATATGGTAATTATTTTCACTGTTTCATTACATATAAATATGAGAGGAAAATAGAATCGATAGTTATGGAAAGGTGGCCAGGAAAACAGAAGGGCTCAGAGCAGGTATTTCAGAGATGCTTGTTTTCCGTATCGGAGAGGGCCCTACAGTCTCTGGGTTATGGAAGTTAAAAAGACAGTGACCATTGACTAGTCCATCAGACCAGGCTAATGGACCACATGTCTAACCAAATTTTCCAAATCGTGTCCTTGTTGTGTTCGTATCATACACAACCTAATTAGTTTCCACAAGATAAAGTTTTCCCTGACTTTTCTTCAGGCACCTTATACCGCACCAACCCTCTCTTATGGGATTTGATCGCACCTAGTTATCCAGCTCTGTCTGGTCTTGTGGATACACTTGAATTTGGCATGAGATCAACTTGCACGCATAGTTAACGGTAAGAAAAATATGAAAGATTATTCCACTACATTTTACTTAACATTCCACTTTGTCACCATCATCTGTGTTTTTGTTGAGTTGATTCAAATGTTCAAAACAAAACGTTACATTTAATATTGTTGACAGTAAAGCAAATATCGAAGGTCTATATTTGCTTTCTCATGCAATCATCAACTCATGCAACGTTCAAGTACGCAAACATCTTGAATACAGAAAATGTGTGCCTTCTTTGTATAATGAATGTACGGAACAAGTGACGTTTGACAAACCTTTAATTAAACCACTATAATGAGAGTACTTTTCTGTACCTGTACAAACTTCGTTGTTTCCATAATGTTGCCGTTACTGGTGGTCGACATGATGTTTGAGTGCAAAAAGATATTGAGTGTTTATGGAATTTATAGTGGTAATGCTGTATAGCGCTTAGGACACCTTATGATCAATATGTTGATATTTCATTTTTACTCTCTGACACAGCAAAGTGCATATAAAACTACGACAGTTATTCCGCGATACAACCGTGTATACTCATGTCATAAACAAACGCATATAGGTCAATAAATAATGGAAATTTATTCTACCCTAGGAAATACATAGATACCTTATATACCATAATTTAGAGAGAGAGAGAGAGAGAGGAGGAGGAGGAGGAAGCGAGGCAGAGAGCCGCGGGGTACTCCTATTAGTGACGATAGTGCGTATGTGCCGCTCTGAAGGTCCCTCTTTTCAGCAAAATTTTCCTTACAAAGGCCCAGTATTTTGGCAAAAGTTCCCGAAAAAAGGATATCATTTCTCTTTTCTGGCCTAAAGTTCAGGAAACTTTCCCCACATAAGGTCAAATTTTTTTCCTGAAGCACTTTTCACCCCAATTTGGAAATATATTTTTACAATTTCGGTAAAAAATCCTTAACAAAAGAATCATTTTTTGTGAAAAAGTGCCCTAACAAAAGATGGGTTTTTGAAAGGTCGAGCCACCCCCCCCCCCCCACCACCACCACCACCACCAAAAATTTGGGGAAGTATCCCACTCCCGGGGGAGAGAGAGAGAGAGAGAGAGAGAGAGAGAGAGAGAGAGAGAGAGAGAGAGAGAGAGAGAGAGAGAGAGAGAGAGAGAGAGAGAGAGAGAGAGAGAGAGAGAGAGAGACCTACCTCATGCTCATGCTCCGGGCATTGGATGTGGACAAACTCGTCGTCAAACGGTTTAGATACCTCAAAGTCGTTATCGTCGGGTGATTTGGTCACCTGAGCGCCGTCCTCATCTTCACTGCTGTCGACATAGGCATGACGAATCTTCCATCGAGTCACCCTCTGTGCGTTCACAACTTCTCGGACAGACTGTGGCCTGTCTGGGTTGAAGGTTCGTTTAAAAAAGTCTTTTACTTTATCCATGTTGTCTTTTACATCGGGAACCGTTTTGCTTGAAAATAAATGGCGTTTACAACGAACAAGGTACAGAAGGAATCAGTTGCGTCTCTTCTTTGCGTCCGATTAATGACTTAAACGGAGACAGGAGCAAATGGAAACCATATTTATGGTACTTGAAAGCTGAGCACATATCTTCGGGTCCTCACAGACACACACGACGTGCCAACTGAATTATCTGCATAAGCAATATGTTGATACGGCGGTAAGGCTCATTCTTCAGACAAAACAATCAACTGGAGACTTATTAAACTTGGAGTTCTGTATTCTGTCTTGACATGACCAGTTAATAGGCCCTGCAATTGTGCAATATGTTCGAGGACGTGGGTGTTGGATATTCGCCCATGTTGCTGAAGATCCACTGCGCTGTTTTATATAATTCTTATGTACTCCGTTTGCCATCAAGCTCTTCATGTGTTTCAAGCACCATGTGACTTGCAAATGTTTCCTAAATGAGCTTCTTCATAGCACTGAGTGGTATCTCACACACGCAGCAATGGGTTTCTTTGAAGCAAGTCGCTTTCCGTGTACTTTCTGTTTGAGGGGAAAAAAATGCTCCCAGAAACGGCACACCCTGCAATCTCCACGTGCGCGTTGCTTATTGTAGGTTTCTACTTGTTTATTCTGGCGGATAGCCACTACTATCTCAAGCGCCAGCTATCTTGGTAGTTGTCTGCGAGGTTCCCCTGTCTTAAACACTTGTCCGTGGATGCCTCTTCTGTTCAAATTTGGTGTCCACAAAAAGCAAGTAGAATAATTTTCTTCAGGTGCTTATTGCTCAATTATTAATTCGTGCTGCGCCGGTCCGGAGCAGTGGCGCTTTGGTGTGGATCGTCTTCGAGCACTGCCTGGTGAACAAACTAACACTTGCGTGTACTTAATGTACTGTGATAGCCCAGACCTGTGTCAAGAACAGGAACCAGTTGAAGGCAAAGCCGCTTTGTTGTGTGCATGCACGTTAAGTAAACGGCAACGTTATATTACAGCATCAATTGATTTTTGTACATTGATCTAATGTAATATTGGAGCTTTCTGTCATGGTGGCCCCTTATGCTTTCAAAAAATATGTAACACATGAAGATATCTTGAATTACCACATCGCATTCGACTTTTTTAATGGACACACACTGGGGCATAAAGCAGCTTTAAGTCCACATTTGCTCAAGATAAATTTGATTTCGTCCCACAGATAACCTTTAAAAATACATGATTTGCATGTTAAAATTACTGTCGAGAGGGTATGTTGGTTTCTACGCTTGGTGACCATGTTTTTAACTGAATACACAAATTATCCTGAGTTACGCTAAAATGCCAGTCGGGTCACCGAAGGTTAGCATAAATATAGCAACAGACAAGTACGTTTTGATGCGCTTTTCGTCGGTCTCGCGAAAAGGTCTCCGACCGCAGCACTGTAGCGCAACTCCAAAGTGTATCTAAAAGCTTTCACATAATACTTAATCAACAGAACACAAATAGTGTTTTGTGATGCCTGAAGCCTTTCCTGGTCCAGTTATATGCGTAAATGAGTCATCACAATGGCTGTAAGAACAAGTGGAAACAGTTCCGTAACACTTTGTTGAAAAATGAAAGAATGAAAAAACTGAAAGAATCAAATTTAACAAAGTAAAATTACCTTGGCTATTCAGTCCCGAAGTGTATTCATTTACACGTATCGCTGTATTTTCATGGTCGTTGGAGTCGCGAACCTTTCAACTCAACTCCGAATTAAAATGGAGGGAAGGGGGCTAGATCTGGTGGAGTTAACTGGCCCATTTGGTCACATCACCACTTCTGTATTCATAAAACATCCAGAATGTTGTACGTTTTCTGACGGCACCCGGCAAAGGAGGATGCTCTATAAATAATGTTATTTGTGTATATCTGCTTCACGAAAAAAAACAAACAAACAAACAAAAAACCAACATAATTTCCAATTGAATACGAAACCAGGCTAGCATGTCTTCATTTTTGGCAAGTGCATTCTTGATGCCATGTGGCTTTTGTATTGTATAAGGCTCTTCACATACTTCTCTCGTTTACTTTGAAGACATTGAATGTGATTTTTTGTTTTTATTTTATTTTATTTTATTTTTATTTATTTATTTATTTATTTATTTATTTATTTATTTATTTATTTATTTATTTATTTATTTATTTATTTATTATTATTATTATTATTATTATTGTGGAATAGGGTGATCACAACTCTCATGGAACATGACAACTGGTGGAGGTGTATGTTTTAGTGACCAAATTTGACTGTCAAGAGTCTGGATGTAAATAGAAAGAAAGCAGCTTGGAACAGCATCCAAAATTTTCAAACTTAAGTGCTTTTTATTTAACTGGGGTAAGGAGGTTTTATTTGTACTGTGATACATTATAGTATAATGTATGCTCAGCACTGTCCAAAATATCGATCTCCGGTTGCTTCCCGAACCATTTCACCTGAGAGGACTCAAAATTCTTAACTTCGGTCTTGCATGATGTATAAAGCATCACAAAATATTGGATCGATATCCATACTGTACGGAGATGCCAACTGTCCCTTATCATCAGGGACAGTCCATGAAATTAGCTGAAAATGCGACCAATTTGAGGTGTGTGTCCCTCATCCGAATTGAGTATTTGCTGCTTTATTCTTTGATAATTATTGTGTATCCCTAATGGTCTTGACCACTTCTCCATGAAAATGAAATGACACTTTGAATGTTGGCATCTTTTATTGTACATAAAATCAAGTTCGAGCCTTAATTAAATAACCGATTCATTTTGGCTATTTAGCTTACTGTTTCATATTTTTGGTCAGTTTTTTTATGTTATCTATACCCTGGCAAAGTTTGGAAGAGTTCTCTTCATTTATAAAGTACTAATAAGAGGCTTCAAGCCACATTTACCACTAGAGGAAGGAGCAGCGTCCGTTCGTTTGGAAACGGCCTAGACAAGCGACACGCTGTCCTTTCACTTAAGGAACCCGCGGAGATGTACTAATCTACGTGATCTTGGGACCACTATTTGCGTCAGATGACAACTTTGACCAATTAATGAAGCTGCGTTTGTTTATTTATTTCCCAGGTGTCTCCACCTAAAATAGGGCATGTTCTCCAAGATGGGGGCACTGTTCATATAAGAACCCCAGTTGCTAATACTTGCTAGCGGAAACATCGGCGGGGGGGGGGGGGGGGGTAAACAAAATGGACTGTTCTTATTGACCATTGGCTGTCAACAGGAAATGGTGTAGGCCTTTCCGGTAAATATGGCCTCTGAACCAGTGCTGACACTTTCGGGAACATGCTTCATTGGTGGATACCAGGAGGATTTTACGTGGACACATGTGACATGCCCATTGTTTATTAAGATATGCGAAGTGGAAACCCAATATAATAAACATTGAGTGGCCTGCATGTGCCATGAAATATACACGTGTAATTTTATTAATGTTTTCTTTGCTTTGCGTAAAATTATTTGAAGCAGAAAGGCAACATGGCTAACCATTATAGTCTTTCGTGGACCATGACTTCTACCACTGGATTTGTTTGGACATCAGTAAGGTAAAATACAACGTTGAAAGCTTGAATATGGTCTTCTTCGTTTTTGTTCACATAGTATTTTAGGGTATAAAATGACATAAGCAACACGACATGAAACGTTTGAAGTTGTAAAACGATACAATATGATAGTACTCTGGACGATAATCAGGCTGTACACCCGGACGCATGGTAGCTCTGACAAAGAAATCCCTGAGCGTCTTAGTTTTCTGTTCTCCATGACAAGAGTCAAAGTCGGTGCAGTTGCGGTCACCCGGCGGTCACGATTATCTGTAAAAATCAAGCAAAGTGTACCTGATACCATCCTAAGCTCATAAAAAAGGCAAAAAAAAAAAACAATCGTGTTTAGGCAAGCCAAACTAATTCTATGACTGTTTGTCTTTGGTCAAAAGCCTCCAAGGTCCTTTCAAGGCGGTGTGTTGAGAATGGTGACCGCATTTAGAAGTTCAACTTGCCAACGCCTTTATTCGAATTCTTATTATTCATTTCTTTTTTCAAAACAAAAACTGAGCTGAAGTCCTGAGGGCAAAAACGTATCGTCAAATTTTAATTGCTCCACATGGAAAATACCATATTGCAAAACTTATGAGGTCGCTTTTTGTCAGCAACATCAAAACACGGGTCAATTAACAACTTTGTTCCACTGTCACGCGTCAAACAGAGGCATGTTCAGAACAAATGGCTGAATTCTGTTCAAAGTTTAATATGCATGTTTCAAGAATTAAAGTTTTTCTTATACCTTACAAGAAATGGTCCAAAGATGTTATACCCGTTAATAGTAACTAATTAGTGGATTAATCATCTGATCAAATACTGAATAAAACAAGAAAAGGCGTTCCATTATACATATATTAGGGATGGACAAAGCACGTAAATATTGGACCCGACTTATCGTAGGATATGAGCCGGCTCAGGTCTTCGTATGTAAATGATCAAAACTACATATAGCAACTATCCAAAAATATATTAAATATGCTCTGTTCAATGTGTTACAGTGACAATTTTCCATGACAGCTTTTCAAACACAATATACATGTATGTAATAAAATGTTCTATACATCAAATGAAACATTTACGCTGTTCAATAAATTTACAAAAAGCAAAAGTTGATCTAGTTTCTGAGTATCTTTTACTACAGCACGATTTCTTTTTCTTTTGACGTGTGGACGTCATACATAGTATGTGTTGAGTCATTTGATCTTTCTGAAATTAGCAGTTGACAGTCAATGAATGTTTTCATATGCCGTTTGAAATGGGCGGTAAACATTTCAATAGGTGATTACGTATGCGCGCATAGCATTTAACATCAGAGAAAAGCAAGCGATTTACATATTACAGAGGGCCGTTACTCAATGGTTTACCAGGGTTATCAGTCCATATTCCGGGTTTCACGTGTGAAAGTAGAAAATCCCGAGCTGTCGGGTGAGCTGTTCTTCAATTTCGGAACGGCTTGCTGCTTTTAGACACATGAGCCGGCTGAGCCGAAAACATGAATTTATATTACATTTTTCCTAAAAATATATATACTTTCCGATCTGAAAGAATCATAAAAAAAATCAAGATTTTATGCTGTGTTTTTTTATGTATTTGAACTTATACCCTTATAATACTTATACAGCTGATATATTTTTTATAACAAATGATGTATTTGAAGCTTATACCCTTACTATACTTCTACAGCTGAAATTTATTAAATTAGACGAGAAAACATTCTTTATCCATCGGAATGAATGTGCACCGATCTGAATTTATATATCTTCATAAAATCCCGTGATCATGAAAGATATATCTGTTCTTTTCTCGCTGGAGACAAAAATGTGACCGGACGTTGGCATCATAAACTGAGCGAAAAGTTTAGAATCAATTTTCAGTTCCAAAACATAAATAAAGCAACATTAAGTTGAATAGAAGCGGACTGTTTTGAATATAATGGTTTGGGGAATGCTTTCTCCTTCCATAAAGCCTGCCTGATATGATAAGCATCTCAGGCTGTGACAGATGTATATAACATCTTTTTAAAAACGGTAAATCGCGTTTTGCTGTGTTTTGCCACGAAGCATTAATTAACAGAGTTGCAATGTGAAGGACTTAATTTCTCCGAACAAAATTAAATCAAGTGCGACCTTGATGGCTGCGGACATTAAATATAATCTCTGATAGGCCTACTTTGTTTTAGTTTTGTCATACATTACTTGCTATTTCAATTTTAACTGTTACTATATTTGGCGATGCTATTATAGGTGTCGTACATAATATCCTTATAATGCCGTCCCAGTTGTTCATTTTTTCTTTTCGTGGACAGTGACATATCCTTCACCAAGACGTGACACACGGAAAATCCGACATCATTAAATGTGCAGTTCGATTATACTTCACACATATGCTTTTCCTTTCCCACGACGACGGCTCGCTTGGTTAGTCAAGGAGCTATCAAAAACGTGTCATGTACTACAGCATTTTTCAACTATTAAAGAACATGAACTTGTGAAAGCTTCAGCGGGATTTTCATATGTAATCATCCAATAGACACATCAATGTCCCCCGAGAAGTTAGCGACAGGCGATACACTAAAAGCATTTTTGTAGTGATATCGATCATACTGCCTAACGTGAGATCAGAAACACTTAGTCTCAGGCCTGACACAAAATTATACTAGGCGAATATGAAAGTATTAAAACGTATGTAGTTATTTCAAACCTTCCAAATTTCTGAATTTTTAAACTCCTGCTACCTGTCAGAAAACACGTGTACGAAAATTTTGTTTCAAACGAGGTAATAACAAATTTTGCGCCATTAAACCTTCAAAATTCTCAACAGAATTTAGAGCAGCGCATGTGGCTTAAAGTGTCGAAGCTAATTCAAATTTGTTAATGTTGAAGCAAAGCAGAGCAGAAATTGAAGTTCATGCTTACATTTATGCAGAAAGTTAAAATTAGAAATGCCCAGTGCCAGTGAAAGTTTAAATGCATATTATTATTATTATTATTATTTATTCGTGCAAGATATACCCCATTTACATCGGGGGCGCCACTGTCGGGGTATCAACAGTGGCGCATCCATTACATCTGTACAGCCATACAATTTTAAAAAAAAAAGTATACAGAATTATGAACATACTAAAGAAGCACCAGGCATATGAAATAGAAAAAAGGAGCTTCTACGATGTGGGTCCCACATGGCCTTCCACTTGTGAGGTTGATCTACGGCGACTGAGGGCTAAATTGAGAAATTGTCTGCTACAGTCGTCAAATATCTGAAATGCACATTTGCTGTGTGACTTCGCAACATCACCAATTAAAAATTTCATTTTGTTAATTAATGAAGAGGCCATAAACTCTTCCCATAAGAAACTAAGACCATTCGCCAATAACTGCGCTTCAATTTTATAAAATAGATCAGACCGAATATCTGCATAAGTAGAACATGAGAAAAATACATGGAAAATGTCTTCCCTGTGTGAACCACATAAATCACATGAACTATCACGGACACCCCACCTCTCTTGGTCGTTATTGAGACCTAGTGTAGCAGTACGTGCCCTAAATTTATTTCTGACGCCATTAAAATCTCTTATGTTTAACATATAATTTTCCAATGATATGTCAGTTTTGAACGTTTTGTACAAATCAAGAGTGGGAAATTCGTCTAATTGGTTGAAAAAATCCAGTTTCCATGCTTCGGTCTGCAAATGACTAAATCCGGACAGCCAGTCACCATTCTCGGAGTAAAATGCCCAATCCATTCCAGCGTAATTTAGGGTGTTTTTTATCTCATCGCAATATGGCCATGATGAACTCCGGCCCTGTTCGAAGCGTTTACACATTTCCTTAAAAACAATATTACACAATCTCTGGCTATCAGTTATGTGTTTCAGGTAACTAAAATATTTGATTCTACGCTTATCGGCCTCAAGTGACAACAGCAACCAGCCTAGATCGCCAATGGTTGCAAGATATGCAGGGCTAGCTTTTATCCGTAGAATTGAACAAGCCAATTTGTACTGAAATGACCGTAACAGTTTTTTACTAGTGCGTGTATTCTCCATCCAAATACCACATCCATGTAATAGTGACGGCAACGCAACGTGTCTGTATAAAGTGTTTCCAAAAACTATCCTATTAATATCATCATGCTTTGCAAGAATGCTTGTGATGTACCCTCTTAATTTCCTTAATTTAGGACCTAGATATTCATTAACATGCGTCAAATCTGATAACGTCCTGGAAAAGATTATACCAAGATATCTGTACGTATTTCCTAGGACCCACTTCTTGAGAGGGTCTACTCTTTTACCAATTATTAATATTTTTGATTTCTTTGAATTGAACTTTAGACCCCATTTAACAGCAAAATTATCTGCAATAAGCAGCATTTTAGAGAGTTGTATCTCGTTCTCTGCCAACAGAACAACGTCGTCAGCATACAGCAATGCTGGTATCAGCCGATCTGCACAAGAAACACCTACAATTTCTTTGTTTAACATTGCCACCAAATCTGTCATTACCGTTGAGAAAAGCGTGGGCGAGAGGATGCAGCCTTGTTTTACGCCATTTAATGTGTCGAACCAAGATGTTTCTAAAAGTCCAAAAATCACTTTGTTTTCAACTCTATCATATAAATTTCGTAAAAGTCTCCAGGCTTTTCCCTGTACACCAAGGTCCCATAAGTTACAAAATAGGCGGTTTCTAGACACCGTATCAAATGCCTTGGAAATATCAAGAAAGGATAGCCAAGTCTTTTTGCGGTCATCCTTCCTCATACTGCATATGCCTTTAAGAGCGAAAATGTGGTCCTCAAGTCTGCGTCCTCTCCTGTACGCGCCGTGAAGTTCACCAAGTATATTTTTGTCTTCAAGAAAATTCATTAATTGCCGCTCAACAACAGCCGCAAATAGTTTATACATGTTAGAAGTTATAGTTATACCTCTATAGTTGTCTAAGTCCTTAAAATCTCCTTCTTTATGAAGCGGTCTGACTATACCCCTTTGGAAATCCTCAGGAAATTTTTCAAATAATTTAAACATATTAAACAATTCTACAATAGATTTTAACAAAACATTGCCTCCGTTCTTTAAGAATTCGTTAGGTATTTTATCGACACCATAAGATTTACCTGCCTTGAGTGCTTTAACAGCAAAAAAGATGTGATCAAAGTCAAAGGTGACTTGTGTAAGGCCATCCGTGTCACCCGTGAACCCATTAAGGTCACGCACCTTCTGCTTTAAAAGATCATCGTCATCAATTTTACCATTGTAACCTCTACAAAACATGTGATACTTTATTTTAGTGTAAAAATTATTGTGATATTTCGTGGATATGTGAATACTGTAGTAAACAGATATAAATGTTTACTGCTATATAGGGTCTACTGGAGATTCAGTGCCAAAAAATCATACAATTAAGCTACTCACGGAGGAAAGCTTGTTTGGTTACCTTAGTATCAGTGCCATGTTGACATATACCTTTAGTCTTGTCTCAACACAGCATGAAAAGAAAAAAAAGAAAATCTCCAATTCCAGAGTTAAGAATGTCTTTTCTTAGTTTCGAAACCCCAAACTGAAACGTGTCTTGTGTTTGTAAATAGAGCATATTCTCACCTTTAACTTCGTTATTTTACAATGTCTATAAATGGGGCGTCATTTTGTCCGCCCTTTTTTTCTCGGAGACTATTATAGATAGAAACTTGGCACAATTATACTTCTACAGGTAAAGTCTTGCCTTTTTTATAATGAGAGGTCATGTTTTTCAAAATTATGCAAATGAGGGCTAACTAAAGTTTTAAATCTTCAATATCTTGAATACTATAGTGGATGTGGTTCCGAGTGTGTAGGAGTTCGATCATAGCAAGGCAAAGGTTATCTCAAATGTTAAGGTCAAAGGTCAATTTTAGGTCAAAATGTCATTCTATAGGGCAAGGTTCACTTCAGGTACAGGTCATCTCAAGGTCAAAGGCCACTTTTAATGGTGGATTTCTTCTAGCCATAACTCGGTCAAATTTTATCCAATTTTGATCATGTTGGGCCCAAATTGTAGCTATTGTAACACTGCATATTTTGGTACCTCACATGTTACCTCTAAAGGTCAAAGGTCAACGTCATTTGGACCTTTGAAATTTTCATCCAGCCATAACTCGGCCATTTCCCATCCAATCCTAATCCTGTTGGGCTCAAATTGTAGGTGTTGCAACACTGCAAATTCTTGTAAGAATATGTAACCTCTACAGAGCAAATGTCAAGGTCATTTGGCCCTTTGAAGTTTCGTCTTGCCATAGCTTGGTCAGTTTTCATCTGATCAACATCGGGTGCAAGGTTGGCGGAGCTGCAACCCTCTCGCCTTTCACCAATGCAGCCCGGGTTCAATTCACAGCTGGGGAAGCAAGTGGAAAGAGTTCCGTCCAATGTGACTGTGCGCGGTGGTTTTCTCCGAGTCCTTCGGTTTTTTCCACCAAGTAGGTAGGAAAATATAAGCCATCATCTGTGCCGTGGAGAGTGATTAATATAGGCTTGGTCTGTTTATCCATATAAAAGATATGGGTCTATACTATACTTTCATCTGATTTGGTTAATGTTGAGTTTTAATTGTGGGTATTGTAACACGGTACATTTTTGCAATTTACATGTGACCTCTAAAGGTCAAGATTATTTGGACTTTGAAATTGTCATCCAGCCATAATCTCAATGGAATGTGAAGTACCAAAGGACGAAAGTTGTAGCATTTAATATTTACAACCTTTTGAAGGCACACAGACAGATTTGCTTTAAAGGAAATATTCTTTTCTAGTTATGATTTTTTTTTCGTGCCTCCATGCCGGGACCGTGTCATATCACGTGAATGCATGTTGGATTACAAGTTTTATTATGGTAAATAAGCTTCACGAGGAAAACTTATTTTTGCAATGGGAAGTCATGTATTGCAACATATTTTTTATGTACAAAAATTCGCGTTTCTTAATCGGTGTGTGAAAATACGCTTATTTAATGACCATATGTGGTGACAAAACAAGTACAATAATCGCTGCATATGATTCATATGCAAATCAAATTTCGGATTTTTCGTCAGAATTTCATCTATGTTTTTTGGTAATCTATGTTTACCAATACTTACCTGAAAACGTATATCTTAACAGATATTTGAAGCATTATGGACCCAAACGCTTTTCAGAAATGTAGTTTTCTCATGTTTACGAGCCGTATGTCCGTCGCTCAACTTAGTTAGTTGACAACTCCCCCAAATTACTGCTGCTTTGATGACCAGTTGTCGTGCTGTTGTTGACGGAGATACAAACAAATTTCCCTTCCCTTCATGATAAACTTTTTCACTTAGGGCTCCGTGTGATGCAAAACAAATCCAACTGTATGTTGTTCTTAAATGGCCCAAATAGTGGCAGGTATATATATTATGTACAACCATACAATATGTGATCCATGAGGCATCCAGATAAGAATTTTATTTTTTAAACCTCCATATTGGCAGGCTGAAACGGTTTCTAAACACCATAGCATATTCAGTAGAAAAATAGACGTTTATTTTGCGGAAAAGCGTGGTCTGTGCGTGCATTTTAAGAATAGAGACTGCTCAGTCCTTCCAAGTGTGGCATGAGACTATTCCATGACAAATTATAATTAAATTCATTGATAACTCATTTGCAAATGACACAGGATCCATTTACTCCCTTCATAAATTGGGCTGTGAAACATCTGAATGCGCTGACAAGAGCTATACCAATGACCCAATGAAAACTTTAAGCCGTGGTTAAAAAAATACATTTAAGGGACCTTGAAACTAAGTATGATGCTGCTTGGGACCCTGAAAAGTTAGCAATCTCGGACAGTTGCGCAAATACACACATATATATATATATATATATATATATATATATATATATATATACATACATATATATATATATATTATATGTTTGTATGTATGTATGTATGTATGTATGTATGTATGTATGTATGTATGTATATATATATATATATATATATATATATATATATATATATATATATATATATATATATATATATATATCAGACGTAATATCAATGTGGTTTCAAGCAGATTGACTTTGAATATAGATAAGACTAAGCGCTTACTCTTTCTGAGTCAAACTAGATAAGAGAGCGTGTGACATGCTATTTGGTGTACCTCAGTCCACTCCGACATCCAAAGCGCTTATATCTCTTGGTTCGACCCCCGTGACCATTGGGTATTTAACAAAAGTAGTGGGTTTTTTCGATGTCCTTGATAGCAAACCCCAACTATCTTCATGAAAATTTTAACTTCAGTCGTCAAAATCATTGTTACCCTTACCGTTATGCTAAATACCTTAAGTGGATTAATGCTACTTGAAGTCAGATCTAACTTTGGCAAAGGGGTATTTTACTGTGATGCACGCTTGATACGGAACATTCTCAGTGACACCACCAGGTGGATGTCAACAAAATCTGCTGTCAAGAGACTTTGTAGGAAGGACATTAAAATGAGTCATCATAACACCAGCTAACCAGTTTCATTTTTCACGACTCAGTATATTGTACATATGGTACATGTGTGTGTTTGTGTATGCCCTTTTTATTTGTTGTGGACCCCTGAGAAAAAAATAGTGTTGCATCACTGACGGGGTCCCTGGGAAAAAAAGGCGAATGATAAATGATCGCTCATTCCTTTAATTCATTGGATATGCAGTTGGAAGTAACATATTACTGGAATCCAAATTCATCCACTACAACTTTGGAGATACTAAAAATGTTGTAAATACCTCTAATTAGCATAATTCAAAATGTCACAACTTTGCACTCAGTTTCCTCCTTTTAAAGTATCAAGGTTCGCTGGTTGTGTGGAGAAATGGCAAAGGTCACAATGATACGTCTGGTATTTTGTATGGCTTGCTCTGGTTTGAATAAACACTGGCATTTGCCAGTGAGAAATCGCGCAGGACCAAAATGTCTGCCGTGCCTCTGGACCTCTTCTTAAACAAAACATCTGTCTGATGCTGTCGCCAGGGCAGGTCATAATTAACGATTGTCGACGTCTAACGAGAGATCTTGGTGGAGCAAACTGCTACTTTACACAGAGAATACGTCTGAAAATCCATGGAAATTCGATGAAGTATTCTAATATGCAACGGGTACATTCAAAGCAAAAGTCATACAATTCAAAATAAGCAAATTTAATGTGTTCTCCCCACTCTACCTTTGGCCGTTTTTAAAATGAACGCTAATTCATTAACTGCTGTATTGTTTCAAACGAAGATATAATAATGAGTGCAATGGCTTTAAGCTTTACCACTTTGAAGAAAATGCACGTAAATTCCATAAATTGTGCCATTTGATATCACGAGAGGCCAGTATTTGGGAAACAATACAATAAAACCAATATTCCTAAATGTTTTATACCGGTATATTGATGTTCATATGGCTCCACAAATCAATGACGCCTACACTCAATTTCCTATACGCATGCAACTTTTGACAAGGTAATGATTTTTTTTTTTTTTTTTTTTTAATTTTGCAGGATCATGGTATTTGGCTTCCAAAAAGATTTAGGGATGCAAAACTGGTAGTCCCAAGGAAAAATGAAATCAGCTTTTGGAAACAATTTAAGCCAGACCTGTTACAATGATATGATGCTCGAACGGAGCGAGGGTATGCCTTTACTTTTGCTCACGCTAAGATGCCGTATCATGTATGCATATCCTCATAGGCATGCTTGATAGTAGGCATTAATACGAACTCCGTTCTGCTGAAAACGAAAATCCATGAGTGCGCACAGTTTCTCCATCTGCGCTTGGGAAACGCACTCTATAATTGGAGACTATCATCCACTGAATATCTGTTAGATGATTAAGAATATGGTGCCGCAGGGCGTCTGTATGTTCATAATGTATATGTGACATATGTCTTATGTATATATGATTTACTAACATTGTAGATCCCATTATTCACCTTTTCCTCAGGGACCCAAGGCTACATATGACTGTAAAACACCTCATACGACAAAATATGTTCATAAATATGTATCTATGAGAATGTAGTCCCACTACTGGGAATACTGATATACTGATTGAGGGGGACGCGTACACACATGGATCATACGGTGGGAACAAAATCATCAATAAAAATAAATATACAGTGTCAACTACGTAACGTTACTCTCGAACACCATTGCCAAGACTTCTGTGTCTGGGCATGACGCCCAAGTACTCGAGATGAGAAGCTTGCTGCTCGCACTTGATTCTGAAAATCTGACGGTCCCGTGGCGCCATCTCTCGGTCCATGTGGAACTGATGGTGAGGTAATGTGCACTTGCGCCCCGTATCATCATTCCTCTGTTGGGCGCCATTACTAGCTTGCTCTTTTCAAGTGAAGCTCCGTGAACGTTCATTAACACTCACTGTATATTTGTGCTATCCCTCTTTTCTGGGGAAAAAAACTTTTCTCAGCGATCTGGGCATCTAAGGATACCTAGATGGCTGATTTCTGTGATCGGATACCAGTGAAATAGTAAGTGCAAAGTTGGTCATTTGACTTGTACTTAGATTTTTCAAGATGGCGTCCTGGCAAACAGAACACAGAGAGAGGGAAAGCAGTGCGCACCAGGCTATTGCTTCCTTTCAGAGGCAGTCCATTGGTGTTGGGCCAGATACCATTATGTCTGCATCCTCGTCCTAACTGGATCATGGACAAAAGTTGGATTCTCTGAACCACTATATGGCAGCCTTGGACGACCATCCACACTGCTATGATTGTCGCCTGCAGTTGGGCCAAGTTTGCTCTCGTGAGTGAACTTCCAAATACTGTCAGGATTGGGGGCAGGACAAGTGGCTGCTCTGTGAGCAAGCTAGGAGAAAGTCAGATCGTGCTAGGTATCGGCTACAGGTCGCAAGAACCACCAAACACCAGGCCCAGATGTTGGACTCCTTTGAGTCCTCAACAGTAAAGACCTCCCATTCGAAGAAATGTAGACTTGCTTTGGCTCGTCAGCATTCATCCCATGTGTCTCATGTGTCAAGGGAGAAAGAGCGTAGACCTGCTTTGGCTTGTCCGCCTAAGACAGATGTTTTTTCTCCTGATACCCCTTGGGGGAAGGTAAAGAGACATCGGAGTCGTAAGTCAAGTAGCAAGAGTTCTCCTCTCAGAGTTCACGAGCGAAAGAGTTTGCCCCTCATGACATCCAAATCTGCTCTTGGCACCGATCCAAAGGTGGTCACGGCCTTGGAAGCGATGTCAAAGAGTATGATACAGCAGGCTGAGATGTTGCATGAATTGTTTGCCTTCTCTCAGCAGACTGTTTCTTCTTCAGAGTCTGCTCCCAAGAAGTCTGCCAAGTGACACCGACAGCTGTTGAGATCTCAGTGGTCCAGTTCTGAGCCCTCGGACAGCAAGCAACCTCGCAAACCAGTACAAGTGGAGTAGAAGCGATTGCCCCGGGACTCCCGAACCCAAGCAACTGGACTTGTTGGGTCTGAGCGCTCAGATTATAAGCCGGGGCAGTAGGAAAAGCCAGCATCCCAGCCAGTCCGAGCGCTCAGATTGTAGGCCTGGAGTGCTGGCTACTGTACCGGTGCCTCCTTTGACCTCCCGAGATCCCTGATCCTGAGCTTTGGTAGAAAACGTAGGCATAGGGGACCTAGGAGGAAGACACCTAGAAAGGGGGAGCCTTCTACTGCCATTGGGCTTTTGGTCCCGGCAGTGTAGGCCCCACCTGCCTGGGTGGAACATCCTGTCCCCCCCCCCCCCCCCCCGACACTGGCACGGCCAGTCCCTTCTGCACCTCCGACAGTTTTGCCCCAGAGTGAGCAGTTGCGGCCTCCTACTTAGACCTGTCAGTGGCTGCTTTGGGGTCTGTCCTGGAGGACCTTAAGGCCTCTGTCCATACCGCGGAAGCCATGTGAGCCTGGTTAGACAAGGCGAAAGTCCTCGCGACTTCGTCGTTGTGAGCTGTTTATCACCAGGTGTGGACCACTTGCACGCTGGAGGCAAATTTTCATTTGTTGCCGAGGGAGGCCTATATCCAGTGTCAAAAGCTGCCTGACACGATATTTCGGAACGCCGGCACAGGGCTGCTGTTCTCTGAAACTCTGTTCGGGGAAAATGGCAGCAGTGGTTTGCCAAGCACAGGATCTTCGAGCCTGCTCAGCAGACCAGGCATGCTTCTAGGCTCTAACCAACTCCGCTTGGTCTTTGTCATCCTTGCCTGCCTCAGCCCCGAAGTGCGGTACTTGCCAGAACGCATCTACCCACCCCTCGTTTCGTGTTCCTTCAGGGACGCGACGACCTGAAAAGGACTAAAAGCAATCCAGGAAGGGCAAGTCTTCTGGTAGAGGGAAGAGGTTTGGAAAGCCTCGGCATTCCTGACTCTCAGGTCCCAGAGGAGGTCTCAGGAGTGCCAATCGCCACATTGTTAGACTCTGCACAGCGCAGCTCCGCGGCTGTCTCACTGCATATCGTGCACAATGGGAGTCTATCATGGATGATTCATTCATCCTAAACATCCTGAGACATGGCTACATGCTGCCTTTTGGCGATGACAGCCCTCTGTTAAGCAGAGAACCACAGTAGTTTGCTCCACCCACCTCGAAACCCAAAGCATTGGTGTTCCTGGAGTCTGTTTGAATGCTTCGGAGCAAGTACAGCATAGAGCTGGTAGAGGACCAAGGTTCTCCCGGCTTTTACAATCTACTCTTCCTGGTCCCAAAGCAGGACATGGAATGGCGCCGAGTCATAGGCCTGTCAATGCTAAATACCTACTTGGAAGTCCCGTCCTTTTGAATGGAGACACCCCACTCGGCTGCAGCAGCCTTATGGCCCATGGAGTGGATGACATCCCTGGATCTCAAAGACGCATGCTTCCACGTGTCAAACACAGTGTCCTCACGCAAGTTCCTGCAACTCACATTTGTGGGCCAAATATACCAGTTCAGAGCTCTTTCGTTCGGCCTCTCCACAGCAACCCTGGTGTTCACCAGATTTGCGCAGACAGTTGGTGCTTACCTTCACTGTCCAGCTGTTCACATTCATGTGTATCTGGATGATTGGCTTATCAGGGCACGTTGATGCCTAGATTCGCAATGCTACACACATACCGTGCTGGAACTCTGCCAATGCTTGGGCCTGATAGTGAACTTACCCAAGTCCAGTCTGCACCCACAGCAGATCTTTGTCTTCCTGAGCATCAGGTTTGATCTACATCTGTGGTCCTTCAGAGGACAGGTGGGGCAGACTGCAGTCTCTGCTCAGGCTTTTCCTGACTGGCAAGGTCCACTCGGCACAACAATGGCTCACCCTGCTGGGCTCCCTGTCCTCAATGGACTCACAGGTCCCGTTAAGCCAGCTCCACTGTCACCCCTTGCAGCTCGTGCTGCAGGGGAGATGGATGAGAGACCAGGGTTATTTCACACAGGTGCCAGTCCTCACTGAGGATCAGCAGCACCTTCAGTGGTAGACTGTTGGGGAGAACATCATGAGAGGTCAGACACTGGAGCCTTTTCAGGCCCAGCTCACTATTTACATGGACTCATCTCGGTCCGGATGGGGGACCCACGCATAGAGTCGGATGGCATTAAGCCCTTGGCCGACATCCTTCACAGCTCACCACATAGACTGGTTGGAACTGGAGGCGATACGCTTTGGGCTCCTCCACTTCCAAGACCTGGTGAAGCACAAACATGTCCTCATAATTTACGACAACAGGACCGCAATAGCCTACCTCAACAGGCAGGGTGGGACACGGTCCAAGAATCTGACGGAGTTGGCCGGACCCATCATCAGATGGTGTTACCACCACGACGTATGCACACACGTGACGCACGTTCCAGGACACACGAATGTCCTGGCCGATGAACTCTTGCGAATGGGTCAGAAGGTAATGACGGAGTGGTCGCTCCACCTGAGGGTCATTCAGGCATGTTGGGGGACTCCATACATGGATCTGTTTGTGACTGGCAAGATCTCAAAACAAACAGTGTATGTCTCACCTGTCTTAGACCCCCAAGCCCTAGCAGTGGATGCTCTAGCCATGGACTGGAGCAACCTGTGGGCATACGCCTGTCTGCCTTGGCAGATCCTTCCGAGGGTATTGCACAAGGTTTGGTCCCACCATTGCAATCTGATCCTGGTCATCCCCTGCCGGCCCTGGAGTGTTTTCTTGGTCGACCTGTTGGAATTGAGCATCGAGCCTCTGCTACACTTTTTGGCATGGCAGAAGCAAGTGCGGACAAGCATGTTCCATCGAAACCTTCAAGTGCTCAACCTCCATGCTTGGTGGTTATCTCACAGCACATCTGCAACAGAAGCTATTTGGAGTCAGTCTGAGATAGAATTGCCAGAGGAGGGCTGCAACCATCTTTTCTGGTTGTTTACTTGGCTCGATGCAAGGTGTCTTCCTACTGGGGGGCCAGTAGGCTTATTCACCCTTGGGCTCCACATGTTGCAGACATTGCCGACTTCCTGTTGTATCAGTGGGAAGTCTTAGGCAAGATCTCGAGAACAGTGGAGGGGTTTGGATCAGTTATCTCTTCAACCCTTGCCAATGTCTTGGACAAGTGCATCATTAGCGATCCTTATCTCATCCTCCTTGTGTCCTTCTACACCGACAGGCCAGTGACACGACAGGTCCTACCTCGATGGGATATACTGCTGGTTTTATTCATGTTGAAGAAGTGGCCTTTTGAGTGCCTTTAGGACCTCAGGTGGGGTTCCCTCAAGTACTGGACTCAGAAAACTTTTTTTTCTGTTAACACTCACTTCGGGGGCTAGAAGAAGCAAGATCCATGCTCTAACTTAAAACCTTCTCCGATGGTCACCTGACCACTCCCATGTGACTCTGAGGCATCACTTGGGCTTCTTTCCAAAGAACCAAGTGGCTTGAGATCCAGCCACAGCCTTTTAGGGTTTATCCTTATGTGCAATGGATGCCACTCTCCCTCTCGAGGAGAGAGCCCTGTGCCCAGTGAGAGCTCTTCGCTGGTACCTTTCCCACACAGATGGACTCAAAGGATGGAGGTCTGCCCTGCCTCTACCACTAAGTAACCCACATAAGGAACAAGTTTGCAGAAATACAATTTCATTGTGGATCGCGCAAACGATCCTTAAGGCCTATGAGACCGTGCTGGATAGGCCAGATGCCTTACAACTTGTCTCTGCCAGAGCTCATGAGGTTAGAGCCTTCAATGGCTCCTGGCTAGCCCTGTGGAATGTTACGGTTGTCGACATTCTGCGGGCCTGCCGATGGAGATCGTCTAAGACTTTAGCCGAGCACTACTTGTGTAACATGATAGTGCTTGAGGAGGGTATGTATGCCTTTGTGACCATAATAGGCTCTTTTGCATAGGTTCCGATACTGGTCCATTAGGCTTTTCCAGATCCCATCAGAGCTGCCACCATGTTGCAGCTTATGGCACTCTTGTGGTTGATCAGATGTAGGCCTATTGGTCAGGGCATTTCTTAGTGGGCCTTGTAGGGCTTTGTGCCTAGTAGACCTAATCTCAGACACTATCTGGCAGGTTATCCCAACTTCCAACCTGTTGCCAGTTTTGACACAGGTTTATAACTGCCCCCAGAACCTCAAAACAACCCCCCCACCCCCCACCCCCACCCCCAGCACCCACCAGTTAGGACCTGTTAGATCTACAGGTCCGATGGAGCTGAAACCAATAAAGTCTACCCATGAGGCGGACAGCTGTCATGTTGGCGGGTGAGCACCGGGGGGTCCGTGCGGGTCGGTAAGGATGGTTTCTGGCTAAGCCAGATTTTGCTGTCTGCAGCCTCATCTCCATGTAGCTCTGAGGTTTTCCCTTGAGACATTGCCTCCTCACAGGGACTGATGGTTTCCCCCGAGCTGCTGGTCCCACTGGTCTATGAGGTCAGTGTACCTGTAACGATTACCCCACTGCCAGTACGTTTGTATGTCGGCAATGGTGGTCGAGAGGTAACGTTATGTAATCAATACGGGATATTTGGAGTAATATCAGTATTAATAAGTATTCTTACCTCTTATAACCAACAGAGAAGTCCACCCGACCAACCCTGCTTCCTCTTACAGCTGATGTCAACTGACATCTCTTCAAAAGAGGAAGGATGATATGTCGCCCATGTGCACATGACGTCACCATCAGTTCCACGTGGACCGAGAGATGGTGCCACGGGACTGTCAGGCTTTCAGAATCAAGTGTGAGTAGCAAGCTTCTTATCTCGATTTCTTGGGCGTCATGCCCAGACACAGAGGTCTTGACAATGGTGGTCGAGAGGTAAGTATACTTATTAATACTGATATTACTCCAAACACCCGTATTAATGATGTAAGAACAGTGGACTTGGACTTCATGTAAAGTGTGAATGAACAATATGAATTCAGTATAATGAGCATATGTAGTACCAAATATAAACACATTGACACAAATGCATGAGTGTTATGTGTGTGTGTGTGTGTGTATGTGTGTGTACACATATAAGTATAGATTTAGCATGGTTTGTTATAGATACGAAGAATATTAACTCGCACTGGGTGCCATGTACCAAAACTCGTTCCCATCTCTCACCCATTCTGCATATATGGCACCCATACCAGTGCTCATTTATATCATTCATATCCACAACAAACCATGGTATGATCTGATTATGTCATGTTTGTTAAGGCCTACTTCAATAAGTTGTGCCGCACCAGATGCCAAAATGTTCCTCTCCCTGACAGCAGACGACGCCATTGCTACCCAGGAAGTAGCTTAGCCCATAATAGTATATTGTATATCGGCACTTCCGGTTATGGATACATACTCTTTCAGTCATAGGGTCTCTTCCGGTTACAGGCACTCTTCCGGTTAAAAATAAGGTTCCAAGGGGGTAATTATGCCTGTGCTGAGGTAACATGATTGGAGAGTGCCAATAAAATACCAGGCCTAGGGATGCAAGGGGCTGTATATTAAAAAAGTTTGCTACCAGAAAGGTAGATTTTGGCTTGATAGTGGAAAACAATGTATACTTTGAGCTGACATGAATATTATAAAGGTATGTACACTGGCACCAGTATACACAGTGATTCAGCTGGAGTCAACACTGTGTGCACGCAATGATACTGCAAGTAGGACTACGCAGAGCTGGTTGCCATGGCAATTTGCTGAAAAATTTCCCATTCATGCCCATGTTTTTGGTGTTTATTTGATGTAAAAAATTCTTGGGAACATTTTGGTGTATAAAACATACATGTTTGTAATCCATTGAGTGAACTAGAAGGTGGTAGCTCTGTTCGTCTGTGTTTCCACAGGTTGAATTACTGGCGTGAAACCGTAACCTAACGACGGCCGCTTTGACCGGGGGCCCCTTTGACTGAAGTTGAGGGCCGGGTTGACTTGAGGCCGTTTTGACTTGGGACCGGTTTGACTCGGGGCCGCTTTGACCCAAGGCCGGTTTGACGCGAGGCTAGTTTGACTGGAAATCGAACAGAAGGGTTATTATAGTGCTTTCTATTGACTTTATTACACGACCCATAGTGGTCTGGCCTATATGATATTTATACACATGCTTTATAGCACTAAAATCCACCCAAACGTGATATATATATTATAGATTAGGCCCCTATAGCATGCTTTATTGATATGAAGTATATCAACGAACATTGGATGCCATATCGCAGAACGAGTGAGCGAAGAGAACGAGTTCTGCTATATGGTATCCAGTGCGGATTGATTAGTCATATCGTCTACAAAGCATGCTATAAAATTTCTATCTCATGTTTGGGTCCATTTGTACATTTCGATTCACAAAGCAAAAATAAGAACATTTGCAGAAAGCTTTACTCCTCATCAACACAATTTCCGATGAAACCGGAAGAGAACCGATACTACCAGCCGAGTGTCGATATCACCGGAAGAGTACCGATACATCATATCGCGGCACTGTAGCTTTTAGGCCTATAATACGTTATTTATACAAGCCTGTTATAGTACTAAAATCGACCCAAACATGATATATATATATATATATATATATATATAATAGCATGGTTTGTTGTCGATACGAAGAATATCAACTCGCACTGGGTGCCATATACCAGAACGAGTGAGCGAAGCGCACTCGTTCTGCATATATGGCACTCAGTACTCGTTGATATTCTTCGAATCGACAACAAACCATGCTATAATCTATTCCATGTATGTTTAGGCCTTCCCCCAAAAACTTGTGCCGCACCAGATGTCAAATGTTACAGCAGAGATTCAACAGTCTCGCTGAGAACAGACAACGCCATCTTTACCCGAGAAGTAGCTTAGCTCATAATAATAAATTGTTTATCGGTATTTCCAGTTTTAGAACTCTTCGGGTTATAGATACTGCTCCGGGTATTGGCACTCTTCTGGTTTCAGGTAATCTGCCAAACAGAGGGCCTATTATAGCACTTTCTAATGACTTTATTATACGACATATAGTAGTGTGCCCAATATGATATTCATACACATGCTTTATAGCACTAAAATCGACACAAACGTTATATATATTAGGTAATCAGCTGAACAGTGGGCTTATTATACCACTCTCTAATAACTTTATTATACGGTTCGTAGTGGTCTAGCCAATATGATATATGTACACATGATTAATAGCACTAAAATCAACCCAAACGTGCTATATATATATATATATATATATATATATATATATATATATATATATATATATATATATATATATATATATACATATGAGAGATGCCAACTGTCCCTGATCATTAGGAACAGTCCCTGGAATTAGCTGAATTTTTGACAGATTGACGGCGTTTGTCCCGCAATGAAACTGAGTGTTTTCTCATATATTTGTTGCTACCAAAGGAGTGCTGTAACAAAAGGACAGTGCTCTTACACTAGGAGAGTGTTATACGCATAAAAATGTTCAAGCACCTTCAACTTTTTGGTTTGTTTGTTTGGTTGGTTTTGTTTTGTTTTGTTTTGTTTTGTTTTGTTTTGTTTTGTTTTGTTTTTCTTTATTTTTTGTTTTGTTTTTGTTTTTGTTTTTGTATTTGCTTGGATGATGTAATTGTTATATTTTTTTCTGCACCTTATGGAAATAAATTGAAATATCAGCGTGAAATAATAATAATAATAATAATGATGATGATGATGATGATGATGATGATGATGATAATAATGATAATAATAACCATCGACGTTGAGAAAATTACAAGCCCATACACCTGTATATCAAAATAATAACTTCACAGAAAATCTACAAACTTAAATGAAGCAGGCTATTTCCCCAAAACACCGAAAGCACACATGAGACAAACATATCATAGCTGGTTTGTTGCCCCTATGATGTGCTCGACGAACAATGTTTGCCGCATGTGCATGTGTGCCTGTGTACATTGGCCTCTTTCTGCGTTAATCAACCCATTCAAGCATCTTCCTCGCTGAATATAATTAATATATATGTGCATCTACTTGAACTGCATCTCGAAACTTTATATAGGGGAAAATAATTTGATATAAAGTAAAAGCTAAAATACCGGCCATAAAGTATACAAAATTGACAAGGTTGCTGGTTCGAGACCCGGCAGTTCCGTGGTCATAAAACTTAATATTTTCGGTGCTCCTTTGATGCTGGTGGACTTACATATGTACTGTCCCCGATCTGGGACAACTCCGAATATAGTACTTTTACTGGATTCAGAATAATGGACTAGGCCGTGTCCATTATGGCCTTCATGCATACCGGCCTCCATTGACCCATTCCTTTGAGAATGGGGACTTTGTGCAGTTGGTATGTGCGTTTCCCATTTTCGGCAAGGTGATTGGTGCCGAAGGTTGCTGGTTGAGACCCGGCCTTTCGGTGGTCAGAAAATAATGCCGGATTGGGTAGTGATCATGACTTGAAGCATGTGCATGGAATCTATATGAAGTGTGCAGCACAAATATACTTACACATATACGTGTCCGTGTACTCGTAGGCCTACATCGATTCAAAAGATGTTTTTTTCACATGTTGTATGTGCATATTAGTCAACGAAGGATACAGTTTTCCTGATAAAGCAGTTATTATAGTTCAAGTATATTTTCTAAAAAAAACAAAAAACAAAACAAAAACAAAACAAAAAAAAACAAAAACAAAAAAAAAGAGGGCTCTGATGAGCCCGTGTTCAGCTGACCTATGATGAACACAGCAAAGTGAAGTAGCCCATTTATTGGAAAGCAGATTGGAACAACCATACATGAAGGAAAAAGAACAAAATTGTGGCTTAATTAAGCTGGACATAAAATCATAAAATCATTGGAGCCAATCATTTGAATAAAATTGGTTAAGACCCACCTTGGGACGTACCTAAGGTATAATACCACCAAATTTGAAGTAGATCTGATTGACGCTTTTGGAGAAGTCGAAAATGTGAACATCCATTGCAATTCCTATTGACTTACTTGGTAATCAATAGGAATACATGTATTAATTAGCCTTCAGGCACCAGAATTGGACAATTCGTTAAACATAAGAGATCCAGAGTATTACCACCTCGTGAATATATATGTTTAATACTCCTACAGGCTACATTTCCAGCAAGTTTTAGAACAATTTGAGTGACACTTTTAGAAAAAAGTCGAAAATAGTGAAAACACACAAAAGTTCGTGAAACAAATGGAAAAAGGTCACAGCTTCACCTGTTGAGAAAGTTAATGTTTAAGGTTCCCCATAAATGTCCCTATGCAATTTCAAAGCAATTGGCTAAGCGGTTTCGGACAAGATATTTAGCGTTTTGCCAAATAAATCAACCGCAAAATCATGAACAAATCCAAAAATCACTAAAATGCATGCATTAATCAATGGATACCCGATCTGAAGTTGTTGACTTGGTGCCGATATTCTGGATCCGTGATTTGTAATAAACTTTTAAAATTGAAAACTTTTCAGTTAACGCATACATTCCAATTGATTGCAATGTAAATCGATGGGGACCGCCAATTCATATTTTCGACGTTTTCAGCAGAAGTATCTACAGATTCACTTCAAACTTAGTGGGGTTTTACCTCGTGTTCGTTTCAATTGAATTAGTTCAAATGACCACGCTCCAGTGATTTTGGATTTTTATTTATTTACTTTTTTATTCATTATTATTATTATTATTATTATTATTATTATTATTATTATTATTATCATCATTATCATTATTATGCAAACTCTGCTTTGAAAAATCTTCTGCAAAACCACTTGGTCATGCCACCCACACTTCCGTTTTACCTGTCGATTAGCGACTGGTATGTGGGAAGAGCGTTAAGATTGGTAATTATGTGAGGTAGGACAATCTTGGGTGACTAAATAATCAAATATTCATGATAACAATATTATTTTATCTTTTCTTTTGTCCCCTTCTCTTCTCTTGTCTTTCCTGTTTGAATGCATCATGAACATGTGGTCCATAATAAATGGTCCTTTTCAGGACAACAGCATTATCTCAAAACAGTGGCTAAATCGAATGGCATCATAGACAAAACACAATCCCAACAATTACCCTCTACATTATAGCCTGAACGCTTACCCTGAGGGAATGAAGGGCAAAGCTATATACTTAGTTCTATAACTCGGCGGTGAACGGGTTAACTTTCAAGTTTTCCTAACATCTTAATGCCTTATGCTCAGTAATTCAGCATAGCCAAAAACGTCAATGTTTAATACACGTATGAGTTACATAACATTACCTCTGGACCACCATTTGCCTAGGCCTCTGTGTCTGGGTCGAACGCCCATGAAATCGAGTTGATTTTCACTCACTTGACTCTGAAAACCTGTCGATACTGTGATACTCTCATTTCCTTTGGATTTGGTGGTGACTCCCGGTGCGCATGTTTCTCGTGTCATCCTTCCTCTTTTGAGCACCATAATTAGGTTGCCTTTTCGAGTTGAAGCTCCGTGAACTTTTGTTCACACACACTGTTGTAGTGCTTTACACACATCCTCATCTGCAGAAAATCTTTTCTCAGTGGTCCGGGAACCTTTGGAGACCTAGATAGCTGATTTCTGTTATGAAGATACATCTAAAGTAGTTGGGAGTAGAGCTGATTGACTGGCTTGAAACCTAGATTTTCAAAATGGTGTCTCGATGAACACATTGTAGAGTGAGGGAAGACTGTGCACACCAGGCAATTGACTCCTTTCAGAGACAAGCCATGCATGTTGATCCGGTGACCACTTACTCTACATCCTTGTTTGATCATGGACAGAAGTTGGACTCATGGAACCACTACATGGCAGCCTGGGATGACCATCCACACTGGTATGGTTGTCGCCTGCAGTTGGGTCTGGTTTGCTCTCGTGAACAAACTTCAAAATACTGCCGGGATTAGGGAGAGGACAAATGGCTGCTCTTTGAGCAGGCACGGAGGAAGTCTGATCATGCGAAGCCTAGGTGGCAGGCCATAGCTGCCAAACAAGGAGCTTAGACGACTGATTCCCTTAAGTGTTCACCATTGACCCCACATGACACAAAGATAGACTTACCAACGCTGTTCATCTGCAGTCTGATGTAGCAGACTTATCCACACCAGAACCCCACAGGAGAGTAAGGTGAAGAGACATTGTAGTCAAAAGCAGGGCAGCAAAAGATCACCTCATGGGGATCACTAGCACCCATCTTTGCCCCCAAAGACACCCACTACTGCTCTTGCCATTGACCCAAAGGTTTCCGTCACTTTGGGGTCTATGTCAAGGAGCATGCAGATGCAGGCTGAGATGTTAGGTGCATTGTTTGACCCCTCTCTTCGAAGGCTCCTTTGAAAAAGTCAGCCAAGCATGGGCTATAGCTTTCGAGATCTCGGTCCTCCAGGTCCGAGCACTCAGAGCATCAGCCATGCAAACCAGTGAATCTGGAACGGAAACCTTTGGTTGCATGTCTGGGTATTCCAAAACCTCATCCAGTCCTAGTGCTTGGATCCTAAGTCCGGAACCACCGGTTCCTTGGCAAACTTCTCCAGCTCTCAGCTCCAAGACCTTGGTTCTTAAGCAAAGGCATGTGGGTGATAGAAGGAAGACACCCAGGTCTGTAGGGGTGCCTTCTGTCTTTAGTGGGTCTTTGTCGGCACCTATAGTGGCCCAGGTGACACCTTCAGTTCCCCCACCTGCAGTGGTGGATTTGCCCCAGAGCAAGCACTTGGCAATCCTGTTGGCCCCTGCATTTGAGCGAAGTACACTACTTCCCTCTCTTGGGAGAGGTTGCAATTGGTAACTTTGTCTTCTTCTGCATTGGCCTTCACTGCAGCAGAGTCAAAGCAGACTCTGTCAGCCGAGCATGCCTTGCATGTGCAAGGATGATATGTTCAGAGCACCATTGAGTGTTGCTTCCAGCTAACTCTGTCAGCTTGCAGGAGTGTGATCCAAGGCTTTGCGGTTGAGGTAGGTGATCGCGGTCCTGTTGTTGCATTTATGAGGACATGTTTATGCTCCCAGGTCCTTGAAGTGAAGGAGCGCCAAGCGTATCACCTCCAGTTCAAACCAGTTTATGAGGTGGGATGCAAAGTGCACTGGCCAATGGCCTAATGCCATTTGGTTCTCCACGTGAGCTCCCCACCTGGACCCCAAAGAGTCCATGTAGATGGTAAGCTGGGCCTGAAAGGGAACCAGGGTTTGTCCCGACATGATGTTCTCCAAAACAGTCCACCACTGAAAGTGCAGATGGTCCTCAGGGAGGACCAGCACAGAGACATGGTAGCCCTGGCCCCTTGAACATCTTCCCCACAGTGCATGCTGCACCCTGAGGACCAGCACCGGGGCATGGTAGCCCTGGTCCTTTGACCATCTGCCCCACAGGGTGTCCTGCAACGGACAATGGTGAAGGTGACCAAATGGGATCTGGGAGTCCATCAAGGACAGAGAGCCCAACAGGGCTTGCCATTGTTGCTCTAAGAAAACCTGTGAGTCAGGAAGGTTCAGAGCAGGGACTGAAGTCTCTCCCACCTGTCCTCCAAGGGATGACAGATGTAGGCAACCAGGTCGAACTAAATGCCCAGAAAGATGAAAGTCTGTCCAGGCAGACGACTGGACTTGATTGGTTCACAATCAGGCCCAAGCATTTGGCAAAATTCCAGAATGATTTGTGTGTGATACTGCCAATGAAGGCACTGAAGTGCCCAGATAAGCCAATCATCCAGGTACACTTGAATGCAAATGGTGGACTGGTGGAGGTAAACAGCAACTGTCTGCATGAACACCAGCGGACCACAGAAACTTACGTGAAGTCTCCATGATTGTGGATGGTGCAAACCACTTGGGTTTGAGGCTTAACAGAAGCCATACTTCCCCAAAAGGCAGTGAATAGCCATATATCAGGATGTTTAGGACAAACAAATCATACATGATAACTACCATTGCACGCGAAAGACAGAGAGGCAGCCACCAAGCGGACACTGTACAGAGTTTGAAGGCATGGTGGAGGGGGATCCTGAGACTTAACGGTTGAGCATGCCAATTCAAGGCTTGCTCCACTTTTTGGTTTTGCTGAAGTGCTGAAGGACTATGCCAAGCATAAAACCGATTCAAATCCATTGGAAGTGGATGGGAAGGGAAGATCGACCTTGACTCAGGTAGCTAGACGTTGGTGGCTCTATGGGAACTCATGTGCTGCAAGTTTTGGCTGTGAGCTGGTGATAAAACTCAGCTACAAAGGGAGAGAAATGGATGGGGTCTTGTGACGCATATCCTCGGGACAGGACAGGACAACTTGACTCTAGTGGAACTACAGCTTGGTCTCCCACCAGGCTCTGAATGAACGTTTTGACATGGTTAAAGTCCTGTGGTGAAGCCAGAGTGGTGTGCATGGGTGTGGATGCTGTTCCGCGTACTCCACAGTCACCATCGAGCTCCGGCCACTTAGACTGACTGCAGCGTGAAGGTACATGCCTTGACCTCAGTAGGGATCTTCTGACAGAGGTGTCTGAGAGCAGAAGCTCATACTCCTCCTCACTTTTGAGGTCCAAAGACTTAGGACTTGCAAGGGGAATGGTGTGGTCCAAAACCTCATCAAACAATGCATAATTTGAGGGTGTTGGGGCAGCCCCTTGTGATAGCAGAGAAGTGTCACCACACCGGGCACAGGGGTAGCAAGAACTTAAGGGCAAATCATCACAGCTTCACATGCCGCCCCCATCTACTCAGCCCACATGGGGCTGGAGAGGGAAGCTTCTCGCAGACTGGTAGCAGGGGACACAGCGGCCATCGACTGAGAAGTCTGCCAGCTGGAGGGTGTCTGCTGGGTCTTCAGGAGGTTCTGCACAGGGGCCGCAGCTGCCACCAACTGAGAAATCTGGAGGCAGGGGTGGTCCTGGAGCATTTCAGGGAACTTGAGAGCCTCGGGGCCAAGAGAGAGATGGCTCAAGGCAGAAGCAGCAAGCTGCTCTGCCATCAGAGTCTGTTTGCACTCAGCAGCAGTGGCGGCAACTGTGGGAGAACACAAAGAATGCTGCACCTTGCAGAGCTCAAGTTCCACTTGCCTCTGCAGAGAGGGAGGCAGGGTATGTGGCTTGAAAGTGGGAGTAAGCAGAATCACCAGCTCCTCACTCCAAGGCAGAGCCACCGTAGGTGCAGGAGGGAAAGCTTGCACAGCAGCTGGTGGTAATGAAGGGGTCACTGGAGGGGCCACTACTGCAGGAGCCAAAGGGCCACTACTTAAAAGCCTTCAATGCAATACAAATCTATACGGTGAAAGTTAAACATCTTGGCAAAGAAATGTCAAAAAAAAAACCTGATATATCAACTGTCTTAAAATACGCACTGCCCAGTCTTCTGTGGAACGCGGAGGGAATTGTGGATCTCCCCTTCTGTCATAAGTGACTTTATAAAAAAGGCACTTTTATGTTTATAATAAGTCCTCGCTTTTCTGTATGCTTTTTATCAGAAATCTACCTTATATCTTTTTCATATTTGAAATGTGATTTCCGTCTTAACTTTTATTGTTCTATTGTATTCTTATACCTTTTATGTTTAATTTTCTGTATCTCTTTTATTTATTTGTCATGAACTTACTGCTTAGTGTCATCCAATTACTACAAGGACGCCACTGAAAATAGTCCTTAGACTTTCGTGAGCCATCCTTAGCACCAGTCAGTATGTATTTTGGTTACTTTATTTTATACTTTTGCACATTTTATTTGGTGTGGAAAAAACTCAAATCAAATAAAAAGCACTTAATATGTCTGTGGCACTTCTACTAAAATTACATGATTGTCAAAATTTTAAGAATATTAGTTCGCATCAATACGTGTACAGGATTTATGCTGCACCATACAGGACGCGAGAGAGAGAGAGAGAGAGAGAGAGAGAGAGAGAGAGAGAGAGAGAGAGAGAGAGAGAGAGAGAGAGAGAGAGAGAGAGAGAGAGAGAGAGAGAGAGAGAGAGAGAGAGAGAGAGAGAGAGAGAGAGAGAGAGAGAGAGAGAGAGAGAGAGAGAGAGAGAGAGAGAGAGAGAGAGAGAGAGAGAGGAGTATATTTAGTTACCCTTTTAACCGACAGAGGGCAAAATCGTCTGGCAAAAACGAAAAGACCTCAAGTCAAGTGCCATGACTGCGTATAATAGACCACATTCCAACTAGCATTAGACTTTTATTAATCTCTCGTGCCAGAGACCTGATGCAATCACAAAGTTACCATTAAATTCTCTTCACATTTCTACTTCTCACCAACAATCTGTTTAAACCGGTCTTTTTTGTTTGCCTTTTCAAATAGGCAGGTTCACTTGTGTCACACCACGGACGTGCCATATGTATATCTATAGCTCATACCTGGTCACACTGACCCAGGAACGGACTCGATTGGAAAACAAAAACAAAAAAACATAACGTGCAAATTTTGACAGAAGACTATCCGTCTAATGTAATAATGGCATATTTTACTTGATTCGCGATGAGCTATTATGTGGCTTTTGAATGGATTTTTGATAAAGTTGAATTAAAATGCACTCTTGTAGCTTGAAATCTATGAAGTTGACATAATGGTACAAATTAAGTTAGGGCCTATACTACTACTACTACTACTACTACTACTACTAAAAATACTAAGACAGACAGACAGACAGATAGATAGATAGATAGATAGATAGATAGATAGATAGATAGATAGATAGATAGATAGATAGATAGATAGATAGATAGATAGATAGATAGATAGATAGATATGAATTGCTTTATCACAGAAAAGGCATTCGAATTAATAGACAGCTTAAAACACCACATTTACGACCAGTTGTCTGCCATTTTCAGCAAAAAGCAATGGTCCTACAACAAACATTAAAATAGGCCAATGATCAAGTGGAGTTCTATATTGTCTTTTTTTGTTTAATGAACAGGTAAATGTACGAAAAACAAAATACACAAATAGGTTTTCAAAAAAAAAATGGTGTAAAATACCGATATAGACGTTAGAGTTTCATTCGGCACCAGACCACAGAACATGACCCATTTGGAATACTGTGGAGGGCATCTTGGACTTCTCTTGACTATGCTCATATAGAGGTGACAGTAGGCCTACCATTAATGAGACATACATGTTGAAACCATGTTTCCAGGGAAAGTAATTCTAAGTTTATTCGCATGTACAAAGCCATTGAACATTTAGTTCCACAAAACAAAAATATAAATAGGGATCCAGCCATTATTTCATTTCAAGATGAATCACGGAATTGAATCGAAATGAATTTGCCTAAACTTTTCAATGAATTGCTTTAAAATACATTGCATTGAATATAGTAAAACTGAATTGAATCATATAGAATTGACCGTGTGCGCTTGCAAATGGTTTCATTCCTTTACGCTCATTTAAAAAACGTATAGGCCTATTGTGTGTGTGTGACACCCAAAAAGATATTTGAACCTATGTCCGCTTCACCTCTGCCCTTATAATGTGTGCTTTGATAGAGATAGAAATGGCAATGTTTTCTTTAAAACCATAAGACCAGTGTACACGAGATTTTTGCAAACGTTACTTCTCAAAGATCTTGTTTTATGGCCAAAAAAATACCAAACTCCACAAACGTATGGATTTTTAATAAAGTTGAATTAAAATGCCCTCTTGTAGCTTGAAATCTGTGAAGTTAACCCCAAACTTTCCAAATTATGTAAAGCTTCAGTAACTAGTCTAAAAATCAAGTTTAATCTGCTGCTTAACTGGTTCCCGTGCCAGACCAATCTGTAAAGTTCCAAATATGTATTTTGGAATAAAGAAAAATCAGTAATTTATAAAACCTTTAAAAGCACAAACAAGCACATTCTATTACTTTACACTATAGCAAGATGCAGGGTGACGCCGTACCATAATAGGAGATATGCATATTAAGTTCCCGACCAAACTGCATACCTAATTTCCTGGTCTCGCTTGGTGAGATGTGGCGAGATATGGATCGGTACCTGTTGGGGACAAGCGGTACTAATATTTTGAAAATAAAAAATACTTATCAAAGGCATATGGGAATTTGTCCTTTATATGGCTCGATAAGTACTAGAAGAATACCAGTTTGGCGTTTATGAACTTAAATTTCTCCTAAAAATGCTAATTTTGTGAGAAATGAGCATATGGCCTGTCTGCTATTAGTATTACTGACACGCCACTCCTACATGATAACACGTTTCTTGCTCCGAAACTAGGCCTACTTTAAATGTCCGCTTTCTGACCTGAAACTTCAAGTATGAATATAAAATGAGTTTGTACATGTTACACAAACTAAACATGTGTAATTACGTGTAAAAGAGTAACAATTTACGAATCTGAGAGTCTTTGAATGATGCTAAAACTTTAAAAATTGCAACTAGAGTCTGAATCTCCAATGCGTTGCCATTTTTAAAGCTTTATCATCATCCAAAATTCTAAAACACATGGAATTGAAAAACTTCATCGATTTTGTCCACGAAATTGGTAAAATGTGACTGATGTTTTGAACCCTAGCGTGCCAAGTGTAACAGCTTAGAATTTCGTACCATCCCAGACCCTTGATAGCGTTATCAGAAACTAACAAATCTCGCACATGTATGCGTCCACGTTTCAATTTTGTCCGTTTGGCGCCCTAAAAAGTATTGAAAAGGATAACAAGCCTGATAGAAAAAAATAGTAGAATAAAAATAAAAAGGGACAACCAACAGGCAGAATTTCATTTAATATTGGCCAGTCTGCAATGTAACGCTGACAGTCTCCTGTCGCACCGTCAATCATGTCAATCTACAGCTTGCTGAATTGTCCCGACGGCACGTGACTTATTGTCAGACGTTGAGACTGATGCCTTCTACTAGGAACTCACGAAAGTGACAACGATAACGATTCTGTGGCTTCATACGATTTCGTAAAGTTTCTATTTGTCGCTCTGTGCACACAATCCTTTAAGTATAATTATGTCTGTCATTTCTTCTAATTTTGTGCACGAAACTGGATAAATCTTATGGGATTTTGTGAACTGAATACCATTTCCGTGGACAAAATCGATAAGATGATTTGAATTTCATGATAGGCCTAATAATTTCGACAAAATTGAAAGATTACTCGATTTCGTGGACGAAATAACAAACTTAAACACAAAAGTAAGAACCTTATTCTATGTTATGGACGAAATTCAAAACTATGCGCACAGAAACGAAACAACAAGCTAATAATGAATTATGTAAAACTGATTGGATTTCGTGATTTTCTTCCCCGATTTCATCCACAGAATCGTGTAGGCCCAAGGGTTACAATTTCGTAAAAAAACTGCCCAATTCTGTGAATAGTATATTAGAATTTCGTGGACAAAACTGATAAACTGATTGACAAGTTTGTTTACAGAATCGATTTGGATTTTCTACAGAATATTAAGTTTATTCAATTCCGTGGACAAAATCCGCAGACTTGCAGGATTTTGTGAACAAAATTGGTAGGCTTACGCGATTTTGTGGCCAAAATTGGTAGCTTTCCTTTACTCGATTTTGCGAACTCAATTGATAAATTTATAGATTCTGTGGACAAAATTGATATACTTAACAATTCTGTAAAAGAAATTGTTAGCATTTACGGATTTCGTCCACGAAATGAATTAAACTAGCCACAAAATTGATGTTAAACTTGCACCCCATAGGCCTACCAAACGCCCTGCCCGAGCGTCTTTTCGAAGCTTAGCCCTATCCTGCTTCCGTGGAAACGATACTATAGCCTGAGGCCAAGTCTATTGGTGTACTGGTTGTACAACCGTTGAACTGTTGTTTGTATGTTCATCCCTTTCAATTATTTTTTATAAATGATTATTGCAGATATCAAACTAGAAAATTTGATTTGCTTGTTAGCAAATCAGTCTGGGTGCCTGGAGAAACTGCAATGCAATGTATGCAGCTGTGACATAAGCTCCTAATGTGATAATGGCATGTTAACAGTATTGCCAAGTTGGTGAAAAGTGTTGCAGAATGATATAGGTAGACATGTCTAGCTTTGATCCTTTCAAGGTCACCCTAGATCAAAAAAGACAACACCAGATGAAAGCTTATATGTCATTTCCTATTAATGTTTTAATAGTAACTATGGCCCCAAAGTGCACCGTTTTCCAACAACAGAGATTCTAATGCTGTGTGGCCTTGCTTTGACCTTTCAAGGTAACTCAAGGTAAAAAAAGACAGCACCACATGAAAGCCTATATATCATTTCCAATTCATGTTTAATAGTAACTATGGCCCTAAAGTGCACTGTTTTCTATATACAAAGATTTTCATAGTGTGTGTGACCTTGATTTGACCTTTCAAGGTCATTCAAGGTCAAAAAGGACAGCACCAGGTAAAAGCCCATATGCCATTTCCTATTCATGTTTAATAATAATTGTGGCCCAAAAATGCATAGTTTATGAGATACAAGCTTATATCACCTATACATGCTCTCACTCATAGCCAGAAAATATGTCAGATTTGAATTGTCCAGTGTCTCAAATTTGCATAATGTTTATAGTAACAGGCTCAACAATATGTCTATGTGATATGCCATCCTAAAACACATATATTTGCCATTTTAAAACATGCCACTGTCTGTTATAATTTTGAAGATTTAAGTTTTGGGTATTAACCTAATTTGCATAAACGTAAACGTTAGAACTTCAGCTCATGCTTCATTCGATGCACCTATGGGACAGTCCTATGTATTAAAGTTGGAATAGCATCTCTACCTATAATAGTGTTGAAGATATTCAAGACTGAAATTTTGTTAATAGTTTTGAAAATATTCAAGATTGAAATTCAGTGTATTCTTCTAATTTGCATAAATTTAAATGTTACAACTTTGGTTCATGGTTCATTGGATGCGCCTATAGCACAAACTTATGTATTGAAGTCGGAATGGCATCTCTATCTATAATAATTTTGAAGATATTCAAGATTTGAATTTTAGGTAATCATCTAATTTGCATAAATTAAAATCCTACAAGTTTGATTCATGGCTCATTGGATGCACCTTTATCACAAACCTATTTATTGAATATTGAATGGCATCTCTATTATAGTTTTGAAGATATTCAAGATTTAAATTTTCAAAGTGCCTTGATTAGCATAATTTAAAATGTTACAGATTTTGTTTACTGTCCACTTGATTGGCAGATGTCACAAACCTATTGCTGAACTTTGAATTTTGTATCTATCTATAATAGTTTTGAAGATATGGAGCTTTTAAAATTTTAACTGCCCCTAATTAGCATAATTTTGAACATCATGACTATTCCAAATCAGAGAGACAACTTCCCTATTAGGTGTATTACCATGCCAAGTTGAAACAGTGTAGCTTACACGGTGTCAGAGAAAAGCTTTTTCTCACATATAATGTTCATTAGTCTTGCTCAAAAAAGTATCAAGGGATTTTTCCCATCGGTATTTGTTTTACAGCTAGGACAAGATAAACTTGTTGTTTCCATATTTTGAATCCCTCCGCTTTTGAAAGGAAAAATAAAAACAATATGTAAAAAATCAAACAAGATATAAAAAATTAACCGGATACCCCTTTCAGACACCCTAATGTGCATTATATTGGTTTTTAAAAAAAGAGGATCGAATAAACCGAAAGAGGTATCCATGAAGAAGGGGTCTAAAACTTGAAGTGTTTGTCATTGAGTTCGATGTTTATTTATTAATTAACTCGGAAAGTTGAAGTTGTAATCATTATTTGAAATCTTTGGACCGTGTTCTACCCATGTTATGTATCTAGTTTTAACGTGTTTCCATCAATACTTTTTCAGTCCACGCGCCTTCAAAAGCGGTGGTTTGATACTTAATTTTCCTAAAAATGTTTTCGTCTATCTGCTGCTCTTGCGTCATATACCTCGAATCTCGATCCTTGCCTTGTCTATCAACGACTTGGTATTAATTAAGTTTACTTTGTGTTGTGTTAAATGCTGGGGGAAAAAAACAACAACAAAAACGAATTATATTGACTGTTTCCCAGACAACCTTGTTTCAGTAAGACAAACGTTAGGCCCATATATTTTAGTTGGTTGTTTTAATTGAAATACAGTATAATATATGATCATAAAATGTCAATTTTTACTTGTCCAACAGCTGGTGATATATGATATCAACTGTTACATGAATGTGTCGTGGTTATGTTACTGTCATTTTCCGTGTTTTTTTTAAAAACTAACTTCAAGTAAAAGTATTGTATTGTGAAAATGTAACTATAGGATCCATTCTGTGTCACACAGGATCGCAGCAGATATGCGGAGAGGCGCAGAAATATGATTGTTCGAACAGTTATCATCGGCTAGTCCTAGTATAATAACTCATGGTGAAGAGTTTCCGTTTTTAATAAGACTCAGTCAGACTCAGAGACATGTAACGAATTTAAACCTCTCTCTCTCTCTCCCCCCCCCCCCCCCAAATCATCGTTAAAAGTAACAGTAGTTTGTTCCGTATGGCAGGTAAAGCCGAATCTGTTAGCTTTACGCAACCATCCTATCACCCCTCGGGAAGAATGCAGTCATCTGTAACAAATGCAAGTGCCGGCGTGCTGAGCGGCGTGATAGTCGTCTGGGAGTGACCCACCTGCTGGTTGAGAGGATAGACTCATGTGGGATGTTCGTCCAATTTTTGCCACTGTCGGAACGTTTACCTACAGATTTCCTATTAAGAACTTTTTCCTGTCGTGCACATGACTTGGAGGGTCTGGGAAAGTCCAGGTAAGTGAGCTTACGAGCTTAATCTTACAAGTCAGTGATGTGTGTGTGTGTGTTTGAGCGTGATCACAACTCCGGTCTTGGCAAGAAGGCAAGCGTAGTCCATGACCATGTGCTTTGTGCTGTGTCAAAACATCACCGACAAGCCTCCATTCAGACTCTTGAAAAGATCGTCAACCATGCCAAACGAATATGTACAACAGTATTAAAGTAACATATACAACGGCTGTCTTTGGTACCATTGAAGTTACAGTGTATCCATGGGTCATTGAGTGAACTATCTTTTGGGAATTTCGCTTCATTTTTCACTTTATCACTTTGAAGCGGACAGCTGAGTGCACGGGATTGGAGTTGATGGAACATGGACGGAGAGAATGCGCCTATGGCAGGCCTGTTATTCATAATCGCCATCATTGTAATCATCTTATGCTGATAAAAACAATCGCCACTGGCGACCCCGACTTTCAAGCCCAGAGGATACATTCACAAATCACAAATTGTGCACTTTCTACAAGTATTTTTTGGAATTTTGGGGTCAGTTGCTTCACATTGACTTTTTGGGACGGGTGATGTACGTCCGCAAGCTGTCTCATGCTGAGGGCAGAACTTTCGGTTTATATGCCTTGGGTCGAGAAGACCTTTAAGTGACACTGACAGTGTCAGTGATAGCCAAGCTTGCGCACTTCACATAGTCACTGCTTCTGACGTTACCTTTCTACCGAAAATTTAACAAAAAAGTCAAAACACGATAAAACAATTCAAAGGGAGAAATATTGCAACGCTTTGTGAGCTTGTCATCAAGTTCATGTGTGTTCTTCAGGGCTGTCCAACTGGAGCATTGTAGCAAAATTTTGCTACAAAGCTCTTCAAAACTGCTACAGATTTCCCCTAAAATAGGTGTTTCTTATGTAAAGAAGTGGAATAAATGTTACAAGTGAAGAAAATTTTGCTACAAAGATTTTCAGCTGGACAGCACTGGTCCTTGCTCTTGCAGTCCTGCCTGGCATGGTAGAACCACATTAACCCCTTTCGTCTCAGAGTTTTAAGGCACAGCATAAACCTCTTTTGTTGTTTCTACAATTTTATTCAGGACATGTAATCTCTCTCTCTCTCTCTCTCTCTCTCTCTCTCTCTCTCTCTCTCTCTCTCTCTCAGGATCAGCACATCATTTCATAAGTATCATTACCTCATATTAGGCCACACAAAAAAAACCCGTCATATCATCAGTGTCTGCATCTTTTTCTTTTTGTGTTGCACCAATTTTTTTCCTATTTATTTGTAAATGTTTGCAGAAAAAAATCGGTGACAAAGCTTCAGCATTTGGAGGGAAGAAAAAAAAAACTCCCACTCTCATCACTTTTTGGAAAAACCACTGATGATAAACCGGGATGTTTTTTTATGTGGCCTGAAAGGCAAATCGCATGTACTGACTGGTTAAGGACTATACTACAAATTCTGTACACCATGGAAGGACAAATCTTGTGTGTATTGTGGTATACCAAATTTGTATACCATGGTAGTGTACAGGCTATTTGTCTGATGGTAGGGGGCGTGCAGATTGTAGCCCACTCTCTCAACAACAATGGCAGCGCCTAAGCATTTTGCCGAAATGTAGGACAAAGATTTGTCTGCTAAAAGCGTGGTGTTGGTTCCTAAAAATACACAAATGTATCTATTGACCATGAGTAGAAGATAAAAAATCAAAACTATTCCCATGAATACTACAAAAAAGGCCTGTCTTTTTGGACTGGTACTTTTGGGTGCCCTATTTGGATTGTCATTGTGCACTTAAAAGTGGCCTGCCCTCTTGTAAAGCTGGACACAACACTGAATATAGGCCTACCATTATTTGATTTTATTTTTGTTTTAAAAGTCTAAAGCACCTTACTTCTTTGTGTAGGTACAACACCCAGTTGGTATGACATGTAACAAGGAAAATTACTCATTAATCTAAAATAGTGAAATAAAAATCTTCAGTTCAATGCTTCAAAGGCAAAACCATTGTAATTATCTATGTGTCTACAGTAATGCTTCAGAATAAAGTCCAGAATAATATGGATGACCAAGACCCACTTTTTCATGGTCACTGTGGCTGAGAACATTACATGTACACCCCCTGTTTAGTAGAGCACATATCCCATGGGCCCCTTGTGTTGCTTAAGGCTCCAGTGAAAAAGTCAGATGTCTGGAACTTAAAAGTGTGGTAAGTTAGTGAGGAGCAAATGCATATACATGTGTACAGGTTTTCATTGCATCCTTCATTATACACATGGTGGATTCTGATGTAATAAAATCAGGGCTTGAAATTAGAGAACTTTCCCAGGAACTCTACTGGCTAGTAAGCTAGAACATGCCAAAGCTCCACACCAGGCAACAAGAGCATTGAAAAGCCAGGATATATGTGCTGGCCTTCAAATGCTCAGTATTTAACAGAAGTGTTAACTTTTTCAGTGCCAAATTTTGGACTGTCAACAGCTTTTCTCAGTGCGCATTGGGTGCATTGTGCCCAATGCACCCCAAGAAAAGCTGTTGACCTGGGATATTCTCTCTGGAACTATAGGCATGCTGGTACTTGAATGAAAGGTCTTTTAACGAGGAAAACTAATCTGGGATCTTTATGACATTTCAGACTAGTTTGAGATAGGTACATTGACTTTAGTCATGATCGGCACTGAAAGAGTTAAAGCCCAGCTGAGCATTGGAAGGCCAGTCTACTCATGAGCATCCACATTAAAACTGTTGAAAAATGACAACCTCACAAACCAATTACAGTGTTACCCTGTAGATTAGCCAGCCACAGATTGCTCAGTAATTTGGGGTGTCAGGTTTCCACAAAAGTGGAATTACGAACCAAAAATGGAAGAGTGAAATCTAAAATGGAATTTGCTTTCTGTGAAAATTGCAAATATAACCTGCACATTTTAGAAAAAAATGAATTTTAGTCATACCAAACTTGTCATGTTAGCCCTTTCTTTATAAAACCTTACCATTCTGCACTAAGTATCTGATCTGTTGCCCAGAGAAAGGGGAGAATTGTCAGAATTATTGAGAGCTCAAGGCATGTTTGCTGCTACACAGAGGCAAGGTATGAATCTGTTGTGGACTTCATGAAAGTGTGTGTAGGAGTCGATCTGTGACTGTATTGTATTTATTTTGAATTTGCAAAGATGCCCGGATTAATGATTTATAATCCTGGTTTATGTAGTTTGCTGGTTCTAATTAAAAGTGCTCCAATGTGATAATCAATATGAAAAAAAAAGTGGAATTACCACTTTTCAAAAATAGAAAAAAAGGAGTTTTAAAAAATTGAAATCTGACAGTATTTGGTGTGAATAGGGAAATTAGGAATAAAAGGTTTCTGTATCCCTCCCGTAGAGGACACTGCAGTCAGGAGGGCTGCAGTTGTATATATTCCCATACTGTTCATTGTAAAATTTAACTGAATAGTAAATCTAGTTGTGCAACTTAAGTGATTCAGGTAATTTTATTTCATTACCTTCAAATATAACAAGTTTATTGATGGTTACTTGAACATGCAATCCAATAGGGATACACAACTGTAGCCGTCAAGAAGTTTGTGTATTGTACTATTGGGTTGTGTATTGAGCTGGATACACATTAAAATGCCATTGTGAATCCTTATATTTTAAGCCCTGTACATGTTGCCTGCATGGACAGACCAACTCCCTCTGCTATAATTAACCCTGATTTTTTATAGGTACAACCACAGTAGGTACCTCATCAAATATCTTTGCACCTAAGTTTTATTGCCCTGTTAAGCAAATTATTGCTTGTCCATGGCAGACCCTTCAAGTGGGGTTAAATTTGTATGGCTTTAGTGTCAGAAAAAAGAATAACTCCCATTTTGAGAAGTGTCGAGCTTAGCAGGCAAGTGTAATGGATATAGTGCCAGTCAAGTTGAGACAGGTATACAAAATGATGCATTATTTAAAGTTGGAGAAAAGCATGCTTTGCTTGCAAGATTCTATGCATAGAATTTAAGTTTTGTGTTTTGAAATGTTACAAGCAGGTTGAACAAGTCCTGATTCAAATACATGTGAAAGGTCCACTTTGTAGGACTTTCCATCGCTTGCTAAACAAACCAGGTTTTTTAAATCTGCTTAAAACTTGTGAGTGAAGTGGAGAATATGTAGTCCTGGTCCTTAGCAGACAAGACCTTCCCCCATTCTATACGGCCTCTCTGCAATAATACTGCAAATTCACTTTATTTCACTGTACTTTCATTTATTTCCCTGATGGCACCAAATCAGGAAAATAAAAACACAATGAAATAGTATTTAAACATATAGGTTTAATGGGAACTGTGTTGGTGAAATTAAAATTTCAGAAACAATGAAAATTTAAACACATGAAAATAAGTACCTTTACAGTTAAGAGGCCATAAGAAAGGTGACCTATGAGACTGCATGTATGTTTTAAATGCCACACTTTCTACTGGAAAATTAGCGTATTTTACATTGGTGGACTTTGACAAGAAAGGTATATCAGGCAAAGTTTTGTTTTGACAAGAAATGTGTGTGAGAAACCTTTCATCATGTTTGTGATACATGGAAGTTTCATATTTATTCAAATCTTTCTTCGTATTTGATTAGAAGCAGGATGATTGTCATTGTGGGATGATACTGCTGTGGGGAGTGACCCAGATGGGATGCTTGCTTGTAAAAGGACACCTGGTTATTGTACGTTACGGCTCCCTGCTTCATTCTACCTGTCTGTATAAATAATTACCTGATTTGATTGTCAGGTTTATTCATCATGTCCTCAGGGCATATGTTTTGATTCTCCCTAATGACAGTCTTCATGCACATAGACCTGTTATGAAATGTTTACAGTTTTATATGGCTTTTATAACTATATACTTTATTGCTTTCATTGATGCTTTCAGCTTTTGAATTTGTGGTATTTAATGAAGTGCCTGTAACTCCTTTGCAGTATGTATAATCATGCTATAAATAGGTGGAAACAAAACTTTACTGCTATATAAATGTGATATGATTTTGCTGGAGCCAGACTTGTTCAGTTTTGATTTATAATTTGCTAAAATGAGTCTGAGATTTTCATTCTTTTTTGTTGTTGAAAGAGTCCACATTCCAAGTTTTAAGCAGAATTTTGCTGGTAGTCTAGCAGCTAATTGCTAAGTTTCATCGTGGATAGGCGACTCTCCATGGCTACATGCTTAGTAGATTTGGCTTTCACAACAGGTGCAGACAAAATGCACATAAATACACATGTATTGTTATTTATATTATTGTTGATAAAGTTTTCATGTTTTCAAGATTTAGTCTCTGCAACATCAGAGTGCAGACAAAATAAATGTGACACAGACTGTGTTGGAGCCAGACTTATTCAGTTTTGATTTATTACTACAATGAAACTTTGCCATAAGAAACAGGAGCCCCATTAATTTTCCATAGAGGGGTCTTACTGATTTTTATGACCAACATGCAGGAGGCTTCCAGTATTTTCACAAGAGTTAACATTTCAAGTTTTGAGCAGAATTTTGCGTGTAGTCTAGTGGCTTGCTAACTGCCAAGTCCCAGGCTTAGTCCATGTGGCTCTTAACAACAAGCCTAGACCAAATACACATGTATTGTTATGTACATCATTGTTGACAAAGTTTTCATGTTTTGAATATTTAATGTCTGTGACATCGGAGGGCAGTCTGCAAGCATTAACTGTTAACAGAAGACAAAATCAGCCTGATTTTTTCTATTTGGATTTTTTTTTTTTATCTCAGATGCTTATATTGTGTCATTGTAGGTGTGATCCTACAGATAGCTGTCAGATAGTCTTTATGATTTTTGATTAGGAGAATCTGTATGAATACTGAACAGTAGTAACAGTTGTAATTTGTCCTACTTTTTAATGCTACCTGGTAGTACAATACTGAGTACATGTATGTATGCATCTACATATGTGTATGTATGTATATATGTATATGTATGTGTAGCATCTGTCAAGTCTATACCTTGTAGTAGCACAGAACTGTGTACGTGTGTGTAGCATACCAGTCAGATCTGCATGGCAGCATATTTGAGTATGTATGCTGACTGCTGCGTGTTAAGCAGATCTGTTAGAAGGCCATGTATAGACAATGTGCATTTGATCTGTATACTCATTATGCTCATATCCTGCATTGACAATTACGCCAGGTGTGCCAAGTGATATTTAAATTTCAGCTCTTCCTACTTTAATATATAACAAATCTGAAAAGTTCTGTGTGATAGATTGTAACTGCAGCATGGAATTTGGCATATAATGGGGATGGCAAATGTCATTAAAATGGGGGACGAGTCCAGCAATCTGTAAATCCATGAACAAAGGTTGTAACAGCATTGATTTTACAATCCCTCTGTAATCCAGTGGTTTTTTGTCTTCTCATAAATTTTTGCCTTTTCTGTGAAGGGTTGTACTTCAGTGGACAGGAATATAAGTGGTCCCAGTTGCCCCACTTTGTAGAGAAGTGTGACCATTTCATACTCAAAGTGCACACAGGTGGTCTTACTAACCCCACTTTGTGGGAGAAATGCGACCATTTCATACACAAACAAACACCCCAATACACAAAAAAATCAAATCGGAAACAGTTCCCCCAAATAATCTAAAATAAATTCCATTATTTTCCCTCCATGTTTATTCATTTTGAAGATCAAAATATTTACCCCTGTAGTTTTGATAGAAGACCAAATATATCTAAAGTACCCCCAAAGTATTGCACTGCATTTACCCCCTCTCATACATATTACATACCAGTCAAGTCTTGCCAATTTGGCAGTATGGTGTTCTGTTTTTAGAACTTGACAGAAATTGGCCTCTTTTGAACAGTCTTCCACAGGTAAAAATGTGCTTATATTATTTATTGGTTCTTAAAAATGTTCCAACTTCGAACAGAAATTGTCCAGATTTCTGGTGGGATGATTGCAACTGATATGATATGGTCAGTTGTATTGACATGTCAATAGGCTAAGAACTGTACAAACCCTTACAGCATTGTCAAAAATAACTTGAGTTGAAAAATTCTCAAGAAAAATTCTGACTTTAAATAGTTTTGATAACCTTTTGGCCCCAAGTCAAGTCATATTTATCATGGTGACACTTTCAACCAGGGCCTGGTATGAAGATTAATGTCTGAAGACTGTGAGTGTTATCCTGGCAGGACAATAAGCGACAATGGGTTGTTTTGCACCATGTAACATTTAAATGTACATAAACCTATTTCACAGTAACCCTCTAAGCTCATGTTCCAACAAGCAGTTGGTTTTGTGGTGCTTTAAGTCACTTTTTATTTCACTTTAATCAGGGTACATATTAGACATTCTTGTAACCCTTTTGAAGAAAGCTAGCTTAATGCCCCAGTTGCATGTGTGGCAATAGGCATGCTTAAAATTGTCAAAATTCCAGGATTTATGGATGTTCATATGAGGGTTTTTACAGGTGAACGAAAAGAAATGTAGGTCAGCTAGTTGGAGGAATTGTTTAAGCTCCTGCACACCGCGCTTCATGACGTGCTTCACTTTCACAATGGCTCCAGTGCAGGATCATTGATCACAGTGTTCTGTGCTAAACAGACCTCAAAAGAATGTGTACGACATTCAAAGAAAACATTCTGGTGTGGATAGGAGTATTTTATGGAGCTTGTGTGTCTAGTGATTTAGCAGACGATAAGTAATTTTGTCTGATCAATATAAATATATTGTAACTGTTATGAGAAGAGGAGAGATGAAAGTATACTATAGGACATGGGTTATCTGTTTTGGCAGGTTGCAAGTACGCTTCACCTGACATTCAACTGGAAGTGTGTACGTACCCAGGAGAGGCCCGTTGTGGCCGTGGTCTCTGAAGACAGGCCACAACAATGGTGTTTAGCCTATGGCTGTGGAAGAGACCCCTTGTTGCATCTGGTACGGGCCTGGCCTATCCCCTCGTGTGTCTTGTGCTGGTGTTGTCTTCTGTACATATCAAAGGTAAGTGAACGCTTCATCTTGGTGATTGAAAAATACATGAAGTAGGAACAGAGGCTCCAACTGCTGGTGTACAGGAAGCTGGAGAGAGTTGACAACATTGGCATTAAACAGGAGCCCCATTAATTTGGTATGGAGGGGACTGAGTGATTGTTATCATCAACAAGCAGGAGATCTGCTCCTAGGTTGGGGGAGTTGGAGACTTGGTCAGAAGTGTTCAAAATGTGGTACATGTGGAACAAACAGGGTTGTGCAATCAAGGGAGATCCAACCCTTCCTAATTGAATATCCCAACAGGAACTGAAAGGTATTTTTGTGCCCGATAACATGAAACTGTGCACTGAAGTATGGTGACTTGACCACTTTCTTCATCAACTCCATTGGAACTGTTTGTCATTAATTTTTAAAATTGAAAATTATCCCCAAAAACACATTCATGAAAAAAAAATGAGAAGTTGGTGTGGGATACAAGGAGTTCCATAGATGAATCATGGACACATACTACAGAGCCCCCCCCCCTCCCCCCCTCCCCCCTCCCAAACAGCAAGCTGGATACTATACTAGCCTGCTGTTTCTTTTCAACAAAATGTTATGATTGAGATCAATAAATAGTGGGCCAAACAGCTTACAAGGAAGCCTCAAATACTCTGAAGGTTTCATTGCACTTAAAAGTTGCCCCACCAGGTCTATTTGACACACATGCTACTTATTTATGGCCAATTGATTTAACACATTTCATATTGAGATCAATTCATGATACAGTGTTCCCTTTTGCTAATACTGGGGTCTACAATCTCATATAGAGTTTACTATACAAAGTTTTCTTAGAAGGAGATAATTTTTGATATAGGTCTGTATGTGGAGGTATGCAAATAGTGCATAGGTTTGAATGGGAGTTTTGCATGTTCATAGTAAATAAAAGGGAGCCCTTTAGTAACAATGTTTGGGCTGTAATAAAGAACCCACCTGCTACTAGACAGAGGGTGATGTGAAGAGGGTGCACTGTACTTGCATTCACATCTATGATGTCGTTCTAAGTACAAAAGGAAGAAATCTTTATGTCAGGGTAGGTACAATCAGTGACGTTTGTATAGGCTTGTATGTACAAATTCCGTTGCTCCAGGAGTTGAAGGAACTCAGAACATCCACATAATGGCTTTATTGACAAGCAAATTGTGCTTCATTTTCAATAATGTCATATCAGCACGTGTATGAAGTTTGCTCAAAAGATAGTTTGGCACATATTCTATCACCACTTAGCTGGCTCTACAAAACTATTGTAACTGAATTGTGAAGTGTGGCATTGCTCATTGAAGTAGAGTATCCTTGCTACTAGCTAGCTGTCCAGTGATCCTGGTCTTGGATACTGTGTGTTGGACAGGAATTAGTTCTGGTCAGATGGGCCTCCAAGATGTTAAACTGTTACAGTTATTGTTTAAAACCCTCCTGTTAATCTCACAACAGACAGGACTCCAACAAGTAGTCTTTACTATAATACACCTGGGTCTCAAGGGCAGTCAGTGTTTTCATTCACTCCCAAGTGGGAACTCAGTACCCCCTTCAAAGCATTATATAACCCCTCCTCCTGAAATAAATTTAAAGGGTTTGAGGTCAGATTAGTTTGTATACAGTTGTCCCTCCTTTGAGAGACCGCCCCTAGTGCCACCCAAAAGGTGGTCACATAAAGCAGGTGGTCCCTCAAAGGAGGTATAAATAACATGAAAAGTACTACAGAGAGACCTGACAACTGTGGTCTCTCAAAGGAGGTGGTCTCCCAAAGGAGTGGTCTTTCAAAGGAGGGACTACTGTATACACATGTATATTATTGCTGAAAATCAGTTCTGCTTTTCTGAATTTTGCTCCGTGTGATTCCTTTCTTTTCTGGAAGAAACACTGGCCGGCAATATCAGCAGCGTTGTAACTTGCTGGGCAACCCTAAATCATTTCATGTACTTGATGTGCATGTTCAGTAGCTGATGTGATGAACATATGAATATTGGTGCAAGGAGAATTAAAGTGTCAGCCATGTATGTGTTGCAGATTCTGTCTACATGTACATCAAGACATACTTTTTTTTCAGAGCAAAAATTCAGGGGCGTCAAAATATGCAATGACGGGCACAAGACTCTTAGGGAACATGCAAAAACTAACAAAAAAATCCAAAATTCTGAGAAACTCTTGGAATGGGGAGAGGGGGTCAAAGACAAAATTGTAATATTACCAGTGTTTTGCATAACAATAAAATTAACAATTTTATTTTCCGGCAGCAATATTTTTTTGTTAGTTTGACATCTAGCACTAAGCAGCAAAATTGCAAATGCAGATAAATTAGCCTTGCTTGAATAATGATGATAGTATATTCAGGTATTGGTATTTTTCTTAGTGTGATATTTGCAAATGCAGATACACTATCCTCATCTGTGAGGTCTGCATAACCAGGTCAAAAATGGTGATGGTGAAGAAGCTGTTTCAAAATTTTTTTTAACCTTTTGTTCTTTGTATGATTGTGTGTATTTTAGCATAGAATTATTCGAGTGTCAGTGTGCTCTGTGTTTGTACAAATCATAAAATTACCAGAGGACATGTCACCATTTTTGGTTCTCAATAATTTTTTGATTGTGTAGATGACTGCGCAGTGTTCGAATTTCACAGTATGATTTTTATAATATAACAGTGAAACAGGAAACAAATGTCTCCTGAATACAAGTTTGGATTTTAAGGGATTATTTTATGCAGAAACTTAATGCATCCTTGCATCTATAATATGTATTTGGGAATAGCAGCATTATAGCATATGATTGACAGTATTGAATAAAAAAAATCCTGCATGCATGTTTTTTTTTGGGGGGGGGGGGGAGAAAGGTTGGTTGGTTGGGTTTTTTTTCCTGCATCAGTAGAAAATCTATGTCTTGAAAGGCCACATGACTCAACAAAACACTTACCTTTCCCAAACCTTTTTCGTGACTGTGGAGCCCTGGATGACTCCCATTAGCCATGTATCATGGTAGGTTGAATGGTAGACTTTCCAAAAACTTGGTGATTTTGGAATGGGAAGGGGCATAATCATATTCATTATCTTTTTTGAATGTTGAATAGGTGGGTTTTTTGTGCACGTGTACATGATCTGTTAATAAAGGAAACTGTATGCTGTGTACTGTGTACGACTTAAATTCAAATTTTTTAAATGAAACCGATCATGAAAGACTATCTTTGGAGAACATACATTATTGTTCAATCCATGAACTGTTACTGTATTGAAATACTGTAAATTGTTTTAATTTGCTGTATTTCTATTTTTGCTCATTTGGATGATGTCACCAAGCCATGCATCCCCCCCCCCCCCCCCCAAACTATAGTACTGTCTCATTGATTTGATAGGAATTATGTTCAAAATAGTGAAATTAAAATTCATGTAATGTCTGAAATGCAATACTGTGAAAATTTATGCACGCAAAAATAAGTACATTCACAGTTGACTGTTTTCTTAACTCATGTGACCTAAAAACATTGCCTTTCTGGCTAGGATTGATATGACACTTCATGTCAGCATCAAAGGGTTTCCATCGTACTGTAGGACTGCACAAAATTGCGTATGATGTGGACCTGTGAGTGCCCCAGGGCAATACAGCTACAACTTTTTGTACATTTGCCTAAGGTCTGTAGTTTTGAAAAAGTTAAGATTTATCTCTGAAGTACCTGGACCATGGTGGTCAACAATTATGTTTGTTCAGATAGTAGATTAGTATTGTTGAAAGACAACTTTTAGTTAATCTACAGGAGACTTGAGTCAACAACTTTCCTCTATATATTATACTCTACTTATATTGCACCCATAGTGTGCTGGGTAAAGCTGAGGACAAGACAGACAGTAAATTGATGTTGATGAAGACAAAGAAGCAAACAACATATACATGTACATGTATATACAACACCGAGAAGTGCGTGGTAATTTTAACCCTTTCCTGCTCAAATAGCTCAAAAAAGCAACCAGATGTAAATTGTTATCCGCCTTTTAAACATTTTTACTTCAATTTCTCATCACTAGAAATTTTCTTTTGCTGAGATTCGTATGCAAGGCCATGATGGCATGTTCTATAGGTTCCCTTGGCACAGGTTGGGTGCAATGTGCCCAACCTGTGCCAAGGAAGGCTATGGATTCAGTCATGCTCTGACAAGGAATGGGTCAATGGGAAAAAGTTGCATTGTAATACATTGGCATAAGGTCTGTCAAGGTAACATGTTGGTGTCCATGTGTATAACAGGCTAAAAATGTGACTGTTGTCTAAAATTCAGCTTATCAAATAGGAATTCTGTATGAACAGACTGATGAAAAATATCAGCACAAACAGTATGCATGCTCAGCTCCAGGAGGAGAACAATTCCTTGTCATTCACACGTTTAATTCACTTGGACCTTTATCTTGTGGATGCTGATCGTACATTCCTGATGAACTAATTAATCACCCTAATCAAGAAATATCTGGGTGTATCCAAACACCCTGGCAGGACATGTGTCTGTCATATTGGTTATGTAGGCAGAATACTAGTTAATTAGCAAGAAGGTGAACCACACTGACCACGTCAACAGGTCTTTGGCTGTGTCTCAGTATGTGTGCACAGTGTGTCACTGCATCATGATCCAGGCTGCAGTGTTTTAGGTACAAACAGACCCAGCAGGCAGGTAAAAATAGTAGTTCACGTCACTGGATGGCAAAGTTGTGTTGGCAGGAAAAGGGAGTTTCAGAACTGTTTCTGTTTACAGCTGTCTTTGGTTCTTTTTTAAACTTCATGAACATTACTGGCAAGCAAATTCAGGGACAACATGTTGGCATATGACTATGTTTTAGAATATAATACATGTACACAAATCTGTAAATTTCTTCACATGAAGTAGTTTTCATTACGTCAGCTGGTTCATATTTTAATGCAGCAATGATTCATTTTAATAGCCTTTCGGCTGGAATCAAGCGTGATTGTGGTATTTTCATGAATAGTTTGGTACACATCTTCTGCACCACTTGGTATGTTTGGTACAGCCTTGTTCATTAATTAAACCAACTAAAACAGCACAGCAGGTAACATGACTGCCCTTTATTTGTATCTGAGAACCAAGAAAACATATACATGTGTGCAAATATTCACAATACAATCTTACTTTCAATGTTCTGGAAAAAAAATCTTAAATTACCAATCATCAAATGCTGAAAATAAATAGCAGGTGGGGCAGATCGCCGAGGTAGTTTTAACAAAATTTGGGGCAATGTTGTCAGACGTTATTAAATTTATGAGCTTAGACAAGGCAAAAGGCCGTTAAGTCTAGAGGCTGATGTCCGACCGGTTTCGTTGATTTATTCAACTCGTCAGGGACGGTTAGGAAGACTGCCTGCGCCCTTTTATACCTATTTGGAGTTACGCTTGTTGTTACGTTAAATTTACATTATAGTAAGACAAAATTGAATAAAAAAAGTTTCCTGTGGACCACCCTGGTGAATTTGTTCCTGGCCAGTAGGGAGGCAATTAAAGGGGAAAAAAGGACCTGTTTTGATTAGAACAATGTTCATGTATTACAACAATAAACATACCCGACATCCTCTGGTCACTTACAGGTAATGTACAATTTGCAAGGTCATATTGTATTTATTTGCATTTGTCAGGTACTTGTAATTAAATCTCATTCCGCCAGGTTTGGGGGGTCATGTTAAAAGTGTGGATTTTATCTGTAATGCCAATGCAATATAATGTAATGTACGTATAATGTAATGCTCTTCGCCGGCAGAAAGCTGCAGTGGGGGGAAAAAATCCCTCTTCTTGACTTATTTGGCACATGAGGTCCACAGGAAACTTTTTTTTTTCTGTGGCCTAGGGGTTAAATGGGTGGCAGTAATCAAAGGTGGGCATAGTTTGCTTCTATGTACAGCAAGTATAGAGGCATTTATTGAAATTGGAAGCACTCTAAATTGTTCCTGAAATTGGTATGAATATGTCTTTGAGCCTGATATGTGGTGCCATGATGGAATAAGTTCATGAATATTCAACACACCAAGCAGTCACAAAGGTGTGGTAATTAAAGTTGTTAGACCGTGTATAAAGAGAGTTGTTGAACAGGATGGATGCATATGTATACAGTCAAGTTAATCAACTACATTATTATTCAAAGCCCCCATTCTCATTGATGAAATTTAGACCAGACAACTCCTGGTGAAAATAAAACTATCCCAGTATTATGACCTTTGTCATGAAATGGGTAACATACTCAAAGCAGTTGTTACTTTAATTAAACCATGGAGCCTGTAACCTTAGTTAGAGGCTCCATGATTAAACTGCAAAGTGTACCACCCTGGTCATTGCTATGCTTGATTGAAAAACTCGTTTACTTGTAATTAATAGTTAACAGTGCATTCAGACATCACAGGGGTGGTACATCTAGCTCCCTATGCTTCCTCACAAAGGCAGGGACCTGCCATTGTGGTTTCATGTATCATCTGTTGCGCATTCCATGTTCCCTTGGCCACCAGAAGAGTCCTCATCTCCCTGTAACACTTTCCTCTCCAGTGTTTGCTTGCTGAGCAGACCAGGCTGTGTGTATTCTGCAGTTTAAAACATTGAGTTTGGTCTGCTGAGAAGGCAACCAAAGTGTGCACAGATATTGTAAGTGTGATCTCTTCCCATACTTTCCCGCATCTTGGTGCATACTTCTCAACAAATGCCCTGTAATCCCCAGTTAGACTGAAAGGCCCGGGAGTCTGGCCAGCAGGGCAAGGGTTACATCTGCCACCTTTCTGTGAGCCTTTCTTCGCTCAGTTCTATCACAGCCAGCTATACAGTGGAAGGTGTACCTGGCACACAACTACTGATGTTGTCCAGGGTGATCTGCTCTTTGTGGTCACAGTTTTGAGGACTTCAGAGTGAATTACCTGTGCACAGTGAAAGGTCACTTGTGGTATATACATGTATGGCCACATACAGCTGGTCATGCTGTGCTTCCTTCTTGCACATAGGAAGGAAAAACCAGCCGTATGAATTGGTAGTACAGAGTCTGTGGCTTCAGTGGTATCCAGAGCAACGTCACAAACATCTTGTAAGTGCATATATTCGAAAAACAAAGTAACTTGAGCTTTAGCATATAAATTTATCCAGTTGAACAGAATCCATGGTATACACTGGTACCACCTGTTCGTATTCAATTTGTATGTTGATGTTTTCCACAAAAATCATCTGCGTCAGTGCCCCTATGCATTTTGATAACATTAGAAATCCATAATGTGCTGCTGCTGCTGCTCTGGTGAAGTTATAAAAGCCTTCTATGCATCACCTTCAAATGGGATGATAAGTGTAACATGAACTGAGATCAAGACATGATAAGTGTAGTTGAACTGAGATCAAGACAAGATAAATGTAACATGAACTGACATCAAGACATGATTATTATAACATGAACTGAAATCAAAACACTTGGTGTTTTGGTAATATTAATGATGCTGAAATACTTTAGAATTTATGGGAAAATAGTTGCCCTGATCCAGTTATTTCTTACCCTTTTCCTGGTTCATATTTAGACAGAGTTGAAAGATTTCCCAAGGCACACTGTGGGCACATTGTACCCAGAACATGGTAAGGAAAGGTGTTGACCTGGTACATGGATTTTGTGGAATATTTGTCACAAACTTCATGGAACAGGTCAAATTTGAGCAAAATGGGGAAGCAGATCTTTGACATTTTGTACATCCAGGTCACGCTTTGGGGCGCATTTTAAGCAGGAAAGGGTTCAAATCAAATCAATTTTTAATTTAAATGCAGGTTCACTTATAAAGCTGGTAAGAATAATTATTGTTCCTTTTTTCTTCTTTAAAATATGCTAAAGGGTAGAACTTAAAAAAGGTTCATGGTCAGTACACTTGTAATACAGATTCCTTTAATTAAGTATTATCAGTCAGGTTTCAAAATTTGAAAGTATGGTTTGCGTGGAAGCATATGAGATGGAGTTGTGTAGCATGCTACTAATTGCTATTGGTGTGCTTAAATCTGTTACCTATTGACAATTTGAGAACAGTATTGTAACACTAAACAATGGAAAAATAAACAGAAAGCAAAAATCTGTGGGGATCAATCATAATGCAGTTTACTTTTTAGCTACATTTGCCTCATGACTATTAAAGTGTATTATGTTCAGCCACCTTACTTACATTCATAAATTTTCGATACTCCATTTCATTGCTTCACTACCCATGTGTAAAATGTGAAATGTAATAATTTTATAATCTCAAAGATACCAGTTTTCAAAAGATTTTTATCTGAGTGCTTTAGTAGCCATAAATATATTAATGTTCTATTAAGTTATACCCTTTATACAGTTATGCCAGTATATATCCTGAACATACATAGTATTCAAATATATGTGAGCCAACTGTGTGTGAATTATGCTTAAAATACTATCAGGCTCAGTGGGGGTTGAGATATTCTAGTTAATAGTGTGATTAAAAAAAGAAAAGAAAAATAAGAAAAAAAAAAGATATTTTGGAATGCAAACATGTTGCAACTGGGTAGTTTGTAGACTGTATGAAAGACTATGAGATGTGGAAATGTCCCATTTTCCTGTGCGATTGTTCCTGCCAGTTACCTGCAAGCAAACACTAGAAACGTGCAGGTGAGCTGTTGTTTGAAAGTGGCAGGTACATTCTTTGTGGCATTACTGCTATGTTAAATAAGTGCATTGAATTTCAGCAAACAACCTGCATAGCTATAATTGAAATGTTATGATAGAACCATTGTGGAACAGCTCAGGTGTGGAATATGTGAAATAGGTTGAAGTGGACATAGTTTGAACTGTTTGCATAATGTGCTATTATCATGAAATGCCTAGTATAGTTTGTGCTGTTCATGTAATGATCCAGAAAAAATATCTTTTTTTTTTTTTTTTTTAATGTCTGAGCTGCAGATATTTGTGAAAGTGTAATCAGAGCTGAGTTATTTCTGCTCTGGAGGCAGTAAGTAAAAAGTACAATATTTAGCTGGTATTTACACTTTTGATATATTCATATAACCGGCAGTGACATGATTGTCTATGATAACAACTTGGGAAAGTAAACATGCTACATGGTTGTTGTATTGGTATTTTCATCTGTTATTTCTGTATTGTCATGCCACAAACAGGAAGCTAATGTAGCAATTGTTGTTTTTTCTTTCGTTCTTTTTTTTTTTTGATTTGAACAACACAGAGCACAGTACTGTTCAGACATTTTGTATTGCAAATTTATCTTCTTTTTTTTCTGACTTTTTTTTTTTTTTCAAACAGAACTGGTTCATAGTGCAGTATGTCTTACTCTGTAAATTTCACCTGTCCTGTTTGGTCATGCAGCAGAATTTGTCCGCCAGATTCTCTGAATTCACAATGTGCTGTCTCGCAGAGCAAACTGGGTGAGTGTATTGTGTCTGGTGTCTTGTGTTGGAAATGTAAATTTGCTCACAAACAAATTCCAGTGAAATGAAAAAAGTGCACGTTTTCGGTAGCTCATTGTGCAGGGAGAGCACAAGCCTCGGATGCACCACTACAACGTTTTTTGTTGTTGTTTTTTCGAAAATTTGCTAGGAGTAGGAATGTTTTATGTGACTTTCCTCTGCCCTCCCAGGTTTTTATTTTGTAAGCCTACACTTAGAAGGGTATTAAAAGCACCATTGTTTTTACACACTTCAAGGTGAGATTCGTTGGAGTCACTATGTGGTGTTGTGTTCATAGACAGACATTCAAGTAAATACCAACACTTTCTGTGGAGTGTGGAGAGATGGCTCTGCGCAGGCATGGGTCAGCAAAGGTTAAGTTACAGCCCATTGTGTCAGCAAAGCAGGCAAGTTGGACATCTGTGCAGTTCATTCTTGAAGTCCCAAGATCTACCTTGGCTACTGTAAATTGCTTTAATTTTGCTGCATTCTTATTTTTGTTTATTTTGCTGATGGCACAAAACTGTGAAAATATAAAAAAACATTGTGAAATAGTATTTAACATTGTTGAATAGGAGATTTGCCCCAAATCATGAAAATTGTGAAATTAAAACAACAGTGAAATGTCAAAAATACAAAAACCATGCAAATTTAAACAAGTGAAAAAAAGTAATTTACAGTATTTCAGTGCTAATCATGACTAAAGCTGTGCTAATCTGAATTGCTATAATAAATCAGATTCAGATTCATTGTGGAAAAAGCTTTTCATATAAGTACCATCAAGTCTGTATTCCAGTGAAAATAGAAACAGTCAGACAGTCCAGGTCACAGGTCAACAGCTTTCTTAAGTCCTTCTGATTGTTACTATTACCCCCAAAGCTTGCTTTGGAAAGTCGTTGTCTTGATCAGATTTTAATTTAGTACTAAAAGGGTTAAAGGGCATATGATTGTGTGCATAAGGAAAAGTATTGAAGAATTGCATAATGAAATGAGAAATGATGAAATAAGTGGTAAAAGATACCCACCAAAGATCCTTAATATTGTATTGTGTTTACAATACTGCGACAGATGGGGACATAGAGCTATGTTATACATGTATATGGTTACACACAAACCACCTGTATATGGAGCAAGCCACATCACATCTGTCCAACCAGCTTTTCATCAGTGTAATCAACTCTTCCATCATTATGGTATGCATCAGTATATAACAGGCTTGGGTGATTCATCATGCAATATTAAAAATGGAACTCCTCTTTTATTCAATTTATCCCTCACACATGTTAGTTACTGAACTTGTGAAATTATCAGTGTATCAATCTGTAAATTATAATTGTTCACATTAAATTAAAAACAGAAAAAAAAATTTGGTTCAAAGGTAGATGACTAGAGTAATCTGTTGCACAGCCAGTTGTCATGCCAATATGTTGAAGTGTTTGACTGCTAATAATTTCCGCCTAGCCAAAGAACTAAATTGGATTAGTGTCTGAGCCTCCAAATCTGTTGATGCTGATCTATTATTTATGAAAAGAACTTAATTGGATTGTGACTCAGCAGGAAGGTATGGTGTATGTGTGTGGGCACATATATATATGGCTTTTCAGAACCTTGCAGGTGTGACTGGTACAGGTGTGACTGATCTGGAATATATAGATATATGTACATGGTACCTACTGGTCCATTTCTTCATATAACATACAGAGAAATCACAAAATGAGTCAAAAGTTACTGTCAAACATTATTATATGGTACAAAGTTGACACAAAACATGAAAGGGGGAAAAAAAGGAAGTTGTCATACCTGGACACATTGTGACATAAGTTACAAAAAAGGTGTCCATACATGTGGTGTTAACTGTTTTTATTTTAATAGAAAGTTGCCCACCTGATATAAAAAGTACCTTCACACCAGTTTTAAATTGGAATAGAGGGTCACTGTTGTGTGCAGGAAATCCTTTGGGTTTTGAAAGTTGGTATTCAGGAGAAAAAAATGGATGAAACAGAGTCAAAACAGATATGTTAACAGACTAGGAACTAAATGTGTTCTGGAGAGCCGTGAGTCCAGGCCTGGAGGAGCTTGCGTACATGTTTCTTAAAGTAACTAAGATACCATCTCCGCAAAACATTCAGAATCTATTGTTGACAGTAGTATTGGGGACTTAGAACTCAGTATCATTGTAAGCAAATAAGTGTATTATCTAGCCAGATGTGCCGTCCTGTGTGTTTTACATACTCAATTCTCAAAGCCACATGTAGACTTTAAGCAAATTTATTTTAGAGCAGATAGGAGATGCACATGCAGTTTTACGACAGAAAGGGGATTTGCACACCCCAAATGTTGCCTGACACTGTGAAGCACACCAATGACAGATTGGTCACACAACATTCTTTGAATAAGTATGCACGCAGGGGAAATATTGGTACATCAGTTAGATGTGGAACGAAAGGGACTTTTACAGGCAAATTTCAGTATTTTCACAATTTATGAATGTAGACTTGTCTGAACATCAGGACAACTTCCCTCCTCCACCAACCACTCCTGCCCTCTGCCAAGTTGGTACTGCACAGAAAATGCTGTGAAACCCCACAGTGTAAATAAAAAAAACCCCAAGCAATATTACTTAAAGTTTAAAAATCATAGATCATTATTTGATTTTAAATAATTTGAAAGATTCCTTTACGATTGTATAAATTTGTGTTCAGTATTAGTTTTGGATGATGTATTGATGGTGGAAGCAGGCCAGAAGGTGGATCTGTTAGCTGTGTCAACCAATCCAGGGTTCTTAATGTCTTGCGCTTGCTAATTGTTACAAGCGCAAGCCCATTCCATCAGAATTCCCTTATTTGTGGTGTATACAATGCATGGATGTATACCGTAATTAGTGGAGTCCTCACTGGAAGAGTGCAGTGGAAAATTACCTGCCGATCTACCAGGTGTGCAGCACATTACCCATATTGCCCAGCTGACCACAATGATCCATTGACTTTTGAGTTCCAAGTAATAGTCTCTTTAATATGTATATGGTGATGGTACATGTAGATATATGGTCTCCCTGACACACAGTGTAAAGATGACATATCTTGGCCATCAACAGTCATAATAAGTGTGTTAGATGCTGTTGCTTTCTCTTGCCAGGCTTTGGCTGTTTGTCAGTGGCTCAAGTCATTTAACATTTATTAGTTCCAGATGCCTTTATCACTGTCAGAAGTATGTCACAAGACATTGTCCTTTTACCAAATTATATCTGCCCTACCTGTCACACTTTTCAGCTCAACATACAGGGCCAAAATTTAGATAACAAGTTTCATGCCAATAGCTCCAGGCAACATCTGTTAACCAAATGTTAAGGAAAAATGAACATCACAGGTTTTGTTGTGAATTACTGAGAAAGGGCAGTCTCCATGTTTATAACTGTATGGCATGGAAGACTATTTTACTGTTGGGCTATGGTTCACAGCCTACTTTATACACATCATTTGTATACAGTGAAACCTGTCTTGAAAGACCACCTTGGGATGACCAAATTGTGGCCTCTCAAGACAGTGGTCTCTCATAGGAGGTACAAATAACAAGAAAAAGCAAAGCATGTTGAAAAGGTGGTCTTCCAAAGCAGGTGGTCTCTCATTGGAGTGGTCTCTCAAGACAGTGACCACTGTACAGGAATGTGCTGCTCTTGTGCTTTCCCTGGCGTAATTGTTTGCTGTATGCACATCATTTATATAGCCTCGGCCTAATGCCTTATAAGGAGGTGCTGCTGTTGTGTTATGTTATGTTTCACAGTTTGCTCATATGCTCTCCTGTAGAGTCTATTTAATACTGTTGTCAAGATAAACCTCAGAGCCCCCTGTTTTCACATCATTTTGTTTACAAGACTGTGCTGTGCCCCAACTGTTTCACAAGTCTTGTTTATTTACATGTATAATTGGTAAAAATTTAGTCTTCTACCCTAAATTTCCTGTCTTGTGACCCCCTGAAAAAGTTGCCAACGGACGCTGCTGTGTTTCAGTTGTGCTATACCTCACAGCCTACTGTATGCACATCACACACAAGGCTGTACCGTTATGCTATATGTTACAGCCTGATGTATGCATTATTTGTACACAAGGCTGTGCTGGTGTGCTATACCTCACAGCTTACTGTATGCACATCACACACAAGGCTGTACCGTTATGCTATACGTTACAGCCTGATGTATGCATTATTTGTACACAAGGCTGTGCTGGTGTGCTATACCTCACAGCCTACTGTATACATTATTTATACCAAGGCTGTACCGTTATGCTATACGTTACAGCCTGATGTATGCATTATTTGTACACAAGGCTGTGCTGGTGTGCTATGCCTCACAGCCTACTGTATACATTATTTATACCAAGGCTGTGCTGGTGTGCTATGCCTCACAGCCTACTGTATACATTATTTATACACAAGGCTGTGCTGGTGTGCTATGCCTCACAGCCTACTGTATACATTATTTATACACAAGGCTGTGCTGGTGTGCTATGCCTCACAGCCTACTGTATACATTATTTATTCACAAGGCTGTGCTGGTGTGCTATGCCTCACAGCCTACTGTATGCACATCACACACAAGGCTGTACCGTTATGCTATACGTTACAGCCTGATGTATGCATTATTTGTACACAAGGCTGTGCTGGTGTGCTATGCCTCACAGCCTACTGTATACATTATTTATACACAAGGCTGTGCTGGTGTGCTATGCCTCACAGCCTACTGTATTCATTATTTGTACACAAGGCAGTGCTGGTGTGCCATGCCTCACAGCCTACTGTATACATTATTTATACACAAGGCTGTGCTGGTGTGCTATGCCTCACAGCCTACTGTATTCATTATTTGTACACAAGGCAGTGCTGGTGTGCTATGCCTCACAGCCTACTGTATACATTATTTGTACACAAGGCAGTGCTGGTGTGCTATGATTTACAGCTCTGTGGGCCACAACCTTTGGCAAAGAACAAAGATTCAGACGTGAGAATGAATTTCATAAAATGGTTTTATAATATTTATTTTAATTTTTGCACATTTTGTGGTACTAATAAAAAGGAAGTGTTAGATTGATACCTTTATTGGGCACTAAATGCATTCTGAAAATTAAAATGTTTTAATTGATCAGTGCACTGTCAGCTTCAGTTCCAAAAATACCTTCAGATTATGTTCAAACTAGTTTTGGCTAATTTTCATTATGCAATCTTCTGATATGTTTTTCATCAAATTATGCAAAAGTGTCAGATTAAATTTTTAATGCCCCATTTTGATTAAAAAATTTAACAAAAAAATGGTCAAGTTGAACTCTTAGATGCCTGATGTTTGAAGTCTCTGAGACTTGATTACATTAATACCTGTAATTCAAGATCACCCCCACTGCCTTCAAAAGTGGTCTCATATATATATTGCAGGTGGTGTAAACATGCAAGTAAATTTTTGAGATTGAGTTTAATATCATGAAAAGGGCAGTCTTAAAAAGACACACGGTCCCTCATGACAGGCAATCTTGAACAAGTTCCACTATATAACATCCATGCAAAAATTACACTGCACAATAAAGTGAGATGTGATAAGACGCAGGGTGAGAATCTCGCTGTCTTCTATTGTTCGATTTTTACCTGGGAAATTCATGCAAGATGATGATGTTTGGTGGGCAGGAATTAAAATTTAAGCCAATAAGAAAGCAGCATGGTGATATTGATGAGGTTCTGACAGTTTCATCGATACCAAACATGCCTGGAACTGGCAAGAGAATCATACAAGGTTTGAGCCTGCAAAATATGCAATTTTACCACTATTTTGCAGATTTTGTTTCAGCGAATGTAGCAAAAACAATTGATTAGGTGTTTCTTTTGAAGTCTGTATGAATAAAATTGTCACATTTACGCAGCAGAAATTGTTTCTGCAGCAAAAACTTTACAGTTTGATTGACCAGAAATAAGCATATGATGTCTTTGTTCACATAAATAAATGTCCATGTGGATGACCTGAAGATCATGTTTATGTGGTGATCCCAAGATTAAATTCAGCGCGCTAGGCAATTAACCAAAAAAAAGTACATGTATATAAATACCAGAGGAAGGGTTAATTTCATGAACTCCCTGCTGAAGTGTCAGTAGCTGATCAGTGTAGCATGCCAGCAGCTTGAGCAGGTGATCGGGAAAGATCGTTGATCATTTGCATGCTGGGAAGTGGGGGTGTGCACAGTATAGGAGTGTGTGCGTGTGCTAGTTAGAATGAATATGGTACTTGTGCTTTGTGTTTTTTTTCCCCATCCGGCTCTAGCATTTCTGATACTTGCATAAGTAACTTTTCCTTTATTTATCTGTCTGTCTGTCTTTGTATCTGTCTGAGTGTCTAGTTCAGGTCTTAAGATTTTTTCACAGCTCAAAGTCATGTTGGCAGGGAACAATGATGAACAAAGCAAACACAGTTGTGAAAGTTACTATAAACTCTTTAATATCAGGTCATCTTCAGTGGCATCCAGCAGTAGACAACATTTTTGCTGTACTCAGAGTGCTACAGTAGTAATTTAAAAGTATGACTTGTTATTTGATAGGTTTGAAGCAGTTTTTATACTCGGTTGTTACTGTAGCTTTGTTGACCTTTCAAAGGCATTTGATAGGTTAGAAGTAGAATTTTTTTCACTGGTTCAGTACCCATTTCCACCCTTTCACATCAGAGCTTGCAAGAACTTGACTGGTATGTGGCTGTGAAGCGTTACCGTGATGTATACATGCATTGTACAAGATGATTTTGTTTCTTGGGGTGAACCGGAAGAACTGAATTCACCTAACATTACACGGTTGATCCAGCTTGTCCTGGGAACCGTGCCAAATATTTGGGGCATGTAAAGATCTGTGTTGGGGGCCTTGTCTTGTGCCCTACAAATGAAAGTTGTCAATATTGGCTGTCCAGGGTAATGGGTGCTTGTCTAAAGTGAAAGGTAAATAAAAAGTGCATCTTCATTAAGAAAAGAGATATGTCTGGATGAGGTAGTTAAACCATCAGTCAGTGCACCTGTACATTCATATAGTGTACAAAGGCATAGGAATATATGGATCTAGACTTATAATGCTTGAATGCTTGTTTCACCCAATAAGATTTCTGGAAGATCAAGTTTCATTGATAAAACTGTGATGGAGTTTTTTTATGCGCCACGCTGTCTCATCATTGCCTGCTGGACAAACCTTATAAGCTCATGATTCAAGTTTAAATATATCTCTCCCCTCCAGTATGCACGTGATCTGTGACGCACATATGCAACTATGCGCTTGAGTACATAGCTTTTCAAAATTGGCTGGTGTGCTTTTTGGCATAAATTGGTACACTGTACCTGCTGTGGGCTTGTGAGGCTTGCTTGTAGAATGTATAAAGGCAGGTTTTTCAGAGTAAATCAAGCATGCATACATGTACATGTATGTTCTGTAAGGTTACGTATCCATCTCCTCTTGACCAATATCTCACTTGCCATCTTTCTAACACATGTAATTAAACCATGCCCATGTTTAAAATATATGCTTGACTTAATGTAGCTGATACATCAGAGTGTGTAATTTCTGCTGATGTATGTTCAAAATTAACAGAGACTTTGGGTGGTATCCAGAAAATCTCAAAAAAATGTTGCCCAATTAACTACATAAAAAAAAAAGATAAACCAGTAATTAGTCTCAGTCGAGGCTTTAAGCAGGACTCTACAATTTGTTTCAAAGCCCACTTCTCCCATGACAGGCACCTCTATTGGTTGCATGCTGTTTCTTTCAAATTTTATGTATCCTGCATTAATTAATAGCTGTCCCAAAGAGAGGCAAAAGGACATGCAAAAAGGGGTCTTTTCTTGTAAAAAAAATCCTTTTTTACGTCAATCAGGTTGGGAAAAAAAGTTGAGCACTGATCATCGAGGGACTTCTACAGGCATCATTGGGATAGGTTTCTAAATTATCCCAGATTCATCCTTTAAGATTTGCAAGGCCAATGTTTAAAATGTGGCTAAAATGACCATATGAGAGGACAAATGACTTTCAAGGGAGGGTTTGGCATCATGATCAAAATATTTGTTGAGTCAAGATTAAAGAAAAAATTGATGAAGGCAGTAAAAATATGCTGCATTCCCATTTATAGGAGGTATTCATATTAACTGGGAGCCTGTGCTGGCACCTAGACTACAGAAAAGCACTTGAAAGAAAGAAGGGCAGATTCATGTGATAACCAAGTGAGCTTCTATGATAAAAGTCACAACTCCAAAACTTAAAGCAAAAAGCTGAACATTTACCCCAACTGATGCATCAAATGAGCCACGAATGTCAAATGCGGTCTAATCTGGCAGTGCACGCCCAGCGGAATTGTGAGTACAACGGGGAAATGTGTTTGTATCCGGGGACAATTTTCCCGTTTTACGCAGTTTCCGGATGTTAAAACCATGTAACTTCCGTGGCGTACGCTGATGAAAAGCTGTTTGTGAGTTTCAGATCGTATTTAAACATGTTAAGTGTGAGGTAGAAGGTTAAAATGTTGTTTGTCATATAGATTAGGTTATAAGGAACACAGACACATATGGTTTTACCACAGCCATGAGGATATGTTAACTTTATTCAAGCAAATGCGAAGGTACTGTTTAATGTTGACACGGTGAGTGGGATGCCTTGTGTAGTATACATGTATACACACAAGGGAATGTGCACAGCACACAGACTTTTCAGTTCGCCTGTGGCCCAAAGCTTTCGCTGGCTAACCACCCCTATACATGGTAATGAAATGTGTAAAGGGGTAGCCCAGCAAGATATTCTGGTAGCCCTGGACATCCGGGCATCAGATTTGCCAATCCCTGGATCGTTGTCTGTTTCGTGTCGGGCTTCATATACTGTGTCAAACTGTTCATAGTTATTTCATGCTCTCACAGGAAATGTGTTGTGTTCAGTGGATCTCCACACATTTGACTGTGACATAAAGCATGTGGATAAGGCATTTACACCAACACTGTAGACATTTTAATACATCACTGGGCTTAACCCTTTCTAGGTTTGGAAAAAAAAAAACCTGGTCAACAGCTTTCGGTTGTGCAGGTTGTGTGCTTTGAGGTCTCGCAATGTTGAGGAGAGTTGTTGACCTAGCTCTAGGGCTTGCTGTCCTGAGAACACGTCTCACCTACAATTCTCATTAAAATGTTATACACTGATGAAAATTTAGGCAGAACCAATGTGAAACTGACAACATTTTACAGCCACAGTGGTTGAATGGGAAAGGGTTATCATGGTAAAACTTATTTGAAGGGTGATTTATTACAAGAGATAAAATGCCATTCCAACTCTACCTGTTTTGTAGTTAGCATTGTGATGCATTCATTTGTCAGCTTTGATTGAAGACTACCATCAGCACGTGGGACATTAACGGCTCAGGGACAGAGGCATATGTATGCTTTGTTGCTGATGTTACCTGTGATCAGGATTCAGGTACTTTTGTCATGTAGGCCTGATTCACCAATTTTTTTTTTTTTCTGTACATGTCCTCAGGGCAAATTATTTTGATATTTCATTTGCCCCTAAATTCTGTTTGTAAAAGTCAAAAAATGTGGTCACCAAAGGGCCAGTGGTTTGAAATGTTTACTTTTCCTGATTGAAATCTTGCTTCTCTTCAGGGCTAGAATACATCAATTGTTGAACCCAGGAATGGAAACATTTACAGATTCTCAACCAACGTTTCATCTTTTGTTGATAATGTATTGAATTAAAATTAATATACAATGTACAACAAATGAAAAATTATCTAAAATTTGTCAGTAGATTCGGATAAACAGGACTAGGCCTACATCATATGCTCAGTTCAGGTTATGTTTGACGTGATTTATTATCAAAGTTACTGATGATAAAGAGGAATATTCTGTGTGTCATTCAGTACATAATTCAGACCCATTATTATTGTCTCAAGTTATTGTACAACTGGTTAGACCTTTCCCCCTTGAATTAAGACTGAGTCAACAGCTTTCCTTGGCATGGGTTGGGCACTAAGTGTCCAACCTATGCAAAGGAAAGCTATTATACTTGAGTCTTTTTGTCTAGAACCACTTCCAAACATAGTATAGGGTCTTCTGCAAGAGGGATTAATGTAGGGCTTGGTCCTTCTTCCCAGTTGCTGTTTTTGAAATAAAACATGTTGAAACCCACCACTCCCTTGTTGTCATTACTCTATTCTGTAGATCAAATTCTATACTATCCATAAGCTAACCTGTCACTGTCCTAACTATATAAATATGAAAGTACTATTGTACATATTGTCAACGTTCCTCTGTATAATTTTGACCTATCGTTGCGTTAGCCCAAATATAGTAAAGGGTCTTCAGCATGTAATATTCAGAACATGTTTTGGAGCCTGTACCCGTACATGTCTTTCTGAGTAGTGGCTCCTTGTCTATGTGATTTTGGTAGGTTTCATCATGGACTGTATATCAGATATAGGGTCCATGGTTTCATCTACAATTCTCAGTCATATTGTTTTTTTCATTAATAAGTTCAAAACACTGAAGCAGATGACATTGGCCACCAACCAGTTTTGGCCAGTTTAAGGTTGAAAGGGTTAAAAAAAACTGTAATGTGAAAAGGTATATAACATATATAAAATGTATATCTTAAAGTGACTTTAATGTCCTCTGTGGAATATATTCATACATTGGCTGGTGGTATATGAATAACCAGTTGTCAGGTATTGGGATAACAGGCTCCCAATCATCATGACTCGTGATTGATTTTTTAATTGTTCCTGTGAAATTGTGCTTTATGAATTTTGCTTTCAAGTTGTGATATAATAGCTTCAAAGTTCAGACATCAGTGTCAGGTGATTCCCAGATGTACAATAAGTGCTAAATATGTCTTTATACCAAAGTGTCATCATACTAGATGACTTACATTAGGGTATAACCATGTGGAGTTTGATTGTGAATTCTTTCAAAGCCATTTGATGAAACATGCCATCACTTTCATGTGGCTATTAATTGCAATATGGTTATGACACAACACAAAATTAAATAAAAGAATGGGAGGATCTCAGTTTTTAAAATTAAAAGCAAATACATCTATTTCAGTTGATGACCAGTCCGTCAGCTTTTGGGCAGTGACTTAATCATGTGTGACATGATGTCTCTCAGAGATCAGTGGCATTTTTCCAGGTTTTCACTGTACATTTCCTCCTCTACCTATGGCGTGGGGTTCAAGGACAGGCAAATCTCATGACTACATGGCTTGTGAATGGTCCTTGATTGCATAGGGTAGGGAGGGACCTTGCTCAGGTTCAGTATGTTTGAGTTGTGGTCCCACATGCTGGACATTCAGTCGACTGCTGGCCCCAGTCGACCAGAAAATTAGTTCACATTCTTCAGGGTGAACATTACGGGAATGCTACTGGAGGGTGTCTGTCATAATTTCAATGCCTGTATTTAGCCACTATGAAAGTGAAGTTGTAAACACTGTGGAGGTGCTTTATTGGCTGATGTCATGTGCCCACACAGGTGTGACCTGATGCAGGAGCCCCTGTCGTATCCTGTGGTGATTGTAGCAATTTAAGATCCCCAATCTGTGAGAAGATTTGTCTGTCAGTTTGTCTGGTAGCAGCCTAAAGACTAGATAGATTGTCTTGGTACAATGTTGTTACCCTCAAGCAGCAACAGTCAGACACTAGTCACTGGAGGGACTCATAATTTAGGTGCCCATTGTTCAACCTGATACTCTATGCCCAGGAACTCTCATGGGGTCTACAGTGAAAAAAAATTAGAAGGCATGACTGGTTATATACTTGGTCATCATGCAGGGCCAGGGTCAGCAGTATTCATGATTTCTGACAAGCCATTGCTGAATGTACCAAGCATGACTGGATCATCAAGCAATGCAAAAACTTATGTTTGCTTGCCATGTTGATAATTGAATGAAAGGTCTTTTCTGTGAAGAATGTGAATCTCTAAAAGTTGTCATGAGTCCAGGAAATGTCAGAGACTTGTATAGAATTCATGAGTTAAATGCAGAAAGAAAAGTGGTACATGTACGTGGCTATTTTATGTGTTTGCAGCTGAATACACAACCCAGTATACAAGGACCCAGGTAATAGGCTCCGAAACATTTTCTGAGTAGTTACCTACTGAACACCCTTTAATTTATTTAAGCTAACAGTGTCAGCCAATGTCAAAATTTTACAGAGGAAGGTGTGCAATATGGACAATAGTACTTCCATATGTATATAGGTTAGACAGGGACAGGTTAGCTTATGGAGGGTAAAGAGTTCGGACTGCAGAATAGGGTAACTACTACTAGGAAGTGGTTCTGGACAAAAAGACACAAATACAAAACTTCTTTTGAGGTAGAGTTGTGTATTCACATTGAATTATAATCATGTTAAAGTTGCCTGGTTATACTTTTGAAGCTTAAAATGACAACATTTTCAGAATCATATTTAATGGATGTGAATGTTGTCTCATATTTCATTTTCAATTCCATTTTCCCATTTGTTTGAACAGAGAACTTTAAAGCCTAACCCTTTGTCCCTTGAATTAAGACAAGCTCAACCCATGGCAAGGAAAACTGCTGGGGGGGGGGGAGGGGGGGGTATGTTACCTTGTCAGGTGTCACCAACAATTCTTCTTCAAATTGTTTTTCATTACTGTTGAAATTAGTCCAGATCACTGAAGCAGACTACATAAATCTGATCATTAGCAGTTTTTGGCGGGTTTAAGGGGGAAAGGGTTCACGAAACATTTCATTCTTTTGGAATATAGCTAAAGGCAAGCCTCTACTGAGACATCTGATAAAGCAGGTGTCCATGATTGTGGTATGGCATGTTAATATAGTGCTGTCACCAGTACATCCAGTGTCAGGAGCAATGCCATCAATTTGTCCACTGCGTTTGCACCCTCTTTTCTAATGCACCCAGACAGTGGAATTATATGATGTAACTCTTTATAAGAAAAAATGATTCAGTGGGGTTTCAAGAAACACCCAACATTCTGTGGTTGGGCTTTGGTGGTTTAAAGGAATGTTTTGGGGTGAAAGATAATATAAATGACACAGAAAACATGAACAAATATGCCACTGTGACATCATACGGGCAGTTAGTACAGTGTGCCAGCCATAGCCCACCCCATACGAAATGGGGTAACCATGGAAGAACCAACTTGTTATGAAACAACTCAAGCAGAGAAAAAATTATATTTGAACATCAGCATAATTATCATGTGCATTTCAGTGTCATGAACCAGTGTGAAGCACTTTGATTCCAAAGGCTGATTGGATTCCTCAAATAGAAAGCTTTTCATTTCATGCTTTGTTGCATTGTATACTGGTGGATCGAGGCATTACACATGAGGCGACAAAAGGCTTCTTTGAAACACGTGTGTAGCCACAAAAATTTTGAAGTTTCAACTGGCAGCTCTGCATGTATTTTATTCTTTGTAGGGGAGCAATTGGGTTAGAACTTGAGGCATTCCTTTTAGCCACAACTATCCCAACTATGTTCAGGCCCTTAAATTACCAGCAGCAAAGCAGCAGCATTGAACAGGGGAGCCACCGTGGAGGCTAAGTGAGCTGTGACCACTGGTCACAATGGTCTATGACCTCTTTGCTGCTGCTCAGTGGACTGGTCAGTGGACCACCTTTGACTGGTGGAGTCATCGCTGTGGCTATAAAATGGGGTAGATGTCCATGCTTATCGTGGGTAGTGGCCCAAGAATCACATATCTCTTTGGGTACAAGTGGCAGGGACCACTGGTACCATTAAGCAATTAGCCAAATGCTAATGTTTCAGTCATTTAGCTGAAGAAATTTGCAAATGGCTAATTTATTTTAACATGAATTATGTAAGAGTTCGGTTGAATTATGCAGTGGTTACATGTGCTGTTTTATTTCCTGATTTGGCTACAAATTTTGAAGGCCAAAATTCTTCCCCTGAAGTGGTGCACCTTGGGTTTATTTTTAGTAGAAGGGTACTATGTAAATGCAGTTGCATCTCTTCTGCCCTGAAGAACGTGAAGAAAAAATCTTGGAACATAAACATGATAAAGCACTAGAAAGTATTGTAATATGCATTTGTATCTGTCTGTCAACGATGGACATTCCTGTCATACCTAAAGAAATGTTGACCTCAGTTTTACCAAATTTTCATCGGTGGATAGACCAGATCCCTTTCAAAAACTGGCTGCCTCTAGTCATGTAAAAATTTTCATGAATTTTTAGAATTTATTTATGTGATGGTTGGTTCCAACTTGGTGCCTGAATTATATTTTAAGTCTTCTTTTACAGATTTTACTTATTTTGTACAATCAATAGAAAGGCAAAGCAAGTGTTGTAATGAAAGAAGACACAATGTGCCAAATTCTTTTCTGTGTTGGTAATTGTGGTTGGTGGTTTTGGCATTTCTTAGTGATTGATGCTTCAGCAGTTATATGGCTTTTGGCCACCAAAAAAAAGAAGTTAAAGCTCTAAGTAGTATGAAATTACTTAAGAAAAATTATAGGTGGGGGAGGGTAAACTGTTAATTGAATGATACTTTTTAGGATTATGACTGTATGCTTGAAATTGAACAGAACAAGAGAAAAACTATAAGCTGATGCTGAATGTAATTACCTTTCCATTATGAGAGCAATTTTTTTTTTTTACCAATATGTAGAAGAGGCAGTAAGTAGGTTTTTTTGGGGGGGGGGGGGGTTGATCATTAGTCAGTGAATAGATTTTTTTATTGCTAGAAGTGTTTATGTCAATGTATTCAAGACTCTGCAAGTAGAAGTTCCCATGACCAGGGTGAGAAAAAATTTCACAGATCCTCTAGTCCATGGGACAAGTGATTTCAAATGTTCGTTTGACCCCCTAGTAAAGTCACTTGCCCAGATAAGGCTGATATTCATACTGCATCACAGGTTAGTAGTAAATTAACAAAAAATATAAAATTACTGAACTGATGTTGCATTCAACAATGTATATATAATCATGCCCGTCATTGAAAACATTCATATTTAAAGGTTGAGATCATGGAACTTGATCATGTTTACAGTCTGAAGATAAATTTGCTTATCCTAAGCACTAGTAAATCTTAGAAGTAACTTGTCTGCACAAAGATTTGCTTTGTCTATATTGAACAATAGGACATAGGAATTTTGTCACCCTGATGGCAATACATTTTAAGAGTCAGTGAGTAGAGTGCTTTGTAGGGCTTATGTTAAAGAGTCAGTAGGAAGTTTTTCATTGCAATGTGAGAAGAATCAGGTTGTTAAGTTCTCTTTTTTTTTTTCTATCAGCTTGAAAAATTAGGCATCAAGGGAAGTAGTTTTCCATAACAACAATGAAGCTTTTTATTACAAGTAGCAATTGGAAGCATATGGCCTAAATTGTTTGAAGTTAATAATGGTTAATCCGGGCATGCCTGGTTACGTAAAGTATACCCCTCTTTGTTGCTAACAGAACTACAAACATCACAGGAAGCAGGGTCAGGTGGACATGCTTAGAACAAGCCTCATTGGAGCTTGTTAGGTGAGCACTTAAGCATTGACTGTCATTTAGGCTAGTCACCTTTTGGCCTATACCCTGTGGACATCCACAATTAAAGTACCTATCAGTGTGTGTTTACTATAGTACTGCACGCTTTTCTCATCAAATTGTACCTTTCTGCAAGAAGTTCACACGAAGGTTGCAGGAGTATTGCATTGTATTGCTTCAGATTATTTCAAGTAGACTAAACATATTACTTGCCTCAGTTTTGGACAGTAGATTGCAGTTATTGGCAGCTCCTTTGGACAGACCGTTTTGTGGGAAAATGCCTGTGGGTTCATAGGTCTGTGCAATTTCATTTAGCACACAGGCAGGTTATTGTAGCCAGCCTGTGTGGTATATATACTCCATCAGGGACACCATTCTCTTCCAGCTATACATTTTCATACCACTCTTATTTGGTTGTTTTGTAATTCAGTGTTCATTATTCCAGTTTCTTGGACAGATGCAAGTGCAGTTTTAAGTAAGTTCACTCCAATTACAGGATTATGTATAATGCAATTCTCATCTTTTCTTGTGTACTCTACGAACAATGCCCAAGATTTTGCTCTTTTTCAATTTTTTTTAACCATGGTGAATACTGTGATTGAAGTACATGCATGTATGGGTGGTCAGGGGGGTGTCACTCACTTTCATTTTATGGTATATCACAAACATCATTCCAAATTTCACTTTTAAGCTGGTTATAAGGATAGTCTCCTCAACAATTCCAGTACTAGATAGTTTCAAACAAATGTATTGTCTTCATAAACATGCATTTTATACTTTATTGTTGGAATAAAGGAATCTTGAATCTTATACTTGTAGTTTCAGTTACAGAAACTTGATTCAACAGTTGAGGATTTAAGGAACAAAGTTTAAGTTTTGATGCAATCACTGTGGCAGACAATACTCCTGGCTATCCGTAGTCCTCATTTGAAATTTGCCACCATGCGCTGCCACCAAGGTTAGAGTTTGGTGGCCTTGAAATGCCATTGCAGTATAAACCAATCAGGCAAGACCCTTGGGTTACCAAGGGGAAATTCCCTAGCATCATGCAGTTACTGCACAGGGCCCTGCAGCATGAATCAAAGCTCAGCTGAGTTTATGATGTTACATAATCATATACCATAGTTAATTTCTTATCCTAATAAACATTTATTTATTTTATTATTATTACTATTTTTTTTTTTTTTTTTTTTGAAAGAGAGATTGATTTTACTTCTTTTGCTAGATTAGGAAACTCATTCATGTTCATTCCAAAAATTACATAATGGAAGGATTTGAATAAAAGACCTAATCTGACAATAAGACAGGTTGGCCTACTGCAGCCTTTTTTGGTAGGGAGGTTATAGATAGACATGTTTCCAGCTGCATCACCCTGAAGATTGAAAAAATGGAGCAGCCCCTGATGTATCAGACATATAAAAGCTGTATGACATCATATACTGTGTGCCTGTATTGAATGAAGCAGATGACAACCAAGAGGAAGCAATTTGTCACATTGTAGCGTATGCAAATATGTAATGCACTTTTTAAAAGAGCAGAAAATGCATGTGCAAAGAGCATGGGAAGAACGGTAGAATTAGAAATTTAGATTATGAAACATCAAATTGTTATGGATCTCAAACTACTTTTGGTAATCACGCACGATTAACAGTGGTCCGTGAGCAAACTTCCATGCAGAACCACATTGGTTTCCTGACCAAATATATGACTGCTTTTATCTGCTATTTCTAGAGCTTTAAATTTCCCATTGTCCATGGTAATATCAACTGTTTGGTGTGTCAGTTTTTTTTTTTTAACAAGGATTAACACTCAATAAAACTGAAGGTTTCAAAAAGCCAATATCCCCAGTGTGGTCTGACAAATCATGTTTGGATAACTGATGGGATTCAGCAATTGAATCATGGATACATGGGTGTATAGGGAGGGCTAGCATCAGTAGGTTTGGGCTTTGATCAGTTGATGGCAGCCCTGTGTTTCACTGACTGGTCTTGCCCCTTTTAACATTCCTGTGGGCTGTGTCATTCATCAGGGAACCCCTTTTGTGGTGATTGTATTTTAATCTTGGAGAAGTCTTTCAAACTTCCTGCCTTTAATACACAATGCATGAAATTTAATCAATAGTTTTGCTTTGAGTATACATGTATCAGTTTTTGCCATGGGTACTTTTGGCATCAAGTTTCTCCTTGCTACAACACTATAGAACCATTAACTCTCTAACTACCAACTTGGGACTAAAGCCAATTACTTAAAAAAACAAACAAACTGCTCTTACTTGGGGATTCATGTTACTTGTAGAAAGACCCTTCATTCAAGTACCAGGGTTGCTGTAGTGACGTAGAAGATAATAGTCCAGGTCAACAGCTTCCCTCGGCATGCTATGGGCACAATGTCACCCAAAGTGTGCTGGGGAAAGCTGGCACCTCAGTCTGATATGTGGCACTGAAAGAGTTGATGCATTAGACGTTCTTGTGGGGTAGAATTTAAGTTTTATTTGGTGTTGCTGGTACTTAGTTTGTCATAGTTTGTGTTCAATACATCCAAACATTATTCCTTGCAAGGTATATTATTTTCAGTCCTTACATGAAATGTTAGAATGTCTCCCTAGGTCCCTTACAGTTACCATAATCATGATTATGTAATTATTCTGCTTCAGCTTTTTGTAAGGTTTGGTTCACCGTCAGAATGTCACCTCGAGAATACAAGTTTAAAATGCACGTGCAGGCCTACATGAAGATCAGAATACTAGCCATGAAGTGAATGCTTTTAGTGTAAAAGATTAAATTTATTCTCCCTGGAGTCAGTTTTCAGTGTAACAGTGTTGTGTGTCAGCCACCTGTCTTATGATAGCACAATTTAATAGTGGAGGGCGTGGTTTTAAATTAGAGGCTGTCCTGTCGTATTACAGTGAACATGCAGTAACTTGACCCCACACGTCTTTTGATAATCATGATGGTTTCTGATGGTAATTGAACAAAATAGCCCTTAAGACCTGGTCAGCCCAATATACTTACAGGATTAAGGTTGCCTCATCGTGGAGTGCCTGTACAATGGTGCTTGAAATCAAATTATCCATGATACTGTCAGTGTAAAGATCCAACAGTTAGACTTGTACCATTGAGAGTGGATGAGTAGCTGCTATGTTTCAACAGATGTGATGGTGTGGATGTCTTAATTTACTTTTATTACCACATTATCCCTTTTTTGGTACCACTGTCACTCTAAGTGCCCTGACTTCAACTCTTGTGACTCAGAAAATGGTACAGTAAAACCTCTCTAGGCGAACACCTCCACATACCGAACACTTTTTTCCGGTCCCCAAGGTGTTCTTTGTAGGGAGGTTTCACTGTATTTGTACATACTTCTAATGTTCACCGTTACATACACAAAATATATTACAATATTCAAAACTTAGGTCTAAACTTGAGGCTCATATTCTGAAAATGTACAAACACCCTTTGTGCATGATTGAAATAAAACAAAACATTGTATGGGTTACAGTGAGAGACAATATTGTATTTTGAAAACTGGTTTGGTGGTAGTTGCAGCCTTTCATACACTAAAAATCCAAGCAAACATGGTTGAGCCGGTTGATCACTATCAAGTACATTGTATTTGTTCTCAGTTGTGCGCATTGAACTAAAATTTTCTACAATGGAGTAGTGGTCTCTCATTCTGCTTGAAAATCAGGTTCTTGGATGGGGGGGGGGGGGGAATGAGAATGAAATTCTAATATGTGATGTGAAAAGAATGACCATTATCACAACATGGATGCACCTGTCAACATTCCAGGGCATACAGTATAGGTGATTGTGGCCTTTTTTTTTCTTTAAAGGGAAGTTTGTCAGCCATATGTCAGCTGACAGATAGATAGATGCTCTAATTCTGGGACAGGGAACAAAGTGTACAAATTCCTGTAATGAGCAGTTATGAGTGCTTGACACATTGGCCTTTAACAGCAAATTTCAGGTGTCAGAATTCACCTGAAGTTGTGTGAAAGCTGAAAACATACATGTCAGCAAGAGGTTCCCCAGCTGTGGTGGTGGTGGTTGTGGTGGCAAACCAGTAAATGTGAACCTGTAACGTACATCTGACACACCCAGGGGATGGACCAATGTCTCTTGTCAAGTGTGTCTAGAACATGAAAACAATTTTATCGTGTACTCACAGCCCAGTCACATTGTGCATGTGTTTGCATACACTTGAAGTGGGTAGCTAATTCTGGCACCTTTTCCTATGGCACAGTATAGATGAATAATAGGGTATAAAGTAAAAGTCATTGTGTAATCTCCCGTATAATCAATATTTGTCATTCAATTGTGTTGGTGTACTTAGAGTGATATTGCGCTGGTTTGTGCAGCTCCGCCACAAATGGCAAACTTAGGGCTGGGCCTTCCATGTAGTAGTAAGTGTCAGTCGTGAGTGATATATTCTGCTGGACCAGTCTGACAGCTTACATTTTCACCTGAATCCCAAGACAAATGTACATTCAAAGCTGTCTATTCTAAGAGCTGATGCCAACACTGTGCTTACATTTGACTGGTCTCTCATTATAGGCGAGGCTCAAAAATTTTCAATTTGCAAACATAACATCGTGGATCTTTTTGCATGAATAGATCCATGATATAAATTTTCAAACAGACCCAGATCAATTTACCTGTGATAGGCACACAAAATGTTGCAAAAGTACACTTAGAATCTGTCATTGTTCCAGGGTGAAATGTACTGAGTAAGAATATACAAATAACAGTCTTAATTAATTGACTAGTGCTGGGCCATGGTCAGTTTTGCCATGCAGGAGAGGGGTTCATGTAGTATTTGAGGTGCAGCTGGCAGGAGAGTGGTTCATGTAGTGTTTGAGGTGCTGTTGGCAGGAGAGTGGTTCATGTAGTATTTGAGGTGCCGCTGGCAGGAGAGTGGTTCAGGTAGTATTTGAGGTGCAGCTGGTAGGAGAGTGGTACATGTAGTATTTGAGGTGCAGCTAGCAGGAAAGTGGTTCATGTAGTATTTGAGGTGCAGCTGGCAGGAGAGTGGTTCAGGTAGTATTTGAGGTGCTGCTGGCAGGAGAGTGGTTCATGTAGTATTTGAGGTGCAGGGTGCAGGAGAGTGGTTCATGTAGTATTTGAGGTACAGCTGGCAGGAAAGTGGTTCATGTAGTATTTGAGGTGCAGGGTGCAGGAGAGTGGTTCATGTAGTATTTGAGGTACAGCTGGTAGGAGAGTGGTTCATGTAGTATTTGAGGTGCAGAGTGCAGGAGAGTGGTTCATGTAGTATTTGAGGTGCAGCTGGTAGGAGAGTGGTTCATGTAGTATTTGAGGTGCAGCTGGTAGGAGAGTGGTTCAGGTAGTATTTGAGGTGCAGCTGGCAGGAGAGTGGTTCATGTAGTATTTGAGGTACAGCTGGCAGGAGAGTGGTTCATGTAGTATTTGAGGTGCAGCTGGTAGGAGAGTGATTCATGTAGTATTTGAGGTGCAGCTGACAGGAAAGTGGTTCATGTAGTATTTGAGGTGCAGGGTGCAGGAGAGTGGTTCATGCAGTATTTCAGGTACAGCTGGTAGGAGAGTGGTTCATGTAGTATTTGAGGTGCAGGGTGCAGGAGAGTGGTTCATGTAGTATTTGAGGTGCAGCTGGTAGGAGAGTGGTTCATGTGGTATTTGAGGTGCAGCTGGGATGAGATGGTTCATGTGGTATTTGAGGTGCAGCTGGGATGAGATGGTTCATGTGGTATTTGAGGTGCAGCTGATAGCACCTGAGCTTTGATGATCATCAGGCCAGTGACAATCTTTTTCATTATTTCCCAGAGGAAAACTTTGATTGAAAATTAGCACTTTTTAAATGAATTCATCATCATCATCATGTAAACTTTTTCAGTCATTACTTGTGGATTTTGTGACTGAACCCAGATGAAGGGTTGATATTGAGTCCATCTGTTTATTTATTTTTTTTTCACTTTTTCAAGTAGTCCAATACACAACAGCTTTGAGAAAAAAAAGGGCCTTGTCACAGACAAAACCCAGATTAGGATAGGATGCCATGAGTTAAGATTTACATCACATGTAGAAAGTGTATGTCCTCAAAGACAGACTGTGTCAGAGTTTATCGTTGTCACTACCAGTTTCCATGATGTCACAGTTGTCACTACTAACATCGTACATTGTAGCCAGCTGTTTCCGGGAAAACAATGCACCATACACTGTCTCCTATGTGTACTACTGATCAATGAGCCTTGCAACTCCCCAGTGACTGGCAGTTCGTATGTGTAATATCTATGCTAAACCATTGATTTCTGATGCGTGGGACAACACAATGGGTTCTTGTGCCAAGCATGGAACTACATGCATGTGCTTTGCTGTGAAATATTTTCAAACAGCGATGGAGACATGAAATTGTGGACACAGGGACGACTTTTGTTGCTTTGGACCCTGCTGGTACGATCTGCAAGGTCTGAGGCCAGCAGCACTGAGAGACCTACAGGTAAATGGATAAAGATGTGTTCATCTTGTATATGTTTGCACAAGTTCGGTTGAGCAACCATGAGGTAGCATAATGCTTTGCTTCAGTAGCCGGTGTGGCCGTCCGAGTGCCACATTAATACCACAGTGTTGCATATTCATCACATGTATTGTTTACAGTTACCATTTGGTAATATTTCCAGATATTTTGATAGATTTTACAGCAAGTATTTGCCGCAAGTTTAAGGAAATGGTAACTTTTAAAATCTGTATGAACATGTGCATGTTAAAGCTGAGCACATGCCTTTGTCTTGGTTTCAGTCATGGACTTTATTCACAGGCATCCAAGGTATTCAAAGGCACTAAAAAAATGGCCATGTTATGTATTAACTTTCACCACGATTCTTATCCCTGAAGGTGTGAGCATTGTTGAATCTACTCAAATGTATGAGAATTCTAAAGTGAAATTAGGTGACCTGCGAGTTGCCATGACAACAGACTGTCTGGTTAGTGATTATCAATCTGGGTGCATCCAGAGTAAACTGTAGCATTGTGAAAAAGGAAGTCTGGAGTGTGAACTACTGATATAGTACTTTTTTTTGGGTGAGAATAACTAGGTGGATATCACATTTGACTAAGAATGCATAATGATATATGTGCATTGCAGTTTCTTCCATTATATCTATTGTACCCTAGTGTATTGTAAGGCAAAGGAAATAGGCTTAAAGTGGCTTGGGTGATGCCATTGTAAAGAACAGTTTAGTGAAGAAAACGTGAAAAGTGATGTGGGTTTTTTGGTATTCAGAAGCCAATGGACAAATTTATAGGGCTACGGATATGTATTCCCACTGGATTGCTTTGTTGACAAACTGTGCTACCTGTATTTACAAGGTACTTTTATAATTACGGGGTAAAGGAATGCAGCCCTGGTATAACATAATCAATGGAAATGGCTTATCAACAAAAACATGCTGCAGTTGGGTTATATAAAAAATACCAAAGGCTAAAATGAGAGGTAGGGGGGCCTTATTTTTTTCATCACAAAACTCCCAATAATAATTGTGCAAGGCATGAAGCCATTGTGTGCCACAGTCAGATGAGGCTCATGTGCCAAGTGCTCATGGAAATTGTTTGGGTGTGGCATTGATGAGAAAACTGTCATAGAAACAGCGGGAAGTCAGTTCTCGTGCCACAATATCAAAGACTAACAGACACGTGGGTAATTTGCTTTTGTGGAAATCCCTGTTCAAAGACTCTCAGGGATGCATCATTAGAACCACATGTGCACAGAGAGTTGTGTATTTCATTGGTTCAATGCTGCATGGACTTTTTAGAAGCACATGTATCCATGATCTGCACTTCTGCGTGCTTGCTATGTAAACCTTTTAATACCACCACTTGGAATAGAAAAAAAAATGTTAATCAAATGCTGTGGGGGTATTAGTTTTGTGTGTATTTTCATGTATATACATTGTTACCATCATGCTTGTGGTGATGGACTGCAATCTAATTGAATGTATAGCATTGTAACAGTCAAGTGACCGAGACTATTGTGTACATAAGATTTAGACTACATCATTACCCAGTCTGTGTACCTGCAGCAGTTTGAGGTAAGAGTACTTGACAAGTGAACACTGATAACTGATAGCCTGCGTCACCTGACAATGTTGAGTGGACATGGTCATGTAGCCTTCAGGGTAGCTACATGCCAACTTTTGATAGGCGTAATAACAAAAACAGTCTGCTGGTATTGCACTCATATTGTAACAAGTAATCTTTTGCATACATATTTTTTAAAAGATACCAGAAACCACTTAGAAAGTTGATTGGACTATACAGTGCAACCACAGTGGTCCACTTCATATCCAGCCACTTCAAAAGCAGCCCAAAAGTGACAGTTTCTCTTGACGGAGATAATTTAATGACAATATGCTATCAGCATAGGAATGGTGGTCTTTTAAAAGAGGTGACCTCTCGTTAGATGAGTCTTAAGAAAGGTGAACTACAATACATGTGTGTGCGTGTATATATATGTATATATATATATATATATATATATATATATATATATATATATATATATATATATATATATATATATATATATATATATGTAAAAGCATGATCCCCGTTGAATTTAAACTGGATGTCCAACAAGCAAAGTAGCAATTATCATGAGCTGTTACTCCTGTTTGTAAATGAAGATAATAAAGAGATCTGTGTACCATGTTATTTGTACATGTGTACAGTATAATTGTGAGCTGTAACTTGTCATATGAAACACTGAAGCATATTTCCTGTAATTAGCAGATCAGAATGTATGGGACTGACCAGCAACCTTTCCTGTCAGCCTGTAGACAACTCCTTGTGGGGTTCTTCTCAGTGACCATGCAGCTTGAAAAGATGGTAGATGATTAACTCTCTGCCCCTGAAACCAGTCTCAACTGGGCAGTGGTTGCATGTCATCTGCTTTGATGTTTTGGACTAGTTTCAACTATAATGAAAAATAGTTTGGCTGGAAATTGTAGGTAAGACCAATCAAGATAAAATGCCCAGGTCAATAGCTTTCCTCAACATGGGTTGGGCACTTAGTACCTAACCCATGCCAAAGTTAGCTGTGGAATAGGTCATATAAACTCAAGGGGGTAGAATTAAGACAGGATAGTTTTAAACAGAACAAGATCCAGAGAGGATTAAAGATGGCAGACTGTTGTGAAATTCATTTATATAACAGAGACTGAGTACAATGTACAGTTTGATGTTTTAAGGTGGAGGTGTATAAAAAAAGAGGTATAATTGACAAAGTTTAATGAGAGCATCATCCCATTGCTGTCGTGATACCTGTCTTTATGTCATTATGATAGGATGACTGTCTGACATACAATATGACCACACATGGTAATACTACATCAGAGTTAACTCGTTGTTGTCCAGGGCACACACAGCTGTGCATGAGACCTCTACTTGTTACATGTCATAAGGAGTAAGAGCCAGTTCAAACAAACACCACCCCCCCTTTTTTTTTTTTTTTTTTTTTTTTTTAGAAAGCCAGCATTTTGGATAAATGAGTGTGATCATGATCCCCTTGAAATGTCTGTAAAACTATTATACTTTCCTCATAATGAAAACAAAGAGATGCAAGGCCACAAGAAGAGGTGAACTACGTGTGGTCAGGAGAGGATGGTGACAGGTGTCTTCCCAGATTGTTTTGTACTCAATAGGTGTGCACACATTTGCCTGGGGTGGTACAGCTTGCTACCTAGATACCATAGTGTTCCTTATGGCTATGATATATATACAGGCCATCTAGAGGTCAGGCCTGTTTCCTTTTGACCAATTAAAAAGGTCCTATGATGTGGGATATACTATAATGGTGCATGCACATGCATATATGGAAACAGGATATTAATTTCTTGGCTGTCTGTAGTTAAGAGAAATTTAACCCCAGAGTGTTGCTGGGGAAAAAAAGTTACTTTGGTCTGTATGACACTAATATCACAAACCTGTGCATTGGATTTGATTTAGTTGGCCTCCAACACAGTCCTTTGCCTTTTAGTTGGTGATTTTTTGTCGTTTTAACACAACACAGCAATAAGCAAGTGGAGAAAATAAATCCACCGGTTTCTCGGTCATTGTATCCTACTTAGTCTATATTTCAAGTTTCATGTATTTTGGTACATTATTTCAAAATTTAATGCACATGACGAGAGTTTTTGCACTGAAGCCAGACTTGTGCACTCAGGTCAGGTCAGAGGAAAACTGGACGCTAGGACCTGAAATGGCCATGTTTTGCTGTAGGCCAACAAGCAGGTAGCTGTGTAGAAGTGGATGGCTGAGGGGGGCAGGTAGAAGCATATTATCGTGATGCAATACTTTGTGCAAGGAAATGGAATAATTGATCGAAGGTTCTCTCAATCACAATTGTTGTAAGTGTGCCCCCTCAGGCAGTAACATTCAGAATTACTCAAGAGATCATCATCATATTCAACAGCCATTAATGTTTGTTTGAATCAATGGTTAAGATAGACTCTACTTGTGTGAAATAGTCTTTTATTTTACAGAGAAACCTTAGATAATTCAACATGCAAGGGACCTTATGATGTTCAGATGCAGGAAATGTCTGCAGCTTTTTAAGAGGATCGAGTAACTTTACAGAAAAAGGCATGTATGAACTAAGGGAGAGAGCAAGAACAGGAAATGGAAGTGACCTTTAGTGGCAAAGCATTGTTCCCACACAAAAACCAACATATTTAAAACAGCAACTAAATTGAAATTTATGAAGTACTTTTTGCATAGTTTTTTAAGTTTATATCAAAATGTATGCAAGACAGGAAAATCAGAAAAGTTAATGACCAGAGAGATCAATAAAAAAAAAGAAGACAGGCAGCAAAAACAATAAAAAACCTAGCAAAGTAAATAGGTAAGCAGCAACAAAAAGGGAAAAATAAAAAGGAAGGGAACATTAATAAAGGGCATATCAGAAGGCCTTCCCTTTATTTTGAATTGCAATGACACTACAGATGTTTGCTAGTGTAAAGATCCATAATGCCAGTACTGCTATACATTGTATTTCAAACACAAAATTTTTGTATTTTGGGGTGATGTTTGGTTTTTATAGGTGGCACTGTGCTAAAAAATTAGTAAACTGTACCCATGTCATACTAGGAAAGAAAATCCATGAAATGTGACCCATATCTCTTTCAACATGTAGGACATAGCCCATCAGTGCTGGTTCCACCACTTGTTTGTACTATCAATACATTTAGTGAATAAAAATCATTCAAGTTTTCTCCAAATTCCAAACATCAACTCTGAATTAAGACCAACTAGAAACTGTTGCATGGGAAACTGAACTTTGCCTTGTGACGGCCAAGTTCTGAAGCTGACTTCTAACCTGCAAGAATTTTTTTTGTATAGTCAGTTATGTATCCACTCAAATACATGTACAAGTGAAGTTGTAAATTGCAACCTCTCCTGCTATAAAGATTGTACAGAATCCAGCTAGTCAACTTTGCATGTGTTGTATGGAAATGAGGAAAATTCATGCAAAGATTGTCTTTAATTAAATTCAATAATGAAACAGATAATCTGTTGTTGCTGTAAGGGTTATCAAGGACTTTGTGTTGTGTTTACCAAAAGGGATCCCTGTATCATACTTTAACATTTGTTTTTTGTGGTTTGTGATGTTGTTTTTTCACACATAGGATACTCTGGAAATATTAAGTTTTGTTGTAATAATGAAGCATTTGGACACAAAATAAAAAGCAATAAAGAGATCAATGTCATACACAGGAATGAGTTCAAAAGAATAAAATTCAGGTGGACAAATATACAGGAATGCCTAAAATTCCATTGGTCTGGCAAAGCTGGACTAGATTTATGCGACTCCTACAACATTGAGTATTGAAAAGTATGGGCATGTGGTACAATATGAACATAACTTAGTCTTGCTTTGTCAGGCCTACATCTAGACTATATATATATATATATATATATATATATATATATATGTATATATATATATATATATATATATATATATATATATATATATATATATATATATGTATGTATATATGTATGTATATATATGTATATATATGTATATATATGTATATATATGTATATATATATATATATATATATATATATATATATATATATATATATTGCAACAATTGGATCTATAAATCTCCAATAGTTATTTCTATGAAAGGACTTCGGTAAGGGGCATGCATGCAAGATGCAAATTTAGTGCAGACCGGAAGCCTGAGCAGGACCAGAGCGAACTTTGTTGAACCCTCTATCTCCCATTGAATCCACCCTTAAGTCCTGCTTCATTGATCATTGATCTTACCCCGTAAACTGGCCAAAACCGGCTGATGGTCAAATGTCGTCTGCTTCAGTGTTTTCAACTAATTTCAACAGTTATGAAAAACAATTTGACTGAGAATATACATGAGACTTATCAAGATCACATGCCCCAGGCCAACAGCTTTCCTTGGCATGGATTGGGCACTTAGTGCCCAACCCATGCCAAGGAAAGCTGTTGACTCGGTCTTAATTCAAGGAGGAAAGGGTTAAGCAAAGGATGAAAGGTGAAATGTATATGAGACCCGCTAGGATAGCATATGCCCCTGGTCAGCAGCTTACTTTGGCATGTGTTGGGAGACCTCCACCAAGGGAAGCTGTTGACTCAGTCATTGTGCAGCCTGGTGTGGTATAGGTGGCCATTCTTCTACCTAGCTGTTAACCCTTTCTCCCTTAAACTGGCCAAAACTGGCTGGTAGTCAAATGTTGTCTGCTTCAGTGTTTTCAACTCATTTCAACAGTGAAGAAACCAATTGGACTGAGGTATTAGAAAATAGGTGAGATTTACCAAAGATCACATGCCCCAGGTCAAAAGCTTTCCTTGGCATGGGTTGGGCAGTTGGTGCCCAACCCATGCCAAGGAAAGCTGTTGATTCAGTCTTAATCGGGGGGGGTGGGGGGGTGGGGGGAGCTGGGCTTAACTCTGTTAAAAACAATGGGTCTGGATTGGGCAGCAATAGGAAGTGTTAGTATTTGATGCTGATTGTGAAGGAGAGTGTTTAGTGTGCAGTCCCAGACGGATTTACTGTTTCCATGTATTAATTTCACCCTGCTTATGTACTGCCACTTTGGACATATAATGCAAGTTTGTGCACATATCAGGGCCCACAAATCAATGTTCTCATATCTGTGGCAAGTGTGTTTTCAAATACATACAACTCTTTACATGCTGGGAAAATTAGCGCTTGTGACTTATTGATTCTACATTAACCTTTATTGGGTAACCTGTTGTATATGTAGGAGGTGCATCATTACTCACTGCTTGTCATTGTGACTCACTGGGTGGGGACTCTTAATGGAAAATCAATATATATAGGTATGTGGTCTAATACAGTCAATCATTGTTGAAGTACATAGCTGAGAAGTGGTGTAACCTTCCACATAAGTACAGCACTCTTTGTATTTGATACATTGTGTACATGTATTAGGGCCAATGATTTTCCGTTTCAAAAAAAGAGGAATTCCGCTTTATCAGTAAAAATGTTTCAAATTCCGTTTCACTGCTATATGTTTATATATAATTCATATAAGAAAAAACATCAAATTCCGTTTCAAGGATGAAAAAAATGCACAATTCTGCTTTGGTTTTGGAAAAAACAGAAAATCATTGCCCCTAATGTATATGAAATTGGTTGTGACTTAGGGTACATGTATTTAAAATCAAAATTAAAATTAAAACTGTTGTGAATATAAACAGAAATATTGCCATGAATTTAAATGGTTTGTTGGTATCGTAAGTGCTCACCAGGAAACCTTGTTGTGTTTCTCTTTACATGAAACAAGTACGTTTTGCCTTGTTTGGTTTTACAATAAAACGTCCCTGTACCGAACATCCTTGGGACCGGAAAAAAGTGTTTGGGATAAAGAGATTTGCGTACATTGGATGTATATATTTGGAACCGAGAAATTTCATTTAGAATTGTCAAGGTGATAAATAGAGCAAATTAGGGCCATTGAAAATTTCAGTTCCATTTGGCATCCGTATTGCCCCTATATATATGTTGGTGCTATATGTATGTTTATTGGGGCTCTGCACATGGACAAACTGTACCAGTTGTAGAAGTTAAATTTCTGTTAGTTAGGGTTGCTTTAAATTTTAAAGGTTGAATCTCTTGAAATTATGAAAGATAGAGGTGCCATTCCAACTTAAATTTGTATGTTTATGCTATAACCACACCCAATAAAATGGATGTAAAAGTTGTAAAATTTTAATTTATGCTAATTAGGCAAAATGTTGAATACATGTATGTTCAAAGTATTAGACACAGAAGTGTTATGTAACTTCAGTTCATAAGTTTGTAATAATTTAGGGGCACCCAATGAAATGGAAGTGAAAGTTGTAGACATTTAAGATTACTAGGCACATTTGAAAAAAAATTAATGTTGAATTTCTTCAAGAATGCTATTGATAGAGATGTTAATCCAACCTCAATTCGCAGGTTTGTGCTATAGGCACATCTAATAAAGTGAAGATGAAAGTTGGAAATTTATGTATTGGTGCTAGTTATGCATACTTCTGAACTTTAAATGTTGAATATCTTCAAAGGGATTCTAGATAGAGGTATCAATGCTATGTCAATTCATTGATTGATGATAATTATAGGTGTAGTCAGTGAAATGAAAATGAAGTGGCAAAATGTTTATTTATGTTAATTAGACACAGTTGCAAGATTGAATTCTTTTACTGTTTAAAAACTATTTTTGATGAAGGAGCCAATCAAATTTCAGTTCAAAGGATTGTCTTCAAGGTTTAATTTGATAATAATTGAACAAAAATTTTAACATTTTGAATTTTACTAGTTTTGTAGGTCACACATGTTGAAGTATATGTGCCATATTTATGTGTAAAAATTGATGCTAAAAATAAAACCTTTTACTGCATATGTGTGTATGTAAGCAAAAGCCAGATGAGAGAAATAAGTGGTATACTGGAGCTAATTGTGGTTGACCAGGTTAATGTAATTGATCAATGACCAAAGAACTGATGCTTGGCTGAGTTCCATGATGGTACTTGAAAACAATAAGTACAGGACTATGAAATTACTACCCAATCGTCCCCATTGTCAGGCCAGACTGTTTTCTCCATCCTTTTATTCCATCCCCTCGTAACTTTATTTGTTGGAGGGGGGTGGGGGGGGGGGTGAGGTGGAGAGGTTAAGCAACTTGTACCTTCACTGTCATAATTCTATAATACTGTGTATACCAAAAATGTATATGTACACTCATATTGCCGAGATGACGGTAGGTTGTATTCTATTGTTCATTATGAGTGTGCATATATGTCGTTTCTTTTAACACCACAGGAAAGAGATCAGACCTCTCGAATTCAGGCTAAGTTGTACTTGTGTGGATAATGTACCTTGCAAGTGATTATATAAACTGTTTACGTGGTGAAATCTGATTTAGGGCTGGCTTACACTCATAGCTTAGAGATTTACTTTTGAAAATCAGAGGGATTAAAGATTTTGCACATCATGTCGTGCAGTCTCTATGTATGTATTTATAGCTTATATATAGAATAGACATCTTTGAAAAAAAATGGGAATGTTTGTCTTTGAAAATGTGGTAATTTGTAGCAGGTTTTTGTTTAGCAATCAGGCACAACTTATGTGAAAATACCAAATTTATTCACCAAACTGGGAAATAAAAAGCCTGTTTACTAGAAATAAATCCTGTATACAATTTGCAGATTTCTTGCATCAAAGCGCAGAAAAATAGGTTGTGAACTAATTCATATTTTCCCCCATCACTTTTGTGTTTTTATTTGTTTATTTTTCTTCACTTTTGATGCAGATGGGTGGGAACAGTAGCCTACAAACCTACCATAATTGAACTGGAACAATAAGGTAGTTGTAACTTGGTAAAGTGACTGCTATTCAAACCCAGATATCTTTCCAACATACATTATAAACATAATACACATGTATATGACAATACACATGTGTTTACAGTGGTACCTCTCTTGAGAGACCCTTCTAATGAGAGACCGCATATCTTTTTAAGATCACTCTCTCAGAACACCGCACTATCTTTTCCATGTTGATGTACTTCTAATGAAAGATCACCTGTTTTGAGAGACCACATTTTGACCCACCATAGGGGTGGTCTCTCAAAAGAGGTACCACTGTATATGTAAGCACCATAGACTCGAGAATACAGAGATACGAACAAGTACCGAGTGTGGCGGTGATACCTGCTGTGTAAACAAAGGCATTGTGGGGATTATGGGTGTGCACCACAATAAGTAATATATCTAAAAAAATGTATGATAAAAAACATTCATTGTTGGAACATTAATCTTTGTACATGAAACTTTAAAAATGATTCAGAGATTTTTTTGTGTAAATGCCCCCATTCTCTCATGACATCCGAGCAGAGTTGTAGATTGGTCCATATTTTGATGGTGCCCAGGGAAAGTTACTTCTTCACTTTTGGATGCTGATATCTTCTGCACAAACTCAGTAACAAAAAAATTCCTGATATGTTTTGGTTATTAAGGCTTCATTGTTTAAGTGAGTCTTTGTTTAAAGGAAATCTGACAAATAGAACTCGACAAATAGCCATGGCAAACTGAATCCCCATCCACAAGTGCATGCCGAGAAATCAGACTTCAAAGAACTTTACAGTCCTTTGATTAGCTTAATTTCGCAATAGAACATGTTTGGGTTTACTTAACAGGATCATGTCTGTTCAGGTAGTGAGTCTTTTATGTACTTGTTTATAATGTAGGCTGTCAATTTTTTCTTCATATGGAAGATTGGGAAATATCTTATTAAACACAATTTGTGACTTGTGTATCAACTTCAGTGCAAAACCAAGCTCGAAGCTGCTTGTGTTTTCAGCCCTGATGTCACAGTGGACGCCATGATGGTCAGTGGGGGCTGGAAACAGGCCGTGTACAGATAGCGTGGAACTATCCTAATGGGAGCACATTGTCTCTTTACTGGTTTCACTTTTCCTTGATTGGGGCATTAGTTATGCACAGTCCCGCAAATGCAGTGACAAAATCCAGTAATCTAAAAAGTATCCAATCTCGGCTACAATCTTGAAGATATATGTAATAATATATAGTACATGTAACAGGGATTTCCGATAACACGACTCACAGGTTAGGTAAAGTACTGGTTATGGATGAATTGATGTAGATTTTAGCAGTAATTATGGTGGTGACTTTAATAAATGCCTACAACATGTTTGGGGGACAGAGTAGCTTTAGTCAGTCCCTCTGCAGATTTGTACAATACATGTAACTTGCCAAAATGCTTTCTCCGATCCAGCTCTGCGTTGGGTCACAGGGATTATAAGCCACAGCTTAAGCCAGGTGGGGCACAGATGCTGATTGGTCATATTACATTGTATATCTAGGCTTGTTTATTGCAGCAGTTTGTTTTATTTCAACTTCAAATGTCCCAAACGATATGAGGAAAAGATCAGGTTTTAGTGGGGTTTTGAAACCATTGCTCAGGGAGACCATGCAGTCTTACAGTCAGCAGTGTCTGTTGCTAACACTGTGCCATCATTTGTTCTCTTGAGCTTCCATAACAGTCAACAGTCCCCATCACACACAACAAAATATGGTTGATTTGTTGTAGTGGATTAAGCTTCATAATAACTTTGCAGAAAGGAATTTTCAAACAGTGACTCTGTCTTATTAAGTTTACTGTTTTAATATCATCAAAAGTGACAATGATCCAACTGGTCGTCACAAGATTGTCAGCAGCAAGGCTAGCTGAATGATATCACGTGACTATTTGATTTTGAGGCTTTGTTTTGGTTCAGTGAGCACCATTTGTAAACAAATGCACACTGACTGCAGAGTTCGTAAATTGTGCATATTTTCTTTTTTTTTAGTACTTTACCACTTAGATAATGGTTCCAAATTTCAACAGTGGTTAAGTAATATTCGAAAAATTAACCAATGCCACAAAAAAAGTGAGCCGAAAGCACTGGTCTGGGTTCCCACTGCCTTAAGGTTGTGTGTTTGCATGATGAGTGCCCACTGAATGAGTGCATCATTTGTTTCCCTCCAGTAATTGTTCTAACTAGCCAGCTGGCCAAGCAACTATTGATTTAAGTACAGGGTACAATAAGACAGCTGAGTTGAAGTACATGGGGCACACATGAAGGATTTCCTGCTGAACAGCTACCACAGGACAGCATGAGGCCACAACAGGATTCGATATATCTGGTATTGCATTGCAAAAGAACACTGCAAAGTTGCCGTAATTGTGATGCTGTAATTCATCTGTAGTGCAAGTGTTGCAACACAAAATTTCCACCCCAAAATATAAAATGAGAAATGTATTTCACAGCCAGTGGTGAAATGTTATATATTATAGTCATTTTGTATGATATTTTTTGGCGGAACATAGATCTTATAAATAAGAAATATGCATGCGATTCCGAAAGTTCTGTAAGCTTGCTTGATGTAAAAGTATTCCGGGGAATCCCCAGCAAACATAGCATGCAAGAAAGATCACCAGTGGAGTTTCCAGGCTTGTGATTGGTGGATTTGAGAATATGGTCCTTGCCGTCCAATCAAATACATTTATTTATCATGTGACCCCAGAAAGAAGATGTGCAGTGAAGATAAAGCATGGAACATTCTTGTACAATTTACTGGATTTAGGAACTAAATTTTAGCACCTTAGGTTCACAAAAGCAGTTGGATGGAACAAATTTTAAACACAGAATAAGACGAGTGGAAAGTCATGGCAGAAATTAGAATAAATGCAGACTGCAGCAGTGATGAAGCCGCAATTTAAAGTATTAAACCAGATCAGACATGACACATTATTGGAGCAAGCAAGTAGAGTTCATTGTAATGTAATTGAAATATTTGATGTGGAACAAGTTTGTGACACAGAATAAAACAGCAGCGCAAATTCATGATAGTAAGAACAATATGCAGATCTTGCGTGGTGACAAACACCCGTCAATCATGTGCCGTAAGTACACAGTGAATGATTTAGGCCTAACCATTATTAATGTTGTACCTGTGTATGGCCTCTGCTTTCACAATAATATAACAGTTCATTACATTCACATAATCTCTATTGCCTCATTGTCACTGGGAAACCTTTAAAAGGCTGCAGTAACTTTGTGTGAAGTTCTCTCATCACAGAAATAAATTCCTCTCTTTGTGATTTTTGCTATGTTTGGCACAACTTGTACATGACACACACTGGTTGAAGGAACTGAGTGGGGGATAACTGGCATTCAAAATGGTCGACAAAATGCTGCTCTTTTGTGATTTTGTCCCATAATAATATACAACATTTATCAAAGCAGATTGTGTGCACTTGATTATTAGTGCGCTGAAAATACTGTAATACCATCAGTATTAAAGATGATCTTGTTTATATTAAGCTATAATACATTTTAGTTATTTTGAAGAGCCATCTATCTTGTTCGCATTTTAAGTTTAAAAACTTACACAAGATCATCTAATCCCATGAATATAGGTATAATTTAAGATTCTCCTGGACACATTCCCCACTGAACAGTTGGTAGCAAATGGGGCACTGAAATGCCACCAAATAAAGGCTATATAGATTTCCCTTTTTATGCGGGGGGGCGGGGGGGGGGGGGCTCCCCTGGGCCCCCTACCACCCTTCACATCTCAGCACTCAAAAAGACAGTGCTCTGCAAAAGAAGCAATTTGCACCTCAATTTCACTTTTGGACAGCAATAATAGGCCAGTTCATAGGACTTGGGTTGATTCTGTTCACTTTGCAAAGTGCACCCTGCTTTGTTTACATTTTGCACTCAACCACGCTGGCTGGATTACACGTGGAAGGATCAGAAAGTAAAACACGTGATGTGCTTGGGTTTAATGAAAAATCAAACTGTCAGCAAGCTAAAAATGCACGTTTCATGTTTCATATGTGACATTTTAGGTAAAAGATTTGCACTGTTCAGCACAATCCATGCTGTAATCACTAGCGTTAGCCGTGGCATCCGTTGTAAACATGAAGGCGTGGGCCAGACTCGGCCACTTGTTGATTGGACAGTCAGGCCAGCAATGGAATGCATAATTAATTACTGTCCGGATAAGTTCGGTACAACTCAGTATGAACAGGTCTATCGCTCCATGTTTTTTCCTCTCAGGTACCTTGCACAATCTTGTTAACCCCTTTCTGATCAGCACAACATGTTACTTTTTCCATTGTTAACCCATTGTGTCTTGTTGCCCAGAAAGCAAAATCCATTTTTGCACAACCTGCTTGGTGGAGTTGCAGCCCAAGTTAACCCTTTTACCTATTGTAAAACATGAGTGGACATTTTGCATTGATAACCCTTCATGTCTTATGGCCAGGTAGAGAGCCAGAAAGTTGACCCTATTCTGCCTAACATAAAATGTGAGTCAACATTTTCCATTGGTCATATTGTGTCTCCTGTGACCAAGTAATGTAGCCCAGAAAATTCACCGATTTTTGGCCATAATAAGATATGGGTCAGTATTTTCTGATGATCATATTGTGTGTCCTGTGGCCAAGTTGTTACCCAGAAAATTAAAGGATTTTGTCTGAAGATAAGATATGAGTCCACATTTTCCATTGATCATACTTTTTGTTTTACGGCCAGGAAGTTAATCCGTTTTTGCCCGACATGAGACAAGGATATTTGCCAAGAATATTGCTGTGTGCATTGTGGTCAAGTTAATGGTCAGTGTTACCAGGGCGTATCATAATCTGTTTTCTTGACAGTTTCATTCATAACATTTTCTAGTTCACTAGATATCGATTGAACAATTTGATGGATCATTAAAAGGATCAAAGGCCTTATGTTTGACATGGTAAAACCAGTGGGATATCTTGCCCACTTCCCACTGTGCACCAGGTAATTCTGTCTCATACATGTATATTGCTGTATGTAATGTTGCATGACCACTGTTCAAAGACCCTAACATCATACACAGTTTCCCAAACTCAAATTTTTCACAGACAGACAGACAGACAGACAGAGAGAGAGAGAGAGAGAGAGAGAGAGAGAGAGAGAGAGAGAGAGAGAGAGAGAGAGAGAGAGAGAGAGAGAGAGAGAGAGAGAGAGAGAGAGAGAGAGAGAGAGAGAGAGAGAGAGAGAGAGAGAGAGAGAGAGAGAGAGAGAGAGAGAGAGAGAGAAGTATGTAATGCAGCATCAAGAACAACATCACAATGATCAAACTTAGTGCTGCAGGATTAACTCTTTCAGTGCAAGCTGTGAGTAAAGTTGAACTGCTTGAAACAAACTGTTCAGAGTTGCAATAAGGATGCCAGAACCTGGGTCCTTGTTAGAAAGACCTTTCATTCAAGTACCAGCATACCTTAGGTAGTCATGTAAAATATAGTGGTCCAGGTCAACAGCTTTCATTGGCATGCGTTACATGTATGTACAAAGCATCCTGAGGGAAAAGCTGTTGACTGTCCAGAACCTGGCACTGGAATAGTGAAAAGTTTCTGCTGTGTTAGCGGATGACTTAGCTCTTTCTCCCTTAAACCGGCCAAAACCAGCTGGTGTTCAAATGTCATCTGCTTCAGTGTTTTTAACTAATTTCAACAATAATGAAAAACAATTTTGACTGAGAATTGTAGGTGAGCCCTATCAAGATCACATGCCCCAGTTCAACAACATTCCTGGGCATGAGCTGGGCACTAAGTGCCCAACCATGCCAAGGAAAGTTGTTGACTCAAGTGTCGGTTCAAGGGGGAAAGGGTTAACTGAGACTCAGGTTGTGTGGAAGTAGCTTACATAGGACAGCTGGCAGACAGGTCCCTGTCATCACAGATAATCACCATGCGGGCAGTTTTCAAGCCAGTCTTTTTTGTGAAGATAGAAGTTTAAAATTTATAGCTTGCAGATGCTCTCAGTGAGAGGTTAAAGGCCTTGGGCGTATGTGTTCTTTGAAATTCAGTGTGTAAATTATTACCTGCTCAGACAGTTTTGTTTGGTGATTGTTTGGAAATGCAGGTACAAAAATATCAAAGAAGCATGAGAGCTGAAATTTTAGTCGCAATAATACATTATTTCATTTTCAGTTTTAAGCCAAGAAGTGAATAAATCCACTGACATCATTTTAGCGTGCTTATTCCAAATCTAGGAGAAAATGGGTTAACCACCAAAAATTCATCACAATAAAAATGTGGACACTGCATGTATCTGTGCATTACACAAAAACTTTGGGGATTGCATTGATCCAAGAGCCATAGTGCTGGTGGATAAAATGGCTCGAGTCAACTACTTACATGATTTTAAGCCAGGAAGACACTATACATCATTGATTTACAATCAACATGCCTTATAAACACATATAGAGAGTACTGAAGGTGTAAACCTGTTTTTGGTGGAAGTCACTAGTCCTTGTGTACTGTAATTGAAGGTTCTGACAGACAGTGCCAAGGGCTGTTCCGGAAAATGTCCTTGCTCACGGCAATGGGAAACCATAGCTTCACCATTGACAGTATGAGGCTGAAGACATTTGGATATCAGATGTCCCCAGTTTCCCACCTGGAGGAAAAAATAACTGCTCATTGCCACCCAACGGGGTGGGGGGGGGGGGGAGGGGTCTATGTTAAGGTCCATTCACTGTCCCTATGTTGTGCATTCCATGTCAGATGATAGCAGAGCTTTGATCTCATGGATGACATGCAAAACAAGGAAAAGAGTTACTTTGCAGTTCAACATATGCAGATACATCTATCAGTTGAACCTCATTCTTTTGGCTAGAAAATGGGACAGCTTATAACATGTCATGATCCAGTCATGATGTCCATTGACAATGTCGCCATTTAAACCATTTCCTGCACACCATTTCTATTTCAGTCAATCTACTTGGTACAAATTTTACTTGCAAAATACTCAAATATCATTTTGATATGACCGTGTTTGTTTAAAATTTCAGATCATAAAGTAGTGTATGATAAATGGTGTGTAATAGAAGACCTGACATGTCCAATGTTCTGAAGACTATATTCATGTTATAAGAGGCTTATGCCAGGTACTACTAACATAATGACAGATAAAACTGGGTACATGCTCAAGGAAACTGAGAGGCTGTGTGTTCAGCCCCCTGACCCGGCAAGAAGTGCCATTAGAACTTGTTTGCATTGAGTAATGTAAAGTCATCGTGATACTTTTCTTTGTGTTCATTATATTTTTGTCACATTCTTTTCTGTTGTCTTCAGGTCAGGTGTGTCCACTGGGGCGAAACAAGCAAGTGGTGGAACACACGCCGATAGGTAAGCATCTGTTGTCAATACAAACCTGGTCATACTGTCACCTGCAAATATGTTTCACATTGTTAATATCTGGGTAAAGAATTTCAAGATATTTCAGCTCAAGTTGTTTCATATCACAATACAATAGTACAAATGTATCAGTTTTCCTAAACCCATCATAATACGGTACTTTTGCATGCATGACCTTGTTCACTGCCTCGTTTCACCTGGTCCAGTGTACATCTGCAGATATATGTAGCTTTAACCCGTTCTCATTAAAACTGGACAAACAGGTGGTCAAATGTCATCTGTTTCAGTGTTTTTCACTAATTCTAACAGTAATGAAAAACAGTTTGAGAATTGTAGATGAGACCTATCAAGATCACGTGCTCCAGGTAAACAGCTTTCTTTGGCATGGGTTGGGCACTTAGCACCCAGCCCATGCCAAGAAAAGCTGTTGACTCGGTCACAATTCAAAGGGGAAAGGGTTAATCATCCTATGGAATAGTATGTACAGGTGTTCTCGGATATGCTCATGTGCCTACAGGTAACAGTTCTATTGACCTAGATTACATTCATATATTGCCATTATTGTAAATTGCTAACAGTGTAATTTCTGTGTTCATTAAAAAGCTGATGTCCTATCATGTAATTATTACTTTATGAAGAGCTTAAATTGTTGTGTAATCACCTATCATTGACAAGATGACTGAAATTATTATTATACTTGATTAAGTAAAAGTGGAGGAAAGTCATAATATCTGAATATCGCAACTGCAAATGTATATATATGGTAACATGTCTCTTTATGAGTGACATGATGACATTTATTTCATCTCTGAAAAAATGCCATCCGATAGTGTTTGGTACTGAGTGCACTGTGTGATTAGAGAAAGAAGTGCATAGTTTCACGGCCCACAACATGTCTACCTAGCTGTCCTTAAATTCACGTTGTTCAGTCTGAAAAACAAACTTCTTGCAGCAAAATCAATTTGAGCACAGTATTTCAATCTTAATTTTTTTTTCTCCAGTTCACCATGGATTTATCCTTATGTTAGAAAGTGTTAGTTAAAAATATGAGAGTTGTTGGTCCTTGTATGAAAATAAAATAATAAAATCTGTGGAGGCATTTATAAGACTGCTCAAAGCTGATCTTTGTCTACAGATCTTCTGAAGCATTTGGAGACTTGGAAGGCCTGTATCTTACCAGTAATAATAATAATAATAATAATAATAATAATAATAATAATAATAATAATAATAATAATAATAATAATAATAACAATAATAATAATTACAAATTGGAATTGTTACAAGTTTGTTTAAAAAACAACTGCTGTAAGTGTGCATGAATTATGTTGTGCACAACGTGTTGTATGTGTTGAATATGAAGCAGTATGCTAAATTAATAACCTGGTACAGAGCAGCAGATCAGATTGACCTTCTCTAGACCGATGGTGAATTAACCCTCCCGCCCTCCCTAAACACACACTCACTTCAGGTCAGCAGATCAGATTGACCTTCTGTATAATGATGCATGGTGTATTAACCCTCCCTCCCCAAACACACACTCACTTTATTTTCCTTATAAAAAAGAAATCAGCATTTCAGCCTTTTGATCTCTCCCCCCCCCCCCCCCCCCCCGGCCCCATCAGAAGTACTGCAGCTGTCCCTGTGTACTCCCTCAGATGATTAAAGACCATAGTATCAGGTTGGATGAAAATGAATGAATGGTCCTCAGGTCTTGTATTAAGGATACTGAAGATTTGTTTATTTATAAGATTTCCTTTTGTTACAGGGACTTCCTTGTTCAACATAACCACTGTAGGTGTGGACTCGCTGAAGCTGTTCCCCAGTAGACCACTTTATAAAGGATACCTTAAACTGCAACAGAAAGCATCTCAGTCTTTTGAGATTGTCATCAATGGAGATCTTGATCTCAATGTCCTTAATCCCAGAGATCCACCAGTGAGTATAGTTTAAATTCTTTAAAGAATAATACTGGATTATATTGAAGGACAGTAGTGTCTCCTCAGAAAGACTGTTCCTGAGACAGGCCCACAGGTGGAAGCAGATGCTTGCTCCGTAGACGTGATGGAAATTCTGTTACATGGAAGAGATACGACCATGAAGCTTGGACATCTGGTTTCTCCCTGAGGGGCATTTGAATAGGGACTGCTATATGTAAAAAAAATGTATAAATGTAAATTTTTAACTCATTCCATACCAGTGCCTGATTTTTCCACATATTTACTTAGATTTAAGATGACAATTGCATATTTAAACTCTTCATGAAAAGAGCTTTCATTCAAGTACCAACATGCCCAAAATCTGAAGTCAGTGGTTCTGGCACTGCCTGGCAAGTCATGCTGCGGCTGCCCTTGTGGAATGAGTTAAATGTGTTTTATGTTTAGAAATATTTTCCTCGCCAAATTAAAAACTTTCATTCATAGATGATATCAGTGACGAAGTGTGCATTTATATAGTACATTTATGCAGGTAGGAAGGGTTTTTTTTTTCAACCTTTAGTCTATAATAATGATGAACTTTCATGTCGCGACAGGTATTGAATGGTATGAGCAAATAAACAAATTTGTAGGTCTTTTAAATTTATTACAGAATGAACAGATTCAAGGCCTTTCTCTTTGTGTTTGCTTGTGATCATTGGTACCAGTAGAGATGTATATTTTATGTAATGAACAATACTGACAACGTTTCTACCACTGCATGGGTGTCTCTGATTCATTAGTGCATAAGAATCAGTGAGAACAGAAACTAATAGAGTGGAAAAAAAGTAAAAAAAAAAAAAGGATAATTTTGTAGAGGTATGTGATTAAAATTATTTAATAGCACATTTACAACAAAATCAGTAGATATTAAAAGTATTGCATTTCATTTGTACAATTGAATATTCACTTTTGTTCCATCCCAAAATGCCAAAGTAATCACAAGACAGCTTTGTTAGGTATTATCAGAATTGCATGTGAAAATAATTGTTTCATTTTTTACCAATAGAGACCACGCATGTATTGGTTAATGACGATGATTCATTGAGGAAGTGTATTGTACTTGATCATAGAGCATAAAGACATTTGCATGTGTGTGTGACTGTACTATAAGATAGGTTCTGTTGGTACCATATACAGATGCTGGACATCCAATTTGTGTAAATATTAATGACTTGCCTGTCACTTGTAAAATATTAATGCACAGTTCAAAAAAAAAACATTGGTAGATCTATGATATTTTGTGGTCATTGTGTGCTTAAATTTTATCTTGTTGCAAAACTGCTGTTGTATTTTGTTCAGAATAATATTTCTGCACAAATACATGTATAAATTAGCATTATAAACAGTCATGGGAAAACATTTAAGTTGCTGAACTTGGCTTCGTGGAAGTAAAACATTTTAACATTCTGTTTTGTAGTGTTCATGACAAAATTGTAAGTGGACCCTAGCATAATAAGCATACTGGGTACATGTAGCCTTTGAGGGTCCATCTGTGTGTGTTCATACATGCACAGACAAATAAAATTCATATGATAAGGTACCAGTGCACCTGTTAAAAATGTACAGACTGATGCTGAAAAAAAGTTTGTATTGATCATGAGAAATGCAATAATGGTCCCAGAGGCATAAAAAATGTAACAACTTAGGACTGAAGTAACAATTTTGACCAAGTCTGCATTATGCGCAGAATTGTTCCCTTCAAGCTGTCGTGAAAATTACTGGATTTTGTCAAAGTTAAAACCCCCTTAATATGTGCATATGTATCTTCTCTTGGGTATTAATTTTTCCAAAATAAAGTACTGTATTGTTGTAAAGATTACAAAATAACAGCAGATCATTGTCACCAGTTTAATGAAAAGTGATCATTGTCACCAGTGAAATGAAAAGTGAAAACTTAATGATGTCTGCTCAAGAAGGTGGGTTCCAGAGGAAATGAGTGTTTGAATTCCCAAAGCAGGGCGTCCCCCCCCCCCCCCCGCCTGTCTATGCGCTTGCCTCCCAAAGATTCCTGCTGTCACTTTATCCAGTAATACTCCCTGCATTGCCAAGCTGAAACCAAGACTTGTTCCCCTCACTGTCAAGGGATTGGCCAGAAGTCTTTATGTCACCAAATGCCTTTTAAAAGTAAGAGGCTAATTGCGATTGCATGTTAGAGATCAGTTCTATGTTGCCAGTTGACAGAGCATGTCCTGACGCTGCATACTCATCAGGTGATGGGCACCCAGATAGGTTCGCACAATTGGGGCTAGGGTTGGTTAGGCACGTGTGTGGAATTACGTTGTTGTCTAAAAAAGAGTGATGGGGATAAAATTTCCTTTTTCATGTTTTGTGGCAATAAATTATGAAACTCAAGTATCACATACAAATGTGATCCAGACAGAGCAATGCTTAAAAATTATAAATGGCTGGGGCCTGGTACCTAGCCCAGCAAGCTGGAAGGACAACAATCTCAGGAGTTGGGTAACATTTTGGGCATCATGTCAGGGGAGTTTAGAAGTGTGTTTAAGTCACCTGGCACCAAGATGCCTAGATCACAAATGATAGGCCGAGAAAAGTCACAACAGGGATCCCATATTAGACACACACACACATTTGTATTTTAATTAGGGTTGGGAATTGGTCTTTTTTTTCCAAAGTCTCAATGATTGGTTTTTAGAAGTGACCGATGATCGATTATAATCGGTTTTGGGAATATTCTCAACAACTCATTGACAGAGCTTAATGAACCAGATTCAAGTTCTTTTTTAAAACAAAATATGAAGGTACACACCAGCGATACCACCCTATTGGCTTGCCTTCTTGCATTTACTTGTGCTTTCTGGTGCTTTATTGCTTTATGATGTGACATGCATGTGTTACCTGCAAAAGTAAAGAAGCACTATTTCTACACTACTGCTACTACTAATATACTAACTAGTACTACAAAGCATATTTAAGTCACAATTTATTGACTTTATTAAAAGAAATCAGTTAATATGTACTACTAGTCATACACTACAGAGGGGAGAGGGAGGGTACCCATCACACAAAATTAAATGCTGCAACCACACATCACACACAATTAAATGTTTTCAATCACATTCACATGAAAGGAGTGACAACAGGGGATATCCATCCATTTCGTGGCTATGTCATAATGTCACATAAAATTAAAATGCCCAACCAGGCAATCACACATCAGTGACATCACACAAATTTATTTCTTCTCAATTCTCATCACACATAATTTTTATCACAAATCACGCAAAAGATCCCCCCCGCACCACCACCACAGCCTAAGGATCAGTACAGGGACTACACCCAACATTTGAAATTCAAAGAAATATATTGGCTTTTTTTGTTGGAATTAGTTTTGTTTAATCTTTGGCTCTTTGCACTTATATCACAACGTAACTGCCTTAGCTCCTAGCACTCTGCCAGTATCTGGTATCGCACACAGTGTGCCACCGGGCAGTTTTCTAATCGCTTGCACAAGAGAGGACATCCTGGATTGAACGTGCCTGGGCTCTGTGAGTTTTGCGATTCAATCCTAGTGATCAACACAAAGTCGGTCAGAGGTATAATTTTGTGCATTTTTTATTTCAATTTACTCCCTAATTTTTTTTATGCTTTATGGGATGTCAAGCGTCTGGTCACCTTTTTTTTTTTGTTACGAACAAACACGGTCACGGGCCATGCAAGGCAAGCGAGTGTGAACAGGCACGAGTCCGGGCATGGTTTTCTGTTATGTGCGTATATTTTTCCCGGCCTTCGGTCATATATTTCATTCCTCATTTGTTCTTTTATACAGATTTTTATCCTTTCAGAAATTTTAATCCAATTAAAACAACAAACTATGGATAAAAACATAGTGCCGTGACGTATCTGAGACAGCGATCGACAACACATCGTGTTGACACAAATCTCAATCAGGCTAAGCTTCGTCACCGTGCGGTGACGGAATCTGCGTATTTTCCTTGCTTTGTTTATGAAATTTTCATTCCTGCCTTTATCTGTGTCTAGATCTGTTCCATCGAAGTCGTTTTGCAAAAGTATGATGTCAAAATTTCGCATCTTGGTCCCATAATCTTTGCTTGAATGCGACATGTTCACCTGCGCAACAAATCGAACTTGACTCAAGCACATGGCAAACAACGAGTTTGATTGGACGGTGACTTGCACGTGACCAAATACATCCAATGAGAAACCTGGAAATGACTCAGCGCATTTATAATGAGGTTCAATTCTCATTCTGGGCTATTTTTGGAGGGATACCCCAGGAATATTTATTTCTTAGCCAATAAGAGAGCTTGTTACATTAAGAGACAAAATTCTGAGGATTCCAGCAGTATAAAAAACAATGGCAGACGACGCAAAACGTCTTGGCGGCAAAGGGGCAAAGTTACAAAGTTTTAGGGTAAATTTTGGGAATTGTATCATTCAAAATGTCACGAAAAACTGGTAGTTGTTTCATTTTTATCCATATAATTAAAATATATTTAAGATTTTTACCAAAAATATTCTACTAAAAACTTGTTTTACCACACAAATACGCGATTAGCACTAAACTCTGTATTATCGCTCACGTATAATCGACTATGGGAATTTTATAATCGAGCGCTTGGTCTTTTAAATTAATCGGACGATTGTCGATTAATTTGATTAATCGGAACACCGCTAATTTTAATTACTAAGAATAATAACATACTTGCTGATAGTTGGGTTGCCTGCGTATAGGCCTGTGGTGTGAAAAAAGTCCTTTATGTTGCAGATTTGATGGCTTTAGTTTTAGTTATGCCCCCCGCCCCCCGTGGGGCAATCAGTAATCTTTTTTTCCCTTGTGTCTGTTCGTCCAATATTCCTGTCCTGGCTGTAAATCGCTTGTCCTTCAACTCTTAGGTTATTGAAACTTTAGACACAGGTGCATCTGGACGTAAGTATGTGTCCTGTACCAAAAGTAGATCACTAGATCAAGTATCTGGGTCACAATGACATATTCTGGTCAAATTGTGTCCGGGCTATAATTCCTTTACTATGTAACTTAGATTTATGAAACTTAACACACAGATGAACCTACAGATCAGGGTGTGTCATGTACCAAAAGTATGTCACTAGGTCAAGTATCTGGGTCACAAATCTCTGTCAAATATATAATTTTGTCCATATCTCTTGATTCCCATTAGTTGGAGCCACTTTTGGTGATTTTTAGTTTTTCATGAAAGAAAAGTAGGTCACTTAAGGTCAGGCATCGGGGTCATGGTGATACATTCATGTGAAACTACATTACACTTCATATCCGGGCTGTAATTCTGTTGTCTTTCTAGTTAGATTCATGAAACTTTACACACAGGTGCATATAGACATAAGGGTGTGTCATGCATTAAAGTAGGTCACTGGGTTAAGTATATGGGTCACAGTGATGGCTTAATTTTAATGACTACAGTCGTTCCAAAGTGAGACCTGTGATTAGCAAGGTTATAAATGAGGTGAGGGGTGCATGGATAAAGCAATCTCTGATTGCCTTTTAATTTTAGTTTGGGATTGAAAGAAGGAGATGCCCAGATTACTAAATATCCAGAAAATAGTCCTAAATCCTCCTTTGAAAGACCACTTTTAGGCCAGAAGTGGTCAGATAAAGCAGATGACCGGTCAATATAGGTCAAATGACAGTGTTTCAGGACCCTAGGTGGTCTTAAAGGGCAAGTAGGCAATAGTGCTAAGGACTTGACATGGTCTTAAAATGCAGGTAGTCTTTCGTCAGAGTGGTCTTTCAAAGGAGGTATTTTTCTGTATTTACATTTATGTAAGAGGGAAAAGTTGAATATACATGTACATGAATATAGTTTAGCTCAGGCACTAGGTTGGTTTGTATTACCTCTATGAAAGTTCTTCTCCATAACTATGGTGGTAAAGAAGTCATTATACTACACAGGTACCCAACACAAATGAAGACCTGCCTTGCAACTACACTGGGAGAAGCAGTTCATCTGGGGTAAGTCACTTAACCCTTTCCCCTTGAATTCAGACCGAGTCAACAGCTTTCCTTGGCATGGGTTTGGCACTAAGTGCCCAACCCATGCCAAGGAAAGCTGTTGACCAGGGGCACATGATCTTGATAGGTCTCATCTGCAATTCTCAGTCAAACAGTTTTTCATTACTGTTGAAATTAGTTGAAAACGTTGAAGCAGACAACATTTGACCACCAGCCAGTTTTGGCCAGTTTAAGGGGGAAAGGGTTAAGCAATTTTAAACAAATTTTCCAGAGAATTTGCTAATTTTCTTTCCTTATTGGCAAATTTGCTCACGTTTTACTGCTGTGTGGCTGATTTATTAACAAAAATTACAGCTTGGATTGATGTATTAAGGACAGTTAAGACACCCAAAACCTTTGCATGGCTGATTTTGAGGTTATAACGGTTTTTACAAGATGAATGTCCTTTCTATTATTTGTCAAAATTTCAAGATTTTAACTTAAGTAGAAATATGAGAAAAACGCCAAAAACCACACATGTATGTGGACATCCGAACGTCCATGTGTCATTCTTTCGGTTTTCAGCCGTCAAACGAAACAGTGTCACCTGTCAATCATACTTATTAGCCTGTCACGTGGCTGCAGGTAGCAACAGCCCATGGCAAAAGGAGAGTGGTATCAGGGCGGCAATGCGAAATAAGGCAGCATGCCGAAAGTATGTTTGTTGGCAGGAAAAAGATGCAAGCATGCTAACATATCATAGCCTTAGTGATTTACTTTATAGTTATCTTGCTTATTTTGCGTTCTAATGAAGGGAGACTTTAAATGTTCAAGAGGAGCGGGAATCGTCAGACGATGTCCCTTCAAACTTCAAAGGCCGTGCCGCGATGGATTACCCCAGTGGTCCTTTACACCAAAGACACACGGTGAAAAGAACTGGCACCTTAATCAACAATATCCATGTACATAAAATTATTTTATCGAAACCCAGGGATGAGGGAATAAAAGTACAAATAAACACATCGAAATAAGAATAAACGTGAACATAAAGAGAAAACACACAAAATAGCGTTACCAAACTCAGGTTAGAAAGAGAAATGAAACTCATTGAGAAAAAAGCTAAAAAATAATGACAAGCTAACTAAGTAAAGTGTACAAACAAGTCTAACAAGCTAACTACATAAAGTATACAGATAGGAGTAAATACAATAAAATGCTATCCCTAAAGACGGGATGAAGAGGTAGGGGGCGGAGGACCAAACCCCCTGTCCATCCACTGACCACAAGCGGCCGTAGGCCGCCCCACTGAAGCAAGGCAACACAACTTTCGTTGCCAGGCCTGAGGTGACGGGGCCCGAAAGGCCGCCTCCATGACGTCACACTTTGAAACCAGACTGTCGCTGTCGCCGTTTGACTGATCGCTGAATAATGTTTTCCGTACTTCAAAGGCTCTTTTATTCATGTGATTGGCCAAAAATTGATTGACAACCTCCCCAAGTGTTAAGGGACGATGTTTACTATGTTTTGTACAAATATCAACTCAACTTCAGCAAATGGTATTGTTTCAGAGGCAAATGATCAACATCAAAGGCCTTTGAAGCTTGTTTTCTCAGAAAGGATAATAGGACAAGAACCCCACCTAAGAATGGTTATTCCAAGAAAACGGCTAGGCGAAATTTAATCCGGTTAACAGCTTTTGATTCTTTAAAGTTTGAACTGCAAACACGATTCAGCGATTTTCAAAACTTTGCTTCGTTCTTTTTCTATGAAATGAAAATGAACATCCTAAAGATCAAAGGGAAAATTGAAACTTTGAGGACGGATAACAGAAAAACGAAACCAAATATAAAAAATCGCAGGATCGTTTTTTGTTGCCAATATGTCAGGATTAAGATCCAAGTGTAATTATGATTTTATCACAAATAATTAGTGACTTATATCGACATTTATGGGGTGGATGGTTTGCGGTAAATTTTCAATTGTTTATTCAACAATTAATATCACAGACACCCGAATACGGGACATATAAATTCTTTGGAGTATGACGAGTACACGCATATATGGTATGTTATCCTAACGCAAATACATTTTGAGCTAGGATTGACTAAAGTGGGATTTATTTTTGGTGTCTTACCTGTCCTTAAATGAATTAATACCACATACTGTATTGCCAAACTCTGAAAGTCAAAAATGTAAGGCACTAATTGTACATATTTAATGGTTACTTTAAAATGTCTTCAATGTATTGATTTGGTACCTGTACATATTGTGTTTGGACTGTGGTTTTGCCCATTAATTTCATCATAGTGTGACATTACAATGTGGTCGGTAGATTTTAACCTATTGGAATGTTGTATGTTTCAGTCACCAATCAAAACTGTGGAATATGAGTTGGAGTGTCAGGTGACAATAAATGGCCATGTAGTGAAGGTAAGCAATGTCTCATTCAGTGGACACTCAATTTTGACTCTAATCCCAACAAACCAGAAAGAGGCCAAATGTGAATATTTAGAGTTAATGCCTCAATAAAAAATAGGTGCAGAGTGTAAGGGGTAAAGGGTTGTAACAGTACCCCAGCAGTGACAGAAGGTACCTGACTTGGGGAATTATATAATAATTCTTCGGGATGTTTTGGTCCACAGCAGGTGTCAGTTACTCATCACTAGGAGTTCAGATTAATAAGTTTCAGTGTGTCCCACTGAACAAGGACTCACACTTCGTCATTGGAAACAAAAGTTGTGGCACAAGACTATCTTTTGACAATCTTTATGGATCACACTATCAGCATTGAGAAAAGGGCAGCTGACATAAGTCAACTATCAGAATCTGATTTTAACCAGGAAAGCACGATATGATATAAAAATTGTAAATAAAACTTCTATTGTAACTGAACTATCTTCTACCCTGAGTGTCTGTGAAATCCCGTGGATGATAGGGCCTCCTGTTGTTTATGAAGGTCAATTTGATACAAAAACGTGAATGTCATTTTCTTTTATGAGTGTGTGTAGTTGATGCCAAACAGCAGTGTCACTGATAGACATTGAATGCAGAAGGTGTCGTTTGTTTGTCTTCTTATAGTAATCTCATTGACACCAATGATTAATATTAATTTGTGTGATTTCTCTTTTGCTTCAGCCTCGTTCAAAGGTCATCATAGCCATTGAGGATGTAAATGACAAAGTTCCATATTTCATGTGTGCACCATATCATAAAACCATTAATGAGGTAAGATCACTGTTTGTAGAAACTTGAAATGGTTTTCATCCACAGACACTGAATGTATCCTGTGTAACTTGAATGAGACCATAATATTCTTTTAACTCATTCCACCCTGATGACGCTTTTTCCCGCTAATATCTAAATGTCGTCTGCTAAATGTATTTTACTAATTTAGGGATTATTTTTCAATATTTTGGATGAAACTTGCATGGAAGATCATTCCAAATTATATGCCCATGGTCAACAGCTTTCCTTGGCGCGCTCTGGGCGCAATGCGCCCAGAGCGCGCCAAGGAAAGCTGTTGACTCAGTCTTCTATCAGGGTGGAATGAGTTAACTCATTTCATACAAGGGTCACAGGCCTTGGTCAGTGGTTCTGGCACTGCCTGGCAAGTCATGCTGCAGCTGCCGCAAGGGCAGCTGCAGCATGACTTGCCAGGCAGTGCCAGAACCACTGACTTAAGACTATAGGCATGTTGGTACTTGAACAAAAGCTCTTTTTATGAAGAATTTAAATATGCAATTGTCGTCTTAAATATTGGTAAATATACGTAAATATCAGGGACTGGTATGGAATCAGTTGAATGTTTGTTTTTGCGTGCATGCATTATTAACTGACTCTATATTCTAAATTTTACTCTGCTGCACATAAATAAATGCACATCTGAATCCTGTAAGATACCAGGGCCACTTAAAGGCATTGTTTATTGTCTACCCAGTTATTGTAGTTTTGTGCATCTTACCATTTTGTCCACTTGCAGAGTGGCACGGGGACATGTCGTCAGTTATTTGAATATTGTTTGTCCATCATGCCAAAACAATGCTGTTCAGATTGACTGTGAAAAATTAGCAGGAACCTTTTGAAAATTTTACAGTATACAGACTTTATATAGTACATGTTGAATTACAAATGGAAGCAAAACAGATTTTATTAGAGAAGCGGAAAAAATGCTTGATAAAGTACATTGTAGAGCGGTAGATAAATTATCTTGGATTTTTTTTTTAAATTTTAAAAAAGACAGTCAAACTGAAATCATCATGAGACCATTCATCCAGAATGATTCAGATTCCTATTGTATTTTTCAGTTAACTCCACTGTATACCACAGTGTTCACATTAGGAGGGTTAGCTGCAGACCCAGACATCGATGGTGGTATACATGGCTACCAGCTGGTCAGTATAATCTACTATGTCTTGTTGAACTGTGTAAAATTTGCTGAGTTAGTTTTTTTAACTATATATTTTCACCATATTGGTTTATCAGAAGAGAATACATACAGTGCCTACTGTGTCCAGTGTGTATGGATCCTTTCTACCACTTTTTATTCATCTGGAAATTACCCTAAATGTCTTTGATTTTCCTGTGATGGTTGGTTTAGTATTGCAGAATTCAGTAAACTGTTATGCGCCGGAGTAGTCGTTCCTGTTAGTTCAAGTTTATTTGGTTGTGTGGCAACTGGGGGAGATGTACATGTCTCTTTACACAAATCAGAAATATCGCTTGTATTTTTGTTACGGGGTTGTTCATGAAAGTTATTGTGTTGCTGCGAAGAGCAAGTTGTCTACTTCAGTTGAATCATTAGGATTTTTATTAATGAAACCATCCACAAATATGTGGTTTAAGTGTTGATTTCAATCAAGTACATTATTGTTGCACAGTAGCCACATTGCATCTGCATCATCAGACTCCTTCATGGTCACAGTCATTATTAGCCATTTGTAAAGTATGTAATGACCACAAGTGTTATGTGATGTGTCCTATACATACACCCAACCCTTACCAGTTTGACATGTCTTATATCATATCCAAGGATAGCTCCATTATCTATACACAGTGGAATCCCCCCTTCCCCCCAGCACCACCACCACCTATGGGACAGAAAAATGTTCTTATTAGAGGAATAGTCTTAATGGGAAATATAAGTAAAGATAAATAAAAAATGAGTCTGCAAATCGGTGGTCTTATGTAGAAATGTTCTCTTTGTGGAGGTGTGCTTAGTTGAAGATACTGCTCTACCATGTTTTCAAGAAAACAGGTGTTTTGGTTTTTCCAAAAAGTGTCCACTGTTTGTTGCAGTCTGGTGGTGAGGGCAAGTTTGGCATCAGTGGGGCAGCCTCCAATGGCTTCATTGTTCTTCAGGGAGAGCTGGACTATGAAGTGGGTCCCCACACCTACATGCTCAATGTTACTGTCACCGTATGTACTTCATGTATTCACACTTTCTCATAAAAGGCTATTTATTATTATTACTGTTAATAATTATAATTAGTGTGCTCAATGTTAATTCCACAGTAAGTAATTTATGTATTGAGACCTTTCTCATAAAAGGCTATTATTTATTATTGTTATTATTATTATTATTATTAGTAGTAGTAGTAGTAGTAGTAGTAGTAGTAGTATGCTGTCTGGATGGCCCACCAAAGTGTTGTTGCAACTTTCAGTTAAGTTGATAAGAATATCTGTGAATTTGATAAGTGCAGTCATTTTGTAAAAACTGTAGTGAAACTTGCTGTTTCATATAGTTCTCAACAAAAACATAAAACATATGTGAAATTTTTTGTTCCAACTGAAAAAATACTGAACAGCCACATTCCATAAACATTCATGAATTTGACTGTTCCTAGTAAAGTGTTGATCCAAGGTGCTCTATGACTGACTGGTGAGTTGTTAAATGAATACATCTGCCATTTTCAGGATGTGGGAGAACCTCCATTGTCCAACTGGACTCTATTGTACATAACTGTCGGAGATGGGGATGATGAAAATCCCGTCTTCAGTCGTGAAACTTACTATATCACACTGCCAGAACAGGTAGGTCATGAGACAATATGGGATTCATAACCCTCTCCTTAAAGGAGGGCACTCATTACGTTGTATTTTAAGTGTTTTGGGAACTTCATGTCAGGCATTTACCACATGTAAAATGGTTTAGTTATATTTTATTCCATATTTCTAAAATCTGCATTTTAATGTTGCTGAAATCAGCTTTACCTGTCAAATTCCCGGAAGCGGCAAACCTATGGAAGATCAAAGGCGATTTCGCGGATCACGGGAGTCCTACTTCTGCACCTAGTTTTTTTTTACTTGATGAGAATAAACTCCTAGTTTCAAATTGAAGTAGTCGGAAATGTAACGAAAACTAATAATATATGTCAATGTATATGCAGCAGTTGTTTAAAACTGTTTTTAATGACTCGTTTTAGTGAGAAAAAAGCAACGTTTACGAGTCACGTCTTTCCTCGCGCGATCTTGGACATATTTATAGCCAAATTTGGAAACAGCGGTATTCTGCAGCCTTCTACACCTCCGTGCGGTAGAGAGTTCCAAGTTTTTCATTGACTGCGAACAGACGAAAATGCCAAGTGTGTTTCGTGCGGTGGCACAGCCGCCGAATATCCAGAAAGATATTTTCATTCTTGGCCAAAAGACACATCATTATCAGATAAATGGAATGCTATTATGAAAATCCCAGAAGAAGTATTGGCAGCATACAAAAGCACGAAGTTGTGTTCAGCGCACTTCAAGCTGCGTGACGAATTCCGATCGTTTGATAACTCCCGGAGCTCATATTATCGCTCACGTTACACGGTCACGATTTACGACCGATTATCATGAATGGAGTAAATACATTGATAAATAATAATTGATTTGATTGAAACACATAACATATGCATATTCTTTACGTCGATAACGACCTCGGAAACAATTTTCATAATTTGAAGTGGCTTTGTGTTGAACAATGATCATGGTGCGCTTGGCTTTGTTATCAACCGATGGCTATGATTGGCCAGTTGTATAGTCGCTTCTAATTGGTCCGACATCTCGACTGGCTTCTCGTAATGGTGAACTGCTGGTAATGTGGGGGTTTTAATATTTGGCAATAAACATCAGAAATTTGTGAAAATTAGTAATATAAACATCAGATATGAAATCCTGATGAAAAATCCTTTCCAATGATGTATAATACAACGTAAGGAGTGCCTTCCTTTAACAGTTTTTTTTGTAGGACCTAAGTTGCTGTTGATAGCTTTGAAATCCTTGGTGTTGGTTGGGTGCAATGTGCCCAACCGGCACCAATGAAAACCATTGACCTGGTGCATGCAGTCATGGACAGTTCTTAGCAAAAAGAATAGTATTAACATGAAATTTGAATAAAAACATTAAAGCAAATGCCATTTTACATCAGGGCACTTTTGTAGAGGTGGGAAAGGGTTAAAACCAACCAAAAACATCAGCTTCCTGAGTAGTTTATGATATGAGTGAAAAAAAAATTTTTTTTTTCTTTTTGTTTTTAGCTCTGCAGACCTAAGGTCCAATACTAGAATTTTATGTAATATCAGTGACCTTGACCTAATTTGCGAGGTCACCATGCCTGTAAAGTTGAAAGAGGTGATTTTGTAATGACAGGGTGTAGTTTGGACATCAATGACAAAGAGAATGGAGCCTCCAGATTACAGTTAAAGTTGATTACATTGTACATAAAACTACTTGGTGAACTACTTTTGGGGTCACTGTGACCCAGTAATTATGGGCTTTGGCACTTGTCCAAAATTACTGTTTTTCTTCATTAACTCAAAAAGTTATTACCTAATTTGAAAAGACATGTATGGAAAGCTGGATGTGGGGCGCATATTTTGAACAGTCACAATATTTTAATCCGAGTTGAAGGTCAAGGTCAAATGGCCAGTTTGAATATGGGGGTCATCTCATGAATGTACTGCACCATATAATTTTTCAGTTAGGCCCATATAACATTTAGAAGTTATGAAGTGTATAAAAATCTTTGTCGACATCAATGGTGGTGGTGCCACCTGTATTATAATGTAATATACAGGTCAAAATGTGAAAATCTTGTGACCAGTCCAGCATCCTTAATTTTTGATAGATCTTCATGAAATTAAGTGGGATTGTAGAGGAGGTGCAAATCTCTGTTGGTTATGATACTAGTTGCACCACCTATAATTAAACGGAAATTATGAGTTAAAATGTCTTGAAAGATACAAAATTCCGTATCTTGAAAAATAATTACATTAGATAAGCCAAATTAATAGAATATGTAGATCATGTCCAGTGCTAATGTATTATGTAAGATCAGTGACCTTGACCTCTTTTTGTAAGGTCACCAGTCCTGTTAAGTGGGAAGAGGTGATCTTGTAATGGTCGAGTGTAGTTTGGACATCAGTGGCAAGGAGAATAAATATTGAGCCTCTAGATCAAAATTGCACTTGAGTACTTTGTATATAAAACTACTTGCTGATCTATGTTATGGTCACCATGACCCAATGATCATGTGACCTTGACCTATTTTTTAAGGTCATAAAGCACTTAAGAAAAGGACATTTTATTCAGTATAACTTCATAAAGAATAAGGTGAATGATGCCAAATGTACCACAAATGTGTATCATGTGGAAGTTTGATATTGCATAATATGGCTAACCTTGATTAATTTTTCAAGTTGATGGATTGAATACATTTCAGAAGATGATTTTTTGGTGATGGTGGTCAGCAGAGCATTAGGCCAATGGGCTTCTTGTTTTATTTATTTGTATTTTGTGCTTTTCATTTTTGGGCTGTGTGTTTTGTTGTATTTTTTGTTTTTACTGGGATTCAGAGACAGACAAGACATATAAAAGTAATATGTCCTAAGTCACCAGTTTTCCTCTGCATATATTGGACACAAAGGGCCAGCCTGTGTCAAAGAAAGCTATTACCCCAAATGATATGGGTTTTTTTTTGGGGGGGGGGAAGTTAAGGCAATAACAATATGTACATATAATGACTAAGTGGATGTTACTACAGGGTCCCTTGTATGACTGCCAAAGAAAACTTTGTTGATCATAAAGCTACATAGAGGGCTGACTACTAGGCAGGTGTTGTGGAAGTGGTAGGATAACAGGTGGTCTGGGAGAAAGTTTTATTCATGTTACTGCTGAGATATTTGTATTTGTGTCTTTTTGCCCAGAACCACTTCCTAGTAGTCAATATCCTATTCCGCAGTTCGAACTCTTTACTCTCCATAAGCTAACCTGTCCCTGTCTAACCTGTATACATATGGAATTACTATTGTCTATATTGCACACGTTCCTCTGTAAAATTTTGACATAGGCTGTATCAGCCCAAATAAATTAAAGGGTCTTCAGCGGGTAACTACTCAACATGTTTCGGAGCCTTTTACCCGTACATGTCTCTCTGAGTAGCGGCTCCTTGTCTAAGCTAAATATTCAGCAAAGACAACCCACATAATAAAGAATAAATAAGAACGTGGCAAATGATGAATTAGCTAAATACGTGAAGTTTTGCTTATAAATGCAGAGCTTCGTTGTGAAAGAAGAACCCCTGTCAAACAAACCATAATTACTAAATTTGTATAGTACAGGTTCAGATAAGAACAATTTGACTTACTTATGTTGTGTTTGTTTTGATGGGAGAATTCTAGCGTGCTTGATAGAGAATTGTTTTGTATAACATATTCATAAAAGTGTGGTTTGGATTTGCCTCAGCATCAACAACTTTACTTTTCTTCACGGGACCCCAAAAGTTAGGGAGAAAATAGACAGTTGAAAAGTTCATTATTTTGGAGAAAAGACTGTACCTATGGTGAGTGAACCAACATCTGTATTCCTCAGGTATAAATCTTGACATCAGAAAGGTCAAACTTTCATCCTGATGAATTAAAAAGTTCTATCTGATCTACCATCGCATTATAATGTTACTGCTAAGATTGTGTTCTCTTTGCCTTGATGACAGAATTCTAGCATCTTACATCAGTCTTTCACCACATCACCTCCAGTATATGCTTATGATCCCGACTTGGGCATCAATGCCACAGTGGGATATGCCCTTGAGAGTGGTAAGTCTTTTGACTTTTTCATATGTTGGTCCCATTGTGTAAAGTGATGTAGAATGGTGATACACTATATTGAAATTATGGTTTGTAATTTTGTTGTCCCATGGCATCATAAATACAATTCTAAATGTACTTGAAGATAAGCAAATATATTTTGCTCTGTGCAGAAAAAGTAATGGAAATTTTGTAAATTTATTTACGTATGTCATTGGTAGGATTGATTTTCACAGACAAGTAAATGTACTGAAATATTAGTAGAATATTTATTCAATTGCAGTCAACTTTCTTGTTGAATAACAAGTCTAACAATAAAATATATCCCTCTAAAGTGTATGGCAGCACCCCTGGAAGACCTGGTGGGTTTTTTCCCTTTATTGTATGCTTGACATGTATTGGCTGGCTGCTGTTTGAGCTGCATGACACTCCTGTCCCCCCAACATTTGCCTGCGCAACACTCCTCTCTCCACGCAGCTTTACAACATCAGTCACTTCACAATTAAGAATGCCGTGATGTCATTTTGATAGAGTTGGCTTTTGTCAAAGACTCTTTTTATTATTAAAGAATCTGCATGAATAGTGCTCCCCAGATGAAAAGTTGTTCCTTCTGTATTCACTGTGCAGTTGAATGTTGTCATTTTAATATTGTCCTCCATGTTTTTTTGTATGACAATTGATTCGTTAGTTTTTTTGAGAAGATGTCATGGACTAGGCTCTGTTCTAAACATGTCAAAAATCGTGGTTCATTTACTGAACATGTTACAGGAGACACTGTGTCTTCATTTTTCACCTTTTTATATTAAGGTGTTGTTTGTATGTTATTTTTGTTTCATTTCAAATGTGAATTTTTGGACTTCAACTTTGATCAAGTTGATCTATTCCTTAGAACTGATCAAATTGATGTAGTCTTTAAAGCTGAACAACTGCTTCCTCCGTGAGAGATAAAATGTTACATAAAGCAGATTAATTAGCCATTTGCCAGAACGATACTGGATAAATACACCAGAGAGTATCAGTATCAATTACACAATGTGTACTGCTTTAGTCAAAATACCACTTTGTTAGGCATGAGTTACAAAACACTGTGTTATAGCGTAAGTGATGACATCTCTGTTGTGAAAATACCATCACCTGAATTACACAACGTGTATGATATAACTGAAGTTAAAAATGTCACTTTGTTAGATGAAAATACCACTAATTCTTATTTGCACGTACATTAAAGTGGGCATGCATACTTGACTGCATTCTGACATTTCAGACTGCCCATAAACATTCCCTAGTGCATGCACGTAGGAATGTCCGACCTCCTCCCCCTTCCCTCCCCCCCCCTCCCATGAAAGTGCATATTAGTCCATCTACACTGTAAATAGTACAAAATACTTTCAAGAGACTAGCGTTTGGTTACAGGTTTCAGATATGTTCTGGTCTGTATTTTGATCAGTCAAGATAATAAATCACGATGATTCAATAGCGAGTCACATGTACAGGTGACCGTGCAGAATGACCAGACCCACAGGTCTGTGACACAGGATCTTGTACAGGTGACTGTGCTGGATGACCAGACCCACAGGCCTGTGACACAGGATCTTGTACAGGTGACTGCAGGATGACTAGACCCACAGGCCTGTGACAGGCTCTTAAACGGGTGACTGCAGGATGACCAGACCCACAGGCCTGTGACACAGGATCTTATACAGGTGACTGCAGGATGACCAGACCCACAGGTCTGTGACACAGGATCTTGTACAGGTGACTGGGCAGGATGACCAGACCCACAGGCCTGTGACACAGGATGCTGGTGCCATGTTGTGATCTATTGCTCTGCCAATATTTTATCTCGTGTGCACAATTCCTCTCTAGATGTTAAAAAAGGGAATGACTGGCTTTCTCATTGTGAAAAGGGGCTAGCAGTAACACGGTATCTGTTGAATAAACTCTTATCAGTTAAGGGTCAGGAGTAAAGCATGACAGTGATTTTCTATTGCTTCAGGGAAGACTACAAGTCTGGAAGAGCTGTCATTTGCCCTCAGACATGGAGATTCTTTTAATATGAACCTGTCAAACATACCTGTCTTACTATTTTCGCTAATCTCATTGATTTACAGTCATGTCAAATTTGGAAATGCAATGGTATTTTGGCAAGTGGTATAGATCTGACTTTGCTGATATTTTTTTATTTGATGCATTCAGGAGAATTATGACTGAGGCAGGCTTCCTATACCATGTATATTTGAGTGTGTCTATTCTGTTGTATGATTCCATTGCAGGGCATGTCTTGGGTGGATTACAGTACTTTAATATAAGCAAAGACACAGGTCAGCTCATTCCACTCCGTCTACTAGATAGGAATAGCGTATCACAGTTCATCATGAGAGTCAAAGTAAGTATGCAGGATGGAAGTATGTCATTGCTTGTGCATAATTAATTGCTGGATGGTTGGAAATTTATATTTGTGAAGTTATGGAAATAATTTCATCGGAGACTAATTGAGTCACCAGCTTATCGTAGCACACTCTGGCACTGTGACACAGCACCCAGATAGCACAGACAAATACTGTCCAATGAGGATCTCTATTCTTGATGAGGGCTGTCCAACTGTTGTATTGTTGCAAAAAAAATTGACAGATACTTCAAAAATTGAAACTCAGATTTTGAGAGATGAGTAATTTGTTGCAGTAATTTGATAAGCAGATACAGGTTGATATTTGTTTACTTGATTTTATTGTAAGTGTCCCAAAATTGTTGCCAGAATAGCTCATCTGAAACCCTTATTTTCTTGAGATTTCACAAGCTTCTGGAGGGTTCGCCCCTGGGCCCTAATGGGGAACTGCCCCTGGACCCCCTGGGGGGCATAGGTGGCCCCCAGACCCCCGACCAAAGGTACTATTTGGTCCAGGCATTTTAGATTTTGCTCCAGAATATCTTACTTTGAACAACTCTGTTGATGAAAGAAAGAACCAGACAACATTTACCACACAAGATGCTTGGTGTCTGATTGTTAAGAGGAAAAAATTGAATGCTGATACATCAGTATTTCCACCCTTAGGGTTATTTTTTCAGCAGAACTTTCATGGGTTTTAGTTCAGCAGGGCTCTGTAGGGCCAGTACTTTTCCGCGATCGCGGAAAACGGACGGAATTCACGGAATCTATGATCTCAAACGGAATTTATGATTTGGAACGGAAATCGGCAAATGCCACGGAAATTAAGCGGAATTTGTGAATTTTGCCTCTCAAATAATTCAAAATCACCACATATGTCATCGCATAAAGCAAAACACACGGACTTGGATCCAAATTTGACGAGTCGGCGGCGTTATCGATACCACGTGGAGCAAATTTAACGACAGGCCGGACACCTGCGCGCTGTAGACCCCATTGCTACCATATCCATTCATTTGTATGGCATATAGATATAACGCGCAACAGAGGTACAATGATAATAGCGCCGTCTGTAGGTGGAGGCTGTCAACGTACATAGTAAACAATATGGAGTCACTTTGCCGTTCGTCGATGGATCAACATTTTCCAGAGGCGATAAGATCAACTGTTTTTCCTTTTTTATTGACCAGAGCTAAAATCGTGCCCTAGAATTAGTGAAACGGAAATGAAACGGAATTTGTAGTTTCCCAAAACGGAAAAACACTCATTTTGAAACGGAAAAATACAGGCCCTAGCTCTGTAATTCTTTTTATCTGATGCAGTCCTAGCAGGCTAGTAGCATGGGCAGTGTGCTAGTCCTTCATTCAGGCTTGCTTGTCCATCTATACATATCTCATTAATGGCATACAAATTATACATCTCGAATAGATCAAACAGTCAGAGTAAATATAAATACCTAACACTGAACTGATTTTTCTGCCCCTTCCCAACTAGGTTCAGCTGTATGGCCTTCTTCGGGGAAGTGCAGGAGATGTATTATTTGTATGCCATTAGGACTTTGTGCCATCTCCCCTGCATCCCTGGTGGATCCATTTCCTAGAGTGACTAATTTGAGAGTGTTGCCTAGTCATGTTTCACATGTATGATATCCCATTAAGAAAATAAAAATTTGTGGTTGCCTCCAGGGCTATAGTGCTTTGGGATTGAAATTTGCCCTGATTGGAATTTGACTTGTCCCAGGCTAGCACACCTGCAAATTGTAGAGCCCTGTTCAGGTTATTTGGTTGAAAATCATTAAAGTATGCAAAAACTTTGTGATGCTGGAATTGTGATAAAGGATTATGTTACAAGTTTAAACTGTCCTTTTTTGTACTGCAACATAATCATTGAGACATTTCTTGTTTATTTGGCTTTGACACTCGAATTTTGAACATATATCTTTCAAGTAAAGTGGCTTTTTTAAAAAAAAATTTTGTCATGAATGTGAAATACATCTGTATTATTACATGTGTTTCTCCTTACAAGTGGGTGATCCGGCAGAAATATTAACACAGATAATCAATGCATAGTACAAACATTGAAGGACAATCAGTTGTTACTATTTTATGATCAATAAGGCACAAGTCATTGTCTTAAATACTACTTTCTTTTTGTTTTCAGACATATCAGTTAGATAATCCGAAAAAACGATTCAACTATGCATCTATAGTAGTGACTGTAGCAGACGTCAATGTAAATAAGCCAGAGATGCAGTTGCTGTACTATAATGCTACGATACCAGAGAACTCCCCTCGGGGCTACAAGGTGCTACAGGTCTCTGCCCTGGACAGAGATCAGGTCAGTAACTGGGCAGGAGGGTTATGCTTATGCATTAACAGTCTTTGGTGGTTTGACCCTTTCTAGTTCAAAGCAACCAAAAATGCCAAGTCTCGCCTGCTTCAATCTTCTTAAGTAATTTGTCATTTGCTTGATAAGTGGAAAACACTTTCCATGAAAATTATGGATATAAGACTGATCTGGGGTGGGAGCATTATTCGAACAACCTTTCTTGGCAAGGGTTTGGTCCATAATGCCTAACATGAATTAAGGAAAATTGATGGTTATGCTGTGGCCATGAAGTGTTAAGGTTAAGTTGAAATTACAGAGACACTTACCAAGGACATGACATCAAACAACAACTTTTATTGATACAGTGTACAGATTGAGGCAGCCAAATTACTTCAAAAAAAAAAAGAAAAAAAAAAAAAAAACGTCCCAAAAGTGGTTGACTTAGTTATAGTTTGGACAGAAAGGATTTAGCCCATTCCTGGTCAGTGTACATCTGAGTCAGTAGCTTTCTTTTGTGTGGGTTTGGTGCAGTGCCCACACCAAAAAAAGCTATTGACTTACGGTTGTCCATCATGAATGATGGTCTTGCTTACAAATCTCAGCAAAATTGTTTTCAAATAATGAGAAATGTAAATAAAAACATTAATGCAGATGGCAGTTTACATCTGGATGCTTGTGGGTACTTTGAGCATTAAAGGGCTAATGCTAATGACAGCTATGATTTGTTCAAGGATCTACATACATAGAAAAATTACTGCATGTGAAAATGGTAATATTGGATTCATTACAAGCTTGTATTTTGGTTGCAGGAACTACCAGGAAAAAATGAAATAAAATTCAAATTTATAAATAAACACCCTTTGTGTGATAATTATTTTCCTTATTAGTTGTACACAGCCACAAATAACCATCCTAACTTACAAACATTATAAAACTGTATGCAGTGATGCTTCAAAGATGAAGTTTAGATTGATAAGTAACTGCTGATATTTTGTGAGGGATGACCATAAATATAAGGAACATTTCAACTTGACCCTGGTAAAATTTCCAGAGATGCCTAGATGTAAATTATCATCTGCCTCAGTGTTTTCATTTAAATTTCTTGTCATAGAAAAAAATGGGTTTGGTGAGAAAGAAAGATGACAACTATTATGATGTCAATCTTTGTAATTATTGCCCTCACCTGAACTCCCGCCACTGAACACATTGTCTTTGTCCTGATCAAGTGCCATAGTGTGGTCATTGTTAAATGGCACCTTCCTCGAAGTGACCTCCTGATTTTAACAATTACTGCATATTGACGTCTGATCGGTAACGTTCTGCGTATCCAGCATGCTACCACAGTCTTTACATTTCATGTTAGATGCATGAAAAGACCAATAGTTCACTTTTTCTCACAAAAATTCAAATTTTGCCAAAGCAGTCCTTTCTATACGAGAGTCCACGTTCACAGCGCCACCTAGTATTCCTATGATGGCATATCAATTGTCAGCAGCTTTTCCATATTGCAGGTTGCTTGGCTGGCACCAAGGAAAGCCATTGACTGAATATTAACCCTTTCCCCCTTGAATTGACACTTAAGTCAACAACTTTCCCTGGCATGAGTTGGGCACTTTGGGCACTAAGTGCCCATCTCTTGCCAAGGAAAGTTGTTGACATGGGGCATGTGATATTCATAGGGCTCACATACAATTCTCAGTCAAAATTGTTTTTCATTACTGCTGAAATTAGTTGAAAACACTGAAGCAGATGACATTTGACCACCACCCGGTTTTGGCCGATTTGAGGGGGAAAGGGTTAAATGAGCCTGACACATGCCCAGGAAAGTTTGGGACAGAAGTCTTGTTCTAACCAGGCAAGAAATAAAACACGACTGAAAAGACCTGTTGCCAGTGAATCTGTACATTGTTTGTAACAAAAGTTGTTTCAGTGACCTCCCAGGAACATGGATGCAGATCAAAATGATGTTTTAAATTGACTGTACACTTGAATTAAAGAAGTGCTGTCCCTCTTTCAGGGTGTGAATGCAATGTTTAAATACATACTGAAGGATGGAACTGGTGCTTTTCAAATTGACCCAAGGTCAGGGGTCATCTCAGTCAGGGATCCTCTCAAGCTGGACAGAGAGGCCCAGAACACTTTCACATTTACTGTAAGTATACCCACTGATATCAATTTAATCACATTTATATTATTCAGCATTCTGATATTATCACATGTAAAATAAAAGTACCTTATGTAGACTTGCTGCAGATGTTTAAGTAAAGAGGCTGACTTCAAAGTGATAATTTCAGACAGCATTCCAGCAAATTTGAGTGAAGACATGTAATTTTTACACGAAAAATTTGAGAAATGGTTGCCATGCCATAAATATCTGCCCCCCCCCCTCCCTTCCAGGGCACTCTGAGTGTCCTGGAAAGCTGTTTAGGAGTCCCTGGAGGGTTAACTGTATGCATTGATGATATATTTGTAGGGCAAATCCAAACAGCGACAGGTTTTTTTGAAAGGACATGTTTCAAGGATTATTTTTTTGAGAATTGTATTATTTTTTGAAAAATAATTTCTTAACATTTGTGACCAAAAAATTGTCAAATTTGCCAGCTTTAAAGTAAGAATTCCGTTTGTTCCATATTTCAGGTGTTTGCAGAGGAAACGCAAACCTCCCAGCAGTTTCGAAGTGATCAGGCTTCCATAGTTGTCACATTGTCAGATGCCAACGACAACAGTCCTGTCTTCTTAAGTAGCCATTTCAACTTTCTAGTCAACAAAACAGTGCCTGTTGGTACTTTGGTGGGCCAGGTAGGATAGTATACTTGTACTTTAGGTGCTTCTGTAAGAACATAGCTGAGGCAGGAAATAAAAATTTGTGTGTCAACAGGCCAGACTTAATGTGACTTGTGACCAAGAGTTGTCAAGCAGGATTTAAACACTGAAATTAGAAAACGGTCATGAATTATTCACATTTCTGATTCTAAAACTCCATATTTATAGATAAAAAGGCAGTAATTGCACAGAAATACTGCTTGTAGATTTGACTGCATGTAACTATGATTGAAAATGTATTCTGGTTCAACCATAATTTTGTTTTGATGGGAAATATACGCATGTGTGTTTACTTGATTGATTTGCCAAATGAGTATCTGGTTGTTCTGTAAAATAAGAGGTAAATCTGTGGATCTGTTGTTTTGTCAGTAGACCAAACTTGATGAAGAAACTACCTCAACTGACCAATGCAGCAAAAATATTGGTTCTTAATTTGCTCCCCAGGTAGCAGCAAGTGACAGGGACATTGGCCGCAATAAGGAATTGAGATACAAGATCCAGTTTGGTACCAACCGTGCAGAATCTCGTTTCCGTATAGATGCAGCAACTGGTCAGATCTTCACAGCTGCCAGCCTGGAGACTCCCCTATACCTTGGTTATATGCTGACTGTGCAGGCAAGGGACCAGCCAGAGATTCCAAGCCATAGCAGGTACTGTGCTCCATAAAGCAATCAACTTATTTGTCTGTATTTATGGTTCTTTAAATGAAACCCACATTTTGATGCATTTTACTTTGTGAGGGGTGTAACATAATATATTTGTCACGATATATTGGAACGTCAACCTTTGTTTTTAGAAAACTTAAGAAGATCAGTGCAAGTAAGGAATAATGATCAAGTTAAAAGATCTGCTGACCTGTCAGTACAGTTGAGCTTTTAGGAGGCTAAGTTGTTCATCATGCATCTGTCACAGTCTGTCTCTGACCTTCGTCGTTCATCTGCATTTCACATTTTCGACTTCCTCTCCAAAACCATTGGCCAGATCCTTCAAACTTGGTGGGGATGTACCTTGATGATTCTCTTCCAATTTTTTCAAATGGTTATGCTCCAGTAATTCTGTTAAGATTGATGAATTTTAAAAAAATTTTCTCCAAAACCACCAGACCAGCTGGCTTGAAATTGCATAGAGACACACTTCTGGGAACACCACCACTCCCCTTCCCCCCCAGATTCACTTCAAACTTGGTGGGGGTGAACCTTAGCTGGATCTGTAACCAATTGTATTGAAATGGTCACACTCCAATGATTTTGAGATTTTTAACAATTAATTTTCTTGATTTTGGGGGTAACATCTTAAAAATCTCCCAAGGTACCTGTCCAGTTGCTTTAAAATGGCACAGAGACACTTCTGGAGACCCGTAGAACTTAATTTCTGGGTGCTGTGTTTTTTTTCTTTTTTTAAGGAATTTTTGTTTGTTCTTGCTTTTCTTGACTTTTTCCTCCTAAACTGTAGTTTGATGCTCTTTAAACTTGCTGGAAAAGTACATGGATTTGATCTCCTCCAAAATTATTCTGTACATGGTGGTGCTGTCATTTTCCGATTTTTAACAAATTATAAAACTTAGGAAAAATCGCTAAAGGCATATGTACATGTTAGCAACAGTGATGATGGTCTCAAACAAAGGTGACCTTTATATCATTCTGAAGTTTACGTGGTCACTTCAGTCTGTGCATGTAAGGTCAGTTCAGCACAGGACTGTCACAGTCTCTTGTCCTCTTGTTTTGTACACACATTTAGATTTGTTTGATGTAATTATCCGGCAGTATTTAATAAAAAATTATGTTTAAGTATCATGATCACATTTAATATTTTTGGATTGGTTCAGCATTGACAACAAGCTACTGAACAAATTCCATTTAATTTTCTGATGACAAATATATTTCAGAATATGACGAAAAAAGTATCTGAAATTGTTACATGGTTTTTCATATATACATTGGAAAATAGCATGAATGCAATGAAATCTCTCCTCGTGTGCAAAGCCTGAATTACGGCATCAAGTGTACACATCATCATGAGCTCCTATTGAACATAAACACATGCAAATTTAGTGTACAGCAACAAAAGTAGCCACACTCTTGGGTATATATGCAGGTGGGCAATGATGTCTCGGTCCCTTGACGAGGTGTAGGTAGCATTGAAACCAGTCAAATATACATATGATTATATATAAAAAAAAATACATATGATTAAGACTCATCATCCATCAACAATCATTTGCCCTGTTAAACTTAACTGAAAGTGTTGCATGTTGTATATAGGGTACACATACCTGTAGCCACTTATATATTCTGTACATATGGCTGTAGTCCTTGATGTCTTGTGCTGTTGCTTACGCATAGGTCTACTGCAGTTCAAGTCAACATCACCGTCCTGGACCAGAATGTTCATGCACCCATCTTCATTGGTGGTCCATACTCAGCCTCTGTCAGTGAGGCCTCCACAGTGGGGACCACCATCCTTGACCTCAAGGTCAGTCTCAAGGGTAATCCCAGGCCTACATGTAATAATTTAGTCATTAACTCTTTCTCCGTAGAATTGAGACTGAGTCAACAGCTTTCCTGGGCATGGGTTGGGCACTTAGTGCCCAGCCCATGGCAAGGAAAGCTCTTGACCTGGGTCATGTGATCTTGATAGGTCTCAACTACAATTCTCAGTCAAAATTGCTTTAAATTTCCTTCCTTTTAAATTAGTTGAAAACACTGAAGCAGATGACCTTTGACCACCAGCCAGTTTTGGTTGGTTAAAGGGGGAAAATGTTAACACCATCTGAATTTTTTAGGTGAATCGAAAAATTATTGTTAAAAAGATTTCACCTTCATACAAATGATGGAATAAAATCACCCCAAAAGTACTGGGTACAAAATATGGACACTTTACTGTGCTTTATAGTGAAGACTGAGCTGATACAATACAGATTAAGATGACAGGTGATGTCAACTTTATGTAGACCAAATCTTTATAAAACTGGAGTTTGTGCAAAATACACTATGGGACACTTGGGTTTACATGCAAGCCTGTAGATTACTGCTGACAATATGTAGCATTTGATAATCAATACAAAATAACTATCTTGTAAGAAAATATTCCGATTTTCTTCAGCAATTTCATACTTAACAGTTTCAAAGCAACCATTTTAATCCCATGTGTAAAACAAAATACTTGTATGAATGCTTTTGACATATTATGTATTAAATTGGAGAGAGATGTTACAAAAACAGTAAAAGTGATTACATTAACTTCAATTAAACAAGACATTTCTCAACAGGTGGTGGACAAGGACCCTACATCAGAAGTAACCATATTGATTGTGGCAGGTGATCCCAAGAGCCAGTTTGGTGTCAAGCAAGAGACGTGAGTTCAGACAGCAGTAATTGCAACACACTGGAGATCTGTTTTATGAGTCTTATTGAATTTACTATGAGGCAATACTTTTATAATATACCAGAAACTTGGCAACAGTGATTATACTGATAACAAATCTCAAAATGTGTTCTGTTATGTAGCCTGAAGGACTTACATTTTTTCAATATGGGTTCCTGAATTGCCCATCCATTTGGTCCTCTTTTACATTGGTGACTATCGACATGTATAATTAAAAATGTCAACTTTTTTTATTTGGGCTTGAAATGTTTGCCAGTTCATCTTCATTTTTATTGAATTGATTGTATGTTTGCAGGCAGAGTCTAGTAACCAGAGCACCCCTGGACCGAGAGGATACACCTCAGTATACTCTGACTCTGGCTGCTGGAGATGGCATCCAGGTGAGACATATTTTTCTGGATTGTGATTAGATTAGGGGATGAAGGTGAAACAAAGCCAAGTAAAAGGTAGTTTGAAACATAAAATAAGTTCACTTGAGATATACTGCCCTAAAAAGCTCTAGTGTACATGTGTGGAAGTATGCTGTTCATAAATATTATCTGTTCAACAGGTACTGTTCTGCTGAAAGACTGCATTCATGTGATCTGCTCTAAACTTTTATCAGAAGGATGAAAAACAGGAAGACAATTTTGCAAAGATACAACTCAATCAGTTGATTATGCTTCAAACAAATGTGACTAAAGCATAACTTGTGGTAAAATTCTTGCTGTCTTCATGTAGATCAAAATTTGGAAAGTGAAATTGATGGATCTAACTGGTGAATTGTCTGTAACATTTTTAGTAAATAAAAGCAGTGTATAGAATATCTGTGGTTAAACTTGCAGTCTTCTTGATTGAAGGGACAGACTTGTTGCAATGTAAAACCAGGGCAGAAGGATACACCTGTTGGCTTATGTATGTGATACTGTGTTGTGCTAAGTAAACATCATGTGTACTTCACCCTTTCCTCCTTGAACCACTCAAAATCATCTGGTGGTCAAATGTTGTCCTCTTCAGTATTCTCAACTGATTTCAACAGTAATGAAAAACACTTTGACTGAGAATTGTACATGAGACCTATGTGGATCACATGCCCCAAGTCAACAGCTTTCCTTGGCATAAGGATAAAAAACTAGGAAATAAAAATTATATACAAAAATGGTTGTGAAGTAGATCCATTTTGCCTCTTTTCTTACTTTACTCAGTTGCCATTTTTCTTTTCCCACATGGTGGGAAGCAGATTTTATAGCATAGGTACCCATTCATTGGCACAGTAAATTGACTTTGGCAATTTGCGTTTACATTATATATGTATTTACGTGTTCATTTTAAATGATACTGTAATTTGGGGCCACTTTTCAGGATATTTTACTTTAGTTGGTACTTTTGTTGTCACTAATATAATATATACATTGTATATCGTTTCTACAGCCACCTGTTTTCAAAGACCATGGTACAGTGGCCCCGCTCTTGAGAGACCACTCCAATGAGAGACCACCTGCCCTTGGAAGACCACCTTTTGAACATACTTTGCTTAGTAATTTTCTTGTTATTTGGACCTCCTATGAGAGACCACCTGTCTTGAGAGACCACAATTTGGTCATCCCTAGAGGTGGTCTTTCAAGCCAGGTTACACTGTATTGTTAATCTTACAGGTAGCCTTTGACAACAAATTTGACTGTTACCTATGCTGTTTTTCTTTGCACCAGAGCACGAAGACTGTAGTATATGTGACTGTAACAGATGTCAACGATAAAGATGCAGTGTTTGAGAAGCCAGCATATCTGTTTGGAGTGATGGAGGAACAGAAGGCAGGGGCACTTGTGGGCTTAGTTCAGGTAGACCTAACACTTCCTATTATTTCCATAGCTCATGGATTTCTTTACAAAAAAGCATCAGAATATCTTGAGAAGACCAAAATACCATAAAAGGGCAGGACTGTGATGGTACTGTGCTGAGCTGATTTTGCAGGACTAGAGTAATCCTGTATGTGTTATTGTCACGTGCATAGACTCATTTTATGGCGGTAAAATACGTCTAACAATGTATTGCACTCAGACACACAAATATGAATGCCAGAGTGTTTTTTTTTATATTGTGTCATTTATGTTATCATGTTATCATGGCATTGTTTGAACTAGAGTTACAGAGAAGTGCTTCTAATATTTGGGAGAGTGGGTCTCCCAATAGGAAAAAAAATGAAATCTGTGTTGACAATTGTAATTTCAGACAGTAAAAAAGTGGAAATCAGAAAAACAAAGAAGTTGTAATATGATGATCCCTAGCTTCCTGATGACAGAAGCCAGTTACTTATTTTTCATGAATCTTTACAGGCATATGACAACGATACTGGGGTCAATGCTGAGCTGGAATATTCCATTGTTAGCAACTGGTGAGTTACAAACTAAATAAATACATGCTCTCCTTAACTATCTTAAAGAATTTCAAATTTGAGAGGGAGTAACTGAACTTAAAGTGGCAATGGAAAATGTTGACCAAGAATTTGGATATCAGTTTCAAAATGTTCATTAGACATATGCATGCATATTTTGTAGGTTTGTTTTATTTAATATTATGAAAGGTGATCATGTGAGAGGTATTTAAACTATTTTGTTACTGTTTGAACAATAATCATAAGAACATGATTGCATTGATGCTCAAGTGATATATAATTGATTTATAGTAGGTAATATGGGCAAATTTTCTCCACAGTAATAAGTGTTCCGGAAAAAACTTATTCTGAATGTAGAAACTTTTTTTATAGTGTCACACGATTTCAGTTATATACATATGGACATGTTCTTTTTGAAGTAGAATACAAAAACATGATATAGATCGTTGTCTGTTCGTTTTGTAGGGCAAAGCAGTTTCTTGCCATCAATCCAACAAGTGGAAAGATCTCAACCGTCCAGACCTTGGATAGAGAAAAGATTTCCACGTACGAGTTCATCATAGTTGCCCAAGACAAGGGTCAGTCACGCAGAAGTGGCACTGCTTCAGTGACTGTCACTTTGCTGGATGTCAATGATCAGGCGCCAGTGTGGGTCAATGCCCCTTACACTGTGTCTGTCCCTGAGCGGTCCGTTGTGCAGCCATTTCTATCTGTGCAGGTACACATAGTTTGAAAACACCTTGACATGATAGACTTGGGGGGCTAACACAAAATATTAAATCAGCTTAGGATCCTGAACCTTTCTGTTAATCTTGTGTGCATGTATCAACTGTGTTTGACCTGATATGTGGCTGTACTACCAAAACACTAGTTTGTGATGTAAAAAGTAATGACAGTTTTCTTGAAAGTTAAATTATAATCCAGCTCTCTCACCACTAGACCACTGAGCTCCCCCCACCCCCTCCATCTTATTGATGGATATTACAAAAAAAAAAAAAAAAAAATTGTGCAGGCCAGAAGTCCCAAAAGATGGGCTGTATTATTCAAAAACTTGATTTCTATATCCCTCAGTAGCTATCATTGTATATAAGATAAGTTCAATGATTGTAAAATAATTTTCAGTGGTAACATGTGCTCAGTGACTGCTTTAAGATCCAGGTACAAGTTAATGTTATTAATTCTCTTTTTAGGCCACTGATAAAGATGTGGGTGTGAATGGTATAGTAAAATATGACATCATACGTGGAAACACTGCCATATTTGGCATTGACACTGCCAATGGGCAAATCTATCCCAAGATGGAGCTAAACCTAGAGGGCACCACCAGACAGTCCCAGTATGTTTTGCAAGTGCTGGCTTACAACATAGTGCCATACGCATCTAGTCAATTTAATCTGACCAATGCTACAACAACAGTCACAGTCAATGTAGTGGTGAGTACCTTCCTCCACTTGCTTCTTAGTCGTGGTTAAGGGGTTTTAAGTACATGTACATGCACTTTGTTGACATATTAAAGCTTATCATGAGATTTCCATGTGGTGTGATGTAGCGTGTCTGCTCAGAAGACTACCCCAAACACAACAGAAATGTGTGTTTACAGTGGAGGTATAGTCTATCTTCAGGGGAATACAGAGCTAATACCACACTTGCTGCATGAAGAAATGGACTTTCTAGAGGGAGGGGAGGTTGCCTGACTTCAAAGGGACAGCATTATAAATCACTTTACGATCATGTTTCTTTGTGTGTTGCCTGCATGGTGCACCTGACATTTTTTTTTTTTTTTTTTACATTTTACTGATGTAGAAGAGTGAATACTGTTGTATAAGTGTAACCAATGTACAGGTGGGTAAGCCATGGTAGTACCTGGTATCTGGGTTCTAGGGTTAACCCTATCAGTGATGACACAACAGTGTTTGTTTGTGAATCAAGTTGACATTATTTTGGATTCAGGAAGTCTGTGTTGAGCTGTCTGGTGGTTCTGCAAGGTTTGAAGGATTATTTAGTCTTCAGGTTGGGAAGCTGGAGATCATTGTTGGGAATGACTGAGTTTCTGGAGAACTCCTTTATCCCACAAAGATGCAGCAGGAAAGAGTTAACTTTAAAACTTACAAGACCAAAAGTTGCCTAGGCTTAGGTTCACCAAACTCCCACTAGAGGCAGCACCACCTAGTCCTGGCTGGGTGTGGCTAGCTTCTGCATTGTGCATACTTGCATCTTGCCTGCAAGCACTAAGGTGATCTCAAGTTACCAGAGTTTGGAGAACCAAGTCCACTTGGCATTAGCAAATTCCTTATACATTGCCAGACTTGAAACAAATACTTTCATCACTTTTCATTGTTTTAATATACCTATACAATTTCCCACCTACAAGTCGATATACTTCATTTAACTGGAAGGCTGTATTGTCTCAATCAAATGTTTTACAGAATAACTACTTATACTGGAACTAGACTGAGACAACTTCCAGCTTGAAAACTTACTTTAAAATGCACAAAAATAATTGATCAAATTGTCATGAGTGTCTGGTTTGGTTCCCCATATTTCTCTTGGTACCATACATGCAATCAGGAACAAACTGCCCCACTGACACTTGGCCCATGTGGCCTGGCCATTAAAACAAAGATCTCAACTGTGTGAAACGGTAAAAAATACACAAGAATTAAATAATTGAAACATAAAATTGGAATAACATATCTACAGAACTAATTGCCAAACTACAATGTTATTTTCTCTCCTGGTCACTTGATGGTACATTCATTCAATTTCCCTCCTTTCACTCCAGTGAGACTTACCATTCCATGCAAAGGAAAATTGGTGAAAATGTGCTTCATGATCTCTCTTACTTACAGAGACCTCAAAAGTGACCGAAATGTGAATCAAGTGTAAAATAAAACATATACATGTATGTGATCATAAGTAGTGAGACTGACTCTTACCTTCAAAGTTTGAAAGATTATTTTGTCTTCAACTTGGGAAGCTGGAGGTCTTTGTTGGAATAACAGGGTGTCTGGAGAATTCCCTTGTCCCACAAAGATGCAGCATCTAAGACACTGCCCAAAATGGAACCATGGCTTATGTACTGAGACAAAGCAGGCTTATTTGCATACAAAGTATCTGAGAACTCCTTGAGAGGGAATTCAATTTTGGTAGTTATCCTACCTGCCACTAGATGGCCCCACCTCAACAATTGAGCAGGGGCTCCACATAGGACAGTCCCAGTTGTATGTACATACACTTTCATAAGGAAAAAAAAATATAAGGGTACCCCTAAGCTGCAAACCATACCTGGTTACACCAGCATGTCCTCCCAGTAACTATTGTATTTCTTATCACAGGATGTGAATGACAACACTCCAGTGTTCACCATGGATAACTACCAGTTTTATGTTCTTGAGAACCTCACTGTGGGCAGTGAGGTGGGCAGGTAAGTGTGCCTGGGGTTTTGTTTTGTTTTGTTTTATTTTGTTTTTACTTATGAGAAACTGTATCTTTGAATGGGAAATGTGGAGGTCCACTACAGACAGAAATGTTATCTATAAAGAGATTAAAGCATGCAACCATAAAAATTCCAACAATTTTTTGAAAAAATATTTGTTTTAATATGGCACGGACTCTTTCATAGAAATTAACATAAGTCACCCCTTTTGTTTTCAAGTTGCTGATTGAACTAAATATATAATGCACAGGGTGTTGGCACAAGATGTTGACTCAGCAGTAAAGCACAACACAGTACACTATTGGCTGAGTGGTGGGAATTCTGGGAAAAAGTTTCGGCTGGAAGAGAACACTGGAATACTGAGACTATGGGAAGCAGTGGACAGGGACTCCCCAACAAGTCAGGTTGGATATGTCCTCAAAGTAAGTGCACATACATCAGCTCTCTTTGTTTTCTTGTCTGAAAAGGAGGTTTGAGAGCATCTTCCAGTTTTCATGTTGAATATATCCTCACAGAAATTTCAAAATTTCACCTTGCAATAACAGTTTTCCAAAAGTTTTAGTAGAACCTGATTATCTCAAGGCTGACTGTATGGTAGTTGTACCATTCTGTAGGTTTCTTTGGTAGAAATTAGTGCAGAAAAGTTAACAGACACTGATCTTGTATAAAATGGTACAATTAAACAATATATAGGCCTGTATCTATGTATTGTCATGGTGAAACTGAAAACTATCAGATTCTGTGTCAGGGAAATTTGATGACAAAGAAAATGATAAAACACTGTGTAAACTTTTGAGAGGTTCAAAACCTAATTGTGTGTTATTGTTATGTGATGTGATGGCATAGAGTAGTAATTGACACACATGTAACAGGAAGTGCTCACTTTCTTTTTCAGGTAACAGCCAGTGACATGGTCTTAAACCACTTCACGAGAAAAATGATAAATGTAACTGCCACCATACACGTCACAATCCAGGACATCAATGACTCCCCACCAAAGTTTTCCAAGTCACTGTATCGTGTGCAGGTACCAGAGAATGCAGCAGTCAACTCAACAGTAACAACTTCCATCCAGGCCAGGGACCTGGATGAGGGGCGTAACAGCCTCTTCACCTATGACATACAAGTCCCATCGGTAAGTCTTCATGCATGTTCACGTATCTTCTCGACATGCATGTTAACATATCTTCTTAGCATGGGTTGGGCACTTAGTGCCCAACCCGTGCCAAGAAAAGCTGTTGACCTGGGGTATGTGATCTTGATAGGTCTCATCTACCATTCTTAGTCAAATTGTTTTTCAATACTGTTGAAATTAGTTTAAAACATTGAAGCAGATGACATTTGACCACCAGCCAGTTTTTGCCGGTTTAAGGGGGAAAGGGTTAATTCATAGCTAAAATGGTTTCCATTAACAAGACATTAAAGTAACAGCATTAAAACAGACTACAAGTTACATTTGTGCGTTTTTTGGTGATTTGAGCTGGAAAGGGCTAATGCAGATCCGTGCACCCACCCCGCCCAGAGTGTCAAGTTATAAAGGTGTAGGGAAATGAGACCAAGTACATGTATAGCATTTTTCTTATTTCTTGGGAACATGTTTCAAATTTTTCAACCCCATTTTCTTCCCAAGTGCTTGAAAGATACTACAAGCTCTTCCATACTAATTGTCAAAAAGATGACGTACTTGCTTTTTTTGACCAGAAAACCGTTAAAGGTGCCATTTGAAAACAGAAAAATATCTTTTAAAAAATCATTATATTTCAGTTGCCATTCATCATAGATGGGTCCACTGGTGCTTTGAGAGTGGGGACCAGCCTGAACTATGACCAGGGTGTCCAATATTACAAGTTCCCAGTGTTGGCAATAGACCAGGGTCAACCTGCACTGACAGGGTAAGTCTGGGTACAATAATTGTTATGGTAATACATGTACATGTATGTATCAGTAGAAAATCATGCTTTATCCAGATTGAAGCAATGTATTGTGTATATATACTGACCACGCTGGTCAACATTGCACACTTTGATACACAGTATATGAGTTGTCCCTGGCTGAGGATACACCATCTAAGTCAATCTTGTGTGGAGTAGCCTTTTACTTGCAGTAAACAGAGCATTTTTAATGCTTGCTTGTCAGACCATTTGGGTTTCCATGGAAAATATTCTGAGGACAGGTGAGCTGTTATGTCTTGTAAAATAACACAGAAAATATAAGAGTTGAGACTGAGCAATTAGTTTACCAAAAGAAGATGATTATTCATAGCAGGGACAACTATTAACCCTGTAAGGTCAGCACTGAAATACAGACACCTTGTTTTAGCATGGACACACATAGACACTGGCCTCAAGGCAAGCTGTTACAGACAGGTGTGTAATGTTGTGATTGTAGAACAGCCAGTGTGGAGGTGATGCTGGTCAACGTCAATAACCATGCCCCTCAGTACCAGCAACATCAGTACAGGTTCTCGGTGGCCGAGAACCTTGCAGCAGGTACGCTGGTGGGGCACGTCACTGCCATAGACCGTGACCATGATGTCATCCAGTATAGTCTTAACCTGGGACATGCAGGTAATCTAAGACATGCATGGAATGTAGATCAGTGTTGGAGTTAGTTCAAGTTCTGACAAAAAAAAAATGAATAAATGATAAAAAATTTACCAACTAAGTACTTGTAAAAGGAACAAACAAGAAGAGCTTTCATAAAAATTCTTATATTGCAAACAAAACAGACTTGCATCATGCATCAGGATTAAAATAAAAAAGTTGAAAACTAATGAAAAAATACATGACCAGTATTTTACTAGCAAGATGAAGAACCAATGCTTCTAAGCTTTCATAATGCTTTATTTCCAAATAGACTGTAGTAATTAGGAGGCAAGTTTGTGTCAAGTTGACATGAAATCAGTCAGAGGATATGCTTTGAAACAAAGAGCAGTGTATATCTTTGTAAAGCCCCTCACTACAAGGTGGACTGATATAACATTGAAGGTCTAGATCTCTATAGTTACCACTCAACAACTTCTATTCTATGTTAAATGTCTCTTATTATATTGCAATTTTAGCCAGAACATGGTCTCATCCATGGAACTCACCATCAGTGGTCTAATGAGAAAGCACTGTATTGAGAACATGCATGTATCATCGTGATTCTTTTTTCAGCCATGTTCAAGGTTAACAATGCCACAGGAGAGATTCGCACTACACAGTCCTTGGACCATGAGGCTGAGAGTTCCCTCAAGTTCTCTGTGGTTGCAAGAGACGTCCTGAATGCCAAGGGTAGAGTCAACTCTGTGGTGCATTCCACACCAGTCACAGTCATTGTGGATGTACTGGACCGTAATGACAACAGTCCAAAGTTTGTCCATGCACAGTACAGGACCACAGTCAGAGAGAACTCTACAAAGACCGTCATCACTCAGGTATATTTAATGTGCCTGGTGTCATGCAGAGGAGATACCATCCGTAATTGCTGCCAAAACATTAGCAGCATTTCATAACTTTTGTTTTTTAAGTGGAGAGTATTCATAAGAGTTTTGCTGTCACTGATATATTCCCATTTAGCATAACGAGGAAGTCCTACCTGTAGAAGCTTTTATAGGATAAGACATAATTGCTGTGTAGATCATCGTTCAAGTATATGGACATGTGTAATTGTTTGAAAATTATCTATAAATGATGTTAGAGTATGAGAGATGTGAAAACTGTAGCTGAAATGGTGCCATCCTTTTTAATGATGTGTCGGTAGAGTAGTGAGCATTCTATAGCAATATGTGGTATGTCATTGCTGTCATGTAGTCTCCTCTTAGCTTTGGCAATTATGGTGCTGAAACAGAGAAAGTATCACTGATATCTGTGAAGGATGTATTTATAATTAAATAATGATAAATTGTAGATATTCCTCTTGATACATTAACTCTTTCAGTCCCACATTTTGGACTGAGTCAACAGCTTTCCTTGGCATGCTTTAGGCATAATGTGCCTAAAGCATGCCAAGGAAAGCTGTTGACCTAGACTACTATATTCTGTGTAACAACAGGCATGCTGGTACGTAAATGAAAAGTCTTCACAAGGAACATGAATCCAGCATACTTATTATAATTCTGTGTAGTTTGTATTAAGTAGACTTTACTTGCAGTTGGCACTGCCAGAGTTCAAGACATAGGAAAATAATTCTCTATATTACAGGTGGTAGCTCATGATGCAGATTCGGGAGCCAATGGCCAGGTTCACTATGGATTTGTCAGTGGCAATGAAGATGGCTTCTTCTTTATTAATGCCACCTCTGGCAACCTATGGGTGGTGCAAGGCACAGGCTTGAACTATGGCCGGAGACCTATGTACACACTGGTGGTGGAAGCAGTAGATGGTAAGCACTTCTTAAAATTTGTGCTGTTTCAGTTCATGTATTTGTTAATTTACTTCTGAAATGCAGAAACACCAAGCTGGTACCTTTTCATCCAAATTTTGCTGGGTTTTTTTTACAATCCATACAAGTCAGACTGTATCTTTTGTGAAAATATGGTTGCAATACAACCATTTTAGTTTCTTTGAAGACAATTTCATGTGGCTTTGAGGACCTCATTGGGTACAAAAAATAAAATAAGATCTAAAAACAAATCAGACAGGAACATTAATTTTACATGCTTCGTGTACAAGGTGCTCTTTACATATAGTTATGAAATTTGTCTCCAGGCGGCAGCCCTCCTCGGCGTAACACAACCAGTGTGCTTGTCACAGTGGTGGACATCAATGACCACACCCCAAAGTTCACTAAGAAGCAATATGCCTTTACTGTGAAGGAAGACGTGCCTCCATGGACTGTGTTTGGAAAGGTAAAAAACACACTTTTAGAGGAAGATTGTCCATGTCTCAGAGTTATTCAGGTTTCCACTGATTTTTTCTGAGGGTCATCCATACTCTTCGAGGTCATTTAGGGGGGTCTATAGTATTCTCAGAGGGTGAAAGGGACAAAAAGTTTCAATGAATTTTTTTAATCAACATTAGGGTCATCTTTCTTCTGGGATTTCCGGGGGGGGGGGGGGGGCACTTGCACCCTTTAAGTTCAAATTTCGGGGGACACAAGTTAGTACCTACACATCATATATGCACATTTGTGTTTAAAGGGAAACACTGTTATTACAAGTATGAAAAATGTTTGATCAGTACAATGTATATGGTTCCAGTGTATGTAGAGCAATCCGAATTAATGAATAAATTGTACACGTAGGAGGAAAATATACAAAAGATCAATAGTTGTATTAGGTGTAGGAACTAGGATAAGAAATAAGCAGAATTGATGCATTGTCACCTGTGTGTCCACCTGATATGAAAGATCATGAAGTGGAATCTGCATTGGTTATGTAATATAATGTGCCAACTATTACACAATGCTTACATTTATTCTGCATGCATTGTCAGAATCCATGTATGTGTACCCGTAATTGTGATCAACACACATTTCAAAGAAAACCTACTTTGGCTTATCAATTCCATAATACAGTGACACCTGCTGTTTCAGACTGCCCCTTCTGCTGGCAAAAAGTGGTACAGTGAAACCTCATTATAATGACACTCAGATATCCGACATATTCATTAAAATGACACAAGGTTTGAATGGCAAAAGTTTATTTTCTTATTGTTTGATTCATTTATCTGACACATTTTTAAGGGAACAGATGGTGTCATTATAATGAGTTGTCACTGTATTATACTACAGGAGGTCTTAAAATAAAGGTTATTTGACAGAGATACCAGAGAAGGTCTTCAATTTAGAGTGGACTTATAAAGAGATACAGTCTTACATTGGAGGTGGTCTATAGAGAAGGTAGCAATGTGCAGGTGACCGTCACAGCCCACAGAGACAGTATACACTGGCTGATTAATTTGTTGATGTTTTTGTGTACAGGTGACAGCCACAGACCTGGACAGTGGGGACACTGTATTCTATGGCCTCAATCCTCCTCACTCCAATTTTACCATCAACACCAAATCTGGGGCACTAATGACCAAGACCTTCCTCGATCGGGAAGTTTCAGGTTTCTACCAACTACAGGCATCAGCGTTTGACAGAAAATTTACAACGTTGGTCACGGTCAATGTCACTGTGGAAGATGTTAATGACAATCCTCCTGTATTTGAAAAGACTTCATACCAGAAATACATTGGACAGGATACTCAGATAGGTCGAGTAATCCTCAAGGTTGCAGCGAAAGACCGGGATGCTGGGCATAATGGTTACCTTACGTACTGGGTTACAGGCACAGATGGGAAATTTGAAATTGATCCTGACTCAGGATATGTGAAAATTGCTGGGAAGTTTGACAGAACATTGAAGGACAATTTTGCCCTGAGGGTGTTTGCAAGGGATCATGGCTACCCTCCATTGATGTCTAATGTCAGTTTGACGATCTTCATTAATGACACCAATCGACACAAACCACAATTTCTTCAGTTTGCCCTGGATGCCACAGTGCCTGAAGATGCAGCCATCAACACCACAGTGATGGTGGTGAATGTGACAGACTATGACAGTGGCCCAGCGGGGCAAGTTGACCTTGCCATAACCAAGGGCAATGTGGGACATGCCTTTGCTGTTTACCCCACCGGGCAAATCAAAATCAACAAACATCTAGACTTTGAAAGAGTGAAATTTTATGAACTTGGGATATCCGCCACTGATAGAGGAGACGACCCATTCACAACAAGAACAGTTGTGAGAGTGAGAGTGACAGATGCCAATGACAAGCAGCCAGCGTTTGTACCCATTCCACCGGTCATCTTTACGCCAGGACCTACAAGCATTAATGACCTTGTCTTTCAGTTTTATGCCACGGATGATGACAGTAGTCTTAATGGAAATAACAAAGTGCAATACAGCATCGAAACACACTTTTCACCCTTTAGTATAGATGGCCAAACTGGAATTCTGCATACGCGTCGAGCACTGGGGATTGGAAGCTATGGTGTGACTGTGAGAGCAACAGATATGGGCAACCCACAGTTGAAAACAGATTTAACAGTGACTATCCAGATTGTGGACAGTGCTGGCACAAATACATACCCGTCCTTTGAACCAAAGTGGTACACTGTCTCGACCAATGAGAGCCACACTCCACCATTGTTCATTGTTGACCTCAATGCCAGGATTGGATCGCAGGACTTTGATGTTGGGGTGAAGTATAACATCAGCAGTGGTGCTCACAAGTCTTTATATACCATCAATACAAACACCGTAAGTGTAGGCTTTAACTCATTCCACCCTGATAGAAGACTGAGTCAACAGCTTTCCTTGGCATGTGCCCAGAGCACGCCAAGGAAAGCTGTTGACCATGGGTATATAATTGGGAATGATCCTCCATGCAAGTTTCATGCAAAATTTTGAAAAATAATCCCTAAATTAGTGAAATACAATTAGCAGATGACATTTAGATATTAGTGGGAAAAAGGGTCATTGTCATAATAGTAATTTTTACTTTGTTACAGTGGCAATTTTCAGAGGTATACAATGATACAACTTCATGCTTGCATTGTGGTGGCAAGCTTGAAAGTTTTCTGTTGTACTTCTCAAAGTTTTGGTGTCTTTTTTTTTCTTTTCCTTTTTTTTTTCGGGGGGGGGGAGGGGGGGAGAGCTTATATATTGTGACAAGTAGCCACAATAGGAAGGCAGAACAGGTTCAGGTTTGATTGGTTTCAGGCTCGTTCTAGTCCTCCTTGGTGGTTTTTTATTTATTTTTTTTGTAACAGCTGTATTGGGTGCCAATATAGATAACACTTGCTGTTAAGTGCACAGATACCTTTTATTGCATAGGGCAAACAATGTGAACTTTTTTTCATTGCCTTTATCCTGTCAGGGTGTCATTGAGACCAATCAGATGTTAAACAGAGAGCAGGCCAAGGAACATTTCCTGTTGGTGACAGCTGAGAACAAAGCCAGACCAGGCTTCTCAACACAAACAGGGGCAAGTAATCTACTCATAATTTCAAAACAAATAATTATTCATCAATAAATTGAAATTAGCTTCTGTTCAAGTACAAATTCTTGCTAATCAAATAAAACTGCATAAAGGATTGGATGACTATAAATGTGTTGTAATTCACAGATGTACCAAGATTCCTGCAGCCCTTGAAACATTTATAAGCCTTGCACTACAAACTAACTATCTCTGGCCATGGAATCCACAGCCAGCTTGTGAAAGGGTTAAATTGCACACTGAGCAAACCAAATTGCTAAGCATTTATTTTGTCTTGTCTATGACCCCTGCAGATTGCTAAGTGCACACAGAACAACCAGTCCGTATTTTAGAATTTGGGATGCTGAAATGTATGAATTTGTGATAGATTAATAGTTATATTACAGAAGTGTAGTGTTGACTGTGGAACCACCTATCATCTGTAACTTTGTTTTGGAAATGTTGTGTACTTAATTGGTTCTGTTCGTTCATTTCAGGTGTTCATCCGAATAAAAGACAGCAATAATCGTGCCCCGTACTTCCCATTCCACAAGTATCATGCCACTGTCAGAGAAGACATTCCTGTGGCACAAACTGTTATCACTCTCTTTGCTCTGGACCCAGATATCAAGCCCAAGGTGAAGGTCATTGATATTTACTCATGAGGTTAACACGTACCGAATAGTTCAGTGCAAAGTTAACAAAATATTTTCAAGGCAATATTTGATTTTGGTTGGAATGTGGATAGTTGTATGTCTATGATAGGTTCAATGTAATTTTACTTGTTATTATAAATAAAACATCTCAGAAAGACTACAAAGTGGTATACTTTGATGTGGGTGATTTTTCTGCAGCTTAATCAGTTGCTTATGTACTTGTCAGTGCTTGCTTTAGTGAAAAATATAAGTACCATTTGAAGTATAGCTATTTTACTATACAGTGGAACCTGTCTTAAGGGACCACCTACAGGACCTGTGAAAAATGGTCCTTTCTGACAGGTGGTCCCTTAAGGCAGGTAAATTAAACTGTATTGTGTTGGTACTTAGTGGTTTTAGATAACCAGTATGTGTCTCTTGCAGCTCACTTATTCAATAGTCAGTGATGACTCCAAAGGCCATTTTCGATTGGTTTCTTTCAACAACACAGCTGTGGTCAGTGTTGGACGATCTCTGGACCGAGACACCATGCCAGGCAACATGAGTGGTATTTACACCATGAGGGTATGTGAAGACATTAATTCTTTTTATGTGACAAATCTTCATATTGATGAGTATTAATGACAAACTCTTATAAGTGACTGCATTTGGGAATACCCAACAACAGTGTGTATGCATTAAACCAAAATTTTGCGTGAAACAATTTTCAAAAGCAAAAAAAAGGAAGCATACTTAAAATATGAAACGCAGAAGTCTTCAGAAGTGACATGTATAGTCACAACAGTAAACTATGCTGTCATTGCTAATAAGTGAAAAAGAAACAGTGGTTTAACTCGTTAAGTGCCAAATTTTGGACTGAGTCAATAGCTTTTTTCGGTGTGCATTGGGTGCAATGTTCCCAATGCACACTGAGAAAAGCTGTTGACCTGGGACATTTTCTCTGGAACTAGAGGCATGCTGGTACTTGAATGAAAGGTCTTTTTACGAGGGATACGTATCTGAGAACCTAGTGATAATTCAAACTAGATTGACTTTAGTAGATTGACTTAAGACTTGATTGGCACTGAAAGAGTTAAAAAATCAGACTGCTTGCTGTGAGAAAGTAGTGTTATGTAGAAATATCCAACTGACATGAATCAATAGGAAGAAGAGGCAAGTTTGATGAAAGTTGACATTGTGTGCCAAATGGTTGACTAGTTCTGTCCCTACCTGGACTCCTCAGAGGCTAGTGAGTCATGTTGAGGCCTAGAGTAAACACAAATATTAATTTACCATTTACAGCAAGTTGGTCTCTGTTCCAACTCTCTGCTCTAAGATTCTGCAGAAAGTGAAGGCCACAGTAAGCACATGAACAAAACTTGTTTCCAGTGGTATTTTTTTCTGAGTTAACATGCTTGCTGTGACACAGATTGGAGTCCACGATGGCGTGAACCATGGAACCCCCAGCACCTTACTCATACAGGTGGAGGACATCAATGATAACCCTCCATACTTCAGCCAGGCACACTACCATGCACAGATTCCAGAGGTTGGTACTCAGTTATTTAAGTTGGATTGACTGAGGTATAGAATGGTAGTTTTGGTTTTCTGTGGCAAGGAAGTATCCAAATAGTGCATGGCCTTGTGCTAATTTGTAAATTTCTGATGTACAGAAAAAAGGATATACTTGATTGGGTAAATGGTTGAAAAATTCAATTTATATGATATGCTTGTGCAACGGGTTAAGTGTGGGGCACTTCTAGCCAAATAATTGAAATCTATTAAGGGATGCAAAGTCTCTTCTGTACGATACATCATGATGTTTTAAGTGTTCAGTAAAGCCAAACTTGAAAGATCACCCCTAGGGATGACCAAATCGTGGTCTTTCAAAACAGATGGTCTCTCATTGAAGTGGTCTTTCAAGACCGAGACCACTGTAATAACAGTATCTTATGAACTAAGTTCTGTAATCTGCCATTGTAATACTGTGAATACATTTATTTTCCTGGGCATTAATTTTCACGGTTTTTGCATTTTGGACCTTTCACTGAAACTTTAAATTCACTATTTTTGTTATAATTCCTATCAATGCCCTGTTGAAAATATATTTTACTGGATTCTTATTTTCACGATTTTGAAGCATCAGCGAAATAAGCAAAAATAAGAACACAGCGAAATTAAATGAATTCACAGTGGTATTTTATATTATTGAAATCCCATGTAGAATGACATTGTGGAGTATTCACAAGCGGTTTGACATTTGTTTACGTTTGCTGAATATGCTTGGGTGCCCATGAGTACATTATTGTCGTGCCTCTGCAGAGTGCTGGTCCCTGCCTGGAGGTGATCCAGGTACAAGCCAAGGATGTAGACACCGTGGACGAGGGGCAGCTGACCTACTCCATTGTGGCAGGTAATCTACCATTACACTAGCTGTCTGCTGTGTTACGAAACCATTTCCCCTTTGAATTAAGACAGAGTCAACAGCTTTCCTTGGCATGGGCACTAAGTGCCCAACCTATGCAAAGGAAAGCTGTTGACCTGGTGCATGTTACTTTGCTACATTTCACCTCCAGTTCTCTGTCTGTTTTTTTTCATTACTGTTGCAATTAGCAGACAACATTTGACCGCCAGCCGGTTTTGGCCAGTGTAAGGGGGAAAGGGTTAATGAATACATATGCTGAAATAACTTTTTGTTCTTGAAACTCCCTTTTTAAATATGCATAATTGAAGAAAAAGTGTGCACTGTATAAGTTGAAAAAGCTATGATTGGTTTTGTACAGAAATATGCTCCTGTATGTGTGAAGGCTTTGTGTGTTACGTAGTTTATATGTATTTGTGAATCTGAAATTTAAAACTTAGATGAAACTAGCATGCTTTTCCAGTTGGCATTAATAAAGCACATGCAGCTATAACCCAGATAAAATGTACCCGACCATAAGAAGGGTATCGCAGAGATATAAAAAGTTGCCAACAATGATACATCTGTATATACTGTAGTGTGCAAGTATTCATTCTCCTGTATGCACATTACATATATGACTGTGTAGTTTTTCTGCTTGTGCTGAAAGCAAGGGAACACAAGTTTCTCAGTGATCCAAGTCTCTGCTTCCACATACAGGAAATGACGATCAGTTTGAGGTGACCAACACAACAGGAATGATCTCTGTCAGCTGTAGCAGGAAGCAAGCATTGGACAGAGAGGCTGTGAGTCAGTACTCACTCACCGTCTTCGCTATGGACTCCAAGAACAACAAGGTTAGTTTCTTAGTTTGTTTTGCTCACTGCATTTTTTTTTTTATCCGTGCAAGATTTCTTTGAAGGCCCCTGTCACTGGTTTGACTGAAACATAATTTGATGTATCAGCAAAATACTGTCACCTCAAAATACTCAGTATTGAAGAAAGGTAATGATGGTCACTCACTTTGTGTCACAACAATTAAAGAGCCTAAGGGATGGATCATTCAAAATGCCTCAAAATGTATTTATGAACGATACTTTATCAATTGGTAAAAAAGAATCAACAATTGAACCGTCAGCTGAGAAAAATACTTTATGAGCCATTTTTTGTCAAAGTTTTGGTACAGTTTGCTGTCCTCCTATTCATAAGTGGTTGTTACTTTCCACAACCACTTCATGTGATGTCATCTGGAGAACCTGGAGCCCACCTGCATATGAATTAATGGCTGTCAACATACAGTCATAGTGAGGAGACTAGGGATGGCCGCGTTTTAGGGATTTTTTTTACAAGTCAGTCAGTCAGTCCACAACCGTACACCATGGTGAAAAGGTGTACATGTTGCCTATGGTCATGCCAATACCAACAAGAAAGGATTCAGTCTTTTCTCATTTCCAAAAGGATCCAAGACAGAGGCTACTAATACTGTGACAGCTGCAAGTATATGTACAGTAGATATGTGCTGACTTCAATGTGACAAAGAGCAGGATGCTATGCTCCTAACATTTTTTGAAGAAATGTACGATCCATCCCATGTTATGATGGCAAGGCAAGGTTATAAAACACTGCCAAAGTTAAAAGACGATGCTGTGCCAACTAAATTGCAAGACCTCCAGCTGTGCCTTAATTTGGCAAGACCAGCATCGATGCCAACCCAAGAATGTACACTTGGTAATAAGTCAATGTGTAGAAATAGATTTTACATCATTGGATTAGATTGGAACTATTAAAGTCCCTTGAAATGCACATTTTTCTTTTTTATGTAGGTAACTGCCTCTTCCCCCTCCCCCACCTGTCTCCACCCCACTCATAGGTCCATACGTATATATCTGGGGGTTTCATGTTAAAACAGATCAGTTATTTTCTGTGTTTTGAACTGTGTAGAAATTCAGAATGCCAGAAGTGAAAATGCTTTTTTTAAAATCAGATTTGACCTATTGTGAGAAGAAATGATATGACAATCATTCTTGAAATGGTACGTTTACCTTCTCCAATTTTATCCAAGTATCACGATTTGTTTATTGTATAATCAAGGGTTGGGGATTGCATGCATTGCTAGCCTCCAGAATTTTGCTACAAACTTGTAACATGTCAAAATATTGTCAAAATTGCAATTTACATGAGGTTTGGATGCAGGGGAATGGGACAAGAGCTTTATGCAAACAAGTGCGTGTGAAATATTTTTTCCAATCTGTTGACTGGTCTACAGTGACCACAATAATGGGGGTGATAGTTCTAAGACTTCAGATCAGTCAGCTGGAATACACTTGATTATGACACCCAAAACAGCAGGATCATGCTACTGTAAGTTTCTGTGTTTTATAGTCTTCTCGCTTGACCAAGCTGCTGTGGCAGGCAGTGCCCCGCCTCTTGTCGCAGATCCTTTTTGCATTGGCTGCGCTTTATCTTTTACACTCCAAGTTCTTAAACCAAAAACCGCTGCTGAAATTCTAATTTTACAGTATTTTGTATGAAACAAAAGCATGGTATCATTGACATTCTAAACTGTTCAATCTCCATGGCTTGTTTTCTTGAACCGACTGTTCTGTGGAAACAGGTGCCTGTGACTCTGGCAAGTATGGATGTACACCTGAAATCTGATGAACCCGACCCACCAAAAATTTTCTCAGCACCGTCATCCCTTATCAGAACTCCTCATGTCAGTCTCTTTTCCAGAAAACTCGCATGAGCATGAAAGATCGGACTCATCGTCACTGCTCCTCGTGTCACTAGCATCTTATTGACATGCTGCTTGCCTTTGTGGAGAAAGTTCCCCAGATAACATCATGGCTCCTTTCACAAAAAAGCGCTAACTTTGGCACTTTTGGGCTGACAGGGCCCAAACTTTTCAAAGCTAAAGAAAACCATATTATCACCAAAAAAAGTTGTTGAAATTAATCACACAAAGCAATAACAATCCACATGGGACCATATCATACAACTTTGAATGTGTCACTTTGTAGGCCCTTTAAATATTGGCCAAATGTCAACCTGAACAGAAGGAAAAAAGGATCAAATTACAGGATCTCATGTGTTAAAGTTCATTGGCCTTCATATGAAGGTGTAGTGCTCTGTATTTCAGGCATGTATATATGTATAAGCTCTGTCACAAACATCCAAATACCAATTCCCAAAATGTCTAACTGTTTGTAATGTACTGTCTGATGCATGATGTTTTAGGCTATGACAAGGGTTACTGTACAAGTTTTGGATGTCAATGATAATGCACCTCGCTTCCTGGCTGAACCATACACTGCTAGGATTAGAGAAGGTAAGAATTTGATTCATGGAGAAATAGTATCACAGTAATACATAGGCAGAAACATTTTGTGTTAGGATGTCCAAAAAAATCAAAGTTGGGAGATAAGAATGTCATAAATATTAGAAAGAAAAAGAATGAAGTCATAGTTCTCATCGACAGGTAGATCCATCAAGAAGTTAAGCTTTGTTAGCTTGGCCATTGGCAGTGTGTATGCCCAGCAGCTCTGAAGTGTGTTACCATGGTAACCAAAGTAGACCAATCAGAATTTGAGTCACTTTTTCAGTGTAAAAACAGTGGATCGTGCAGTCAAAGGGCAGACCAAGAGGAGTAGAGAAAATACCATGATTGGTCTGTTTAGCAGGGAATGTGATTCCACACAAGATGCTAATGTGAAAGTAGTCATTGCAAAATTCTTGTTGCATGTGAAGCAAATGATCTTGTTCACACCAAGCTTAAGCGTTTAGCTCTGAACCTCCTTTTTATTAAAAAAAAAATCCTTTTTATTGCAGGTGCAACAAGTCTACAGCTTGAAATCAAAGTCGGTACTCTGGACAGAGACCAGGGAAACAACTCACAGGTGGTGTTCTCCCTGGGGGCTGGCAACGAAGATGGGGAATTTACCATAGAGTCTATCACAGGAAACACAACTGCCGTGGTGAGTTCTGTAGGGTCTTGAGACACATAAACCATGTCTGGAATTACTATAAGACTGAGTCATTAGCTTTCTTTGTGGTTGAGCCACAATACACACAGCTGGTGCCAAGGACAGACTGACAGGGAGCATGTTATCCAAGTAAACCTCGAATGTAATATTAATTCAAAATCAGGAATTCAAATGAGGAAGTATTGAAGCAGACAAGATGTTATGTTCTAGCATTTTGAGAGGTTAAGGGTTAATGCACTTGCCCAGATTTATTAATATTTATTCACAGTATGATAATTGTTTCTAGGTAAAGAGCATGCAATTTTGTAAACCACCAGTATTCCCAGAATTAAAATACATGTTACGGGGGAATTTTCCATCATTGCTTCTTGAAATCTTAAGTTTACCACAGAGTAATAAGTGCAAGTTTAAGTTTGTGGGCTCTTCCAAATGAAGTACAAATCTTTTAAAATCAGCACGAATTTTAGTCCGTCAGAAATACTGTAGCTAGAAACTGTTCAGACTGGCGTACAGATAATCACTTGAAAATGTGTGGAAGGCTGCATGCAAATCAATCTTGTGACTGCAGCTCAGCCTCTATCCTCCCCCCCCCCCCATACTATACAGATGCAGGTTCACATTTTTGTCAAATGTGGTATAAAAATGAAGATGCAATTTTGTCTACTTTTGCGGCTATGCACACTGGGATGATTAAGTCCTTTGAGTATGTTAAATTCTTTTGTGGATCCTGTATAAAAAATTAATTCCTGTGTTTAAATCAAGTTGGGATATGTGAGAAAAAAGAGGTGTTTTTGGATAACAGGGTAAGATCAGAGTTGTGAAACCACTGGATCGTGAGAAGGCTGGCTTGACTAGAGTCAATGGCACTGGAGTATATCACCTGACCGTCTTGGCAAAGGACAGTGGCATCCCCCAGCGTACTGCCACTTCCACGGTAGGTTTAGCCAGGAATTTATGCTCGCAAAAGTGTGTGTGTGTGTGTGTGTGTGTTGTGTGTGTGTGTGTGTGTGTGTGTGTATGTGTGTGTGTGTGTGTGTGTGTGTTTAATCATAAATTTTCGCGAGGGATAAATATTCTCGATTTTTCCTGACTAGACGCTATTTGGTAAATTATGTCTCCCGGTGGAAGCCGGGGGACATATTGGTTTAGTGCCCGTTTTTTCCGCTTGTTGTTGTTGTTGTTGTTGTTCAGGTTCTTCAACACTTGGTTTCCGTGCGATAAGTCTTGAAGGACTTGACAGAATTTGATGAAACTTGGTAGGATTATGCATCTAGGCAAGACCTAGGTTGGGATTGTATTTGGGTGACCTTGACCTAATTTTCAAGGTCACAGGGTCACTTATGTGAAATTGGTTTCCGTTCGATAAGTCATCAAGAACCTGATGGAATTTGATGAAACTTGGTACTATTATGTATCTTGGCAAGACCTAGGTTGGGATTGTATTTGGATGACCTTGAGGGAATTCTCAAGGTCACAGGGTCACTTATGTGAAATTGGTTTCCGTGCAATAAGTCATCAAGAACTTGATGGAATTTGATGAAACTTGGTAGGATTATGTATCAGGCAAGACCTACGTTGGGATTGTATTTGGATGACCTTGAGCGAATTCTCAAGGTCACAGGGTCACTTTTGTGAAATTCGTTTCCGTTCGATAAGTCATGAAGAACTTGATGGAATTTGATGAAACTTGGTAGGATTATGTATCAAGGTAAGACCAAGGTTGGGATTGTATTTGGGTGACCTTGATGTAATTTTCAAGGTCACAGGGTCATTTATGTGAAATTGGTTTCTCTGCAATAAGTCTTGAAGAACTTGATGAAACTTGTTAGAGTAATGTATCTAGGTGTGAGCTAAAATAGCATTGTAATTTTCAAGCAAACTTGGTCATTTGTAATTTGTTATCACCTGTAGCTTATTCAGAGACGTAAGTGTTCCACCGGGAGACATTTGATTTTCTGTTGGAAAATCAGTCTGTTCTAGTTTAAATTAATATTAAACTGGCGATAATAATGTCGCAACATCTTGTACATGGTACTTCCATACACACAAATGGGGAGGTCTCATATAATTAATACTTTTTTATGGTGTCATTTCTGGAAAAGTAAAACTTGCACAAATCTCTTTTGAGGCTTATTCCAGAAATTTTATGCTGGGAATATAAATGAGTACACAGTGTGTGCTCAGGATCAGTTGCCTTTTCACTTAAAAATTTAAAGAGGACTTTGTGACAGGTGAGATAGATTTAAAGAAATCTGATTTTTGATACATGTGTGAAGAAACAATTTTTTTTCTCTTACATTCCCATGTAATTAACTCTTTAAGTGCCAAATTTTGGACTGAGTCAACACCTTTTCTTGGCACGTATTGGCCACAATATGTGCCGAGAAAAGCTGTTGACCTGGGGTATTCTCTCTGGAAATATAGGCATACTGGTACTTGAATGAAAAGTCTTTTTGCGAGGAATACAAATCTGGGATCCTAATGATAATTCATACTAGTCTGACTTAAGTAGATTGACTTAAGTCGTGATTGGCACTGTAAGGGTTAAAACTTCTTCCATGCTGTCATACACAGGTGTCCATCTATGTGCTGGACATCAATGATAATCAGCCAGTCTTTGAGAGGGCTCAATACAGGATCTCCATATCCGAGGGAACACCTGTGGGTACCACAGTGATCACAGTATCTGCCACAGACCCCGACCTGCCTAAGAACAATAACATTACTTACTCCATCGATGAGCTGGGAAACAAGGGTAAGATCTGAGTAGAGCAAATCTGTACCAGGGATTCCACACATGCTGCCAGTGGTGGTATCTGGGAAAAACCCATTAGGTTTGACAGAGTTAGGGGAGGGAGCTTGGGGTTCCAAAAGTCAATTGTCAAGCATGTGCAGTTGTATCCTTTTACCTTCAAAACAACTTTCGCATGATGAATGAACTTGGGGAGATGTATTCAGCAGCACAAGCTTCTTTGAAAGCAGGTATTGTAATAATTTTGGCTTTGATTAAAAAAGACCAGTGGGTTATATGGTGATGCACCAGACAGAATTGAGAAATGGCAAAGAAATAAAAGACAGCCAGGTATTAATCTCATGTTTTGGGTTTTTAATTGTTGCATAATTGTAACTTCTAGAAATCAGTTCTAAATTCGGTCATTTCCCCCAAAAAGGCACTAAAATTTAAACCTGAATATTAAACCATATAAAACTGAATTTGTCACTTCTTATGTTAGTAGGAAATACATGTGATCCAATGATTTGAAAGCAGCTTTGCGATATCTGTGGGATATTTGCAGGAACATTTGTGATTGACGAGCACTCGGGCAGCGTGAAGGTGGCCAAGCCACTGGACCTGACTGTACAGGGATCTTACAACATCACGCTGCGAGCTTATGATGGACGCTTCACCTCATTGGTAAGGAATGATGGGCACTGTACTTGCTGGAGTCTGTGTGTGTATTTCAAATGTAGTATGGGATAATTACAATGATTATCTTAAAAAAATTGGTTTAAGTCATTTACATATTTATTATTTTACACATGGTATGATACTGTTATATTTGCTGACTATACGTTTATTTTAGGAAATTTGACCAACATTTACATTGATCACATTCATTGGCTAAACATGTGCTGATAGAGAACAGTTAATCTTAAAAACAAAGTGCATGTAAATGGACTTACTTGTTATGGAAGCCAGAGAAGTGTATGTAATGATAAATTGCTGAATGTGTGAAGGCCAAACAAGTCAGATTTGTACTCACTGTCAAAGCCAGTCTTCTCATCTGATCTAACAACGAATTATAATCACTATTTCTGGACAGTTTAGGTGTTCAAACTACCACTTTGATGATCACTTGCAGGCCAAGCTGAGTGTACAACTAGTGGACATCAATGACAACGATCCCCAGTTCACTCTGCCTGTGTATCATTTCAATGTATCCGAGAATGATGCCACTGGCAGGACTGGTCAGCTGGTAGGTCAGGTGATGGCTATTGATCGAGACAATGGAATCAACGGGGAGGTACTCTACTCCGTAACCTCCAGGAATGCAAGGGGCAGGTTCAACATCACTCGGGTAGGAATGTTCGGACAGGAATTTGTAGCATTTCACATGGTTATGATTAATGTAAATTCATCTAGTGTTGCTGTTTTTTTGTTTTTTTCATTTTCGCTAATTTCACTGATGACGCAAAACTGAAAATACACACGATGGTATAGTACCTAACAAAGACTTCATATGAATATGTCCAAAATAGTAAAATTAAAACTTAAAGCAAATGTCTTAAATGCAAAACTGAATTTATACCCATGGTAATGTGTATGTTTGTGGAGATTGAAATGAGAGAATATCATTCCTGTGTATGTGTAAATGATATACATGTAAGTATCGACATTGTGTAATTGATGCAGGACTGACTAGTGAAGAATTTTCACAAGAAAATTCACACTTGTGTAATTTATGAATAAATTTAGCAAATAAGGTCTGTATAAAAAGGTATATCAACAAGAAAAAAGTACAGGGAGGTGGTTCAGACTGTTTCATGTAGTTTTTTTATTATTTTTTTTTTTACCTGTATTTACAGCTGTATATAGTTACTATAACTTTTGTTTGGTAGTGTTTAGTTCTGCTTATAGTTATAGTCACCATAATTTTGTTCATACATTGTATGTTTGCAGCCAGAGACAGGAAAAATCTATGTGGTAGGAACTCTGGACAGAGAGAAGGTAGATAGCTACACACTGATTGTGACTGCTAAAGATCGGGGTACTCCACACAGAATGGTAAGCAGGCCTCAGAGTTCTCTTGCAATACTAATACACGCAGTATTTCTCCATTAGTAAATTTACTACAGTGAGTGATTTGTATGTTTCCAAGTATTTTGAATGCAGAACTTTTTTAATGAAATACAGTTTATATTGAAGTGCAAACATAACTAATGTTGCCAGAGAACAAAGTCGTGTTGATGTTCATTGGTGTTGTTTCAGATTCATTGCTGACATGGTCATTAATATTGATGTTCAAGCACCGTCTATCTCATGTTGGTTAAAAAAAAAAAAAAACTGATCTGTAACCCATAAGGGCAAAGTAAGTACCTTGTGGCATATGGTAAAAAACAGCATAAAAAGGGTAAAAAAGAAGTGTAGACTACCCCCCCCCCTTTCCCAGTAGTGAACTACTGTAAATTGCTTTATTTTCGCGTGTTTAAATTTTCACGGTTTTTCTATTTTTAAAATTTCACTGTATTTTTAATTTCACTATTTTGGACATAATTCCTATTCAAACAATGTTAAAATACTATTTCACTGTGTTTTTATTTTCACGGTTTTGTACCATCAGCGAAATAAGCGAAAATAAGAATACAGCGAAATTAAAGCAATTTACAGTATCATGCAGTGGCATGAATGTTGTTTTTTAGTTTTCTTCAGATAAATTACACACCAAGCACGCATGAATCTGTTCCTATGTATATATGATAGGATTTAAAACTGTACTTTGATTTAGCATGGCTTTCTATCTGTTGTAGAGCACATGTGAGGTTGAAGTGTCGGTGATGGATTACAATGACAACCCGCCTCGATTTGTGGATGCACCGTACACAGGAGTTGTAGATGAACATGCAAAGCCAGGAACAACTGTCTTTGTGGTAAGAGCCCATCTTTATCAAGATAGTGGCAACAACTGGTACAAGAACATAATTATCTCCATCAAAACATGGCCAGTCACTCTTAATGGAGAATATGTCAGTCGGGTATCAGTCTCTAATCTATCAAGACACTGTCAATCACTGTCAATGAAGACTATGTCAATGCACTATCCATTGCATCCTTTTCAGCCTGTTTTGTTATACGCAGACTGTGTGTTTCACTGGGTCGTTACCTTAGGATTCCTACCAAGGACCATGAAGGGTCTGTGTGAACCTTAAAGCTGCAATATATATTAGGCTATCATCTAAGGAACAGAAAATTGATTTTTATGTGTCTGTTTTTTTGCGGATGCATGTATGCCATTATTACGCCTGTTTCATAAAGAAAACAATGACTACTACAGAATACGTTTAGATTGCTGCCAAGAGACATTTTGTGTATGCCAAGAATCAATAATTGAAAAAGGATACAATTCAGTTGTGGTCAATAAAACTATTTAAAGAGAGACTGGCATTCATTGTAGAGGAAAAAGTGTATTTGATAATATTAGATAATATTAACAGTATACTACTATTATTAGCATGTATTTAACCCTGCATTAACAGTTTGGTGTGGCTCTTGAATAGAACAATATCACATGAGTTTCGTTATGATTGACAAAGTAGCCAGACTGTTTTTCGTAGCAAACTACTAACCTTGTTTTATATTAACCTGGTTGATGACAATTATTTGTTGTATAACAGTTTGAGAGGAAAGAGGTAGGTTGTAGGCAGCATGGTATGACCACTAGGGGGCATTAGTATCAATATGATCGGCCCTGCATGAAAACAAGTACAAAAAAATAAAATAATTTCTGCTTAATTTAATGTTGCATGTCATAAACTAGGTTGACCTCTGACCTTAGTAAAGCACATTTCAGCATCAAATGTAACTAGCTTTTTTTCTTTCCAACTGAAAAAAGGATGATTCTATTTAGACGCTGTTTCATGGACAGACTAGCATCAAATTTCAACTCTATTAGCAGTACAGGTCATTGTTAGAAATTTGCAGCTCCTGCATTGAAAAAAATGGAAGTAGAAACAAAAATTCTGTAACCTCAACAATAAAATTTCTTGGAATAAATTCTGTCTTAACTAGGTCAGAGGTTAACTGCATGTATTAGGTGTAGTGTTAGTCTGAAAGTATTAAAGTATTTCAGATATAAATACATTGATCAAGGAATGCTGCAGGTCTGCTTTGTGATTGGTTAATAGTCTGCCATTCAATAAGTGATAATGTACATTGGTGTCTTTTTTCAAGCCTGGGTGGGGTGGGGTGGGAATGTACACTTGGTACATGTGGTAAATGAAAGCTACATTGTTGTCAGTGTGTATTCTACTGTGTATCTTGCAGAATGTAGTGATACTTACAAAGAGCATGGACTAAGCATGTTTGCATTAACACATTCACACACTAATGTGCATTTTCAGTGTCAAATGAATTGTGGTCTTTTTATATTTCTTTTGCTTGTGTGTGTGATTTTACGTTACACAGTGCAACTGAAAGGTACAGTGCCAATGTGGCTGTGTTGCTTCAGATATGCTGGAAGCAGTGCTGTGCCACGTACCTGTATATGATGAGGATCAGCTTCTATTTTGGCAGTGCACGAAAGTTGTGTAATTTAGCAGTAATTTTAAAATAATATGATTTTAACAAAAATGAGTTATGGGCAGCAGTTTAAAACTAAATGATGGATTGATCTGATTCCTGGATCATTGTGATGTATATATTTAATTATTGACTTGTTTACTGAATTACAACATGCATCATGATATGCCTTTCCTATTACAAAGTTTGTTACCAGGAACATATAAAATGCCATGGAAGACCTGGCTCTAATTTTTGCACATCAAAAATTCATACAAATAGGTGGAAGTTATCAAATTTTGGGATGTGACACCAATGGAGGCGGGGCAGGTATATCTGTCAATGTGGGTGTGCACATTCCCTCTAGTTAACACATCATTCTGATTTAGCACATAGTTGTATAATTGTGTTGCCCCTTTGTAGTATATGTCAATAGTAAATGCATCACTTTGTCACGAAAAATGCACCACACAAACTGTGCCTCAACAGTCCACATGTTCACTGATGCACTTTCTTCATGAGGGCAGGGAAGCACCAACTTACGGTGTCTGGCATAAAGGTAGTTCCATGTATAAATACATGTACATAGCAGAAACTAATAGGCCATCTCTGAATACAGTGCCTGTAGATTTTAGTCCCTCTTTAATATAGGAAAGCACTTTTTTTACTGAAGGAGACTTATTGGGAAAGTTGAAAACATCAAGTCCAAAACTTCAAACTTTCACAAGGATACTAAGAAAGAAAAAAAAATTATATAAGCATTGCCACAAATCTGACCTGTCCGGTGACAAAGATCCACAGACCAAATAGTTCCTGATTATGCTATATTTGTTTTTAGCTACATGACCCCTCCTGCCATCACCATCAATGAATTGCAGAGTTCAAGAATGAAACAAAACTGACTGGAAAAGGAATAATTGGACCTGATGCAGTGCATAACCAAACACAGTATGATACAGCCTCCATAAGTTGACTTGCTGATGAAAAATTCTTTGGTGCCCATTTAGAGTTGTCGAATAGAAAGTGTATATGTCACAGTGTTTCAGCATCCGAAAATGTGTGAATTCTTCTTTACAGTTCCCAGCTGTGAAGGCAGTCGATGCGGACATAGGCTACAATGCAGAGATTGTATACGGACTGGGAGGGCTACACAGCAACCTGTTTATCATAGACCCAGTCAGGGGAGTAGTGACTGTAGCAGCAGGGAGTGGCAGGCAGCTGGACAGGGAGACGATGCAGAATGTAAAACTACAGGTGGGACAAACTGCTCCAAAGGGCTGGGTACTGCCAGCACATACCACAAGAAGTCCATAGTAACCTGTTGAGTGCTACAAAGTACTCATGACAAAAATAACCCCTACCTCAATCATTGTGTAATCCCACCTCTGAATTCCTCAAGCAGACACCTCTCATTTAGTCTAAATTTGGCTGTTCTAGAGAAGGTGAAGGGTTCAGGTCAACAGCTTTGCTCAGTACAACACGGCTAAACTACACTCAGGGAAGATGTTGATTTAGTCCAGAAATTCACACTTTGAACATCAATGCTTTTGTAATGTATCGCTACATCAAAATTTATTGAGATACTTGCATGGTCTTTATACTGTGGCAGAATTGAAACTGAAACAAGACAAACAAAGCTAAGATATATGTATGTGTGATTCCAAAGATCTGAAACATGAATGTAGTTTTAAACACAGAACTCCAGTGACTGACAATAATGCTTAATGTACATGTATTTCTCAAAAGTGTATGGTTCATAGAAATTGTATGAGAAAGACCCAAGGTACAATGAAGACCTGGACAGTGGGATTTTTTGCATTTCTGTAATAATTGGCACTATCTGATTGCAAAACACCTTTTCAGTCAATGCAAATTTTGATGAAGAGTTAATGTGTTAGCTCATTCCATACCAGTCCCTGATTTTTCCGTATATTTACCTAGATTTAAGACGACAATTGCATATTTTAATTATTCATGAAAAGAGCTTTCGTTCAAGTACCAACATGCCTATAGTCTTAAGTCAGTGGTTCTGGCACTACCTGGCAAGTCATGCTGCAGCTGCCGCAAGGGCAGCTGCAGCATGACTTGCCAGGCAGTTCCAGAACCACTGACCAAGACCTGTGACCATAGTATGGAATGAGTTAAAAGCCTATTTACATGTACTTTATTTAAGTGAGAGGACAGTAAATCAGGTCTTTGTTATAAAAAGTGTGTATTTACATTATTGTATGTTTGTAAATTAATTCCTGAGATTTCCTATTTCAGTAGATTTTGATATGTCCTTTTTGGTTGTAGATTATTGCAATGGATAGAAATGGTACCCGAGGCAGTCTGAAGTCCACCACAAGTCTCAACATAAAGCTACGAGACATCAATGACAATGGGCCAGCGTTCCTGCTGTCCACATACACGTTTAACATCAGCGAAGCAGCTGTGGCAAAGTCTCGTGTAGGGCAGGTCCAGGCAGCTGACAGGGACGCAGATCCCAATAACCGCCTGCAGTATACCATACTGTCTGGCAGTGATGGAAAATTCTACATGGACAGGCTGTCGGGTATGACTGATGAATTAAGTTTTTTTCGGTGTATAATTTTATTAGAGCTTTGTCAAGGGGACAGTGTAGGATTGTCTGATATAACTTATGTAATAGTCACTGAGAATTAGTGTTAAAATACATGTACTAATGGAGGTAGCTTTTACTGGGAAGTAAATAAAAAATTCTAACACTTTTACACACCAGAAGATAAAATAAAAAGAGAAGAAAATACTGACATGGCAAGGGTTTCTGTATGGCATGTATGTCAGCATCAGAATTAGTTTTGAACCCAAGATGCAATTTCAGAAAATGATTTTTGTTTTATTTTTAGTTTTGCGCAATACACTATGTCTATAGAATAAAAATCTTACAATACATGTATTTTACAAGTGATCACATGTATTGTTATATGAGACATTGGACCACCAGACCTGTTATTGTTAAAGGGGGAAAGGGTAACTCTTTCCGTGCCAAATTTTGGACTGAGTCAACGGCTTTTCTCGGCGCACAAAGTGCCCAATGCATGCTGAGAAAAACTGCTGACCTGGGATATATATTCTCTCTAGAACTATAGACATACTGGTACTTGAATGAAAGGTCTTTTTACGAGGAATGCAAAACTGGAATCCTTATGATAATTCAGAATACTTTAACTTAAGAAGTAGATAGACTTAAGTCGTGTTTGCACTGAAAGAGTTAATGAGTGTTCCTGGAAGGACCTGTAAATGTGGAAAGTAAAAAGAGAAGCTTGTGAAATGACTTGGGTTAGTCCTTGCTTTACAGATATTCAGATTTTTTTCTTTACTTTTTCACTAAGTTATTTGTATTGGGGGTGTCCGGTTTTGTGGGGTGTCTGGTTATGCATCGTGCATCAAAATGATCTTATAAAGATAAATATAAAGCTCAGAAATAAGCTCAACTACCAGTAGTCCACATCATATGATAGATACCAATTCAGTGAAGGTGTCTGTTGTGCACCACAGGAGTCCTCACATTTTCTCATGCTGTGAATGATGTGAAATGCAGTGTTTCTGAACTGTTGCAGGTGAGATTTTTGTGACAGGAGGACTAGACAGGGAGATTAAAGAAAGCTACCACCTCAACATCTCAGCTCTTGATAGTGGTATCACTCCAGGGCCACTAGAGGGCATCGCTGTTGTTGTTATCAAGCTTACTGACTTTAATGACAATGCTCCTAAGTTCATAAAAAGGGACTGGATGTTCAGGGTATCAGAAAACAAGGCGTCAGGTGTTTTCGTTGGGACAGTCAGTGCCACAGACAATGATGTTGGCGACAATGGAAGGATAACATATTATTTAAATGGATCAGGTATTGATTTTTCTGTGATAATTATCAGATAATGATACATGTGCATGTATTAAAATTTGAAATGAGCTTTGATTGTAAAGAAAACCAAAATCAAGGTAGTGGCACAACATCAAAACATTTCAGGACGACAGTTGCTGTACAAGCTTTGAGATATACATGTACTGCAGGTAAATTCAATTAATTTCACTGTCATTTTAACTTTTGATTATGACATAAATCATCACTGTAGAAACACAGTGAAAGAGGTTTAATAGGATTATGTCCAAAATAGAGAAATTGAAGCTAAGTCATCAGTTCAGTGTCTGAAATTGAAAAATCATGAAAATCTGTACACATGAAACTGAGGAAGTTTACACTTGTGTCTACGAGTTTGACATTTTACTTACCAAAATGTTCCAATTGCCTACTAGACATCTTTAATATCATCTGTTTGACTCTGTCATGAATACAAAATGCTGTGAAACTTGTGGAGTAAAAGTTACTGAAGTGAAAAGCTTTCCTTGGACAACTTCCCTTCAGAAGGTTACATCAGCTATGCAGCCTCTATCAGAGATGCTCAAGAGATGTGCCACAGGTGTTGAAGTTTGCAACAGCATTTTTTGCCACAACATTGACATTTAGCAATTTATGTTTTATTTTCATGGAGATAAGGATGGGTAGACATGGTGCCTGTATATCCGTTTGAAACAAAAACAGACTGATGTCACAATATTGTGTTTGTTTTTGTTCCAGAGCCCTTTGAAGTAGATGCTGCCAATGGCCACTTGATCACAAGAGACAGACTGGACAGAGAGGCGATGCCCGTGTACAACTTCTATGTGTATGCTAAAGACTATGGCACTCCTGAACTGACCTCATCTACTAGAGTGACAGTGATAGTGAAGGATGAAAATGACCATTCTCCTATGTTTGATCAGCCAGTTTATAGGGTTAACATCCTGGAAAAATCGCCAGTCTATTCTGTTCTGGTCTTCCCTCATGCAACTGACAAGGACCAGGGAGCAAACGCCAACCTGACATACTCCTTGCATGGTATGAATGGCTCCGAGATCTACTTCCACATCAATGGTCTGACAGGTCTGATTCAGATTGCTCGTGCCATTGACAAATCACGACTCATCTGGCAGGGACTTCTGGGTCCAAATCACTTGACAAGTGACAATTCAACGTTAGCATTGACTATCAGAGCAGTGGATTCTGGTCAGCCTCAAAGAGCTGGGGAGGCCTTGCTGTTTGTACATATTGATGAGATCAATGATGATACACCACTGTTTGAAAACATCTCCTATGATGTCGACTTACCAGAGGAGGTTGCAAAAGGTACAATAGTAACACACCAAAAGTGGGAGAATTTTCAAATTTGGGTTCCTTAAATTACTGATCAGTGAATATCACAGGTGTCAAGTCTCCCAGTTTGACAGGAGATCTCCCATTTTTCTAATGATATAAATCACCTAAATTTGTCCATCTCCTGCCTTTTTACCTGTCTCCTCCATTATAATATTATAGGACGCACTTTTTGCAACATTTTTCAGTTTGAGCACCTGTTTTATATATTGAGCAACTTGGCACCAATGGAATATGATCCACTAGTCTGCATAAAATTTTATGTTCTTTGATTCTGAATACAAAATAGGACCCAACAGTTATTCTCTTAGAATATCAATGTGATTTAAGTATATTTTATGTGGTTAATTACAAGGTTATTATATCAGTTAATATAGAAACAAAATGCTTTTCAGATGGAATAGCCAAAAAGTTATTCAGGGAGAATAGCAGATATGGCATAAATTCAACATTGAAGGTATTTCTTGCATGAGAAGATTTTATGTTCACTTTTGTTTCCGTCAATTGCAAGATCCACATAATAGTAATAATAATCGTATAATGTCGGAATACCTTAAAACTAGACAGTCCTAAAAGACACTGAGATGGAAGTGTACAGCCTCTATATTTGTATGGTTGCAGGCACCAGTGTAGTGAAAGTGAAAGCAGCTACAAGAGACACGGACACCCAGATCTCCTACACCGTCACAGACAGCACGTACTTTGTCATGGCAGACTCCACCTCTGTGAGTGACAGTTCTTCTCCAAACAAATCTGTGACTACAGTGACTTCAAACTAGGATACATTGTCAATTCTTTCACACTCACATTGTGCAGATGTAAAATGTCATCTGCTTATTTGCTTTTATTTAAAGTTCTTAACTTTTTCAATGCAAAATTTTGGACTGAGTCAACAGCTTTTCTCGGCGCGCATTGCGCCCAATGTACGCCAAGAAAAGCTGTTGACCTGGAATATTATCTCTGGAAATAGAGGCATGCTGGTACTTGAATGAAAGGTCTTTATATGAGAAATACCAATCTAAGATCCTAATGATAATTCAGACTTGTTTCACTTTAGTAGATTGACTTTAGACATGACGGTATGCCTATAGTTCCAGATAGTATATCCCAGATCAGCAGCTTTTGTCGGCACGCATTGGGCACATTGCACCCAATGCGTGCCAAGAAAAGCTGTTGACTCATTCCCAAATTTGGCACTCAGAGAGTTAATGTAGTGCTGCCATCTACAAAGACTGTATGTCCCTTTGGGGATGTTGACATCATCTTACTTACAGAGGAAGGTAATTAATGGTTATTGGCTTGCTTAGAAGGGTTATCTTCAATAACGAGGCCATTATTAGGATGCCATGTGTGGCAACTGTATATTTACTGCATTTATTTGGATGGGTGGAGGAAGACTGGTGTCATAGAGAGATCTGACAGTTGTGCATTCATTGACTACAGAATGTAAACATCAATTTTGCTTAATAGTAAGAAATACATTTGACCATTTAGGATAAAAAACAGTTTTGTTTTAGAGTTATTCTCCAAATCTTTTTCTTGTGCTGTTCCTGCAGGGTGTGATCCGTACCACTGGTAGGAGGTTAGACCGGGAAGAGCAGGAGTTTCATTCATTCACAGTGCGGGCTGTGGATAACCGTATACCACAGAGGACTGCCTACACTGTGGTGAGTTTGTAACCACAACAATGTGGCCCGCTGCAGATGACTGGGCTGACCTTTAAAAGGAGGCATCACAGTGTTACTACATGTATATTGAAGTGGTTCAAATTTGTATTGCATTCTTTAATCCTTTTCCCAAAAAATGCCCAGATATAAATTGTGACCTGCTTCAATAACTGTACTGGAGTGTATTCTTGATAGAAAACATCAATGCTTACATTTATATAAAAGACCTGTCTTAATGGCATGCCCTAGGTCAATAGCTTTCCTTGGCATGGGTTGGGTGCATTGCACCCAACCCATGCCAAGGAAAACTGTTGACCTGGGAGGAGGTTAGACCGAGAGGAGCAGGAGTTTCATTTGTTCCCAGTGCAGGCTGTAGATAACTGTCTACCACAGAGGACTGCCTACACTGTGGTGGGTTTGTAACCACAACAATGTGATGCATTGCATCCAACCCATGCCAAAGAAAGCTATTCACATAGTGATACTCTGATCAGGAAAGGGTTAAAAACAGCAACCGATTAAAGTTTAAACTTGAGAACACATCATTGATTGACAGGCCTATCAAGTGATAATGCCAGCCAGATTGTAAACGAGAGGCCGCTTCCTTGTCAGCATGCTCTGGGGCTGTTTCCTGATATTAATACTTGTATGTTTCAGGTGTCCGTGAGACTGCAAGATGTCAATGACCACACCCCTACATTTGGTCAAAACACATACAGGTTCTCCATTGAGGAGGGCATCTACTCCAATAAAATACTGGGAAAAGTCGATGCAACAGACCCTGATACAGGCCTAAATGGAAGGATATTCTACTCTATTTTACAAGGTACTTGGATAGGGACACAGGGCAGCAAGTATTTTGAGACAAAAATGTCTAATATTGTGCTCTTTTCATACCACGGACAGATTTTTACATGTTTACGTGGCATGAAATGAGAATCACAGCTTCAAATACCAGAGGAAAAAAAAAATAAATACAGACATGCTATCAACTATATGAAACTACATGTACAGTCTCAAACTCTTGGCAAAAAGAGCTAAATGTTGACAAAAAGAGCAAAGTACTGAATAGTATAGAACTACAGCTTCAAATTCATAAAAGGTTTGATTTTTACATTGCTTAGCAAGTCTTGTTCCAGTTGAAAAAAGGCCATTACCAGCACAATCTGGAATGAGTTTCTCATAAAGTAGTCCTGTCTTATAGCTCATATACACATGTATATGGATTATTTTAGTTTACTTTAATGGAAATGCCATCTAAAGTAAAACTCTTCAGGTTGATAGAAATTACGGTCAGTGTCAAAAGACAGCATTAAAAACAGTACATGTACTATGATCTCAAAAGCCTTAAAAAGAAGCTTTAATTGAAAAAAATGGACACCTATAATTATTTTAAATTTAATTTTATTTTAAGTTGGGCTGTCTCCCTCTATGTTGCAAGATAAATGACAACATAACAGGTACAGTGTAGACAAACATGAGGTTAATAAATAAATAGTTTGTATTTTGACAAACTGTGCTTGTGTACATTTATATCAGAAGGAAGTCCATTCCTGCTAGACAACAGGACAGGTCAGCTGAGGCTGACTGGTGAGCTGGACAGGGAGACCACTGCAGGGTACAGCCTCACAGTCATGGTGGGTTGCCTGGTTTACAGACCCTACTTTAAATATAACCTCGGCTGGAATATCACAATTTAGTCAATATGCTCAGCAAGGACATATTTTAGCCATTCATGCCGAGCATATAGTTTATTGTGAACTAAAATAAAATTATTTAAACTTGATGAGTAGATACTGAAGCAGCAGTGTATGGAAACAAACTTGTTCAGGAAACTTGCCGCAGGCAAACCAAGTTGTTTCACATTTTTAATGGCATGTAGGTACATGAAAAATGAAAAGTGAGCTTCTTAAGAAAATGTTTAGCAGATCCCTAATTTTCAAACTTGGTTAAAATGTACGTGAAAATTACCAGGTCAGCTGGGCACAGACTGTTCTTGCCACTTTCATGTTAATTTTATTTGTGCATCCAGGCTGAAGACAAAGGCCGGCCACCAAACAATAGCACATCAGAGGTTATCATACAAGTGATTGACGTCAATGATAATTCCCCTGTCTTTCATGGTCAGCCATATTGGGCTGTTGTGCCAGAGAATGTGGCTGCTGGACACAAGGTAGGCTTTCTCTAGGAAGTGTACAGGAGATCTTGGTTGTTAACTTGTCTGATGTCTCCCCGCGAATTTAAAATAAGTAAAGAAAGAAGTAAAAATATTAAAATAAATACGGTGCTTTCAACACTCACATGAGTGACTATTGCAAGTTGAGATCTAGACAAATGTATGAAGGAAAAAAATAAAACAGAAAAGAGACCGTTTCCATATTGGGTACCCAACCTTTAATATGATACTAAAAGGATACAACTATGGTTAACATTACTGTTAAAAAAAATACCCATATTATATTGCAGGTGGCACAGCTTTATGCCAATGACACTGATGATGGACGTCATGGGATTGTTTATTATAAGCTGGTAGAGCCATCTGGTGGTGAAAAGTTACCATTCTACATACAAAACACAGGTATGCACTTCAGGGAGGTTGATATGTTAGGCTTTGACCTTTATGACCTGGCATTGTATACATTCAGCATTTATTCACGCCTTTATAGAAACGAAAGTATATAGTGTCTCCATTGCTTTGCTGTGTTAAGTTCATCTGGGTCTCGGGATGTGGGCAGCCACACATTCTGTGTGTTAGTATCAGGTGTGCAAACGGGATAATGCATGGTGAAAATGCATGTCTGATGATAAATACATTCAATGAAAATATGGACCTTCAACACATTAAGAGAACCAGATGATGAAATAAATATGCTTTTCTGATAAAGACGTTGCATTTAAAACCTTCATATTTCTAAAAGAATTTCTTAGCAACTCATTGTTTATTTCGGCTTACTAGTAACCCAGCTGAACTTACAGCAGGCTGATAGATCAGTCTCTTGTCATACATCAATAATTTCATATTTGAGACTTCAGAAATGAACATCTGCATTAATTTTTCAAGTTCATGGGAGGGGGGTTTAAAAAAATTGTACTGTTTGCCTTGCATGCTTCGGCAAAACTAGGTCATTATGTCAAGTATGTGGGTTACTGATATCTATATATACTATCAAGTTAAGTTCAGTTCCGGTAAGCTCAGCTCAGAGCTTTGCTCTCTTCATCTTAGCTCATTTAAGATGTAGCTGAAGCTGAAATTGAGGCTATGCTCAGGTGGGGACTTCCTTTTGAATGCATATTTCTAGGTCAGCTGAACATGAACTGTTTGCAAAGCCCACTTGTTAGGGGATTGTCGTGGCCATATCTGTCCAGGTAGTTTCCACACATTAACTTGAGAAGTTTTTGAGCCAGGACTTTCATATGGCACATGGTCATTGTCCTCTGTAAGAGGTATACATAGGTCAAGTTAAAAGATGGGTGACCTTAGCTGGACCCAATTCCTAAGGTCACAGAGCCACATTAGTGAGTTTGATGTTGACATGATAGATTGAACAGTTTTCAAGCTGTAGCTACAGACCTATGGATTCAAACAGCAAGTCACTGAACCCACCCATCACTCAGGATCACTCCTAGAGCATATTTGGACTACCAATAGTATTTCATTATCTTCAGTTTATACAGTAGCAACATACTATATATTTCATCAGGTCAGATATACTCCCATTGACCTCAAAGGCATGGGATTTTTGTGTTGTTATTGTTGTTTTTTAGTTGTTTAAAAATTTTTGATCAGCTTTGCTGCATGTAAATGTGGCAAATGAACTTATTGTATGCAAGGAGTAATTTCAACTCCTTTGAGGATTAAACTTTTGCGGAATGTGGCTAAGAGCTGAAGGACATATTGAAGAGCAACTTGTATGATTGGAGAAAATCATTACAAAATTTAAAGAAAATCTGATATAATAATTTCTTATTTCAAGAAAATCTTAATTTGCCAGTAACACAGGGAATAGATGAAATGTTAGCCTGCAGATAATAAAGCAAGTGTGTGACTGAAATACATAAAACATGAGAATAATGTTAGAAAAGGAGCAAGACTTCTGTTAATTTTCTAATACAAAGAGGAAAAAATTTCAAAAGTGCTTTGAGCTTCAAATTGTGATCTATCAAAAGTATTCATTTTACATGCATGTGGACATGTTTCAGGCGCCGTCTACACCTTGTCTAGTCTGGACTATGAGAGAACTTACTTCTACAACCTGACGGTGCTGGCAGTAGATATGAGTGATGTGCCTAGGACAGGCAGTGCTCAGCTCTTTATCAATGTCACAGATATACCAGATGACCAGCCACACTTCTTGAGTCGACTTTATGAGCTCAAAGTACCCGAGAACATGGAAGTCGGCAGTCCCTTTGTTACTATTGGTGCAGGCACTGGGGCATATCACTATAATATTACAGGTAAAGTATAGACTTACAAATCTTTTGAAGTAAGTGGTCCAGGAACATAAAAACATGGAATATTGAGTACTCAATATACAGGTACAATTATGTATCTAGATATAGAATGGGCAAATTTGGTGAAATGTTACCTTTTTTTACCTCAGCTGACTGTTATAGTGTGGTCCGTTGTCTGTCTGTCCATCCATACGTCTGACCACAATTTACATTTTTGACTTTTGTAAAACCATTGGCCAGATGTACTTCAAACTTTTTATGGATCTACTTTGGCTGGGTCTCAACCAAGTTTGTTCACTTGGTCATAGTCCAATGATTTTTGGATTTTTATATTCACTTTTTGGCAACATTAGAAAAAAATCTTCTCTGAAACCAAGTAGCCAATTGCTTTGAAATTGCATAGGGACACTTCTAGACACCCCAAGACCTTAAACTGTTCAACAGATGGCACTCCATTTTTTTTTTCTTTTTTTTTTTTCTGAATGTGTATTAAAGCTATTTTTGGCTTCTTGTCTCAAACTGTCTGTCAGATTGTGCTTGAACATGGCGAAAATGTAGCTTGTGGAATGATCAAACACAGTTGTTAACTGGCTGTTAATGCTTTGGATTTCTGATTTTTAATGAATTTGTAGTTGGGGTACTTTACAGTCAATGCACACATTCCTGTTGAGTACTATGCAAGTGAAAGGGGACTCCAAAAGTACTTCACATTTTTTACTTCTCCAAAATTAGCAGCCAGATAATCCTCAAACTTGGTGAGGATCTGCCTATGGTGAATGTTTACCAAGTTTGTTCAATTGGTCATGCTCCATTGATTTTTGGTTTTGGTGAATTTTTATGTTCATTGTTTGGGCAAAATCTTCAACAGTCCTCTTCTCCAAAAGGGTGGTTTAAAGTGCTTCAGAGTTCCATAAGGACACTCCTGCTGACCTCTAGACCTTAGTTTGTTCATGATGATATGATTTTTTTTCAATGGTTTTGTGTTTGTAAACTATTTTTAACATCTCTGAAAGTGTTACTCAGGTTATGCTGAACCATGACAGAAGTGTATCTGATAGAAGCTTTAATCAAAGTTGTGCACTGGTTGGTGATGCTCCAGATTCCTGATTTATTGGTAAACATGTACATTTCCATTGATTACTAAGTGAGTCCATGGGGATTGCAATATTGATTCACATTTTTGCCTTCTCCAAAACTGTCAGCCAGATTGAGTTGAAACTTGGTAGAGATATGCCTTGGGTGAGTCTGTAATGTTCCTTCAAGTCATCATGCACACTTTTTGTATTTTTTATCCTTTTTTAAAATTTATTATTATTTTTTGGCGAGAATCTTACTTTTCGTGTATAAAGCCAATATAGCCAGTGAACCGTTTGAAATTGTGGATAAACGGTTCTGGTTACCACGGAACAGAGTGGGACTTAATTTTGGTTGAAGGTATCAAGGTGAGCTGAGAACAGGCTGTTCAAAAGGCTCTCTGGTTTTTGTTTGTACAAAGTAGAAAAGTTACTTAAGAAGATGTGCAAAAAAGAGGTTACATGTAGGCATAAATGTAGGCAAATTTCTGTTAAAGAAATAGAGAAGATGGTGAAAAGATCCTGCTGCAGTATAGTCCATGCAGGCTTTGCAGGCCAACATTTTCTACCTTGTCAGAATAGGTGTACATGTTTGTAGAGTGGTAGGGTATTATGTTGAAAATATGTTTTGGTTACTTTCTTTGCAAAGCATGTTTAAGTAGGTGCTAATTAAAAACCAGACAAGAAGAAAAAAACAAAAGATTCTTGCTTGTGTGGATATAAAAGGAACCATGGCCTTCAAAAAATAGAATTTCACATGCAAAAAGCTATGATTTCAGTATTACTGGAACATATATAAACTACAGTGCAGCATACTATAGTGCAGCATACACCTCAAAGCCTGTCCGTCTATCGTCATGGGTGCTAACTTGAAATGATCCAGATATTTAGAGTCCACAGCTATGTTCAACATACATTTTGCAGGAAGAGACTATAGGGAATGTTGTTGACTGACCAAGAGGAATGTTGTTGACTGACCAAGGGGAATGTTGACTGACCAAGGGGAATTGACCTGTAGTGCCCTCTGTCATATTTCCCATTTGCCTAAGTGATAAATTTATGGGTTAAAGGATGGAGGAGACAGCATCATGAATTTACTACTGGTCACTGTAGATAGTTTTAAGATGGACAGTAACAATGCAGGGTGTGTCTACACACAGTTGTCGAATATGTACATGTAATGACCCTTCTGTGCAGCTGGCAACCTAGATGGTACGTTTGCTGTCAACCACACCAATGGGGCTCTCATGCTCAACAAAAAGCTGGACTTCAGGGTGACGCAAAAGTACGAAATAACGCTGACGGCCACAGACTTCAAGAACCCATCTTCCACTGACTCCACCAAAGTATGTTATGAGCTTATTTATCACTATCAGGAGTTTACATATTTGTATTGTTGTGGTGCTAATGGGGCCATGGCATGCTGCGTAACAATTCTGTCATTCAACAGTTTCATCCACTGTCCAATTAAGAGGGAATTGGACCTAAAGTCTTTAATACTTTTTCTCCATTTTGGTATTTCGTAATTTGCAGACAGCTGAAAAGATATAAAACATACAGGTGTATTAACCTCTGCATGTTCTCTTCTTAGAACATTCGCTTTTGGATGACAATGAGAATAGAAATAAATACAAGTACATGTACACTGTACATCCAAATATGTACTAGCTTTCATTTCAGTTCAGTGTTCAAAGTTTGAAATTTAAAAGAAAATTAAAATCAGCATAATCCATGGAACAACTTGCTTGGTCAATGCATGTAAATCAAGGGTCAGATATTTACCTGTAAAGTCTGATGATACGAGCATTCACATTTCAAAATTGTAATGGAATATGCAAGTTTTATTTGGCAGTATGTGTATGCAAATTTTTTTTGGTGAGAGCTGTTGATGACGTCTGAATAATGCTAGATGCTACAATTGATAATATAAAGTGTAATTGAAACTTGTTAAATTCTAGTTTTAGTTTTGACAGTAAGAAGACAGAATCTATGAGTTAAATATGGTAAAGTGAGTCCATACTCTGTTGATAATGTCAGTGTTTTTTGCATTGCATGACAAGTGTGTGGTATTTTCTCATCAGGTGCGTGTAATTGTGGAGTCAAGGTCACCCGTGCCAATATTCCCCAAGCGGGAGTACAAGGTGACCTATGAAGAGAATCGCTTACCACCCAATCTGGTGATTGATCTGAACACAACTGATGAGTTGGCTGGCCACCAGGTCAACTACACCATTGTGTCTGGTAATGTAGGGGGTAAGTAAGCTGTTGATTTATCATACAATGCATCAAAGGTTTTGATGAATTTTGAGTTGTAAGAACAATTTTAACATGATTAAGCCAGTCAGATTACAGAAATTTTGTCAAGGTATATGGTTAATCTGAGTCCTGAACAAAGGTAGAATGAATGCAAAGTGGGCTGTTGAATGGATGGATAGATATACAGACAGACAGATAGATGTTGAAATCACTGTTGTGTGCATATAGTTATAACTTTTGCCTTGTGTACGTTGCACCGCCCTTGGTAATGAAATTTGGAATTATTCAGAGGGAGATAACAAGGTAACATGAACAGCTAAACATGGCAGCATATTTTGAAAAGATACAGTGGAAAACCTATGTAAAATGATAAACTTTGAGTTTTCCTTGCAGTGTTGAAAAGGTTTACGACATGTAACATATTAGAAGCATTGCTGGGCCTTTCTTCAGTCTGGCCATGGCATCAAAGGCAGTCATGTCCTATGTGATGCTGTACATCTGTGGTTTTGTCAGCATGACGGTGTTTGATGCTGTGACCAAACCCATGAAAGGTGCATCTTTGCTATGGCAAAAACCTGACAAGGATCTCAGGAGGTGGGTTCAGTAGGAGTTTTCACAGGAGAGGGAGGGAGGGTATGCCAGAATATCTCAATGAAAGAACACTATGGGGATATTCCCTTTTTTTCTCTGAGAAGAAATAGTGCCCAGCATATACATATGGGTCCACACCATCTGGTGGCCATCTTGCTGGAACAACCTCGGAACATGACTAAGACCTCAGGTTTGTCTTCGTGGAATGTGTTATTCCTATGCATTCTCAGACTCCAAGAAAATTTTGTGGCTTTGCCTTCTCGGGCTTTGTTATTGCAAGTTTTTTTATGCCAGTTTGTATCTTTGTCGGTGTGTCAGCAAATAAAGTTTGCCGTCCATCTTCACTGGAATCCAAGGTGGGATTAGTTGATGATTTGGATGTGTTTGTGTTACTGCTATTTTTCCATCACGATGGCAGCCCTGAAGCAGGTAGGGTATGATCAGCAGGGTCACACTTAGGTTTCTTTGGATGCACACACTGCCTGCAGACCCTGTATATATCTGGTAGAGATGCTGTGTGCTCAAGAGCAACTGTGTTCTCACAGCCCATCCTGAGACTCCCAAAATGTTGGGTCCCTTGTATCAATCAAAAAGAGCAGAGGAGAAGGCACTAGCAAAGTAGGCATTCAGAGCTACCAAAACTGCACAGAGATCTACACCCCACTCCATGTTAGTTGATCTGGCTGCATACCACACGCCAACTCCCCAGCTATAGCTATGAAGGAAAAACAAAGTTAATCTGTTGGCTCCATCCCAGCACCACAGCCGATGTGACCAGAAATGCTGTCTTCTTGCCAGAAAAAAGTTGTGAACTTCAATAGCTTCATGTCATGATTGAAACAAACAAGATGTGTGCTATGTCAGCCCCTTGGCATACATTGAGAAGTATGTGTCTCTTAGACATCATTTTGTCATGCAGGTGAAGATCTCACAATTGATTCATGTGTTTTTGCTCTCAAGACTGTGTGGAGGTGGAGGTCTGATGTCTGGCTTTGAGGCAGGTGGAGGCAGTTGCTGGCAGTACTGGGCTTTTAACTCTTTCAGTACCAACTAGGACCAAAGTTGAACTACTTAAAGTGACTGCTCTGCAGTATAATAAGGGTGCTAGATTCGCGTTCCTTGTTGAAAGACCATTCATTCATGCTGGTCAGCAGTACCTGTAGTTACATCCAATGTCGTGGTCTAGGTCAACAAGTTTCTTCGGCACGCTTTGGGTGATTGCAGCCAAAGTGGAAAAAAAAAGGAAAACTGTTGACTCAGTTCAAAATGTGACAGTAAAAGAGTTAAAGGGTCTTCTGTTCTTGTCACTTGCTGTTGAGTGTTTTGGGGAACAACATTGTGCAGTCATACATTAGAGTAGTTGGAGTACCTTTGTCTACCACCCCAACTAGGTTGGGATTTGACTTTAAAGTAGTGCCATCTTAGGAATGTATCGAATGTGACTTAGGGAGGTTACCACTAACCCCTCCTTTCTGTTGGTATAGCTCTTTGGTGATCCATAGGTGATGTTCTGTTACATGAAAGGAGGAATTTACAGTCATGCCTGAATTTATCAATATTACTTCCCCATGGAGCACCATAAAGGCCCACCCAATCATCCCCACACAGGTCATCTCTTTCTCTTATGTGGCACCAGAGTATGAGAAAACTAAGGAAATATGTCTATCAGCGATATGTTCCCAGGTCGCTCCAGGCAGACTGCAACCAGGTGGCCCAACCCTGGATGTATAAACTGGGCAATACAACTTTATTTCTTCAGAGAAATGGATCCCTGAAAGGAATATCACTATGGTTTTCCATAGGTTGAAAGTACATATAAATGATTCTCGTTCTTATACCTCTACCACACTTGCCACATCAAACTATGGAAGAAAGTTTTGCTGTGTCAGAGTGGACAATTCATAGTATTTTATCAGCCATAAATAGGTGCTTTGTGAACATAAATGGGCCCAAATTGTCGAAAATGGACCAGATATGCTGTTGACAAGGAGCATGTTAACCTATTAGCCCTTCCACTGCCAAATTTTGAAATGAGTCGACAGCTTTTCTCGGTGTTTCCAATGCACGATGAGAAAAGCTGTTGACCTGGGGTATTCTCTCTGGAACAATAGGCTTACAGGTACTTCAATGAAAGGTCTTTTTACAAGGAATACAAATCTGGGATCTTAATGATAATTCAGACTTGTCTGACATAAGGAGATCGACTTTAGATGTGATTGGCACTGAAAGAGTTAATAGTCATGTGGTGCTAATACTTATAATGTTCACTAAGAGTGGAATACTGAGGAAAAAGAGGGGCACACATTCAAAACTGTAGCCACTATTAACTGTTTGTGCAGCAGAGGGTCAAATTCAGTTCACTTGGAGGTTAACGATCAGTCTGATGATATGCAAATGTGATCATGATATCACCTGTTGTCATAATTTTACACCTGTCTGCTTGGTAACATCTTGGGTATTAACAGTCACTCACAGAATTCATTAGAGGAAGAAGGCTAGCCTTGGAATATGGGACTGGGCCAAGTATCAGCAGATGGAAATTTAACCCCTAACCATTCTTATTTTCAGATCATAATGCATTCTATACTGAACAGCATCAAAAACACTTCACAACTTAAACTAATTTTTATGATGATCTTTCATGCACAACTAACAAAATAAGATATTCTGCACAGGGTAATAAAGTTAATTGATGTCAGTGTAACAAAGTGGATCACCTGACTTACTTAACCACTGAGTAGGAAATCAATCACTAATGTCTGGATCAACATGAAAGTCAAGAGTTCAGTGCAGACAGTTCAATAGCATGGGTGACCACCATTTGCCACCAGGCAAGCAATACACCTAGGGCACATGCCTTCAGCAAGGTTTAGGATGGTTCCCTGGGTAATTCTGTGCCACTTAACACTCAGATGAGTTCTCTGTTGGTGGGGCAAGGTTTTTTGGCAAAAACTTGTCTCTGAAGCTCATCCCACAGGTGATTGGTAAGGCTGAGATCCTGGGGAGTAAGGCATCCATGGCATTACATTGACATGCTCAGCCTCCAAGAATGCTGCCTGTCAGGTGTGCTGCATGAGGACAGGCATTTTCCTGCTGAAAAAGTCGTGTTCCTGATGAGCTGGGAGGAAGGGCAAGACTTAAAAGTGACAGAATTTTGTCCACATATTGCTGTGCAGTCAATGTCCCACTGATTACAGCTAGAGAGGTCCTGTAGCAACCAGAAATTCTACCCCAGATCATCACCCTTGCCTCACCCAATTGATTGCCTTCTCAAGCACAGTAGTTGGCGTCATGTTGGCCATGTTGGCGCCAGACTTGTTGCCATCTTTTGGGGTTGTCAACACAGAATATCCTCTCATCTGTGAAGAGCACTTCAAATCATTGCTGCCGATACCACCTCAGGTGTTGCTGACATCATGTCTGTCTGCCATGGCAATGGACAGGGGTCAGCACCGGTCCTTAGTAGGGCCTCTTGGCAGTAAGTCATCCACTGCAAAGCCTATCTCTGATTGTGTCAGGGCTGACTCTGTCAACCCAAGAGTCTCTAAAGCTGTCTGACTTCCTGTTCAAAACCAATCTGGAAGATGGAGCAGGTGACTATAGGCCATTCCTAGGCTGGTGTTGTGAAATTTAACTAGGTTTTTGTATAAGGGTCTGCCAACATGGGTGTTGTTGAGTGCCAACATGCTCATCAATGTTGTTGAGTGCCAACATGCTCATCAATGTGCCACCTTGCCTTGACTGAGTAGTAGTAGTAGTATGTCATTTAGCACCTAGGGTGCAGGGATAACCCACGAAAGTCGATTTGACTTATTTCCAGTGGGGTCCTCTCTACAGACAGAAACCTTCTGCTGCCGCTAATGCAGCTTCTCTTCTCAATAAACAGCAAGGGGTTTTTTATATGCTTTTCCCATACACGGGTCAACACTACCATCGCCTTTGATAAACCAGTCATGGACCACTGGTATAAATGAAAGCCAGAGACAAGTCTCTTGGATTGGGCCGGGATTGAACCTGAGATCCCCCCGCACATGAAGCGGACATGTAGCCACTAGGCCACGACGGCTCTCACTGTAGCATGGCTATGGCAGTAAGCCACTCATCAGCCAACAGGAGTTGCATTTCACAGTTTTAAGGGTGGCTTTTTTATGACAAGTAGAGTATAAACTTATGCCCAGGAACTTTCAGATCTGCTCTGCTGACAAGACCAGACTGCTGGGTATCACATGGGCACGAGGGTGATTGCCTAATGCAGGGACCTGTTATAGATGGACTGCCAACGGGAGCGCTAATCCCTTTAGTGGTCAACTGGGCGCAACGACTACAAAGCGTGTTCACTAGCGCCGCTCAAGTTAATCCCCCCTGCTCAGTCCGTTTGTTGTTCCATCTATGTTTCCGCGTTCGGTTGTATCGGGTTACATACATCAGGCTTACATCGGGTGTGCTATTGTACCAAGTTCAAAAACAGAGAGTTTTATGCGTGCGCAACCAGTCTCATCGTTTGAATCAGAACCGTGCGAGTCCATCGATGTGTTTTTCGTTGAAATCGGCCAATAAAAGGGCTAGTTTTTGCATTTTTTCTGTCCAAAATGATGCAAAGGTAGACAACTTGCGTGCGTAATAACTCCTTACGCCGTAATCAGCAATAAAAAATGTAGTTTTAGATGAATAGTGTATGCCGGTAAGATCATGATGGTGGTTTCATTTCTTGTAGCTGAGTCCGGCGTAACGCTAAATTTTGAATTTAAAATGTGGCACATGGTGAAAAATTTTGCACACTTCAGTCGGTGACGCGATTATTCTCGCCTTTCATCGCGTGACCTGGCCCACGAGACTGCCAGCGGCCAGCGCGGACCGCGGTGTTGTGTTTGTTCAGCACTGAAGGTGCTCGCTCAAACACCCGATCACTTGAGCAGCGGCAACATAGATGGTACAAAGGGGGCCCCGTCGTTGGTAGTCCATCTATAACAGGTCCCTGCCTAATGTACCCACCTGTGGATGTGTGCTTTGTCATGCTTGACCTACTAGCAAGATTCACAGAGAAACCACGCACAATATTGCACAGTATTGGACCTCTGGGAAATAGTTATTATTGAGATATATCAAAAGTGATATATTTTCAGTGCTGCTCAGTAGATCATATTGATAGTGAAAAAGGAGGTCAGTGTATAGCATAGTGTTGGTGTCTTATGTACGATGTCCATTTGTGGTTAATTGTTTGTTTTGTTAGAGTGTTGAAATAACTAGACTATTCCTTGTAGACAATATTCCGTATCAATGACATTATTGACCCCCCCCTCCCCCTTAAACTGGTCAAAACTGGCTGGTGTTTGAATATTGTCTGCTTCAGTGTTTTCAACTAATTTCAACAGTAAGGAAAAGTGACTTGACTGAGAATTATTGACAGGTCGACAGCTTTCCTTGGCATGGGTTGGGCACTAAATGCCCAACACGTGCCAAGAAAGATGTCGACTCAGTCTTAATTCAAGGGGGTAAGGGTTAATGTGTTTTCTTTTTTTGTTTTTTTTACCCTCGGCACATAGGGTGCTGGAGGGTATTGTTGTCCTCTTCGTCTTCCATCCATCTGTCCGTCCTTCCGTTTTGTTGACGTTACCGCAATATCTAAAAAAATATTCATTGTAGCTATACCAAATTTTCATCACAGAAGGACCTTATGATTGACAAGTTTCCTGTGCAGCTTTCTCTGATTATTTTTAAAATTTTTATGAAACTTTTAACGTATGGGATCAGCCCTGACGATGTTACGGCGATATCTCAAAAAATATTGACCGCAACGTTACCAAATTTTTTTCAGAGATGTATCTTATGATGGACCAGAACTTGTTTAAAACCAGCTTTCTCTGATTATTTTAAAACTTTTTATGGAGTTTTTAATGTATTCATTTGAAAGCCATCTGAGTGTCATCAACCCTGACAACGTTACCGCGATATCTCAAAAAATACTGACCACAGATTTATCAAATTTTTGTCAGAGATGTATCTTATGATGGACCAGATCCCTATTTGAAACCAGCTTCCTCTGATTTGTTTTAAAACTTTTTATGAAACTTTTAATGTATCAATTTGAAGGCCGTCTGAGTGGTGTCAACCCTGAAGATGTTACCGCGATATCTCGAAAAAAAACAAATAAAAACCCACAGGTTTTACCAAATTTTTGTCAAAGATGCATCTTATGATGGACCAGGTTCCTGTTTAAAGCCAACTTCCTCTTTGTATTTATTAACTTTTTATGAAACTTTAAAGTATTTATTTGGAGGCCATCTGAATGGTGCACAAGTGGACAACGTTACCATAATATCTCAACAATGATCAAATGCAGCTTCACCAAATTTTTTTCAGAGATGTGCATTATAGTGGACCACATTCCTATCAAAAACCAGCTTCCTCTTATTATTTTTAAGCTTGTTATAAAAGTTTTGAAGTATTTATTTGATGGCTGTATGAGTGACACACAGTACAGTGATCTTTGTCACCAGGACCTACCCCAAGAACACATCCAAAAGTACTCTTTCATTTCATAGACAACAATATGGAAATTTTAAGTAAAGTATTCTACCGTGAAGTCTCAAATGAAAAAAAAATGCAGGGTAATCCATTCTCTGAACACTATTTTTTGTGGCTTGGTGTAGGGTAACACGTGTTATTTCTGCCTGGACATAACAACGGAGAATGTCAGATACCACAAATCTGCTGTGCTGGCCACATTTGCTTCCTGTGTCACATGACATCTTGAACCAATAAATGAAGCAGATTTTGTTTTTTCCCATTTTTATTTTTTTGCCTCTACCTGCAACAGGTGGACACCAGGTGCAAGTTGCATGTGGTGCCACATTCAGGCAACATGCTCCATGGAGCATTGAATTTATGTGAAGCGACAAACTGTCTACTGAATAAAGGCACACAGAAACATCTTATCTCCTATGTATGTTCAGGATAATTGATATTTTTTTTCAGGAGTATTTCACCTTGAGAGTTCTTCAACGGGGAAGATTTTCTGTGTGAAGAAGCTGGACAGAGAGTCTGTGTCTGGGTACAGCTTGGTAGTCAGGGCAGATAAGGTTGCAGGGGTTGCAAAGGCCACCAGACAGAAACGAGCTGTGCCCCAGTCTGGTAAGTAGAATGCTAGGGTGGTACTCCCGCAAGTGACCAGGGTGGGGATGTGCTACTCTACATGCCACAGTTTTTGTCAAAAGTTCCCAAACAGAATTTCAAATTTTGTGTGAAATTATCAATAAAAAGCACATTTAGGCATTAAATGGCTTAGCTGTGATTTGACCAAACCTTCCCACAGTGAAGGATTTTTCAAATTTCCGTAAAGAGGGTCAAATATTATCAAAGAAACCCTTTTTGTAATATTTTTAGGCTATGCATGTGGTGCATGTCTCCTACATTTAAAGTTGGGGAAAAAATGCTAAAATGCAATAGGGTAAGCTTTGGGATGCACAAGCTAGGCTCATCTTCAAAAAACGAGGCATGGGAAAGGAAGTCCCTCCCCCTCTGCCTCCCTTGCCCCCTTTCCCTCCCCCTCTGCCTCCCTCTCCACCTTCCCTTTCCCTTCCTCTCCCCCTGAGTGACATGACTCAAACAATCACTGTGCAGCATGTTTTGACTGTCTTTGATGCACATAAATTAAGTATTAAAACATTGATCTATAGGAATGCACAAACAGGTATGCCAAACAGATGGTACAAGGTCCATTCATGACTGCTGAATATATACATGACAATCAATTAACTGTGTTTTTACCACATTTTTTACTTTCTTTCTTTCTTCTTTTTTTCAAAAGAGTGTTCTGTTGACTGAAATGTACCAATTCTGTAGTGTAGATAAATGTGGAGAATCTGGCATTGGGTGGCAGTTGAAGACATCATTTGTGATGCTAGTTGTCGGATTTTATATTGAAAAGTGCTTGGCTCAAGTTTCGTCCTCAGCATTTCTTAACAAGCTAAGCCACAATCAAAAGAGCCCCAGCATTAGTTATCATATTGCGGCACCAACATCAATGTTCTTGTGTTTCTTGACATTTTTGGTAAGAAACACAAAAATGCTCACAAATGCTAAGGCACAAATGAGCTTGACGGAATGTCTACAAAAATGCTGATAAAGACTAAGGATAGGTTGAGAACCTCTGCATTTCATTACAAACTTGCAAATGAATGCCATAAAAAACCAAGAAAGTTGCAGTTTACTCTGCATCTTGTGTTTCCTGGTGTTGATGCTAATAAAGTACTTATTATTTAAGAACTGTTGGCACAAAATATATACGTTGGAGAATTGAGTGCAAAAACAGTGGTACCTGCTGTATGTGACTACTGCCATAGAAAAACACCTGGGGTTTGGGACCACAACTCTGTAGCTGCAGTAGTCCTTGTAACCTTTGGTGAAAGACCACCTGTAGTATTATGAGACCACTTTTTCTTGGCTAAAGGGGTGGCCACATACAGCAGGTACTACTATTATTTATTTTAGAACTGTAGAGACAAGATGCCAGAAGTATTTTTTCAGCATGAAAGAATCTTGTCTTTTATTGAAATGAATATTCTCTGTATCTCTATACTATTCAATTTCTTGGGACAGAAAATTGATTACTGCTCGATTCTTCAGTGCAAAGGCAAATTACTCTTTATTGGTTTAAAATAAATTTAAAGATTGATGTTTATTTGGAAAATAGTTCAATATATTATTTTAATCGGCTTTACCGTGCTTGCATATATAAGATAGTCAATATATTATTTTAATCTGCTTTACCGTGCTTGCATATATAAGATAGTGTTTTATTCATTTCTTCTGTTACATTTAATTGTTTTAATAATGGAGTTAATCAAAGTTATACATGTGTCTGTGCATTTCCGTTAACATGATTAGAAAGGAAAAAACATATATCTCAAGTTTAGCCACCAGCTGAAACACAAATTTTGAGAACCCGCATCATCTGTATGCACATGTGTGTACATATATATTTATATGTTATGAGTGTACATACATGCATATGTATGTTTGAATCATGCATTCTGTTTTGAGAATACAGTCGCTAATGAAGGAATAAAGTGGTAAACACTGATAGCTTGTGCTTTTTTTGTCACATCATGGAGTGTAAAAAATATTAGATACTTAATCTTCCTGTATGAAAGCCTAGTCACTTCCCATTCATTAAATATTGTAGTAGCCGCAGCTGGTACATGGAGTGGGAGGCATTAATTTTCTCTGTGGCTGTCATACTGTATGTGAATGGCCTTGGCCAAACTTGATGTCTGCATGCATAATCCTACAGGTTCACCTCATGATTTCCATTTCAGAATTACTCAGCTTGTCAGTCTGACATTCTGGGTCTCTACCATGTTTAGTGATGCTCCAGCAATTTTTCAATTTTTGATGGAAGAATTTTTAGCTTAGCTGACTTTCCTATCAGCTGAGCCTATAGGATGGTCATTTGTCTATCATCTGCTATCTGTCATGGAGCAATCCTTCCATCATCTCTCAATACTTAGGTCACTGTGGGAGTACACTTCAGGAAATGATTTTTGTGTAATGACCATTACATTTAAATTGTGGACATACACCATTACAGAAACATTATACAGACAAAAATCTATGACAGGTGAAGTCATTGTGGTGTCACTAGTAGCATTAATTGTAACTAACATCATACTAGGTATCAAAAACACATTGAATTCATTTTTGCAACAAAAATAGAAATTGAACCACAAAATTCATGTAATTTATGCATTGTGCCAGTGGTCAAATTATATAAAATTTTGGGTAACCTTTTAACAATTTTCAAGGTCATTAAGCACTTTTTGAAAGGATGCTAAGTTCAGTACATGTTTGTTGAAAAAGAATAAGGCCAATGGTATCAAATGTACAGTAGTCCTTCTTTCAAAAGACTCTATTAGGAGACCACCTGCAGAATTGGACTAGTAACCAGCCAAAGTGACCCTTAAAAACCACTAATTCATGCAAAAATATCCAATTTCAGATAAGTAAAATCCATGTATTTTTTACACAATTGGCGTGGCCTCACAAAGGAGAGACTACTGTATCACAAATAAAGAAATTTGATATTGCATAAAATGGATGACTTCACCTATTTTCAAGGTGATATCAGAAGAACCAACTAAGTTATAAGATTACAAGACTTTTATGATTGAGCACCATTGTGAGACTTTACATCATATTCAAAGGATCGTGACCTTGACCCAATTTCAAGGTCACCAGAGTTGATTCTTTTTGATAAATGTCTGGCATGTGATGTCTGAGAAACCAGACAAGCAAGAATCACAAAACGTTTTCACTAGTTCACCCAGTTGGAAGCACACATCAAGGTCGAAGGACATTGAGCAGGCTTGTAGCAGAAAATTCCTCTTGATAAATTTCAAGGAATTCTTTCATGAATTTTAGTTTGGAATGTACAGGGGACCTCAGCAGTGGTCACCATGTTCATCAGGCATCACTCATTTTGCATATCAAGCAGTGGGAGTGTGTGACATGCTTGTGGATCCAAGAATCTAGCTGACAGTGATATATGCATAAATTATTGATCACAGGGCTTATATTATATCCGTGTTCTGAATTTGTTTCATGAAACCTCACACGCACATTGATGAAGAATGGTCAACTTGTATTCATATACCGTTGGCTTTAAGTTTTGCTCTGCTTATCTTAGTTCAAGGTGTAGCTTCAGCTCAGCTCAGTTCAGCTCAGGTTGGGACTTATTTTGGGGTTACCATCCAAGTCAGTTGAGTAAGGGCTGTTCACTTAGCCATCTCAATGGATGTTGATCCCGACACTCAAAAAGGACTGTTATCATTCTGAAAGATCTCAGACAGTGTCCATTAAAAGACTGATCTTTATAATATTCAAAACTTTCATTTCAGGAAATGCCAAGAAAAATGACTGATCCCTGTCATTTTTGAAAATATAGGGCACAAAATTAAAAAAAAAGGTTTGAAATCTTTATGTTGTGATTTGCTTTGTTGCTCTGTTACAGGGATGCCAAATGAAGCTGTTGTAACCATTTCAGTTGGGGATGTAAATGATAACAACCCCAAATTTCTGATAAATCCTTTGATAGTTGGAGTGCCATATACAGCCGGGTTTAACTACTTGGTCACCATATTAAAGGTAGGTATATGGGAAAACACCCTCCTCACCATTTGTTACAATTTCCATTTATTTCAAATAGCTTTGATTTTAAAACTACTGAACACTGCAAAACTCTCAGTAACCACACTAAACTTTCTTGTGACTATGTGCATGACTGATGTTATGATGACCAATCAATGTACACCTACCCATACAAAAGTGTTTAGTTTGCAGATAACTAGCTGTTTGCTCTGCTTATCTTAGTTCAAGGTGTAGCTTCAGCTCAGCTCAGTTCAGCTGCCCACCCTAACAGTAGCTTAGCATCAAGAACTTTGTTTTTGAGTAACCTAGCACCAGCTTAGCAGGAAGGATTTTTTTTCTGACCAACTTAGCACCAGCTTAGTGACAAGGACTTTGTTGCTGAATAACCTAGCAGCAGCTTAGTGGCAAGGATTTTAGTTCGGACTGACCTAGCAGCAGCTTAGCCGCAGGAACTTTGTTCCTGACCAGCCTAGCAGCAGCTTGGCAAGAAGAACTTCATGTCTGACCAACCTAGCGGCAGCTTAGTGGCAAGGATTTTGTTTCTGAGTGCCCTAGCAGCAGCTTAGCCGCAGGAACTTTGTTCCTGACAAGCCTAGCAGCAGCTTAGCAAAAAGAACTTTGTTTCTGACCAACCTAGCTGCAACTTTACAAGAAGGACTTTGTAGTTCTCCAGCTTTAACAAACATGGACAATTTAAATGTTAAGATTACCAACCATTTACAATGCAATCTATATTCCTATAACATGTATGCGAAATTTGAAACTTTCATTTGCAGTTAATGAGAAAGTGTCAATTTAGATTTAACAGCTGTTATTCTTTCTGTTTTAGCCAAAGATAGTGACAAATAATTGTCAAACATCTTTAAAGGGGATTAGTGGAGTACAAAAGTTTAAATCAAAATTTGAATTAGATGTGAATTTTAAATGAAACCATTCCCTTCCATCTGACTCACTGTGATGCAATCAGTAACAACACAGATTTCATAAGACAATTTTTATGGGAAATATGTAAAATTAGATAACCATGGCAATGAAAGATAAAGGACAATCAGCTTGCTCTAGCTTGTTAGTGAGTACAGAATAACTGCCAGTGGAATATTACTTACCTGTAGTTTATCCACCAATTAGTGGCTACTTAGCAGCAAACCAGCCAATAGGAACATCTACCAGCAGCATAACAGAAGACCAGTCAATGGCAGTTCTTCCATAGTTGGCAGAAAAACCTACCAATAGGAGCATCTAATGGCAGCTTAGCCACAAGCTAGTGGCTACTTATCCACAAGCTAGCCACAACTTAATATACACCAGTGTCCCCTTACTGTGACTTGACTGTCCACCAATCAGATCTCTTTTATTTCTGCTACTTAGCTGCAAAGTCATTTGCATGGTAGAATGTTAAGAAGCCGCTTCTTAGCAGATAACTAGCCACTAAGTTGTGGGACCACTTAGCAACAAAAGCCTTTTTTTCATAAACATATGACTGCCGAAACCTGGAGACTTAATTCTGTGTCATGGTCAAGGAGACCTGGGTTTAGGTAGATTAATTAATGATGAACAGTACTTAAATTAACACTTTAATGTCCATTTTAGATCAACTTGATATCACCATTTACTGGGGTTGCTGTTGACTACCTTCTGCTGGAAGGACAAGTTGTACACAGGCAACACACTAACTGGGTGTTTCCAGTTGCTATCCTAGTTCTCCCACAGCCATTGTCTAAGATACAGTGATTTCTCACTACAGAGACATTCTTATATCTGACAGTCACTTATCAATGCATGTTTTGTGGGACTTTAAGTCAAATTCCTTTGCTATTTGCCTTATTGTCTGGGTGTGAACCCAGACATTTTGTTTTTCCAAGAAATGTTTTCTTTTTCTTTGTTCTTTATTACAATTCTGAAAATCATCAAACTTGCCAGTGAGACTGACCTGCCAGTGAAATTGTTCGTATCCTTTGGAGTAGTCATGATGTTTAAAATTGTGCAAATTAGGGGCAATTAAAATTTAAAAAGCTCCATATCTTCCAAACTATTACAGATAGACACAAAATTACAATGTGCATGCACAGGGTTGTGACACCTACCAATATAATGGACAGTTAATGAAACTTGTAGAATTTTAAATTATGCTAATTAGGGGCATTGAAAATTTTAAAGCTGAATATTTCCAAAACTATTATAGAAAGAGGTGGCATTCCAACATCAATTTACAGATTTGGGACATAGTCTTATCCAATAAATCAAGAACCAAAGTTGTAGAATTTTAATTTATGCAAATTAAGTGAATACACAAAATTTAAATCTTGACTAGCTTCAAAACTGTTACAGATAGAGGTGCCATTTTAACTTTACTTTATAGGTTTATGACACAGGTGCATCCAGTGAACCATGAACCAAAGTTTTAGGATTTTAATGTATGCAAATGAGGCAGATACACAAAATCTAAATCTTAAATAACTTCAAAACTATTATATATAGAGGTTCCATTCCAACTTCAATTTGTAGGTTTGTGACATAATCGCATCCAATGAACCATGAACCAAAGTTATAGGCTTTTACTTCAGGCAAATACACAAAATTAAGATCTTTGATTAGCTTCAAAACTATTATAGATAGTGGTGTCATTGAAACTTCAGTTCATAAGTTTGTGACATAGCCACATCCAATGAAACAAGAAATTAAGTTGTAGCATTTTAATTTATGCAATTATGCTTATAAACAAAATTTAGATAATGAAAAATACAAGGCAAAGGCCCAGCAGTTAGGTAGGAGGAGAAGTCCGACCGGTTTCGCCGTTTGAGCGGCTCGTCAGGGACTGAAAACATAACAGTTATACCCTCTGCTTATATACTATAGTGTCAACAACAAGTGTTGCTATCGTGCTATAGTGATGTCACACGCAGGTTGGTTAACCCAACTTGCCTGGGACATTGATCCACCCATTTCGTGACGTGGTGGTAAGCTGCATGTACGTTACACGTGCTGACATGTCATGCTCCTTGATGTCAGGGGCCTTGTTGGAAGCCACTGGGGAGTCCCCGTGGTACTTGTGGATCCCCTCTCGATGGTTAATAGGTTATTTTTGCATATAGTAGAGGGGATTCGTTTGGGGGGATCTTAGGTGGAGTCCCCTTGGTCATCTTAATGCAGACGGACAGTAAAGGTCAATGATGTGCCCTCATTACTAATAATTAGTGTTGAAGCTGTTATGTGATAAAGACATGTGTCCTTATTTATCTAAGAATACTACGTTTTTGCATGGGAGAATGAGCATAGAACAGTAAAAATTTAGCATAATACAAGGCAAATATGCTCATTTTCCCATGACCAAAAAAAAAAAATAAATAAATTAATAAATAAATAAATAAATAAATAAATAAATAAATAAATAAAAATTTAGATAATGTTGAACAATGTCAAAGTGCAGCATTTCAGACTGTTCTCATTTTGAAGGCACCCAGACGAATTTGCTGCTAAGCAAATCTTTTTTAGTTTGTCTGATGTATTTCTATGTCTTGATACATTTTGCAAGGAACAGATGGTGTCATTAAAATAAGGTTTTACTTCATTATATGAAACTCAGACAGTACATTAGTTTAAACTGCCTGTCAGAAAGTCACTCTAGTCCCTGAAACTAGTGGAAGATCACAGAAAACAAAATGTTCCCAAAATTTTTTTAATGTCATTTTCATCAGAACATTAAAATTGAAATTTTCAGTGTATTAAGCTATTTTAATTTGTAAGTGTACCTATTATTTTGTTTTTTCTGTTTAGCCCTTTGACCCAGACGAAGGTAACAACAGTGCCCAGCTGTTTACAGTGGTCGGGGGTGCAGACAAGGCAGCCTTTTATGTGGACCCTTTTCTGGGACTCCTGAAGTCACAGATCAACTTTGCTAAAACTGGAAAGACGACATTTTATATTGATGTCAAGGCAACTGACAATCTGGGTCAAGGACAGTCAGACACAGTCAAGGTCCAGGTGAGCTATCAGTGTTGTACAGTGTATTTCTATGTACATGATGCTTTAGTTGTCAGAAACCTAATGCCTATGTATTCCCACGCAACTTTTGCATACTGAAATTACCTGAAGTGACACCAGGTCATAAATTTCATCAGTTTTTTCATCAGGATTGATAAGAGCAACCTGTCAACAGCTTTCTGGCTGTATTGTGCCACCCAGGGTGTACCAGGAGAAGATGTTGACTCAGCACCAGAAGGGTTAAAGGTCATCAGATAATATTAATAATAGCCAAGAGTAGTTACAGTACAGTATATGATGTACTGGTATCTAAAATGGTATGCTTTGAATATTAAACACGACTCTTTCAGGTATCACGCAGATACGAAATGTCATTGCATCCACGATGTTATTCACCAATTTTATTCATAATGGAAACTATTTTTGACTGAGAATTGTGGATGAGACCTTGCTGTCATGATAATATGTCATGACAGCTGCTTTCATTGGTGTGGATTGGTCTATACACTAAACCTCAAATGATTCCAATAAAAGCTTTTGAATTGTATTATTGTAATCAAGATGGATGTCTGCAAATGTTTTATTTGTAGGTTCATGTCTTAAGCCCTGCCCACCAGGTTATTCTGGTTGCCAAGATCCCTCCCAAGGAGTTCATTCTTCGTCAGGAAGAACTGACTAGGTTAGCATAACTTAATTTACTTTTGCAGAAGAAAAATAGCTGTAGAGGCATATATTCAGTGAAAAGTAGGGGAAGAAGGAGATTGAACTGTAAAGTGTACCATTCTTCATACAACCCAAAAAAAAAGGGAACAAAAAATGTGGTATTTGTGTAATTTTGGCCTCTTTTGTGTAATTTAAGTCTCATTTTGGCCCTTTTCTTTAAAAAAAATGTAAAAAGTGCCTACCTTCACTAATTTTCTTCAAAATGAACATGAGAAACTTGCAATTTAACATACATTGACCTTAAATCATAAAGAAATGTAAAATGTTAAAATGTTGTGAAACATCCCTTGCTTTTTTGAACACTTTCAAGTGGAGGCTTTTTCAATAGGTTTGGAGCCCGTGCTTGGCAATTTACATTTTTTTATGTAAAATACTAAATATTGGAGCAATATTTGTTTTTCTTTATGATACAAAAGATTGTAAGTATCACATACCAAAATGATTATTGAATATCAAGAAAGGAATATTGATACCTTTGTTGTGTGCTGATGTGAAATAGTGAATTTCAACATGACAATGGCTTAACATTATATAAGATTTTTTTTTAAATACCCCCCCCAAATTACATTATAATAATTATATTTTCTTGCTTAAGTTCAGTAAACCATATAAAATATGTCTAACATAGCATTCCTGGAATATATTGATACTTGTTTATTGCTTATTATCTCAAATACCTTTTGCAACGTGCAAACCCTTACAAAAATGAAACTTGCTCGTTGCCATAGTAACAAGGAAGGAGTCCAAATTATACACAGACACGTACCCTGATGTCAAAAGATAGATTTGGGGTCCGTGTAAGGTGGGGACCTTGACAGGAAAGTGTTAACTCATTCCATGCTGTGGTCACAAGCTTTGGTCAGTGGTTCTTGCACAGCATGACTTGCCAGGCTGTGCCAGAACCACTGACTTAAGACTATAGGCCACAGACCACAGTTATAAATCCTGCTGTTTTTTATATTAGCATTTTTCAGTCTAAAAATCAGCATTTTGGTATTTTAAAATTCCGTGAACGGCATTTAACAGATAAAAATGTCAGAAAAACATGGATGGATTTTTGTCATACAATTCCCATCTCGTTAATTTGTGATAATTGAAATACGAAACAACACCTGGATGTCAGCTTTTTTCAGGTGTATGAACTATGCTCTTGCCAGGGTCACATCATTGTCCTTCCCCACCATAAAGTTCCCACCTGGCCTGGAAGACAGTGCACCTACATGAGCACCAATGAAGTAACTCTATAATGCAGCAAACCTGACTTAGCTATTAGTAACTTTATTTAAACAGAAGCTACAGCATACTGAAAACACAGTATTTTCACAATTACGGACTATCTCCATTGGGATTCGCAACCAGCTAATCACAACTGTGGTCTGTGACCTATAGGCATGTTGGTACTTGAATGAAAGCTCCTTTCATGAAGAATTTAAATGTGCAATTGTCGACTTAAATCTAGGTAAATATACAGAAAAATCAGGGACTGGTATGAAATGAGTTAAAGGAAGATGGCACAGCCAGGGCCACATGGTGACTGTCCCTGATTGTGTCACTGCTGTATTCATTTCCCACAGGAAAATATTGTGAGACTTGAATATGACCAATCTTTTGAGCCGCTGACTGGTTTCTATCATTGTAGGAATCTGAGTGACATCCTGGGCTGGAGAGTTGTTGTGGAGAAGGTGGAGCCCCATGTGGAACCTGGGAGCAAAAGGGTGGACATCACGGTGTAAGTTGACTGTATCTTGTAATGGATCTGAATGTAGTTTGTAGAATAAAGCAGTCTCAATTTGCAGAATAAATTTTTTTAGATAATAATTGTGTCATTTTTAGAAGGAAAAAAACAGGCTGAATATGGAAAACCAAACTTCTTACATTTCTCTACTTCAAGGAATAATTATACATAATTAAACTGATCTTAAATTTTAAAATATAGCAATCCTTTTTGCAGAATTCTAACATTGCTTCATTATGCAGTCTAAAATCTTGAATTTTTTGGCAAATACTGATGTGGTGGGGGTGTGTGGTTACATGTGACCTGACCCTTTCTGCCTCAAACCAGCCAAAACTGACTTGTGGTCAAATGTTATCTGCTTTAATGTTTTAGACTTATTTCAACAGTAATGATAAACAATTGGAATGAGAATTTATAGATGAGACCTATCAAGATTTACATGACCCAGGTCAATAGCTGTCGTTGTCGTGGGATGGGTGCTGAGTACGCACCCCACATCAACCAAACTGTTGACTGGGGTGGTGGGGTGGTGGTGGTGGTGTTAATACTGTTTGATGAATGGTGATAAACTGGAAGCCTGAAGGAGAGAAGCATACTAGAGTCAAACTTACACTGCCCAGGCTTCAAAGGAGCTGATCATATGCTGAGGTAGCTGGATTCCATAGAAACAACTTAATGATTGAACTGGTTTTCTTTTTGTCTGTTTGCAGCACTGACATGTACTTTTATGCAGTTGACGATAAAAGACAAAAAATTGTCATGAGGGACAGAATCACAGAGTAAGGATTGCTTTATCAAGCTTTAGTTTCAGTAGTTTGCAGACTTTGAATTACAGTGGTCACCATCTTGTAAGGCCCCCCTGACAAGAAGCCACCCCCTCTACAGAGGCCACTTGTCCATGCATCAAGTATGCTGTACCAGTGTACACTTCAAATGAGCTGCCTTTTCATAGAAGGTGGTGAAAATATCGTTAAAAAAGGACTCGTCAAGCATTTTTAACAAAGTTGTGAGTAAAGCTATCTCAGAGAATGTATAAATAACACAATTGGTTAACATCCTTTTTATGCATGTATACTATGTGCTCAACATAGTAATTAAAAGATAATGAACTTTCCTGTTTGTGCAGCAGGACATACAGTCATAGGTATCACAAATAGAATAAGTTTATATATATACTTTGAATTGCGTGACTCTGTCTCACATGCTGACAGTGCTGGCACACACTGACATGATTGAAGTCCTCTGTGTGTGTGTGTGTGTGTGTGTGTGTGGTGTGTATATATATATGGATATATATGTTGAATTATGTGACTGTCTCACATGCTGACAGTGCTGGCATACAACGTGATTGAAATCCTTTGTATTTTGCAACAATGTTGACATGCTGAGTAGCTATCACGTCACACACACTAATAGTGGTGACAATAGTATGCTCTTATTGTCCATATTTGTAGCATGCTGCTCATGAGCACAGATTTAATCTTCTGTTGCTTTTCTTGTACATTGTAGGGATTTTGTATGCAAACAAGTCACTATTCTTAGAAGCAGGTGCAATAAATGATCATCAATATGCATTTAAACACAGGAACAGAGAATGTAAGGCAACAAATTGAGAAAAGTGTGAGATATTTTTCCAAAATTTCGCTCTGAATGAGTGCAAATTTCTTTGGAGAAGTAGGGGGTGCTCTGCAATTAGGGCGTATGCTACAATCAGATTATATGGTAGTTTGTTTTGTGTTTTTTCACATTTAACAACATTGACGTAAAAAACAAAATAACAAAAAAAAAAAAAAAAAAAAAAACCAACTTGACATGCAGTGTACTGTGTCACATGTGTTGACATATACTTGGTGTATAAAAAAATAATATACATTACCTATAGAACAAACTATGTGCACCCCCTTCTGAGACGTTCAATCCCCAGGGGCCGTATTAACAAAAAGTTTAATCTGAATCTGAATTTAATCCTAAAATTAAAGTTCATGTGCCTTTGGGCCTTGATGTACTGAATTGTTGGCCTAATGTTTGATCTAAACTTGCAGGATTAATTAATCTGCTATAATTGGAACTTTGGAATTAAAGTTTCCATTTTATTAAATCAATCTTGATTTAATCCAGATTTTAATCCTGGATCAAAAGATTAAGTACTGGATCAAACTAAGATTGATTGAATAAAATGAACCTGTAAAACCTTCAGTTCATAGCATAGCCAAGAGCATATATTGGCTAATCGTAGAAGTTTTGATCAAGATCTACTGAATTGTTGGCCTAATGTTTGATCTAAACTTGCAGGATTAATTAATCTATGTTTTCTGCTATAATTGGAACTTTGGAATTAAAGTTTCCATTTTATTAAATCAATCTTGATTTAATCCAGATTTTAATCCTGGATCAAAAGATTAAGTACTGGATCAAACTAAGATTGATTTAATAAAATGAACCTGTAAAACCTTCAGTTCATAGCATAGCCAAGAGCATATATTGGCTAATCGTAGAAGTTTTGATCAAACATTGAGTCTAGGATTAAGTAGTTTAGGCCCAAACCACATTGATTTTAATTTTGGGATTAAAGTTAGGATCAGATCAAGTTCTTTGTGAATACGGCCCCTGGAGAGACAAACCTATCAGGGCCCAGTTTATGTGATGTATTCATTGTATTGTGTCATGTGTTGAAAACTTATATGTACATACAGGTGTGTATTTGCATTGTTGTTTATGACTAAATGTACTTCAATTCATTATCAAAACTTATTAAGCATTCAAATTCCAGTTACCTTTTTCCATCAACTGGGTGGGGATATAATGTACATGTAGCTAGCATCAGTGATAACTTGTACATGTATTAGTGTTGTCATGCTCTTCTATTTCTTTCTCTTGTAGGAAACTTAAGGAAAAGGCCAAAGAAATTGAAGCATTGTTTGCACAATTTAAGGTGCAAGAAGTGCGACCAGTCACTGTGGTTGCCATCCCCATAGGTATTTCAGTCTCCCAGGGGGCGCTGATAGCACTGTCAGTTTTCATCTTCTTCGGGACACTGTTTGGCATCATTGTAGTCCTCTATTCCTGGAGACAGTAAGTAACTTGGCTTTCTTCCCTTGTTGGGAGCACGTTAAAAACTTTCAGCCAGAATTTGTTGAAACTTGGTGAAAGGGTGTTGATTTTGTTTTTGTAACAAACAACATGATTCAATAACTATAGATTTTTTATGCAGGATTTTACAGAAAAGTAGAGGATATCAATACCAAGAAAAATAAAGGAACATGTTGCATGAAACTTGAATGACCTGAGGTCTTAACTCTTTCAGTGCCAATCATGTCTAAAGTTGATATACTATAATGAAACTACTCTGAATTATGATTAGGATTTAAGATTCATATTCCTCGTAAAAAGACCTTTCATTGGAGTAGAAGCATGCTTGTAGCTCTAGAGAAAATAACCCACGTCAACAGCTTTGCTCGGCACGCATTGCACCCAATGCGCGTGGAGAAAAGCTGTTGACTCAGTTCAAAATTTGGCACTTAAAGGGTTAAGCCATGTAAATAACTCCACTTTTTGGGGGGTTTGCAACCCTGATCACCTGTCCTGTGAGCATTGTCTTTGTTGTTACCCCACAGACGTGAGGTGGAACAGATCAACAGCATACAGAAGTACATGCATATGAATGGGCGTCCCCAGTCAGGCTTGCAGCTTACCAATCCCCTCTTCATGGAAGCCGAGTATGAGTATGCCGAGCCAGCTGAAGGGTAAGTCCACTTCAGCCCACTCTGACAAGAACTTCCTATTGTCTAGCTGGTGAATTCCCTGGCTTTATGCACATTGATAGACTTTACAGGGGCTCAGTTGTCCTGACTGTTCAAAGTAAAATTGTAAAGTACCATCTTACTTGGTTAGTCTTTTTTTTGAAAGGCGTACTTTCACTTTACCAGCGGAAGGGTATTATCAACAATCTGCGTTGCAGGCAATGTATGGGATTGAAATCTGAATCTTGTTACTTGCTGAGCACCATGATTTTCAAGTGGTAAAACTTAAGTTTTTAATTGGTTTTTACATAAAGCAATGAATAAGCAGAAGTCCTGTGTCTCTGTATGTCAGGACCACAAAGTTTTAGAATCCTGTTATCAAAACATTCTGGAATTTACTTTGGCATACCGACGCTTTGAATTTTTGGCATTTACTTGAAAATTCTCAGACCAAATGTCTTAAAAAATCATGAATGTATACTGCTTCATTATTCAAGCAACTTTGAACAGATTATTTTCCAGCTATCCTTCTTAGGATATTATGTATGTATTCTCATCAGTTAGATTACCAAAGCAAAAGTAAAAAAAAGGCCTTTGAGATCAATTTAATGGAAGCATACATTTATGCATCTTTCTGCATTTATGCATCCGGGCATCAATAATGCTGTCACATTTAATAAGTCACAACACCAATTCTAAACATAAGCTTATGGGATGCTTGCAGAAATGGATATATTTTTGTTATACTCTAACCTGGTTTTATTTACGGTACATTTTACATAAGTAATACTGGTTTATGTTCTGGATCTAAAATGTGTTGACTGGTTTTGGAGGAATGGGTTTTGCCTAATTTAGAACTTCAGATGTTTGTGTGTATGGGTGGAAGAATGGAAAGAGGAGGTGAATTCATGTTTATATTGATGACTTTAAAGTGTGCATGTACAGTACAGATCAGGCTTGCGGAAATTATGATTCAATTTAGTTTTCTCATTTCTGATTCTCAATTTTTTTTACCCTGGCTTTGTATCCCAAAGCTCAGCTCATAGACTGGGACAAGGAAGTGATCATACCCAATCCTTTTCACATGATTCCATGTGCTTGTACAGTGTTGTCCCTGGCAAAATATGCCTCATGTACTGTATCAAATGAAATTGGAGTATTTTGAACCACATGAAGGACAATTAATATGGGCAACCAAGATACAAAGAAAAAACATTTGAGTGTGGCGAAATAAAGTTGTTTCATAAAGTCTAGAAAAAGCAGAAAATTTAGAAGGATTTGTTTGCAAAGGGGGCTGAAAGAAATAATGAAATTGAACTCTACAATACTGATTAGAACATGCTGAAAGCATTGTGTGCAAGTGGGTTATCAAAGCTGAATGACGCTCATCTCAAAGAATGCAGGAAGTGTATGAGTATGGCATGCTAGAGATGAAGATTATGACAAATAAACTCAAAGTGGAGAGTGGGCGTTTCAGGAGCTTGGCCTTAACTGGTAGTAGCAGCACTACAGGAGAGGACATTGACCTGGACGTATTCGATGCCAGCTCAGCGGTCGAACACCAGAAGCTGAGCATGTTTTACCCACCAGATCAGACAAACATGGGAAAGCAGGCTCAGTTTGTCAGTTTGTAAGTCACCAAGATTTTTGGCCACTTGAAAACTAGAGTCCTGGACCCAAGTGGGATTAGGGGTTTGCAATAGCAAACAAAACCCATCCTTGGCACGACTAACATGCACACGCCTCTTTAACAGGCTATGGAAATAGGTGGTATAACATTAATGTGGCAATGTGTAACTGATCATATACTCATTGTGTGTGGTTGTATTGTGGGTTTACAAAGGCAGAGATGGCAGTCTGTGTGTACTGAACTTGGGGACAAGAGTACTTCACTTGCAGCCAAATATAACAACAAACAGTACTAACATGCTTTCAAGAAGTTTGTTAGTCTATTTCAGAAAAAAACTTAATGTTTTGTTTCATGGGTCCACCTTCCATTTTCTTTGACCTGGTTGTTCTTTTCATTGTTTACAAAGTTAAAAGCCAGTATATTTGGTTTACATGCAAACGTAGATCAGATTAATCGTTTTGTCGTGCATGCACAAACACTTTTTTTCCACAGGTTAAACTGAGTCACAGCAGAGCCCTTCACAGTCAGCACTAATATGACACCTTTGTGTAGCTTTCTCATTTGCAGCTGTGCCTTTCAGACAGACTTAATTCTGTGTTATTGCTATTGTGTAGCCTATAGTTTGTGTATTGTGTCATCGGAAGATTAAAGAAACATGGCTGTGCGTGTAGTTGTGCTGTTGAAGCCATTGTTGTCAACTGTCAGCTCCTTGTTTCAAGATATTGCCAAATGGATGTGCTAAAGTAGCATGGGAAAGGTAATGGCAGCTGTGTTGGGCAAAGTCATAGAGCTTGTGCACACTCTTGTATGTACATTTGTAAACATTTTGTTTTTGAATGTGATACAGTCCTGTTTTCAAGTTGGGTTCATATAAGCTCACTTATCAAGTGTACAAAATATAGGGTAGTTTGATATTGGTAGTGCCACCTACATTATTATATAATATGATTGGGTCAAAATTTGAAATCTTATGTACACTGTAGCATGTTTAATTTTTGGTGTATCTTCATGAAATTGAGTGGTAATATAGAGGAATTTCAAAATCTCAATCACCGACAGTTCTAGTAGTGTCACTTACATTTTGACATAAATTATGGGCCAAAATGTGTTGAAAGACATAAAATTCTACATCTCAAGAAAAAAAATGATAATAATAATAATAATAATAATTATTGTTATTATTATTATTATTATTGTTGTTGTTGTTGTTGTTGTTGTTGTTGTTGTTGTTGTTGTTGTTATTATTATTATTATTATAATAATATAATATATTATATTATAATATAACAGCAGTCCTGACAGCATATATCGGAAGTAGCTGGAAATCACGCTTAAAGACTTCTGAGCTCCCAGCCTATATTAGGTATTCCACTGGAAGTCCACTTGTATACCAGCCTAAAATAGGCGTTCTGTTGGAACTGTGCCCATTTCTGGTAGCAGATATGTGGACTAGTTCAGCAGACATTCTGCCAAATGTCTGCTGGAATTCGAGCATAGATTATGCAGAAATTCAGCCTATATTAGATATTCCGCTGAAAATGGTGTCTAGATTAGGTGGAAGATAAGCCTACATTAGGAGTTTCTGCAAAAAATGTGCTGGAGTTTTAGCCTAAATTAGGCCTAGATCCAACCAACATTCAGCGCCTGCTGGAATTTTAGCAGAGTTTATGCAGAGTTTCAGCCTAGGCTGGAATTGCTTGCCTAGGCTGGATTTTGGTAAGGGCTGTGCCCATTCCATAACCAAGAAGAGCAGATAACAGCATGCAGCCTCTAGCTGTTATAATATCCTCTGTCTGCCCAACCCACTAAAAACAGTAATAATCCTTACCATGTAACTGAATTATTTTCATGCCTTACCAAGGGAAAGTCTTGCATGGTACCCATTGGTGGAGCCATCAGTACCACTGGCCACATTACAATTAAAGTACATGTGCAATTTTTGCTCCATACTCAAGTGTGGACTGCATGCTGGTACCAGCAGCTTACAGTGTAAATAAAATAACTTTTCCAGGTTCCTGTGGAGCTTACTTTCTGGGAGCCCTGCTGACAAAGATAGCTCACAGAGACCCCTCATGAGGCCACTTGAGAGACCACTTGTGTGGGCACCAGGGAACAATGCCAAAGAAAGGGGGGAGGGGGGGCCAAGACTTTCTGGTGGAACTGCATATAGTCTACAGCAAGCCTTTCTTTTTGGTTGGAGTAGAAGTGGCCCTGGACATAAAAGGCTGTAGAGATCATATTTAACTAGTTTCAATGCCATTGCATCTCATCATGAAATGTCAAAAATGGTTTGTGCCTTGCTCATGTGCTCATGGGTACCTAGTATTCATCACCACATAGACAAGGTGCTATTGATTACGTATGAATGCTGTGTATTTCTGCACGGATACCCATTTACATCATGTTGTTTCAAGAAAACAGTGTTTTGAAAAGACAGGTAGGATTTCCCAAATATGGAAACTCTTAATAAACACCCAGTGAGATGCAGACAGTCAGGCTGAGTCAATCAGAACAGCTAGATTCTATATGCATTCCAATGCATTGAATAGGTACTCAGGAAAAGTTGATCCAATACTTTATCGAATTAAGCTGTACATTTTTTGTCAGTCAGCAGAGCTTTATGTAATGTGTTTGTGTCTGTTTTGCATTTGTTTTTTACAGGTGCTGGAATTATTGTTAGAATTTCCATAAAAAAGACCACTAAAATATTGATAAGAAGGAAGAAAATGTATACAAAAGATGTCCATATCTGTCTGTTTCACTTTTTTATTGATTCCGTAAAATTTGTTGGATGAAGGTTTTTGATTCTGCACATGGATCTTCCACAGGTACAACATTTGCAAAGGAGTGATGGGATGATGAGGCAATAATTTTGCTGTTTTTAAAAAAATATTTCAATCTATTTGAAAAAATTAAAATTTCTTGCTTAGAGGAGCTAATTGCCGAATTGCTTTGATATTCACGAACTGCTCGTCCAATCGCTTTAAAATTCCAGACAGGGTAAATTTGGGTCACCTGGTACATTTGTATGTCAAAGCTAATTTTAACAGCTGAACAGATTTGTTTTAAATTTTACCAGATTATCCAATATACAAGATGCAGTTCATTTATTTGACCAAAGTAGCATTTTGATTGGACTGAATATGATGCAAGTGTAGGGAAATGATGGGGATATGTTAATTTTAGGTGAACCTGTGGGACATCAAACTTCGTTACCATGTGTCAATAAAGTGTGATCTTCCTTTTTTATTTTTTTGTTTTTTTTTGACACATGTACATTGTATTAATATAATTTCCTAAGATCACAATGAGAGCAGTTTATTCAGACTCGGTTAAATAAAGACATTGTTTTTACTATGTTGCAAATATGCCTGGTCAACACAGTGGTTAACATTGAGAATTCAGCCATTTACCACACGAAATTTGTTGTTTCTAAGTTTTAAAGTTCCATATGGGCAAATTCAATGTAAACTAATGGAAATGCACATACCAAGCGTGCCTGCCTACAGAGCCCTCTACTGGGAACCCACATGAACCAGTTGGTCTTGACCTTACCTACACGAGAGCACTAAATCTGCTGACATGGTGGGTGGGTGGGTGGGTGAATGGGTTGGTGGGTGCGTGGGCTTAAATAGCAGGTACTATTGTATAAGTGTGACTGATCTCTTAATATGGTATGTAGAAGAACCGGGCTGATGACTTCATATAATATATACGGGAATCTTACTGATCTCATTTATCTTATTAAACAGTTAAGTAACTTATCTCACATACTATGTACAAGAATCTAAATGATAACATCTTCCACTTTGCATGAGAGTCTGATCTCATAATACACAAGGGGGAGAGCCTGACTAATCTCATAGTGTTCCATGTGTAAGAGGCAGTGGAACTGATCTCATAATATGCCATGTATAAGAGGCAGACAGCGTGTCTGATCTCATAATGTCCCTTGTGTAAGAAGCAGACAGCCTGAATGATCTCGTAATGTCCCATGTGTAAGAGGCAGACAGCCTTACTGATTTCATGTCCCTTGTGGAAGAGGCAGACAACTCGACTGATCTCGTTATGTCCCTTGCATAAGAGGCAGACAGCCTGAATGATCTCTTAATGTCTCTTGTCTAAGAGGCAGACAGCTTGACTGATCTCGTAATGTCCCTTGTCTAAGAGACAGACAGCCTGACTGATCTTGTAATGTCCCTTGTGTAAGAGGCAGACAGCTCGACTGCTCTCATAATGTCCCTTGTGTAAGAGACAGATAGCTTGACTGATCTTGTAATGTCCCATGAGGCAGACAGCCTGTCTGATCTCCTAGTGGGCCATGTGTAAGAGGCAGATAAATCTTGGGATACTGACATAAATATCAAAACTTATAATACTGAGTGTACATCAGATTTACCATAGCAACAATGGTAGTGCTGGGTTACTGCCACTTCATAATCAGAACACTTGATTAATCAATTTTAAGTCCTTTCTATTGCAGGGTCTTGGTTTTCCTGACCTTGGGACACCATTACTTGTGGGACCCATATGTCACAATAATATAATCAAGAGGGCATTTAATCAGAGTATGATTCAAGAATAAATGGTTAATTGGCCTTTGAAGTAGTGGGGGTGTGATATGTACAATGTTTAAGCATGTAGAAGATAGTCATCATGTTTTGGTTGGTTGTTGAGCTTAGAGGTTTCTATAACTCATCATTTTATCGTACTGTTAATTGGCTGCCATCTTTTTACCTTTCAGTCATTCTTAAATTAATGTTTTGACTACTACATAGAAATGCATTAGCACAGCTGGAGATAACGTAGTAAAATGCATCCATGCACTTGACAGTGACGGAGATGGAAACAGAATCATAGTGGTGGACAACAATGCACCAACTACCAACGGCGGGCCTGGTGACAACTCTTGGGCGCTTCCTTATGAGGGAGATGTGCCTGTGTAAGTACCAATAACTTCATATTGATGGCAATGACATTTATCGCCCTTCAGCTAATAAAGTAAATGGTGCATCCTAATTCTGAAATTTTCTGATATGAAGTTAATATTCACATTGACAACCACAATGGTGAAAGCATTGTTTAAATATAGTAATCGCTATAAAAGCTGTGTTAGAAGTTGTTGGCCAATAATCTTTTGTGTAAATATATATAGTATATGTCTAATTTATATTGTAAATGATAGTATGTATAATTTTACAGCTTGTGTATATTTAAATGTTATTTTTTGTTTCTGCATAATTACACATAATTCAGACTCTACTGGTAGGTCATGTGCTAATGGATAGTTCGCTGTAATTGCTGTGAGCTTCTATGTGTCTGTCTAGATACGCAGATGCATTACCTTTTATTGTATAGTTGTTGCATTCTCCTGCTGTTGATATACATGATATACTGGAAACAACTGTTCTCTCTCCATATTTGTTCCCTCAGAATCAGATAGCTTCAGTTACAGCTGTTCGTGTTTGTAATAACGCATAACACATCTGGTGGAATATACTGTCCAGAAGATAAATTTTGACCGAGTTTTTCATGCAGTAAAGCATTTCCAAAATATGAAGATCTGCTTGCTGTCAGAGCTGATTTGTTTCTATGTATTGCTAGCTATCAGTTAAGTCCCTCTGCAAATGTATGTTGTTGAATGGTGCATTCCTATTACTTGTCCAACAGAAGTACTTCCTGTATGTATTAATATATACATGTGATGTAGCATTTGAGATGCTTATAATTTTATCGAAATACTATGTTTTGCAGCTTAACGGAGCTTGCTTTATCATGTTTTCAGCTGCTAGATTGATACATATCTTGTAAGCTTTTATGTGCTTCCTGTGTTGAATCAAATAATCCTCTTTGTATGCTATGTATGTTAGCTTCAAAGTGAGTAGCTCCTCTTTCAAAGTTTCCTTATTACATTCTCCTTTGCCTCGTAGGACCACCTTGTGAGGTAATCCAGTCATTCCCAGAAGTTGTTGTTATCAAGTTACTTCACAAATATTTTCCCATTTGCACACCCACAGTTCCAGATTCACGTTTTTCACTCGTTCATTATGGTTTGACTCATGTATTTTAACAAATATTTTATGGCTGTAACTAGAGATGCCAATTAACTATAAATACGGATCAGTTCATAATTAGAGGGAATTTCCGGAAAGAAAATTTCACCTCAAAGTTTGTGTTGCAACAGCATCCCATCTTTTGAGTTAATACACACTTTTTAATGTCTGAAACTGTTGTGCCCCCATGTTTGTTGTCAAGAACATCAGCATAATGCTGACAGTGTTTTGTGTTGGCATCCCTGCAAATGTTGAGCCAAAAGTAGTTTGAAACCCCATCCTGTGACCTGCATGAATGTAGAGACATCCTCAGCATGCAAAACAAAATTATGTCATTTCTTTAGATTTTTTCATCAACTTTGTACATAAAGTAACTTGCAGTTACTATATGCCATTTATTATTAAAATTTTCCTATTTTTAATTAAAGAGTACATTGATTTGATAAGTGATGTTGATTAGGACTGGTGAAGAGTCCCAGTTTGAGAGTAACTGAAGCATTGATTATGGTGAATTCAAGTTTATCACAGCTACTTGTTAACCACTGATCCCCATCACTGGTCCACACCTTTATATATGTGTTATGTAGCCTGCCTGGAGTTCTCACTTAATTCATGTTAAACATGGATGCTTTGATGACAGTTTTTTTTTTTATCATGTTTGCACTTTGTAGTTCACTTGTTCAATATGTACCTGTTCTGAAGGCCACCATGCCTCTCATGAGAGGACACACACCTTTTTCAGACCTTTTTCAGGGCTGGCCTGAGACGACACTAGAGGCTATACTATCTAAATGAACTTGCCTGTATTTGAAGACCACATGCAAATGAGCTTACGTCTTGCTTTCTTGCTGGAAATAGGGAAACAGTGGTCCTTAATAATAGATGTAGCTGTACGTGTTATATGGTGTCACCGGATTTTTAAGTTAATAAAAAGAAAGTTGAAATATAGGATGTCATATTTATACTGTACACTGAAGTGTAAAGTGTGAGGTTTGAGGAAATGAACAGAAACTGCAAGTGTGATATAGTATATATCTTAACCCTTAAAGCGCTGATTTAAGATTGAGTTGACAGCGTTTCTCAGGACACATTGCACACAAAGTGTCCCAAGGAAAGCTGTTGACTGAGACTACTTTTTGCTTTAGACTAGGTTTGCTGGTATTTGAATGAAAGGTATTTTCTTGAGGAATTTGAATCTTTTAACCATTATATGTTTAACGGTACAGTGGTCCCTGTCTTGAGAGACCGACCCTAGGGCAGGTGAAAATGTGGTCTTGCAAAACAGGTGGTCTTTCATTAGAGGTATAATAACATGGAAAAGATAGCACAGTGTTCTGAGAGAGGGGTCTTAAAAAGACATGTGGTCTCTCATTGGAGGTGTCTCTCAAGACAGGTACCACTGTAGTGAGAAAACGACTATAGCTGTGACTACCACTTTAAGGGTTAATGCTTTGAACTGAGATGTGCATCAGACAGTTTGCTTTACCATACACGTAGCTTCCATGAAAAATTGAATTCGCAAAATACATGTAATTGTGACTTGAATTCCATTTATGATCTTTAAAAACACCCTTAATGTCTGCACGGAGCCATAATTCCACAATGACAATGCATGCCTAGAAGTCCTGTTTCATTTAGATATCAGTGGAACCTGCATGATGCAACTTACTCTGTATTGACCTATGCATGGTTCCACTGTGAGTCATTGTTTGGTAAGTTTGTCCAAAAGTGAAAAGGTGCAAAGTACTTTACCTGCAGAAATATGGCAAAATGCTAGTATATTAACGCCAGTGACAGTGTTGTTAGTAAAGCTGCATGTTTGTTGCCTCAACATGCAGGATTCACGTCTTATAGCATGAGTGATTTTGAGATGAAGAGTGACAGTGCAGACGGATGTCTCTCCTTTCTGTGTTTGTCCCACCACTAGAAATTGACAGGTATGTGTAATGAAGCTTGCCTGACATTGGCAAACAAGATCTTGGTCTATTATAGTGTGTACATGTATATGTGGGGCATTTAGCACATTCAAAGGCTAACCGTGTTCAACATTGTTATATCAGTGCACTCGATTTTGAGTGTAATGACCTTTTCCATGCACTGTCTGTGTTTTCTGTCAACAACTGCAGTATCTCACATTTGAGCACTGGTTAACAGGTATATTTTTACAACCCAGATTTTCTAATGAAGGAATTTAATGACAAAACAGTTGCATTTTAGGGCAAAACATGCCAAACACAGAAAAATAATTATGTTCAACTATTTGTACATCAACAAGTTTTGTAAGCTAAACCCAAGTTTTTGTTGCCGCCTAATCAGTGCAAATGATTGCAAAAAAAAACCTGTTTTCTTTGTTTTCCTGCCACAAAGTGACAAAGTTGCTAATTGCCTTGCACTTTGTTGCTGTTCCAAAAACACAATGTTGCTGCTTTTAGCTCGGCTGACATGTCAGTCAACTGAGCTGATTTTATGTTCCCCAGTCTGTCATCGTCCATCAACAATTACACATATTCAACTTCTGTGAAACCAGTGGTCAGATCCTCCCCAAACTCCATGGGAATCTACATTGGGTTACCGGTAGCTTGTACCAGATTTGTGCAGTAGGTCATGCATGAGTGATTTTTTGGGGGGATTTATTTTTTGTTCATGGTGGGGGAAACTTACAGAATTTCTGTTGAATTGCTTGGTTAATGGCTTTGATATTAGATTGGGACACTTCTGGATATCCCAACACCTTACTTTGCACCACAGACAGCACTGCAATTTCTTCCTTTTTTTCTTCAGAAATTCTATATGTTTTGTAATTGTTAGCATCTACCAAAGTGCAGGCAGGATCATCTACAAACTTGGTGGGAATGTAAAAATAAATACCCCCCCCCCCCAAAAAAAAATCACTGATGCATGGCTTAGCACACATGACTCAATCTCAGTTTTGAGGGGGAAGGGATATTAAAATGCATTGACATCAGGTGAACCAAACAAAAAAATTGTGCCTTTTTAGAGCATTTTGAATCCACCTGCTTGGTAATGAAGGGGGCATTAACAATGTTGTGAAATGTGAGACTGTCAAACCACCATGCAAAGGGTGAAGTTGTGTAAATTAAAGGATGGTAGACGGACAAGAGTGGGTGATTACTGTGGACCAACAGCATCTGCAGGGATAACATAGGACAGAGTAACAAATGTAGAGATCCTGTTTTGCTGACTTGCACTTCATTTGTGAGACGAGACCAAGTTATGTAAAGTCACATTTGCTGAGAGTGACATACATGTACTAAGACCAGTTTCTTGTGATAATGTATTTTTTCAGCTCGGCATACTGGGAAAGCTGTATGACCGAATGGCCTGCAATAAATGCTGCTGCTGCTGCTAGCAGACTTATGGGGATTGCAGAGACTCAACCCGCAGAACCCAGCAAATGAGAGATAATTATGAAAACAACTGCTCCCAGCAGGAGCCCCATTCCCTTTACTATGGGGAGCCCTGTCAATCAGGCTGGAGGTTGTAAAATTTGATTGATTTTTAGGATAAGAATGTGGGAGATATCCCATTCAAGTTGGGAGGGTTGTGGTCTCTGGGGTTGAGTATGTATTCTGTTAGAATCTTGCCAATTAAACTACTGGTAAAAAGCTCAGAAGGGAACATTGTTCTGGGAACATATGGAAAACTCATAATAGTGAGAACCATGCATGCAGTACCCATGGACAGCCTTGTGCCATAGCCACTGGTAGGGCCACTTGTCAGTACCACTGCCCACATTATGATCAAGATAAAATTCATGCACTATACTCAGGTGTGGACTTCATGCTGGTGCCAGCAGCCCATGCACAGTGTATTTAAAGTAACATTTCCTCTGAGGGTCTACTCTACTGGAGCCGTGCAGGTGAAGGTACTTCTGGCAAAACCACATGTGTGGGCCACAAGGGAACCACTCAAAATGGCTAACACACTTTCTGACACTACAGCTCCCCCCCCCCCCCCTCCCAACTCACCCCCACTTTTGCGTCACGCCATCAAAATTTCTGTTTGCACATTCATCCAAGAGGGAGGTTCTCCCGTGTGTACTATGCTTTGAGTGGGAGTCTGTCAATGTGTATATTTCTGTTCACATTCCGCATAGTCTTGCCAGTTTCTGCAAGATTTGTTTTACTTAATGGAACTAGAAGAAGGGTCTTCCGCATGAGTGATGCACTAACCAGGAAATTGAGTGTTGTCAACTTGACTGGTAGTATTGACTGTTTTACTTCCTGATTTTAGACAATTTATGAGTGAGTTTGATACTTTGCCTAGAAATAAAAACTTTATATAAATCGTCTTGTAAAAACAAGGCAGTTTAATTTTGTTAAGCAAATATCCTTGCTTAGAATGTCTAAAACTTTTACTAACAGTTATTATACTGTCCTTCATCGGTAGATAATATTTTGGCAAGAAAGCTTTCTGTAAAGATGATATAATGATTCTGTGTTGTAGCTAAGAGGCTGTTCAAGTGCAAGTATTGTGCAAATGCAAATGGGAAGGGTCAGGTCAGGTTGATAGCATGTTGTTAGTTTGTATACAGGGGCAGGGAAAGGGGGAGGTTCACTCTCTGCATACATAGGCATTCTACATCTAGTCAATAATTTTTTTTTCTGTTCAGATTAACCACAAACTATTTTTTTGTTTTTTTGTTTTTTTTTGTTTGCATATTGTATGGTCTGGGCCCAATGTATGTCAATACTGTAGGCCTACATCAATATGAAGTTCAGTTATCTTCCTTCTGTTCTCCCTGGATCATTAAATCACTAGCATCAAATTAAAAAGTACACATGAAGATAAAAACTTGCCCAGATGTTTATGGGATAGTATATGGGTCATCTTGACCTGATTTTTATGGTCATGTGGTCATAAAAAAAACTCCATTTTGTGTATCTAGGTGAATCCTAGGGTGTGATCATATTTAGGTCACTTAATTTTCAAGGATGCAGAGTCATTCATTTAAATTTTATTTCCATGCATTCACTCCAGAAGAAGTTGACAAAATATGATGAATTTAGAAGGATTATGTAGCCAGACAAGACCCACATTGGGATTGTAATTGGCTCACTTTGACCTCATTGTCAAGGTGTCAGGGTCATTTATCATGATTATAAATATCAATTTAATATACACAGGGTAACTGGTCGATAATGTGCCAGTAAATCTGGGTTAGCTCTGTACGTGTCGGCAATGTATTGGTAACTGTGGCACAATTATGGTGGTACAAATTATGTACACATATACAAAATATTAAAAGATGTTGTGCTTGCCTGCTTCGCTTAACCTCCAAGTGCCTCCTGCTATGCCAAGTGGGAGAGCAGTCTGTGGACAGCATGAAGTTGAGCGCAACAGAATTAACCCTTTCAGTGCCAAATTTTGGACCGAGCCAACAGTTTTTCTCGGCGCACACTGGGCGCAATGTGCGCCGAGAAAAGCTGTTGACCTGGGGTACTCTTTCTACAACTATAGGCATACTGGTAATTGAATGAAAGGTCTTTTTACGAGGAATACAATCTGGGATCCTAATGATAATTCAGATTTGTCTGACTTAAGTAGATTGACTTGAGAGGTGATTGGCACTGAAAGAGTTAACACAGCCCTTCAGCTAGATTAGCTGGCACATGTATTGAAGGCTGAGAGTCCTCTAGATTAAGGCATATTTGAAACTCCTTTGGGCAGTATGAGAGATGAAATACCAAACTCCCATAGCTGAGCTGTGTGAATATGATTGCTACATTTAGGGTTGATACTGAGGGTATGCACATACTTGTTATTTTTATCAACATCTGGAAAAGCATTCCTTTGGATACCACCAGAAGAGTTGCATGTGTATTCTTCCACAGGCATAAAAGCTTTGCATGGGGAGACATTTAATTTTATCCTGGAAAATCCATAAATTCTAGATGCAACTTTCCAGCGTTAGAAAATTTTACAAATTTTAGGTCGTAACCCTTTCTAGCTCAAGTCATCCTGAAGGGCTGTCATGTAAATTGTTGTCTTAATGTTTTCCATTTAAAATTAAAAGTGTATTGCTGCTGAGAATTGTAGATAAAACATATCATTATAGCATGTTCCAAGTCAACAGCTTTCCATGGTGTGGGTTATGCTGAGCCTGCTCCAAGGAAAACTCTTGACTCAGTAGAAAGAGTTGATAACTTGAAAGAGTGAAATGGTACTTTACCTCATTTGACATTGGCCAAAATCAGCAACTGGGGGTTTACAATATCCATTCATTAATAAGCCAAAATCAGCAACTGGAGGTTTACAATGTCCATTCATTAATAAGCCAAAATCAGCAGCTGGGGGTTTACAATGTCTATTCACTAAGGAGCTACCTGGTAAGCACAGGATTGAGTGTCTGCTTGTTAACTGAATGATCCATTGTGACTTGCTGTATAGACTGAAGCATCAAGTGATTGGTACATAAATTTAATTGTTCTCTCTTTTCACATGTACAGACATGTGTATCAACATCTCTGCATGTCAACCTTAAACATGGAATTGACAGACATGGGCCCATTCTTTGGGTGTAAAATAGCAGCTGTTAAATTTTGTATTGAATGGTATTAAGACACAGGTATGACCACGTAGTCCTGAAGTTTATATCTGTTGGAGAACTAAAGTAGAAAGACTACAAAATGTCAGGATACTCCATTTCTAAACCTAACACCTACACTAGCTGTGTTCCTTATGTGGAATAACAGATAAGAAACACATTCCTATGTAATTTGACCATATTTAAGGTACAGGTAGGAATTTGTACTTTATTTATGCCTTTGCAAAGTGTCACTGGTTTCAATGCACACTGTGTTATTGGCCTGAGTGCAATAATGTAAGAAAGCAAGGAACCACCTCAACTAAATTTGGTATGTGGAACTTCAATTTCAAGTTAAATTTTTGCTGAGATTTGTAAGACCACTCATGATGGCAGGCCCTAGATCAATAGCTTTCCTTGGTGTGAGTCAGGCACAATGCACCCAACCCCCACCAAGGAAAGCTATTGACTCAATCATACTGTGACCAGGAATGGGTTAAGAGAGAATAATGCCACCAGATACATTTAGATGCGGAGCTGTTGTTTTGTTTCATACTTTTCAACATGAGCCAAAGGGTTTTGTGTAGATACACAGTGGTATCATCTTAACTCTTTCAGTGCCAGTCATGCTTTAAGTCGAACTACTAAAGTCAAACTAGTCTGAATTATCATTAGAATCTCAGATTCATATTCCTCATAAAAAGATCTTTCATTCAAGTACCAGCAAGCCTGTAGTTCCAGAGAAAAGCTGTTGACTCAGTCCAAAATTTGGCAGTTAAAGAGTTAAAAGACCACACCAGGGAAGAACAACTTGTGGTCTGTCAGGATCAAGATGTGTGGTCCTTCACAGGAAATATACTTAGAAGATGTAAAGCATTAAGCCCCAAAAGATGGCCTATGAAGACAAGTGGTTTGTGAAGTGCAGGGACCACTCTTCATGTCTGAAAGCCAGATATTTGTATGTGAATTTTTATCTGAACCAGTACATGTATTGAAAATTAAATATGTGCTTAAAAGGGGACAGGTTTGTTATGTCTACACAAAACAGTCCCCTTATGACCCTTTCAGTGCCAAATTTTGGACTAAGTCAACAGCTATTCTCAGCAACTAGAGGCATGCTGGTACTTGAATGAAAGGTCTTCTTATGAGGAATATGAATCTGAGATCCTAATGATACTTAAGACTAATTTCACTAAATTTAGTAGATCTACTTTAGATGTGATTGCCACTGAAAGAGTTATAGGATCACATTGTTAATGATACTGGGACTTTGATGTGTAGTTGATATGATAAACTGTCACTGAAGGAGCAGTTTGACCCTGTCCCTGAGGACTTTCTGCACACAGGTTTTGTTTCATCATATAGCCTTTCCATCAGATTGATACAGAGTTCAGGGCTTTCCTTGGCATGATGTGATTGCTAGCATGCCTTAATTGCACCTAGAAAGCTGTGTACCTGCTAGCTATTTTGATAGATTTCATTCAAATTTTTCATTGAGAAAGTTTTCATTAATGATATAGAAAATCTTACATGGCTGAGAGTGAGTTACTATATTTCTCCCACGCTGGATCATTATTGGTGGGGAAAATCACGAATGACTGCAGGTTTGTTGATGTTCGTCACAGTTATTCTACGTCACTGATGCAGGCGCGTCACAATTTACTTGTAACAATGTTTAGGTCATGTGATCTACAGTGAGTTACTACTTTTGAACTTCACTCTAGAAAATGATAATTCACCCTCAAACATAGAATAGATAATTAAGTTACAGTACATTGAGGTCAACCACATTTGACATGCTATTTTCATAGATTTCATTTGAAAATTTTGGTCAGAAAGTTTTCATTATTTATACATGTATAACTAAGTTAAAATACACCAAGGCAGACCATAATTGACGAGCGGCCAGTTTTGGCCACTTTTAGGGGAACTGGTTAAGTATTCGGCGGGGATGCTGTAACCATGAATTTAATAGTCGATCATGCTTCTAGAGACAAGTACCTGTATATGTTGAGATACTACCTACGCACAGCAATATTAACTGCACCTCAGATTACAGAATGTCTTTGTTGTCACTCATGCCATGGGAGCTACAGCCTTTCAAGAGTTTGTATTACTGGTGCTATCATACTTTCCACAGGAAAATGATATCTAGGCCATATATGGTCACGTTTTTTTTGTGAGACATTGTGTAGATTCATCAGTATAATCTTTCATCAGTTCATGAATCTTTTGGGGTTTTTTATGTTTATGACATAAAGACCAGAAGATCTAGAATCATGAAGTATGTGTACACCTTGGCTACCAAGAACATAGATTTTATACCCCATTTCTCTACTTCATACTAAAAGCCCAAATTTCATTGAAGGCAGCAGTTTATCAGTAGACGTGCACGCAGAGCCATCTTGTTTCTCACTTTCATTTTAAATGTTTTAGTTATCAAATAGGAGATATGCACATTAATTTCCCGCCACAACTCCATATCTGACTGCCTAGTCTCGCTTAGCGGGATAGGAGTCTCGCTTGGTGAGATATGGCAAGATACGGGTCTGTACATGTGGGGACAAGCGGGATATTACTCATAGTTTGGAAATAAAAAATATTTATTAAAACTAGATGGAAAATTTTCTTTACATATGGCTCAGAAAGTGCTAGATGAATACCAGTTTGGCATTTGTGAACCTTAATTTCTAAAAAAAAACCCACTAATTTTGTGAGAAATGACATACATGTATGGCCCGGTCTGTGACAGTGATGTGACCCGCACGTCCCCGTTGATCGCTTGGCATCAAACCCGTGCTTTGTGGCGGGAAATTAATATGCATGCAGGGTATTAGCTGCTTTTGCCCACTTTACTTAAATTACTTCCTGGTACCAAGAAAAAAAAATGTGGAAGTTCACTTTGTGACACATGCGGTTTACTCCTTAGCTATAATGATACCCAGCTTAGAGCCAAGCCCACACAGAGGTCCTCACTCCCCCTTTCTCTTTTCAAGTCTTTATAGGTAGAAGGATCCACACTGCCATAGACTTCAAACAATGCCTGGCAACTCAGCCTAATTGCTGTTATGTAAACAATGAGAAAGCACTTCAGTCAATATATTGGTGACCCTGATCAACTTTTTCTGTCAACTTATTTTTCAAATTGAAATAAAAGAATTGTATATAGTTACAATGTTAAGTATGTGTGCACCTTGGCTACCAAGAACATAGATTTTATACCCCATTTCTCTACTACATACTAGAAGCCTAAATTTCATGCTGGGGTCCACTTTGTCGTCACTCAAAATTTGCCCATACTCAGTACATGACTACTCTGTTGTTATACACTGGTTTTTCTCAAACATGTATATTGTCATACACAGTTTGGAATTGCATGTTATGAAACACTGTCATGGAGATACATTGCATGTTATGAAACACTGTCATGGAGTACATGTTAATTATGAGAATAAGCTATATTGTATTGACACATTGATCATAAAAATGGGGGCCAGAAAGTGAAGACAGATTACAAGGCCAGAGCTCATACAATTTTTTTTGTGTCATATGGAGGTCCTATCCCCATGTTACATACAGGATCCTATGGTACATGTATATGCTGGGCAGGTGGGTGGAGCTGCCAAGGGTGACTGCTGCAGCATATTATTCTACCTGATTACGTCAGGAATTTTGTTTTAAACAGTAAATTTATGTACCGAGGTAAGTTTAATATACAGAGCAGTTAATTGTTTATTTGCTTTAATATATTTGGTTCCTTTCAGCATATTATTATTATTTTATTTTATGGCAACATTACACTGTAATTGTAAATATGCAGCTTGATTTTACATGTATATGAAATGTGACTGGTGTATTGGATGAGCAGTCAATCCATCCATCCAACCATAGACAGGGTAAGCAAGGGGCGTGCTCCAGAAAATATGAAAATGTGTCTTGCAACGGTTTCCTATACATGTGTAAAGTAAACTTACAGACCATTAAAAGCGACCAATACAGAGTTCCCTCACAGTCTTCAACTCTGCCATGCATGTACATACATACTGAACTGGGACTGAGACACCTCTTTATGCTGGTTTCCACCTTGTAGTCACTCAAAATTCGCCCATACTCAGTACGTGACTGCTCTGTTGCTATACACTGGTTTTTCTCAAACATGTATATTGTCATACACATTTTGGAATTGCATGTTATGAAACACTGTCATGGAGATGCTTGTGTAATCATAATAAACTGACTCGTCTGTCTGCTTTTCACATACAGCAGTCCCTCCTTTGAGAGACCACCCCGAGTGCCACCCAAAAGGCGGTCACATAAAGTAGGTGGTCCCTCAAAGGAAGTATAAATAACATGAAAAGTACTACAGGGAGACCTGATAATTGTGGTCTCTCAAAGGAGGTGGTCTCCCAAAGGAGTGGTCTTTCAAAGGAGGGACTACTGTACTCGACTATCTCTCTATACATGGCACTGAAAGAGTTACTAATAGCATCAAGATGATTAGCACATTGAACTTGTGTGTTTGGTACTGATGTACTCACATGCTACTAGCTGTATGCACCACAGAACTACTTGTGGATGAAAGTCTGCACGATAACAAAATTAGGTACCCTGACAAGTTAAATGTGTCGGACATGTCATCTGTTTTGTTGTAGAAGCATTTAATTTAGCAGTCAGTTTTTACTATATTTGTGTGCATTTTTTTTTTTTTTTTTTTTTTTTTTTTGGAAGCTGTGTAGGTGAAAGACTGCATCTGTCCACATTGACACCTGTCTCATATTCTAACCTGTTCTACTGTTTTTGCAACTGATAAACCCGAGCTCTGGTGCTTCATTATCTTGTAAAAATATGCGGATGTCTGTCAGAGGTGACCACCCACACATGACTATCACTGAAATACCTGCTGCTTTATTGGGTTTCTCCTGTGTTGTGCCCTGTCACCTGAGCTGTTACTTGGCATTTTTGTGCCCCAGGAATTTCCCGCAGGAAAGAAGGATGGATGAAACAAACAGCAATGTCATGCATGAAATATCCTGTTTCTGCTGAAACCCAAGCAGTCATTTGTGTTGCTTACCTTGCATGATTTATGTTATAAAGGCACAAGGAACATCAGCATGTGGTTCAGAATGGTGTCATTAGAACTGTTGTGAGTGTACCGGCCATGACAGACGAAACATTCATGGGTCAGGAAGAGATAGTATATGCAAATCACCAGCTCCAGCAACCTGGCTCTGACGCTGAGCACCAGCACGACTATGTTCTTCGTAAGTTTTGGTGAAGAATTAAGCCAGAGCAGATTGGTTTTTTTTTGTTTTTTTCTTGTTTTTTTTTTCAGAGAGTGTTTAACTTAGATACAGAAGAAGAAAAAAATCACATCATCTTCCTCAACTGTACACAAACTGCAAATAAAATTCCCCTTTGGCCAAAGTGTATGTCAGATGCAGCCTTTAGAATATTGCAGTATGTCGAGTCAGAGTGTACATTGTTGCTAGTCGTAATTTAAGGCTGTCAACTTTAACCCCTGCTCTCTATACATCATCCAAGTCATCAAGTTGATGCATAGCCGGTAAATTAGATGGTTTCCCTGTTGTCAAATGTTTTATGCTACTCAAAAAGAACACCTCCATTGTTCATAATCTGTTTTGTCACTATACCTGCATTGTAGGTAAACTGTTTTTAGCTGTGCTGACCAAAGGTTGCAGAGCTTATATGATTATCCGTCTGTCCGTCTGTCCATAAACCTTTTGCTTGTGGGCATGATACAGTCCACAGTTTTTAAGATAAGTGTATATGACTGTCAGGACTTATCAAGTGTATGAAAATCAATGCCAACATCATTGTTAGTGGTGCCACCTATAGTGTTATGTAACATACAGGTCCAAATGTTGAAACCTTGTGACCAGTCCAGTATCCTTAATTTTTTAGGGATCTTCATGAAATAAAGTGGGGTGGTAGCAGAGATCAAAATTTTGGTTGCTTCTACTAGTGGTGCCACCTATAATTTGATGGAAAGTATGAGTTAAAATGGTTTGAAAGATAAAAAATCCATATCTTTAAAAATGATTGAATTAGATATGCCAAATTTAGAGCATATATACAGTAAAGCCCGTCTAAAACTTAACAGCCAGATGCATTTTTTGTGTTACAAAGTGTTGTACTGGCATTTGTAAAGGTTTTAAAAGGTTTGAAAAAGGTGAACAAAGGGTGTGAAATGGTTGTTAACCATTAGAGAAAGGTTTAAAAATGTTTAAAAGGGTTTTAATGCAATAAGAGGAAATGGTTTTGAAATGGTTTGGAAAGTGTTTGAAAAAGGTTTGCCTTTCACTCAAATGGTTGGGAAAAGGTTGCAAAAGGTTGATGCGTTTGGTGACTGTTAGTTTAACGTGGGCTTAACTGTAGATCATGTCCAATGCTAATATGTTATGTAGATGTACTGTTCAGTTGGATAAGGGGAGTGTGTAATTGTAGGGTGTAGTTTGGACATCTATGGCAAAGAGAATCGAGCCTCCAGATCAAAATTACTCTTGAGGAGATTATATTTGAAACTTTACTTGCTGATCTACTTTTTGGGTCACCATGACCCAATGACTGTGTGACCTTACCTATTTTTCAAGGTCATTAAGCACTTTAGAAAATGACATTTAATTCAATATATTGATAAGGTGAATGATATCAAATGTGCCACAAATGTGTATCATGTGGAAGTTTGATACTGCATAATATGGATGACCTTGACTAATTTTCAAGGTTGTGGAGGGAGTACATTTCGGGAAATGATTTTCTTTTGGTGAAGGTGGTCAGTAGAGCATTACGCCTATGGGCCTCTTGTTTAAATAACTCCATTGTAGGTAAACTGTTTTGTCCAGCAATTGGGTACAGTGAACTGATGTGATTTTTTTCTTTGTGTTTTCTTGGCCTTCACTAGCAAATAAACAATTACTGTTGACACTCAAACCAAAGGAGATGTATCAGTTAAATTTCAAGATCAAATTTACAATCCCATATATTCTTTATCAAAATTTGCAGCTTGATACAGGATTTGTACCAGTTTTCAGGTAAATATCAGCCAGACTGGCCTTGACTTAATTTGCAAAATGGTGCAGTTTGATTGCTGGGCACTTCAGAAGAAAGAATCGTGTTCCCTTTGCTTGTAAATTGTGTCGTGGGTTGACTTGGAATCCTGGAAATATAGTGTCCACCTAAGAGAACTAACACACAAAGCTATCGTGATCAACATGAATGAAAAAAAACCACCATTAATACACACAGTGAAATGTAGACATCATGATTTCAAGGTTGTGCATGTCGTTGTGTCTGGGACATCCATGTAAATGTACAATGTATCTGTATTATGAAGAATTTGGCAAAAGTGTCTTCAGCAGCCATGTTCAGTAAACAGTGCAGGAATATCATGAACGTAGCAGAAAGACTGATGTGATATGTACATAATAAATAGCTCTTAAAGGTCCATGTTCTGTTTGTCCCAAAACTTATGGATTGCAAAATTTGCCATACTTTCAGGTGGGAGACACCAAGGTTAGATGTACTAAAGTGTGCTCCTTTATACATGTTACTGTTCTTTAAGTACACAAAAACTTCTGAAAATGAAGAAAATATATCTTGTATGCTCTAACCCCATCAATTGAAGTGTGTTTTATAAGTTATATAACTTCTAGCAGTCTCAATCTTCATCTTAATCATACCTTCATGATACCAGCAATTTTGTGTGCATTAACAGAAATCTGTTGAGCCTCGGATCATAAAGTCATGCGTTTCACTGTAAGAACTAATTATCTTGAGCAACAATTCATGAGTTGCATCGGTGAACTATGTAACTTTTCTGTTTAACAATCACAATTCTGTCATTTGCAGAAACAGTTCTATATTTGGAAAGTCTTATTACTGAGAGTGGCACAATTTCAGTGTTCTCCTGTTCTCTGTTAAAAATGTTTTCGTAAAAAAAATCAAAAATAATTTTAGCCTTTTCCCTCTTGAATTGACACTTGAGTCAACAACTTTCCTTGGCACTAAGTGACCAACTCATGCCAAGGAAAGTTTTTGACCTGGGGCATGTGATCTTGATAGGGCTCATCTACAATTCTAAGTCTTTTCTTTTTTTCATTACTTTTTAAATTAGTTGAAAACACTGAAGCAGACAACATTTGACCACCAGGTTTTGGCCAGTTTAACGGGGAAAGGGTTAATGAGAATTGTGAAGGAGGCCTATCAAGATAACGTGTCTTAGGTCAACCGCTTTCCTTGGATGGGTTGCGTGTCAGTCGCCCAACCCTTGCCAAGGAAAGCAGTTGACTATTACAATTTAAAGGGGGAAGAGTTAAATCTCATGTAAAAAAAAAACTGTACTCATCTCATCATCTTTAATTTTTGTGCAAAATTGAATTGATTTTTAGTGTGGTGTGGCCTTTGTCAAGCGTGAAGATTTCTTCCCTGCAGTTTGTCTGTCCACTTTTTTGATGTAAAGAATTTAGGGGCTTGCTTATGATCCTCACCAGCATCATCCCTGATGCATGTAATGACAGGCACTGTGACTCCCCTGAGCTACAGTGATTGTGATCGGTGCATGTCACCCATAAGGAAGGGCTAGTGGGTCCAGTTCCATTTCCAAGTTTGGGCTTGCTTCCAAAGGTCAAAGGTCAGACATAGTGTGAAGGAGAAACCAAGTGCTTGATGAAAGGCTGTCAAAACTTTGTATTTGTGAAATTCGTTTGATATACATGTATTATTTCTGTAGGTGAAAAATCAGTTTCTCTACATTGTGCTAATAGTTTGATACATTGGTTTTTGCCATACACGTAACAGATAGGTACATGTGTACATCTTTCAAAAGTTGACAGGAGAATAATATACCAGTGCATACTGTACTAATGTCTGTTGCCATGGGTGATGGTATTCATCAGAATTATTTTGTGTCATCAGTATCCTTTGTGTGTGTCTGTCGTGTACATCTTAAAAATTTTGTGTCAGCTGCAAATTGCCGTGACATTGGCAAAAAAATGTCATGCACATGTTATGGTACAAGCACCACAAATATCCATTAAACATATTAAAAGAACTTGTGGTATCCATATATTATGTGGAGACAATGTAAAGGTACACACATCGATATTCTGTTGGTGAATATGATGGTACAATAATAAATGAAAAACAGCATCATGCTATCAGCAAGAAAACAATGAAAAACATATTGTCAAATACTTCTTGTGCACATGTGCACTGAAGCAAAAGTACTGTTTGTAAATAACATACTTTTAAAGAACATTAACCTTACACATGACAGCTTTGGTGTAAAGCAAAGGAGATTTAGCAGAAGGATAATTAACCTGTGCTGTGCATAAGAAAATGGGTTAATTTAATTGCAGAGCAATGTCAGTGATACTAATGTAACTTTGATACATACCTGTACTTAAACAATTTTCATTGAGTTAACTTGGTGAACTTGCACTTGTTAATGCTTAAATATGGTATTTATATGCCGTGCTCATTCTGGGATGGAAAATGGAGCAGTTTGTAAAAGGTGGGCACCATGCATTTACTGGTTTCATGGATGCATAGTGCCACCTGCCAGAAGACAGGATCGAGGCATTGTATGACATTGCATTGATATCCTGTGTTTTCTGGGATGCTTTTCATTTGGTATTTGTTTAAATAAAGACTTGAGCCAAATTCTGCTAAAGCCTGTCTTCATGTATGCCCAGAGAATTCTGATCCCAGATTGAACACTATGTATACCAATGTAGTCCCCATGTATTTCTCCTCAAGCTCATGCTGATTTTTGCTGCTTGACAGGGCTGAAGCAGTATGAAATAGGGGAGACGGAACTTTAACCTTTCAGCTCTGACCTGGGTTGAAAGACCAACAGGTAGTGTTTGTCATGGTCGTTTTGGACAGTGTCTTGTCAAAGCACTCTCTTGCTTCAGTTTGATGATTAGCTGGGGGAATTAAGATTTGTTTAGCAAGAAGGAAGTATAATCTATGAAGCATTCAGAAACTACCTTAGAAACCACTCTGTGCCTTCATGTGCAGTGACAAACCTTGAAGCATGGAAATAATTAAGTAAAAATAGTACAGCTGTAATTACGAAAGTTGAAGCTTGACAGCTGCTTTGGAAAAGACAATATATATACATGTATAAATGAACCAACAATGTGCATGTTTTAACTAATATAATATGTAAGCATGTCCAGGGAATGTCCTGAATGAAGAACAACATGCCACAAAGTAATACTGCCTAACCTACACATACACGCATGCTGGGAGCCAAGGTTATTAACAAGGTACCATTACTACACTGATGCAATGATACTAACCATGACATTTGCAGAATGGCAAAATGTGTGCTGATGTTTGCCACCTTGACCTGTGGAAAGCAATCATAAAATCAAAGAACCTAGTCCCATTTAAAACATTGAATATTGGAGTATTATGAATTACCTTTTGTGTGAGTAACAGTTCTGGTTCAATGCACTACTTTAATTTGATCAAATCTGTTCATTTTTTCTGACCTACATTATACCATCTGTATTGAGTGAAGGTTGCCAAGTGGGCTATTCAATACACGTATGAGGATGAAGTTCTACAGGTCACTTGCAGACTATAAAAAGTGGACAGCAGGGCAATGTAACAGTCCATACAGTGTTGTATAATCTGATATTTGGGTTAGAGGAAGCACCAAGTATCGATTCTTGGTGGCATAATGACTGTCACCTGGGGTGGGATGGAGATGTTTCCAAATAGCAGTTACTGAGGATTCTAAACTTGTCAACAGCATGGGGAACATCAGTATTACGGGATGTTGGTAAAAGGTATATGATGAAGTATGCTCAACTCCGCACTCTCCATTCATCAGCTTTTTAGGCGTCTGATAATCCACTTCCATCAGTCTCGTTGATATCTGATCTGCCTGTTGTGTTACTGCCCCATTTGCCAGAGGTACATCTGCGTGTACACAGTCTAGGATGTCACTTGAGTGGCTGTCTCTGTGATGGTGTGCTGGGTTATCCTCCCACATGTTTTCTTATCTTTTTTTTACTTTGTGTTCATGACCAAGGACACAGGTATGACTTTGCCTATCAAGTACATGGCATAGTAATGTAACACTAGACCTGATTCAGAGACATCAACAGTATTACATGTTTGTATATCCTGCGGTTGAACTTTACTTCAGCATTAATATTTTTGTTAAGCTGTGGGAAGTGTAGTTACCGTGCGGATCAGTGTATGTGGGAAGTCTGCTTCTGTAATATTTTCCATGCATATTTAATAGGATAGCTTGTGCATGAGGCTGACATTAATTAATGTGTATCCTGAAGGGCCTCTTGGGGAAAATGGAGTTGTTTTTTTGTTTTTGTTCTTGTTTTTTTTTTTTTGTTTTTTGTTTTTTGTTGTTTTTGTTTTTTTGTTTTTTGTTTTTGTCCTTTTTTTTTAATTATTTTTATTTTGGCATAACAGCACCAGTTAGGACCATGGTTGAAGTACCAGGATGCAGTGTTGCCAACACTCGTGGCTTACCTGGGAGACTCCCGGAATTTTATGCTGAAAATTCTTGAAAAAACTTTTTAGATTTTTGGCAATTTGTAGCCACTTGCCTTAATTTTATCAATATTTTCCTTCGACATGTAAATTTCATATTAATCTGACAATTTCCTTGAATTTTACTTTCCACCACCCATATTTTAAGTGTGGCAGCTTAGCAACACTGAGGATGTCCAGTATAGCCCTAAAGCCAAATTCCCAGAAACAGTGGAAGATAGAATACAATAGCAGGGTATTTGATTTTGCGTGTTACATGTAGGATTTATATGTATATTGTGTACCTTATTTCAGTCATAGTTTAACCCCTAAAGTGCTAACTTTAGGACTAAGTCAACAGTTTTCCTTGACACATTTCAGGCATGAAGTGCACCAAAGAAAGCGATCGACCAAGATTTTTTTTTTAAAAGTTAAAATACTTTTGTTGGACATGACATGTAGGTACTTAAATGAAAGGTCAATTCATAAAGAAATGGAATCTGGAACCAGCAAAATCATTCATGCAGAGGTACAAAAAATTGTACCCTGCAAAGAAAGGGTTAGGCCTACCACCGCCTACCGGTCCTGACCAAATTAAATTTGTTTCTCCTTCCATAGAAACAACAAAACTATAGCAAACCGATAAACACATGATGCATATATATATATATAAGCAATGGGTCCATATATACATAATGTATCTGGTATAAATATATCAGACTTTGGCAGAGGGCAGACTTGAAGGGGCCAAACACTGGTTCCCCTAAGTCTGGTCATCTTTATGCTTATATGTATTCATATATGCTCACCCTAATACTGAAAAAAATGTTTACATATATCAGATACTCAGTTAATGAGACACAAAAAATGTTTTAAGTTAATATGTTAGGACGACACCAATTATTCTAGGTACTTGTGTGGTCCCCCTTATACTGCAGTTTAGGCATTGGTACACCTAATGCTTTTATATATATGTATGTATATATATATATATATATATATATATATATATATATATATATATATATATATATATATATATAGTAGTACCTGCTCTATGTGGTCACTCCTTTGGCCAAAAAATATGGCCACAAACACCAGGTGACCTGTCAGTACAAGTTAACTGACAAAGAAATTAACTTGTGTGTGCTAAAAATTGTGATCATAAAGAGGGGGTGTCCTCTCATAACAGTTGCCACATAAAGCAGGTACCAGTGTATAGATGTACATAAGCAGTACATTAAAGAACATGTGCAAATGAATGGCAATTTGCTACATGTGTCCTGAGATTGAAATAGGAGAGACTGAGATAGAAGCATATGAAAGACGTTATGGTGTTTTTGTTTTGCATTCATTTTGATATTCAACACAGTTGTCTTGCCACAGTCACTTTCCTATGTCCTATACATACTTGCAGGCAGATAACGTGCATGCGTGTACGCACGCAGAGAATATTTTATTGCCATGCATGGTGTTTACAAAACTACAGAATTGGATGTTTTATGTTTAAATCTTAAAGGTGTGCTGAATGTAATGTGAGCAGTGAAACTTTACAAACAGAAATCATACAGACCTATGAGTGATGAAAAGGCTTGTTCAATAACCAAAACATTGTTAAATTTATTCATTAATATTGGAAACAATCCCACAAATGTTTTCAACTTCCTGCAATTACCCATGTTTTTAATCAAGACAGTAGTCTGGCAAACATTGAAAACAGGATCTTAATAACACATGGACAGAGTGAAATGTCAAACTGCACCCTTGAAGGAAACCACTTATAAAATTACAGTTCTTGGTTAATTGCTGCATGCAGTGGGTGTAAAAGTGGATTGGTACGGTTACTAGCCGGATGGAATGCATTGTTTATCATCCAGTCTATAAATCTCGACCATGGTTATGAAAGGCTGGGGCTAGCCCTAAGTCTTACTCTGTATTCAACAGTCCAATTGTTTACAAACTATGGACTGAAACAAGGCTCAGGCATACATACATTTAAGTAAAAAAAAAATAAAGCATGAGACCGACTTTAATTGTGGGAATTTTATTAGGCATGCATGAGTTCATATTGCAGTAAAAAAATGTTGGTATGTGTGTAGCCTTGTCAGAGAGATAACGAGTGCAATCCATGGAAAGAACAGCTCCAGAAATGTGCATGCAGGAAAAGAGATTTCAAGTAAAAATAGTATATTGACTTGCAGCTGAGCTGTGCAAAACAATAGAAATGAGAACTTCCAGCCGTGATGAAGATGACTTTTTTAAAATAGTGTAGTTCCAGTTGGCTTTTTATGAGGTAATGCTGGTGTCAATAAATGAATTGCTGTCCAGAATACAATGATGATAGTGAGGCAATCAATCAAAGGGGTCTCCTACTTCAACCATTAAAGTTGATGTGTATGAGGCGAGGTAATCAAATCATGGATGATTTCCCAATGCTAGGTACCAGCTCAAAATGGACTGTTTATTGTACTAAGAACATGGTGTGGGTGGTGATGGGATGGTGGTGGTGCTTATAATATTGCTATGGTTTTACTGTCAGCAAATACAGGTTTTCTTTTTTTTATTATTTTAATTTAGCTGATGCCTGAAGATTTCATATGTCTGAAATATGATGAAGAAAGTGTCTTGTGTGTGTTGCTCACCAATGTAAATAGTTGTGGAATTAATATTGATTCTTGCATTTAAGATAAACAGGTGAGATGTTAAGTCTTGTTCTTGTATGTATACCAGTGTTGACATCCTTGTTACCACTACAATCCATGATTCTTCCTGTTCAAGAGCCCTTAGCACTTGTGATCATTGTCTGATTTTAAAGTTCCAGAATTATTGCTTTTTGATGATTAGTCACATCTTTGAATCAAGGATCAGTCAAATGGCTATTTCATTTAACACTTTCAGTGCCAAATATTTTGACAGAGTCAACAGCTTTCTATGGCAGGCTTTGGGTGCAATTGAACTCAAAATGCCAAGGAAAGCTGTTGACCTGGACTATTATATTCTCCATAACTACAGGCATTTTAGTACTTGAATTTAAAGGTCTTTACAGAAACATGAATTAGCACCCTTATGATAATTTGGAGCAGTTTGTTGTAAGTAGTTTGACTCTAGTTACAGCTGGTACCATAAGAGGTTGATAGTCCTGTCGCTTCATATGCTGTGTTTTAAACCCATGTAAAGCATGGTAACGAGCACTGGAAACCATTTAACCTGTTTTCTGACTTTGATATGCTTGCTTAAGGAATATGTAAGTATTTTGAGCTGAGTGCATATGAGGTAACTTTGATGTGTACACTTCATGAAAATATCCAGGCTGTTCATTAATGTATGAAAAGATAATGTGCATGCTTCAGTTCACAAGTGATAGATTGAATGGACAGCTGGATATAACAAAGTTTTCTTTGAACTTTACAGAAACAAAAGACTACGCAGACAAAAGATGACTCGAGTGGAGCCCCTTGGTGTGGAAGTTAATGGACCTCGTGCCACCTCCATTTCGGGAAAAGGGGACTTTGTCCGCAAAGAAAACCAGGATCCTCAAGTATGTGATTTTGTGAGCACCAAAGATGCACGCTATACTTCAAGTTTAATAAAAGGGGATGCTTTATTTTATCACCAGTATGGCACTTCTATAGAGCCAGTTTCCAGCTTCACCAGTGCTTATCTGACAGGAAACTACAAGAAACCAAGCCAGACCTTGAACTCCAGAGTGAAGCCTGGGAAATGGAGAACAGGAAGACGAGCCACAGTCCATGAGGTGAACATTGGTGACAGGCTGACTTTAGATGTAAGCTCAGATGAAGGGGTTGGAAGTTTAGAAACTGATTTGAGTGATAACAATGGCCACTGCCCCACACCAGGGAAGCAAAGAGCTTGCCCTGGATCTGCACCAGGATCTAGAACACTTGGATCAGCTTCTACCAGTGGGTCTGGATCTAGTGGTAGTCAAAGAGTGACCAGAAGTCAAGATTATCCTTATTCAAAGACTGTTGTGAAGCTGCCGCTAGGTGGTGCTGCGATGCTGGGATCAGATGAGGATTCTGATCCAATCTATGCAACTCTGATACCAGTTAGCAGACCACCAGCTCATGTGACGTCTAGTCAATGTGGGATGCTGGAGCCTAGAAATGAGTACAGCATCCATAAACACAATCAACACATGCCAAAGTTAATGCCTGATCAGCTGTATGAGATGGCAGATACACACTTGTAATGATGAAGACATTTATTGTACATTTTTTAGTTTGATGTTAAATGTCCGTAAGATGCTTTGTTAATTCATGCACAGTTTTAGGTAAAATAACACTGATTTTTACAAGATTGTCTACACCAGATCGGTTCTAATGTAATGTATAATTATTTGGCTGTTATACCTCAGTATAACTGAGCCACTATTGCTTCGTCTTACATTCCATTACGTTGTACATATCAATCCATTGATCTAGATTTGAGAACACTACCATACACATAGTCTTGTTGTAATTGGATGATGCACCATGCGTCAGTTAAAAGCACATTAATTATAATGATGATTATATAACTTATGAGCTAATGAAAAGGCATTAGATATGTACATAGGTAGCTGATTATGCATCATTGCATAACCCCAGAATCAGTTAGGCAGCTGGAGAGCTGCCGTGTGGTGAAAATTGAAAGAGAAGTATGATTTAAATCTCTGTAATGCCAACAACATGAAACTGGTTGTTCCATTGAGATGGCATATATATATATATATATATATATTGAGGAATACAATTTGATACTTTTAATATCAGATTCCAATTTACATGGAACATTTATACTAAAGAAAAATGTGGATTTAGTATTTCAAGATGGAATTATACACCTTAGAACCCTTGAATAATGGATGGAGAACATTATTTGTCATGCATGTATTCCATTGCAGTATGGATTACCTTGTTAATGCTTATCATGCACATAGCCCATTGCAGTGATATGTGCAATGTAAAGGATATGATTATAGCATAGAAGTTTGTCTTGGAATCAAGGAGGTTACTATCAGCGTGACTATGAATACTTAGGTGGCATACCACAGTGCCTCTGAATATATCTGTAGAAAGTTTAAACATTGCTTACATTTTTGTGTAACTTTTTGCTGGCAGTCATTGCTGCCAGACAGGCATTAATGTGACAAATGTGGAAATGAAGGAATAATAAATGCTGCATTGGTTTGCCTGTGATGTAGCTCACCCTTTTCCATGAAAATAGAAAATGCAGAAATACTGAAAACAGAATATTATTTGCAGACAAACAATTGTGAAGATTTTACTTGTATTAATAGCTGGCTCATGTGCAAAAGATGTTTGTGGAGTAGGCTCTTTATGTGTTTCTTTTGTTTGTGTGTCCATCATTTTGTGAACATGATATTTCAAGACTTATTGGCCACATGAAACTCAAATTTACCATATTTTGTACGTCAGCATGATTTCTCAAGGTGATTACAGTTTGGTGACCTTGGCCTAATTTTCAAGGGCACAGGACCCATGCATGTGCAAAGGTAGACCCATCAGTCAATGCTTTGCATTGGAGTGCCCCTAATTTCTTTTGCAAGACTGACTGGAGCGGTTTAAACATATGGTCTGGATCTTGGAACTCATAGTGCAGTGCACATATCAGAATGGTACATCTTATATATATATAGACAGAGTAACTTACCCAAATACAGTATTTAAACATAAATTTTGGTGTAACAAACCTGTGTTTTGTGATAAGCAGGGAATGTATAGTTTGTGGGACAATTAAATAAGAAATGATGTTGGCAGATTTACATAAACATGCATGTGCAAATACTTGTGATTAGTTCAGTGTGTGACTGGGCACTTGCATTTCAAGATGATTCATAAGCAGTTAACAGTAAAATGTTTATTTGCATTTATAATTGATTGTTTTGTTACAATCACAGATCAGGTCGTCTCTGCTGAAAGATTAATGCCCACTGTAGACACAGTTTGGTTGAAATGGACACTGTTTTTGTGCTTTATGTACATGCATATTGTATGTAATATTTAAGTATAAATAGAAAGATATGAATGTAATCAGGTGTTCATATAATTTAAGAGTTGATGTCAGGTAAATTATTAAATATGATATTGTACAAATTGTCTGAATGCTATGAATGAGAGCAGCTTTATATTGTATTTATACTAATGGATTTTAACAAGCCGCTCTGTATGTGTTTGGAATATTTTGTATAATTTGTACAGATTAAAGCACTTTGATTGAAATATTGTTACAGCCTTGTGTCTTTTTCAATCAAATGATTGAAAACACCATAGCCTCACTTTTACAATTGACAATTCCACGAATCATAATATTTAATTGGTATAAATTGGTTACTGCACAGAGGCCATTATTTTTGCCCCCCACCACCGAAGGTGGTAAAGGGGGACATAGGAATAGCAGGAATAGCTTTTCCTATGTCTGTGCCCGTCCGTCAAGGCCGATAACTTTCCAGGTTATTAGTCCCCCGCCCACTTGGTGGGGGACTATAGGTTTGCACCTCGTCCGTCAGTCGGTCCGTCCGAAGCTTCTCCGGGCCATATTTCCAACACCATAACACCCACAGCTACCAAATTTAATGTGTTTGTACTTCCTAGGATAGAGGTGTATCTTGTGCCAAAAGTAGGTCACAAGGTCAAATATCTGGGTCACAGAATACATATGTATGAAAAATCTTGTCCGGGCCATAACTTTTTTGTCCTTTTACTTAGAGTTATGAAATGTTACACAAATGTGAAGCTTAGTCTAAGAAAGTGTCATAAAGCAAAACTAGGTCACTAGGTCAAATATTTGGGTCACCACAATATGTAAATATACAGAATTTTCAGGTCCTGACTGTAATTTTTTTCTCTTTTTATGAAATTTTACATGATAATGTACCTTGACCCAAAAGTGTGTCATGAGGGGAAATTAGGTCACTAGGTCAAATATATAGGTCACAGTATAAAATTCTGTGTAAAACCTTGTCAGCACCAAATTTCTTATACCATAATACCTACAGCTACTAACTTTGTTATGTGCATACTTCTTGGGGTGCTGGAGTGTAGCATGGCAAAAGTAGGTCACTAGGTTCAAAATCTAGGTCACAATGTGAAATCCATGTAAAAACTTGTCGGGGCCATAACATTTTTGTCCTTTTACTTAGATTGATGAAATTTTACACAAATGTGTCGTAAAGTAAAATTAGGTTACTAGGTCAAATATTTGGGTCACAGTAATACATAAATGTACAGTATTTTCATGTCCTTACTGTAATTCTTAAAAAATTTTGACTTCTTGTTAGTTGTTTTTTAAGGGCTAGGTTAAAGTTTAAAGATATGTGACATTGATGTATGATCACGAGTGCCCCATCTACCACTATCCGTAGGGTAGCGAGGGCAAAGGGTAATGAGGGCGGGGGGGGGGGGGGGGGGGCATCTATGTTTTACAAACATATCTTGTTATTCAGTTGCCTTCAAAAGTGGTCCGAGGAGGCATCTATGTCAACCCTTGGCTGGGATTGTTTATAGGTGACCTTGACCTCAAGGTCACCCATGCATACATGCCTGTTGATTACTATGTAAGGGAATGGGAATTGCTTTGGTGAGTCATATTTTCGATTTTTTTCTCCAAAAGTGTCAGCCAGATTCACTTCAAACTTGGTGGGGATGTACCTCTACCGAGTTTGTTTAAATGGTCATGGTCCAGTGATTTTTGTTATTTTTTTAAAGATTTTTTGGCAAAATCTTAAAAAATCTTGTGGTTCTCCAAAACTGCTTGGTGAATTGCTTCGAAATTGCATGGGGACAAGTGGGTACCCGTAGACCGTAATTTGTTCAGTGGGTGGTGCTGTGATTCTTTTCTATTTTTCGTATGCATTTTTGTGTTTTAGCTAATTTTGACTTCTCCAAAACCATGACACAGATTATGCTGAAACTTGGTGCAAATATTCCTTGTAGAAGGGTCACACAAATTTGTTCACCAGGTGGTATTGCTGTGGATCCCTGATTTTTAAAGATTTTTTAAAGTCTGGTTCTTGCCAGTCAATGGATACATTCCTATTGATAATTATGTAAGTGAATGGGGATTGCTGTGGTAATTCACATTTTTGACTTCTCCAAAATAGTCAGCCAGATTCACTTCAAACTTGGTGGCGATGTACCTGGGGTGGGTCTCTAACAAGTTTGTTCAAATGTCATGGTCCAGCGATTTTTTTGTTTTTTTGTTTTTTTGGCAATTTTTTGGCAAAATCTTCAAAAATCTTGTTCTCCAAAACCACTTGGTGAATTGCTTCGAAATTACATAGGAACACGTCTGGGTACCCCTAGACCTTAATTTGTTCAGCAGGTCATGCTGCGATTCTTTTCTATTTTTGTATAAATTTTTGTGTTTCAGCTATTTTTGACTTCTCCAAAACAGTCAATCAAATTATGCTGAAACTTGGTGTAGATATTTCTTGTAGAAGGGTCAAAATCTGTTCACCAGGTGGCATTGCTATGGATCCCTGATTTGCAAAGATTTTTTTTTTTTTTTTTGAAGTCTGGTACTTCCCAGTCAATGGATACATTCCTATTGATAACTATGTAAGTGAATGGGGATTGCTGTGGTAATTCATATTTTCGACTTCTCCAAAAAAGTCAGCCAGATTCACTTCAAACTTCGTGGGGATGTACCTTGGGTGGGTCTCTACCAAGTTGTTCAAATGGTCTTGGTCCAGTGGCAAAATCTTGAAATATTCAACTTCTCGGAAACCACATGACAAATTGCTTTAAAATTACATAGGGACACGTCTGGGTACCTAGGACCTTAATTTGCTCCACAGGTGGCACTACGATTCTTTTCTTTTTTTTTTAAGAAGTTGTGTTTTCACTATTTTTTACTTCTTTAAAACGATTACTCAGATTATGCTGAAACTTGGTGTAAATATTCCTTGTAGGGTCACACAAATTTGTTCACCAGGTGACATTGCTGTGGATAACTGATTTTTGCAGTTTTTCAAGTCTGGTACTTAACAGTCAATGGATGCAGTCTTTTTGGTTACTATGCAAGTAAATGGGGATTGCTGCGGTAATTCACATTTTTGACTTCTCCAAAACTGTATGTTTACAACACATAATGTGGCAGGGCACATCAATCCTTTGGGTCATCTAGTATATTTATATGTTTCCCATTTGGTTGATTGTGACTACATGCACACAAATTTTGCCTCCTTGGGGGGTCCTGTTCTGACTATTGGTGGACTAGAACAGAGACAGCAGTCCACAAGTGTCCTTTGGAGATACTTAATTAGAAGAGGACCTCCCATGTTTTCTCCCTTAAATGTTTATGACAAATAGTAAATCTCTCTGCAAGTGACGTCATATTTTAGAAAACAGATTACCATTTCAATTATCTTTCTAAACACACGTACATATATATATATACATATGTATATATATATATATATATATATATATATATATATATATATATATATATATATTTATACAGGTACTAACTTCACCTTGTAGACCAAAACCATTGTTGCTAATCTAGTGGAGCTATATTTGTGGGAGACTATAAAATGGGGAGTGGTGGAAGCAGTTAGGCCCTCCAAGGGGGACGTGGGGGCATGCTCCTCAAGAAAATTTTTCAAAAATAGTACCTCAAAACATGCATTTTCGTGGCATTTGAGGGTACTTGGATTCAAGTTTGAGTGGTGGCACGAGGGCTACACTCACCCCGAGAAGCACAACAGCTTGATTTGCCTTGAAAATATCACGATTCAGGCCAGTCTGAATTGGGCTTTTCAAAGTGCTACCTGAAGGCCACAGCTATTGATCAAAGGGCCAGTTGATGGGGAAAGTCTGAATAGAAACTAATTAAGGCACCACAAATTATGAAGCATCTAGTATTTATGGAGTGCTGCTGCAGACTTGGTGTCTGAGAGCAGAGCAGCAGTACAAGACGTGCATTTGAATTTCTCTCCACAAAACATGGGGCGCCGGCTTGTCTATCACTGATGACACACCAGCATATCACTGTCACAGACGGCTAGATTCCCCTTTCTTACAAAATTAGGCTTTTAGAGAAAGTTAAGTTTGCAAATACCAAAGTCATATTCATTTAGTGCTTCCTAAATTGGTTACAAGAATAAAATTCCGTCTGCCTGTACGAAGTATGCAAAATAGTACTGCACGCAGCGGCCCGTATCTTGCCAGGTGAGATTAAGTGTGCACTTGTGGGAAATTAATGTGCATGCCTGCTATTTGTTCCAGTTCAGTGGATCCATTTGGGAGAATATTTATCATGCTACAGTGCAAGTTTGGGTTTTCCTTCAGCTGATTGCAACACAAAGTATATGTTGCTTTTGTAAAATTACTATTCTGAAGAAAGAAGTCCCTTAAAATTTTAATACCAAAATGAAAGTTTTAGTGCAGTAAATTTATTACTATCGCTTCACTATCACTATCACCATCACTATCACTATCACTATCACTTTACTTTCTGTGGCAAAGAATTTACCATTTGTCACAACTGTATGTATGCATCAAAATTTCAGTGATGCAGAATTTCCCATTTTCTGCCCTTTCCATTTACAAACAATATCAAAAATAAAAGTGCATCACAAAGTTGTTCTGAATAAAAGAATAAATAAGAATAGCTGCAGGGTACATCATGCAAGATCAGAAGAAAATATTTGCAAAATTGGTAAATATATTTTGAAATGGCATCAACCTGTATTCTGTGGTGTGTTTCGGAGAAGAATTGAAACAAGATTTAGTTGTTCTCTGTGTGTTGCTAGACGCCTGTGACCTGATTTCAAGATTCTTTGTTTTCATGCAAGAATGCATATGCCAGTATTTGTGGCATAACACTTTACCTCTAGAACACTAATGGGTACTTGACCTTAGGTTGTGTCTCTCCAAAGATTAAAACCACCAGACTCTTTTCTGACTGGGCCACTCATGGTCTGGGACCACTGCAGTGCCATCTATACCTGGCAGCTAAAAACCGACCTTGACCTAATACATCAGTTTATCTCTTTTGGCGGCCATATTGTCAGTAGACTCACTGCGGTTCAAAAGATTGTCTCATTTGTGCAGTTTGACGTAGTGTTGGCTTTCATTACTGAGGTGTTTGTTTCATGAACACAAGCTACCAATTATGTGAGAGTTATTTTGTGGCAGAACAATGAACTTCTGTCACACTGGCTACGTTGAGAACTTGGTTTTCCTTTAATCTTGCTTGGTGACTTGCACATGTGCAGCCCTTAACAATGACGGATATGGGCCTTTTTAAATCAAAGCGGGACTCCTCATTGGTGGCTAGCTGGGACATGTATTCTGATTGTAGAGCATGCATGGAGATACTACAGGGATATAAATGTAGTGAAAGAAATACCTTGTGATGTGGGCAGGGGATGGCCACCACAAATGTGGGAGAAGGTGTGTTGTGCTGATATCAAGACTGCAAAAACAGGCTCAGTGACAGAGACAGCACCAAGGGACTTTTACAGCTAATCAACCTGCCCTGTTCCCATTCATGACGCTGCCCTGAGCATCATCTGTTCCTATGAGACCAGCTTTTGTGTCATAACCATGGGAACAGTCATCCTTGTCCCCATTCACACAGGTTAGTGTTGTTCAGGATGTCCACACCATAGCAGGCAACAGTGTTGGCACCTGGCCCTGTAACGATGCCACTTGAGATGGCACCCACAGTTCCTGTACAACCCAGTGTGACACTGTTCGACATGACCACAGTGGAAGCATTTTTACAGGATCAACTTAAACTGGTGTCACCATGTATGATCCAAACTGTTGCGGCAGCGTTGCCGGCTGGGCAGGCGCCGTCAACTGTATGGTTCCAGACAATACCATACAGGAAAGCCTGCAACAAGGTCAAGGTCCCACACCACGCTCAACATTGGTGGAGGCACAAGCACAAGAAAAAGTATAAGCATCATAGGAGTCTGTCATGGAGTCATTCCAGGGGCTGTTTCCAGTACTCCACAACTTCTAGCCTTTACCGATAGGTCATACTGTAATGTGCTCTCTGTGGAGTCCATGGCCCCACCAAGCCCCATTGTACAGTTTGCAGTGTGTTAGCAGGCATAAGCAGGTAGAGTCTTCTGTTTTTAAAAGATTGAATGTCACAAACTTCAGTTCAAGTGGGCTAGATTATCTGAGATGGTGACAGAGTGGCATGCAAGGTCCAAAACCATTGCAGATACGTTTTCCTTCCAACGCACAGGTGCTTCCCGAAGGAGGGATACAAACAGGCAAGCAATTGGTGTTAGTTCAGAAGGGCCACCTCATTTTTCTGTTACCTGCCATGCCCACACTTTAGCCCCTCTCATTGGTGCCACTATAGTCTACTTTGTAGGGACAGCAAGTTAAACCAACAGTGATATGTACTTCTGAGGCTGGGCCCGTGGCCCTGGCCCACCCAACCCTGGACGATTTGGGCCAGACCCCAAAGGAAACACAGCTTTAGGAATGTATTGTCATGCCCAAAGAGGGCAAATAAATTTCTTGGGAGGCAAATGTGGAGGAGTCATTTTTGTCTATCTTGGATATGCCCTCTGATGACTTTTCTTCAGATGAGGAGAGAAAGGAGTAACGTTATTCCACATTGGGTTCTGAGCACTTCGAGCACACATGTCATGAGCCTGCAATGCCGGAGGTCTCCACGATGGTTTTTGCCCGGGATATTCGTGACCGCCAAAAAAAAAAACAGTCTCAGGGAGGCAACCACAGTGTCCCAATGTTCTAGAAAGAGGGAGTGGAGCCCTGCCTCTGACCCAAGGATGACGAGCAGCTAGAAGTTGTCAAATGCAGCAAAAAACACTCAGAATATCATCGCCATGATTGTGGATTACTTTAGGCAACAAGGACTGGGCTCACATAAAAAGCTGAAAATTGAGCAACCAAAGCCCATGTCACATATGATGCAGGTTGATAATAAAGCGAATCATACCATCATTGCATACATGGCTGAACAAATTCGATCACAAGGCAAAGAACTGCAACATTTATGCTATAGTGCTCAGGTTCAACCTGTGAACCTCCTGCCATGATCAAATAAATGCCAAGTGACTAACTTGACTTTATTACAATGGGCCATGCACTTGTAGACAACTTACCTTAGCCAGTGTTTGGCGCAGTGACTATACACTAGTCCCATCAGACCCGACTCTTTCAACCTACTTGACAAAGAAGCCGTGAGAGCAATTATGGAGAAGGCTAGGAACAAGACTGCCCTGAGGTTATGAAGGAGACTGTCCTGAGGACTCAACAGACAGGTCCCAAACATGCCCCCAAAGTCTAAACACCTGGGGTGGTGGAGGCAACCATAAGAGGAGAACCGTTCCACTTATATCGCTGGGAGAGGTCCAGGTCGGAACTGTGGTTGCTATGGGGGGTGGATGTGGTCCAGGAGCTGCTTCTGCCTCTTCATCCACAACCAGTCAAGCCTGATGGTCAAAGGGAGGAGTCCAACACAGAGGCGGTTGGTGGATGACTCTTAACTTACTCCCACAGATGGTGCCAATACACTAATGACCCTTACCTTTTAAGTGTGGTAAGTGGAGGTTATGCTCTTACTTTCATAGATTCAGAACATCCCCTTCTATCAAACTTTACTATATCTTTTGAGCAAAACACAACAGGTTGTTGCCTTGCAGATTACAAGAAGCAGTGTGCAAACTGTTGTCCAGAAGGGCGATTGAGATAATACTCAATCCACATCCAGCAGGATTTTACTGTTGGTTCTTTTTAGTCCCTAAGAAGGACAGTGGCTTAAATTCGGTCATAGACTTGAACGCCTTGAACAAGCACCTTGTCATTGACAAGTTCAAGATGGAAACCCCAGTCTCCATAGCCACGGTGATGCAACAAGGCAATTGGGCCAGTCCGTCCACCTGAAGGACACTTATTTTCATATCATGATAACCGGTAGGTGGTGGATGTATCTTTCATTTGTGGTTAACAGAGTGACTTACCAGTTTCGAGCTCTCCCTTTCCGCCTGGCTCTGGCCCTTCTTATTTTCTCCAGAGTCATGGGATAATCATGAATTATGCAAGTCGCAGAGACATACGTTTGCACATTTACCTGGACAACTGGGTGCTGAGAGCATTATCCCAGTCTATCCTGAAATGGCATTCAGCCCTGATATTGATGATTTGGTTAGACTTAGGGCTTACAGTGAATTTTGCAAAGTCCAATCTCAACCTGACACAGGACTTCGAGTTTCTCAGGACACAGTATCAAACTGTCCCATTCAGATGCTATCTCTCAGGGGACAAACACTGTGGACCTGTGGATCTTGATCCATTTCTTGAACCACAATGCTTTACAGACCAAGCAGTGGAGAAGTTTCATAGGGAATCTCAAGTTGCTAGACTTCCAATTTCCCTTTGGGTGGCTACACTGCAGGGTGGTTCAACAGGCATTTCTTCAACTTCGGAACTGGGAATCTCAGTTCCAACTGATTCCGAACAGTCAAGAAGTGAGACAGTAATTTTGTTGGTGGTGGAATCACGAGATGGTCACAAATGTCCTCAAAATGCAAGCACTGTGTCCATTCAAGGAAGACGTAGTGATGTTTACAGGTGTGTCCCTTCAAGGATCGGGGAGTCATGCTCTCTTTGACAGTATCCGGTTTTTGGCCGCAGTGTTGCAGAGACTATTCGATCAATTGGCTGGAGCTGGAGACAATTCACTTGGCTGTTGTTCACTTTCAGAATCTAGTGCAGGGCAAGTAGGTGTTGGGAAGGTCAGACAATCACATTGCATATGTATACATCAACAAACAGAGAGGGACATGGCCAAGGGAACTTCTCTTAAGTCGGTGGATTGGGGTCTCCAACACCAAGTACAGATCCATTCACATTGCTCAGCCCTCAATGTGAGGGCTGACAGATTGTCATGCAAGCACCAGTGTGAGGCCCCAAATGATCGCTTCATTCTTGCATGATACCACCTGTGTGGGATCTGTAGGGCGCCCCACACATTGATCTTTTTGCAAGAAGTGAGAACCACAAGCTACCAACTTTTTCAACTTTCAGCTTTGTGTCCCTGTTTCTGGACGAGAAGGCATGGACAGTAGACATATTCTCAATCAATTGGATCAGGATGTGGACATATGCCTACCCACCAACTCCTCTTCTTTCAAAAGTACTTCAGAAGATACACAAGGAGGAAGTAGAGGAAGTAGAAGTAATACTAGTAGCTCCTTAGTGGCCTCATAGGCCTTGGACAATGGAACTACTAGAGATCAGTCTTCCAACCGACAACATCACTGTGCCACTCAAATCCAAATGTTCTTCATCTGCACACATGGGGGGTGTCATGAAAAGCCTTGTTACTTCCAGCCTTTCACACAAGGTGGCCGCATGAGTCACGGAAAGGAAACTTCAACCAATTCTGTGAAAGTGTATGACGATTTATCCTTTACTGTTGACTTAAAAGGATGCAAAGTTGATTCGGGTGCAGTCCTTTTTAGACCCGTTAAGAGTTTTTATGGAGATAGGCCAGTTCACCATAATATCTTTCCATAATGGAACTTAGACTTCGTGCTGTCAGAGCTTTGATCCTACCCCTTTGAGAGGAGACATGGACCAAGTTCCCCGGAACATATTGACGTACAAAACCATTTTCTCTTTACTCTAGCCTCAGGAGCTAGAAGAAGAGAAATACATGCACTGGACCAATTAAAGACTAAGTGGTCTCAGAATGGCTCTAAGGTTTACTTTAAACTTTAGAAAACCAAATATGTTCTTCATGGCAAAGTATCAGACTCCAGATAAGCCACTTATGGCTTTCCAGGGCTTCTCTCTCTAGGGTGTGCCAATAGGGATTGCAGCGATCCAGATAGGCTATTCTGTCCTGTTCACTCTTTGAAATTTTACTGGGTCAGGGTAAAATTCACCAGGAAGGGTGGGAAACCTTTGTTCCTTCCCTTAAAAGCTTAGCAGGATAAGAGCTATGCCAAGAAGATTTCGAGCTGGATTACAAAGGCTATTAAAGCTGCTTTTATAGCAGTGGAGAAAGTCCCTGAAGTGCAACAGGTGCATGGGGTCAGGGCACATGAAGTAAGGGCCACAGCATTGTCTTAGGATACTCTTAAACAGGAATCTGTGAAGTACATGATGGCAGTCTGTCCATGGTGCTCCCATTTGACATTTTCTGATCATTACTTGAGGGATTTGTCTTCTATTGAAGGGGATTTGCTTGCATTGACCAATATCCCCACATCCTTAATGTCTTCACACTAATCCAATTTAGATCGTGTTGACAGTGTGATACAGCTACTCAAAATATTCACAGCCTGACATTTGTCTTTTAATCTTATTTGATGTTGTGGGAGGTATAATCCTTTTGACAATTAATATTTCTTCCATGTTCATTAACTCACCCGAGTTGATGTAACAAGGTGTATTTTTTTGGTAGAGATAGGTTACTTTTCAGCCTTTTTCTTATGGAGCTATTTATTCTCCAGAGACCAGAATGATTACCCACCTCTATTCTGTCTGTATCTTACCCATTAGTGTTCTGGCCAAAGGCCAAAGGTCAGCTACCTGGTATAGATGGTGCTGAAATGGCCTCGGTGGTAGATAGCAAAGTCAGAAAAGATTCTGCTGATATTAATCTTTGAAAAGACATGACCTAAGAGAACATTAGCGATTTAGAGATAAATTTTATTGGTGCCACTGATGATGAAACCTCTCTGCCAAAAGGAACCAGTGTCTCTTTGCATACTGCAAAGGAAAAGGTCATCAATTCTATCTGCAAGTCTTGGTCTTCCAGATCCAGCTTTCCTCTCTTACCCTCTTGTTTGTTTAAAAAGTTCCACCACTTGTGTACCACTGATCTGGAGCACCCAATTTTCCTGGCAACCTCAAACTGGCAGCAACCAGTCTCCAACATGCCAAGTATCCTTTCTCTGTCGAATTCAGAGAGTCAGTCACCTGCACGCCATGGTATTATGGATACACAGTGATTCCTGTGTTCCCAGTGGCCCCTTATAAAGCCCATAAGTGGGTTCCTAGTCAGACTGTAAGCCCACACAAGCAGAAGCCTGCCAACCTGTACCACTATAAAGCAGGGTTAGCATTTTGACCAGTCAAACTGTAACCATATAATGAACCATTGACTGGTCAAACTGTAAGCCCTTATGGATTTATTGGACAAAGCATATGTTCCTTAGTCCCTGTCTGTCTGTACCTCTGTCACTACTACAACTCAAGGACACTTAACATTCATAGAGGATGCACATGTGTGCTATCTTTGATCCTATCGATGCTGGCAACATTCAGCATGAACGAAAATGACATTTTCTACTTGGCAAGTAGGCCTGGACTATCTCTGTGTGGAATGTGGTGTCATTAAAATCTGCCAGGAACCATTCCAAACCATGATAAATAGGTAAATAAATCTGGTTGATCTGATTTTAAAAAAATCATCTAATGTAGGCTTACACTTTTGACCTTCAGATACGGGCTGTGGTCTTAGACCCTCGTGATATTTAATTCTCTCTTCCCTCATGCAAGGCAGATAAAAACACCCTATGTCAATGTTCTCAATACTTTGGTGATGATATTATTTAGGTCACTTAAGAGGAGAGTTTTGATTCAAGTAAGATAAAGAGGGGTAAAGATTGACACCAAATTTCCATTGCTTACATCGTGCTCCACAACTTACTTTTTTCCCATTTTAACGCTTTACAAGAAAAAAATTGCAATGATAAAGTCGTAAACAACTATGCATTCTGTCCAAACAGAATGTCTTTGTAAGTGAAGCTTTAGCTGTGCGGACCAAAGGTCGCAGAGCTCCTGGAATCACTCATGTCTGTCTGTCCACAAACCAGACATGAGCCTGACCAAGGAAAAAATTCCCTGAAGGTATCATATAAAGTACTCATCCTCAGTGAAAAACAACATTTGAGTGGGGGAAAAATATAACTTTCTTTAGAAGTTCAACCAGAAATCCAGGAACATCTGTAAGTCTACGACACAAAATTCCCTGAAATCCTGGAATTCCCTGAACAGGCTCATCCCTGACAAACTTTTTGCTTCTGAGCACGATTTAATCCACAGTTTTCAAGATAGACCCATATAACTTTCAGGACTTATGAAGTGTATGAAAATCTAGGTTGGGTTCGATATCGGTGGTGCCACCTGCAGTATTATGTAATATATAGGTCAAAATGTGAAAATCTTGTGACCGCTTTAGTATCTTTAATGTATGATAGGTCTTAGTGAAATTTAGTTGAATTGTGGAGGATGTCAAAATCTCAGTTGCATGTGATACTAGTAGCGCCACCTGTAATATGACGAAAATTATGAGCGAAAATGTGTTTAGAGATATAAAATTCCATATCTCCAGAAGTAATTGAATTAGACATGCCGTTTTTATTTCATTCCAAATTTATAGAATATATAGACCATGTCCAATGCTGGTATATTATGTAATATCAGTGACCTTGACCTATTTTTCTCAGGTCACTAGGTCTAAAAAATTGAAAGAGGTGATTCATGATTTGTAATGGCAGGGTGTAGCTTGGACATCAGTGGCAAAGAGAATTCAGCTTCCAGATCAATATTGCCCTTGAGTACATTGTATATAAAACTCCTCTTGGTGACCTACTTTGTGGGTCACCTTGACTCAATGATTGTGTGACCCTGACTTATTTTTGAAGGTCATTAGTCACTTAAGAAAAGTAACATTCAATGTCTTGATGAAAATAAGGCGACTCACACCAAATTTACCACAAATGTGTATCATGTGGAAGTTGAAATGTGATATTGCGTAATATGGATGACCTCAATTAATTTTTCAAAGTCGTGGAGGCAATAAATTTCAAGAACTGATTTTTAGAGATGGTAGGCAACAGAGGATGAGACCCATGGGCCTTGTGTTTTGTTTCGGTAGCAGTAGTGTTAGTATAACTTTTTTTTCATTTTTCTGTTTGCTAACGGTCAAGATATATAGACTATATTAACTGTAGGCCATGCATGTTCGGCCTTCCATTTGCTATATGACATGTTGACAAAACCAATATAATCCTGAGCTATATTTCAAAAAAAAAAAAATCCTGCTGTGTTTGCTTAATATTCAGTAAATGTGGAAAACAGTTGTTGTTTTTTTTTTTTTTGTTGTTTTTTTTTTTTTTTTTTTTTTTTTGTGATGAAATATTTATTTCTCTTTTGTCGGCAGAAAACTTCAAATTTTCCGAACTTACACAGATTTATAATGGAACTTATTTGCAGCTCATGGTTTTTAAAGAGAAAATTGGCCCATGTAAGATAAAAAGAAAACACTCCAGTACCTGCTCCCCCCCCCCTCCCCCACCTATTGGTTGCTTCCTAAAATTAGTTTGTGAGAGAAAAGTCCCATTTCCACAACTTGCCAGGGCCAGGGCAAGAGCAAGGGCCAGGGGTTGGTCTGTGTGTTTATCTTCCATAGTGAGCCAATGAAAGTTGTCTGTACTTTTTGTGAACAAATTGAGATAGAATGTTTAAGCAATTATTCTTAAAATAGCAACAGATTTGCTATCACATACTTGTGCCTTTATGTTGTGTTAGCCTACAAACATGTTATACTTAAGGTACATAGCTGTGCTTTACATTTTACTTTTCTGCAAAAAATGTATCTGTTTGCTAGGAGGCAAAATTCTTTATCGTTTTTGAACCATTTTACTTCATTATTATTGAGAGACTAACCACCCACCCCTCCCCCCAAAAATTGCAAAGATAAGAAAATATTGACAGCAATAAAAACATTAACATTATGTCACGTTTATTATCCAGTTCAGTTTTCAATTGATAGGCGCCTAGATAAGAGACACATAGCTCCAGGCATAAGCCTATTAACTGTAAAACGCCAACTGGCCCGGCGGCTTGACGAACGAGTTCATTTGCCTGCATCTTTACATTCTTGAAGCTATCCCGCAGCTTGAACAGCTTTCATTGTATCTCCTTTTGCTTACCACTCTGTAGGCCTACTTATAAACAGCCCTGGATATCATGCATGTGTCCTACGCTGGTACATGTTGAGGCGAAATAGCCTGAAGCCCAAGGGAAGCTGTTAATCCAGGAATTGTGAGACCATGTAGGCCTAACTCAGATTGTCCTGAATTTAGAAGAAAAACAGTCTTTACGGTGCATATAAAGCTTAAGAAGTTAAAATTACCATCATTATGTCTGTGTGCCAACACGGACATACTGTGTTTCTAGGAATTCTTTCTTTCTTTCTTTCTTTCTGTCTGTCTGTCTGTTTGTCTGTCTGTCTGTCTTTCTTTCTTTCTTTCTTTCTTTCTTTCTTTCTTTCTTTCTTTCTTTCTTTCTTTCTTTCTTTCTTTCTTTCTTTACCGGCAAATTTGTCCGACATTTCATTTGAAAAGTATTACATGTAGAAACTCCAAACTTGGCACAATGATACTTCTATAGATGAAGTCAGGTCTTTTTATAATGAGAGGTCATGCTTTTGAAAATTATGCAAATGAGGGCTAATTCAAGTTTTAAATCTTCAATATCTATGTATTATAGTAGATGTAGTTCCGAGTGTATTGGACTTCGATCATATCAAGGCAAAGGTCATCTGAAATGTCAAGGTCATGTCAAGGTCAAAGGTCAGTTTTAGATCAAAATGTCATAAAACCAAAATGTCATTTTAAAGGTCAAGGACCACTTCAGGTGGAGGTCATTTCAAGGTCAATAGTCACTTTCGATGGTGGCTTTCTACTAGCCATAACTTGGTCAATTTTTATCCAGTTGTGACCTCGTTGGGCTCAAATTGTAGCTATTGTAACACTGCACATTTTTTAAGTCTTGTCTTTTTATAATGAGAGGTCATACACTTCAAAATTATGCAAATGGGGGTTAATGAAAGTTTTAGATCTTCAATATCTTATATACTATAGTAGATATAGTTCCAAGTGAATAGGAGTTCGATCATAGCAAGCCAAAGGTCATCTCAAATGTCAAGGTCATGTCAAGGTGAAAGCTCATGTCAAGGTCAAAGGCCAATTTTAGGTCAAAATATCATTTAAAAGGTCAAGGTTCACTTTAGGTAGAGGTGATCTCAAGGTCAAAGGTCATTTCAAGGTCAAAGGCCACTTCCGATGGTGGCTTTCTTTTAGCCATAACTTGGTCAATTTTTATCCAATTTTGATCAGGTTGGGCTCAAATTGTAGCTATTGCAAAACTGCACATTTTGAAAATTACATGCGACCCCCAAAGGTCAAAGGTCAATGTCATCTGTACGTTTGAAAGTTTCACCTAGCCATAACTCGGCCAATTTCCATCCAATTCTAATCATGTTGGACTTAAATTGTGGGTACTGTAACACTGTGCATTTTTTGCATGTATCATGTAACCTTTAAAGGTCAAAGGTCAAGGTCATTTGGACTTGGAAATTTTCATTCAGCCATAAGCTTAATGGAATGTGAAGTATCAAAGCACAAAAGTTGTACCATTTGATATTTACAACTTTGGAAGGCACAGAGACAGATTTGTCTTTAAGCAAATCTTCCTTTCTGGTTGGTGCTTGTTTCTTTAATAGAGTTCAATATTTGTTAAACTATTAAGAGAAAAATTTAAATTGTAAGCTGGGTCCACAATATAAAAAGTAGGGGACGTGTTTATTGTTGTACAGCAGGTTCAATGCCCTGTACTCCATTGGTAAATATTGAGCTCCTGGTTTTTGATAAGCACAATTGCTTGTTAAGACTTTGTAAAAAGGGTGTACAAATTGATAAAAGGAGGGCTGCATCGAAATGCCACCGAAAATGTGTTGATCAACTTTTTCATCACTTTTTTTCTTCAGTCAACAAAGGTCAAATAGCCTCCTTCATATATATAGGTGCACGCCTCACGCCACCATAGGGGCGTATCCAGGATTTCAGCCAGGGGGGTTTCCAAAATGTAAATGTGTATGCGAGCGGCCGATGGCCGCGAAGCTGTGCTAGGGGGGTCAGGGGGTAATGCTGGCGATGTTGGAAGACAGGCAGGGCCTTTTTTTTTTTTTTTTTTTTTTTTTTTTTTTTTTTTTTCTTTTCTTTTTTGTGGCACAGTGTCATCAGCGCTGCTGCAGGCGACAATCACGTTCTCTTTTTGTTTTCCAGGGTGATCATCTAAATGCCAATTAACAGAACATTTGGATTAAATTTGCAACTACCATCAACATCAATATAAAGGGTCCAGGGGGAAGCATACTCTTTCAGTGCCAAGTTTTTGACTTGGGCAAAGGCTTTCCTCAGCGCGGACTGGGCACATTTGGTCCTTTAGCGGCTCTATTACATCGCCAATGGTGCGACGAGCGGGCTATTGATCTGGACTATTCCTATGTCATCTTGAAGTTTTTACTGTCAATACAAGGTGCTTTAACAACGACTTTGTGCGCAGTGAAGACGGGTGTGATTTTAGTCGTTATTGGTGATGACTGAGTTAATTATATATGTCCAAGATAAAAACAAAAATATATATATAACAGCTATCCATGTAAGTAGGTAAAAACAGGAATTTCAAAGTGAAACAAGAGATCGTCCCCAAAATATCTCTTCTACTGTAGGTCTGCTTTCTTTATGGCCCGAAATACATCCCAAGCTACACCTTTTCAAAATTAATTGTACACGTGAGTCTTTCTTTCAATTAAGAAATTAGATGTGTTGAATGGAATTCTCCTAATGTTGCATTTTTAATTTACCCAATAGGCTGCCATCAGGGTGTTCAACGAGCTCAGTGATGTGCCCTTAAAATGAAGTCGATTAATTTCAGCTCGATATACTTTATTACTGAAATTTTAATGCTCGCCTTAATCACAATTATTATTCATTTGTAGGGCATTACCTACACATTAAAACCATAACAAAGGGCATAAATGGCGAGGTCGCGGGCAGCAAATGACATTTGCGCCGATTTTGCGGGCCATTAACGACATGACACGACGATATATATATATATATATATATATATATATATATATATATATATATATATATATATATATATATATATATATATATATATATATATATATAGAAGCTATGTTTATGAATGATAATAGTAATAAAGTTTGTTTTTATGGCATTGCAAACATTGGGATCATTGTATGGCCCCTGGTATTCGATTTGCGGCCCTGCAGTGGTCATTTGCACCCGCCGCTTCCTGTCGGGCCGCAAATAATCCCAATGCACGCAAAACAAACATTATTATATTACTCTACATTTACAGGGCGTTACTTACACATTAACACCCTACCAAAGAGCATAAATGGCAAAGTTGTGGGCCGAAAATGAAATTTGCGGGGTGCAAATGATATTCCGCCCATTTTGCGGGCCACAAATGGCATGAAGCGGCGGGAAGTATATACTACACATTTCCTTGTTGACTACAAATGAATAATAATAGTAATAATGTTTGTTTTATGTCATTAGGATCATTGTGCGGCCCTTACTATTTGATTTGCGGCCCTCCAGTGATTATTTGCACCCTCCGCTTCGCGTCGGGCGCAAATGACCACTGTCGGGTCGCAAATCGAATATCATGGGCCGCAAATGATCCCAATGCCTGCAAAACAAACATTATTGTTATATTATTTTTAACATTTGGCCAAGTAGCTTCCGCAGTGGATCCTGAAAGGGTCTATCATTTACAGTTTTAAATTAGTAGAATTAATGAAGAGGTTCGTTAAGTTCATCAGCTGTTATGGTCATGAAATTACAGGTTTTACCTTTTCGTTGCAGTCAGGTTTGAATTTTTTTCGCCCTATAAATTCTACTCTGGGGTATAACCAAACAAACAGGGCGGATCTTTAACTACAAGCACCCTCACTTGTTTACGTGCTGCAATTCATCGACAGGTAGTCTACTAACGGCGGCACTTTTCTACAGACCCTAACATTATCAAAGACCGAGAATTTACGTCAGCCAACAGTTGTTCACTGCACGGTGTAAATTCTTTGTGAAAGCAGGGAACAAAAAGCCAAAGCACAAGCCTATATATATAGGAGATGACGACATACGTAAATTAGGCCAGTATTTTTCAAAATGGTCTGCCAACCCTGATATAGGTTTGTTGAAGGATGAAGCCGTCTGTTTCTGCCTGTACGTCAAAGTGCTACTGTTTCTTTGGGAGATGGGAAAGAGAAGGTGGGGCCATGAATCATGATGACAAAAGACACTTTTGTTGTGGAATGTGACTCTGAGTCTGAAGGGAACAACTATATTACCATGAAAACTACAGAAGTAACAAAAAACTATCAAGGAGGGCACAAACAAAAAGACCTCGATTGTACCGAGCTACACAGCATGTAAGCCCAGGAGTTGAAATAGGCCTATTTCAATTTTATATGACTTCTTAGTCTTACATCTCCAAATTTAAAACTGTAAATGATAGACCCTTTCAGGATCCACTGCGGGCTTATTCATGCGATGGACACTGGTATAAAAATGAACCCATGGGGAAAAACATGATGTGCCAAATGATAAAACGTTTTTCCAAAAAGGCTGGACTATCAATGAATTATACATGTCACAGCGTGAGAGCTTCCACGTTTACTAATCTGTACCATGCAGGTGATCATTACATTTATCCAGTAATTATAGCTGTATCATCCAGAAAAGGTGGAAGATACAGACTGGGTGATAACCCTGTCAATATCACCACAGTGCAAAGGTCAATCCATATCACCACACTGCAAAGGTCACTGAGAACTCCTTTCCTTCTAAATTCTTGTAGTTGGAATACGTCAAGCATGTAGTTTTCAAATGACCCAATTACTGGATCCTGCGTTACAGTTATTCACACGCAAAGCTATGCAAAGCCTTGTTTGATGAAATAAACGTTGAAACTGTTTTTAATTGCCTTTTTTGTATTTAATGATGAAAATAAAATTACAGGTATAATTACTGGATAAAAGTAAAACCTGCCGCGTGGAGGAGACTCGTCAACAGACTGGCCACTCGGAGTGATCCGCCGCGGGAACGAGGCCAGTCTGCAGACTCGTCTCCTCCACTTGGCTGGTTTTACTATTAAATTATCTGCCCACTAACCGGAAGAGGGAGTGTTCTGATATTCTTAGTGCAGCCCTTCACGAACATACTAGGCCAACTTCAAATCAGGTGAGTGTAAATAGGCCTAACAAATCAAAGCTTCCCCTTGAGGTCAGCTTCTTGGCCAAATGCTAAAACTGTATGATTTTGGAAACTATTATATTTATAGTTTGCTGCATAGAGATTGTATTCTTGTCATAGGAAACTTTCAAGAAATTCACCTACAAAATTATAGTTTCCATAAGAACCTTTGGTCATGAAATTTTAATCCAAGGGCAGTTCCGACAATTAAAATGTCTACAGGCCTATTATAATAAAAAATTGGGGGTACAGGTCCATTATAAATACACTAGGCCTATACTGATATGCTTAGCCTTAAGATAGGATAGCCAAAGATTGCAATATCTGGGAGTACAGGTCCAGTATACACTAGATCTATAATGATATGCTTAAGATAGGATAGGCAAAGATTGCAATCTCTGGCCCTGGGCTTAATATGTTAAATTTTGATATTTCCATGCCTCACCTGCAAGTAGGCCTTCACACACAGCTATTGCAACAAGTACAAGTGGGTGCAGTTTGGAACCAAACCATGGGAATAGTGCAACAAGCAACCCTATGCCTGAAGCTGAGCAAACTACACATACCCCGGATCTTAATGACAATCTAGAATGTTTTGATTTTGGTTAGCATTTTTATACTGAGGATTTTATATACAACAATGCATCCACTGATAACCATTCCATCAGGCAACCTTCAGATCAGAAACAGTTTTTTCGGGCCATATCTTTGGAACTATAATGTTAGCCCTTTCAAACTTTCAGGGTTTGTATATCAAAGGAAGGAGGTGTGCATAGGATTTTATATATTCGGCTGATTACTTTCTTTTTTTCAAGTAATCAACAAAGATTGTTAATCAACTCGAAGTCATGTGCATAATTTTGTCCAGGCTATATCTTCTAATAGAAACTATGAATGCTAGCTCGATGAAATTTATAGGGATGGTACATCTACGATAGTTAGTTTGCATAGGCATTGCTTTGTGTGCACAATTACTTTCATTAATTAATTAATCAACAAAGTTCATTAAGCGACCTCCAGATCTGAAACGATTTTATCCAGGCCATCTCTTTGGACATATAAATGCTAGCCCTTTGAAATTTTCATGGTTGATAGATATCGGGTAGCAGGTGTGCATAAGCATGAATTTCTTTGACTGATTGCCTTTTTTTACTAATTACTTAATAAACCCAGATTATTAAGCAAATTTAAATCACCTGCATAGTTTGCTAACGCATTTTCTTGGAAAGTATACTTCTAATATTGAATGAAGAATTGCATAAGCATAGTTTTACATGGCTAATTATTCTCCATGATTAATTAACAAAAATCAATAAGCTTAAAAAACACAGGGCCTTTCAAATATAATTCTGTTGTATGCAATATCTATAGAAGAATTTAATAGAAATTCATTAAACATGGTCACAACATGTTTCAAAGTTGATTATGGGTATTTGCCACCATGATTATAGTGGGCGGGATATGTGGCTGCCGTAAGCAGCCACTTGTCTAAACTGAAAGCCACCTCGATCGCAATAGATAATCTCTCGGACATTTCCTTTTTTTTTTTTTTTTTTACTTTGTAGTGGCCGTTACATTTTGTCCTGTGTACACATAAACATGTACCATCACAGGGAAATTAATCAGATCAAAATTCTATGACTCGTGCAGTTATGATGGTGCCACTGGTCGGGTAAATCGGAACTAACATCATAGGTAATTGAGATTGAACTCAAGAATTTACATCAAAAATGTGTAAAGCCAATGATTAAAGTTTGTATGTCCTTGACATATCCTTAAAGATCGTTTCTTCAGTAAAGGACACTAAATTCAACATGTTGAGAAAGAATAAGGCTTATGATATTGCTATTGATATAAGTGACCTCCTTTTGCTAAAGTCTGGTTGAATTGTGATGCCTGGATATCCAAGATAGTGACGGATATTAGTATCTCGGCCATGGACTAGCAGATATACCATGTGCTATGTCGGGCTTTTCACTTTTATGTTGGGGGTGAATTGGCCTTACCTGCTGTTACATACATACATACATACATACATACACACACACATACATACAGAGAGATGGAGAGATACAATGCCAACAGCAGGAGTCAGCCATGCGGAAATACAATGACATACATGTGCTCCATTTCAGAACTCTTGTAGAGCTTTGTTTGTTTGTTTGTTTGTTTGTTTTTTTGTTGTTGTTTGTTTGTTTAAATAATTTCATATTTTAACTTGCTACATATGATAAGACAATTCTAATTCACGAGATGTGTTAGAAAAGAGTGAATCTACCTCTGGACTTCATCATTGTAAAATTGAAGCCGTCAAGGTCGTTGGTCACGAGGTGTACTGAGACATATCAGAAACATACTTCAGAATTTAGTCACATTATTAAAAACTGAACAAATTTGCTATCCGCAAGAAAAGTAACCAGTATTGCAGAATTAGAATTGACCAGCTCATAGATGTTTTCATACCCCAACTCAATGCAAAATGGTGTGGAATTTAAACTGTTCTTGCACTGAAGGACTTGGACAAAGATGTGTATGACTGAAAACGGTCATTCATAAAAGTGCACGTGCTAAGTTGGCAAAGGCCCACCTGAAAGTGGCTGAAACCACGCAACTGATGGCATGTCCCAAAGATACTAGCATCATCATTGCATTTGTAGGTCTAGACGAAAGAGATAATTGGTGATCCAGGGTTGAGAACCTCCAAAATTATATGGGCAAAATTTAGTATCACTATGTCTAGACCTCCTCCCCCGTGTCCAGATGTTCGAAAAAAAAATTGAAGTCCCACTGACGCAACTTGTCTGCTGAACGAAAGAAATGTGCAAAATTCAAAATTTAAAACCATGGTCGTCATAAAATTGACGATGCAAGGATTAAGTTGGTGCCATCAAAAGACAATGAAGGACGAAGTTAGCTAGAAACTCCTGTAGTGTGACCCATAGATCACCTCTATCAGATGACAATGTACAGTGTCCTGTTTCGTGTATCTTATGTTGAACATTCTTTGACTGTTCATTCAGAAGTACCATGTGCTTCATTTTCTGAGTACTGTGTTTTGTTTGTAGTGTACTGGAATGCAGACTGCTGGGCTTTTACCTTTTTCATATCAGATAGAGTATTTGCAGATATATTACTTTAAATATATGTAAACCATGATTTGTCTGATCATGCGCCAAGACTCGTAAACATCGTAAAACATTTATTGGTATCTTCTCGGAAATTTTAAAATCACTCAACTCCAGCTCTGCATGCGAGCCTGACGGTATAGGAAATATAATCTTTAAAAAAACTGTGCACCTGGAATCTGCCAGTCGCTGACCAAGTTAGTCAATCTTTGTCTTCTTAACTGCTGTTTTCCCGATCCACGGAAGAAGTCTAGTTTCTGTCCAGTCTTTTAAAAGGTGAAAAACACTTCAAGGAAAATTACAGGCCTATTTCCCCTCTGTGCAATATATCCAAAGACTTAGCGATTTTCTACCACATCCTGTATGAAAACCTGATTGCAAACAATTTGCTTCCTACCAAAACCTCTGGCTTCAAGAGAAGTGACTCTACAATCAACCAGCTTGTCAGCATACTTCATGCCTTTTACAATGGTCTTCAGCTTGGCAAAGAGGCTTGCATGGTCCTCCTGGACATAAATTTCTAAAGCATTTGTTTGAGTCTGGCACACTGGTCTACTCTTTAAACTAAAACAGTTTGGTTTCTATTCTAAGATATTATTATTGAGTTCATTGAAAGTTATGTATCCAACCGTCTCAAGCGAGTCATTATTAGGGGGCCAGACTTCGTGGTTTCCAGTCAACGAATTGCCTTATTACACAGACTAAAATTTAAATTTCAGAAAACCCTAATCAGCTTATATAAAACCATAATACCACCTTTCCTTGAATACTGGTGTGTCCCCTTTGATAACTGCATTGACAACTTATCATAATCTCTTGAAGTCATAAAATAGGAAGCAGCCAAAATATGTCTCCGTGTACTCCGTCATATTCCCGATTCCTCCTCCTTCTGAATAAACTTAGTTGGCAAAACTTACAGCATCGCAGAAAATATTTCAAGGTTTTTATGTTTTATAAGATGTACAATAAGTTAATTCCGCAGTATTTACAAGATCTCGTCCCACGTGACGTTGCACTTACCACAGGGTGTTTTCTTCGAAACCAAGAATTCTTACACCAAATTAGATTTTCTACAAACTACTTTGGTGATTCATTCATACCTTCCACTATCCGATTATGGAACAACCTTCCCATCGATGCACGAAATTCCAATTCCCTGCGTCATTTGAAATCAAAAGTAAGAGTCTGGCTGCCACCGGTAGACAAAAAGCCTAATTTTCTCATGGTAATCATTTTCCCAATGTATGCCACGCACAGTTGCGTCTAGGTCATTCTGGAATACATGTCCATCTTAATAATGTAAACATTATTCCTACTTCGTCTTGTGCCTGTTTTCATCCTCATAAAGACACGTATCATTACTTCTTCACCTGTCATAAATTTACAACAGAGGCCTCGCCTCCTGAGCACTGTGTGTCAGGCTCTTGCTCTGGGTACCAACCCGACATTAATTGTTCACATTGCAGGCGATCTTTTGCTGAAAATGTTCTTAAAAGGAAGTGAAGGCTTGACGGATGGAGATAATGAAACTGTATTTGAGGATGTCGAACTAGTCGTAGTAGAATGTAGGCATTTTATCTTTTAACAAAATCAATTTTCATACACTATGTGTTCTCATCTCTGTGTGTGGTATGTAGAAAACTGGGGTCTCCGACCTATTTTTCGTTGAGCTTTTCTTTGCCTTTTTTTTTTGTTCTGTGTGTGTTAGTCCAGAGTGTTTTGTACACAGTGCTGTACATTAGTACCCATTATGCTATTAGTGAATCCAATCTAAATAGATATGTTTATAATAATAATAATCTTGTACATCAAGTCCTGAGTATCTCCTGTGGCACGACTCCTGCTTTGTATTTGGCTCCTGTGTACAGGTATATCTATAGTTATTGAATTTGATATTTCACGTTGTGTGTCATAAAACTTGTGCCCCACTTTAATCAATCTTTCAATTCTTAATATATTGCATTGTCCCTTAATGTGGTACCAACGCCATAATGTTAGCTTCATGTCTGGTATGATGTGCTGGTCCACTTATTAAACGGATTAACTGATACAGTCAGTTTGAATGTACTCAATACGTCTTGTACCTGAACTGAAGTTTTTGTTTTGTACTTCGCATATATTATTCTTTCCTTTTTCTGTTATTTTGGAATCCTATTTGTATATCTTGGCTGACTTTTTTCTATTACACTCTCTTTCCGTTTTGGTAAACTAAGTTTTCGTGCAACCATGTTAAATCAAGACAGGTAGCCCCAACGATGGTGGATTTGCAAATCCTTAATTGCTGTTATCCTAACAACATTTTACTATATGATCGTCTATCTATTCTGTTCTCAATAATCCTATGAATTTCATTTTTTATGATGTATTCTTTACACTCTAGTGTCTGTTTAACAAAACTAGTTTGAATCTTTATGAATCTCTAGTTGTCTGTCAACCTAGAGTTCACATCATAGGGTTTCCTCAGGGATTTCCATCTTTTGACTACCTACTAATTTCGAAAAAAACCCACAGTATTAAAAAGTTCAGCACCTGTAAGCGAATTGTTATTGTCACTCATTAGTAGCAGTCACTATCAGTTTTGCTCGTAATTGCAAGATAATAATTTCTAATAAGGGAGAACTAACTTTTAATCAGGAGAAACTTATCTCGCAATTACCAGAAGGTTTCTCATGATTAGAGGGACGTTATTTCTTGATATGGATTCCCTTCTATTTCTTCTTATTAATATTTAGAATTATTGATATCAAGAAATCGAAGAAATAGAATTATTGATATAAAAATAACCCTATTTATTGGTATTAATCTCAATAATTAATCGAACTATTGATATCAACAAATGATTTATTAACATCTATCATTCGAATTTTTAATATCTAAAATTATAGGGATATATTGATATCAAGAATTCATTTCTTGATATAAATTACTCGAATTATTGATCTCAAGAAATCGATTTATTGATATCAAGGATTTTTTTTATATCCAGAAATGTCTAACAAATAATAAAACATCACCTCATGGTTATCTATAAATGATTTTTAGATATTTATAAACGGTTTTAAATATATCTATAATTCGGCTATCTTTAAAGATATCTGAAATAGATTTATAACTTATAATTATCAATAATTTGATTTAAGAAAATTCGGATTAAATGATAAAACGGCTTTCCATACATGTGATACTATACTCTAAGCAAACATTTTTATTAAGTGTATAAATACCTGTGCGCGGATGTTGCCTGTGTTGCGGATGAAATTTCAATGTGGTGAAGCAGTCATAAAATTTATGCTTCGTGCCACAGGTTTCGCATATGAAGAGATCCACCTAGATCTGTTTCATGTACGGCATATTGTTTACCTACAGGTGACTATGGAAAAGAGGAAACAACGATTGGAATGAAAAGACGTGGATGATTGAACAGACAGCTGTCTATTATGCAAATAACCTGATCCATTACCGTGCCGAATCTGGGGTGCATTTTATTGATTTCTGCATATAATCAATACTCATGGACTCTGCAATAAGAAGCATTGAAGTTAACTCATGCTAACATAAGACTACAAACATCCACATATTAATGCAAAAAGACTCTTGACAGCCCCAAACCATGATGGCCAAGTTTAACATTCGGCCATTGTTTTGCGTAAATGGATCGTTTCAGTGGACGCGACATTTATCGCATTTTCACCGTAACAATCCAAATCACAGCACAAACACTGATAAGAATAATGTCACATTTAAGATTTGCATGCAGTCGGTGCCTCTATGTTTTTTTTTTCTAATTTTAGATTTTTTACCAGAAACTTAACAAGCTAGCAACTCCTCGGTGATCAATACAGACCGCATGAGCATCCCCATATATACTCTTTCATGCTAACTACGACCTAAATCGAACTACACAAAACAATCTGCTCTGAATTATAATAAGGATGTTAAATTATCCTTGCTTGTGAAAACAACTTTCATTTAAGTACAAGCATGCCTGTGGTTCCAGAAAATATATTATGGTCCATATCAACAACTTTCCTAAATGTCCTATTTTACACATGCTTTGATTCAACTGGATGCAACCCATCCTGATCCTAGCGCGCTTTGGGCGCAATGCTGTTGACTCAGTCTAAAATGTGGCACTGTTCCCAACCACAACCAAGCAGTACGACCGATATCAGTCAAATGCTACAGTATGAATTCATTACTCTTGGCGATAATTTTATTTGCCCTAAATAATAATTTTAACAGGTTTTGAAGAGTATTCCTAATCCAAAACACACGTCAAACAAATTCTCCATCCAGAATTACTCTGTGACAGGCAAGTTAACAGATCAATCTTCAAATATGGATCACATATGAAATGCTGTTGACCCTATTTTAGGCACATGCAGTACAGATAGCAATATCTTTCATGCTGCTAATGCCTTAGTAATTATGACAGGCAACATGTAGCGTCATAACTTCAAACATTACTGTAAAAGTACTGTTATGTGAGTTTCCTTGCTTGTCTGATTCTCGGGAAAATACAAGCAGTAAAGACCTGGTGTGTATGGCAAGATGTTGATACAGACTGGGCACAGCTAAGGCTACATCGAGGTCATTCCATAAGCCTGCCGAGATCATAGTCACATGACATATCTACCACTACAGAACGGGGAAAAGGAAAAAAGAAAATAAGAAAAGACCACCTAAATGAGTCTTGCAGGTAGCCAGATATATATAATTAATGGACTAATTTCAATTGCTCATAACAATGTTTGACCTTACTTCCATGGCAGAATTAATATATTTTAGTACTTGTTTTATCACATAGTTGTCCCCATCATTGCAGGTCATGAGAAAATGAAATTTAATAGGGTCTAGTATTGATTCAAATGAATAGTCTTTCAGTGCATTGAAAAGAGTAGATCGAAGTGGGTTGTATTTTGTGCATTTTAACATAAAGTGGGGTTCACCCTCCACTTCACCACTTGGGCAATAGTGACATATTCTTTTATCGGAAGGAATTTTGTTGTATCGGCCAGATTCAATATTAAGTGTGTGTGCGCTTATCCTCAGTCTGGTGAAAAATTTCCTTTTTTGAATTGGGAAGTTAAGACCTGAGTATTTTTCTTTAGGTAAGTTTTCCCCTTTAAATTTGTTATAGGTTCTTAACTTGTTGGATTCCCTTCCTTCTCCACTGACATATTTAGACCAGTTGTCCACATAGTTCAGGCACATTTTGTTGTACAGTTTTTTTTTATACATAATGTTATGTCCAGACCCCCCAACATTTTCCCAACAACTTTGCAGGTCACATTTCAAAAACAATGATTTTACGTGTTTAAGCCAACATATCTTGTTCTGTTGTATCAAGTAATAATTTTCATGTAAAGATTTAAAGGCCAGAGTATTTTCACCGAGGCTTTGTAGATGGTACCAGTACTTGGCTGCCGAGCACAAGTTGCTGATGAGTAGGGGAAAGGTGCCGAGCTCATCTTTTATAGCAGCTGTGCAACTTTTCCTATGTACCCCCAGGATGAGACCACAAATTTTCAAGTGGACTGGTTCAGCGGGTGAGCGTTCACAAATATGCACAAAGTTTTCCTCATTTGGACCGTGCAGGAGATAGGGAACCCAAATTTCACTGGCATATGTTGCAATGGGTAAAATAAGGCTTTTAAAGAGTTTCATGGATAAATAGAGCTTTCTTTGCTTTTACTTTAAGTTTGGACATAGCCAGGTTAATGTGCCTGCAGCTGAAAATTCAATTCCTAAGTACAATAGTTCTGGGCGATTTCAATTTGAATGTTCTTGTAGTAGAAGGCAATTTTTTTAGGTTTTGAGCCGCCCTTTTTGAATATGACAATTTTAGTTTTTTTGAGGTTAACCATTAGTTTCCATTTTTCACAATATGCCTCTAATTTGTCTAATGCAGTTTGAAGGCCAGAGTTACTTTCCGATAGCAAAACAAGATCGTCTGCATATAGTAAACAATTGATGGGACAAGAGGCAAGTTGAACAGGGCTGCAAGTTTCGTCAAAAATATTTGGGATGTCACCAAGAAATAAGATGAGACTGGGCTTAGCACACAGCCCTGCTTCACCCCCACTTTGAGGAGATACAGTCAGTGTTTCCGTATTTAGTCTTAATTGAGTAGGAAACATCCGCATACATGTTTTGTAACAGGCCTAGAAAGTTGCCACCTATACCATTTGCAGTGAGCTTGTAGAACAGAGCCTCACGCCAAACTGTGTCAAAGGCTGACTTAAAGTCTATAAAACATAGAGAATAAGTATTGCTGGGGCATTCGGTTAATGTATTTATCGATAATAGTTTTGAGGGTAAGGATGTTGTCAGAGGTCCTGCTTTTCCTCCTAAAGCCAATTTGGTTATTTGGGATGGTTTTATGTTTTTCAGTGAAGTCTTTTAATCGATTATTAAGCACTGAACAAAGAAGTTTACTTACATGACTAGATACTGCTATGCCCCTGTAGTTTTCCGGGCTGTGGGTACTACCTTTCTTATGAATTGGCGAAATTGTGTTTATTCTTCAGCACTCGAGAACCTGCTCATTTAAAGGTATTAAGTTAAACAGTCTTGTTAAGACATGTAATAACATTTATTTACTACTTTTGATCATTTCGTTTTTGATGCCATCCAGACCAGATTTGTTATTTTTAAGTTTAGATATGGCGTTACTCATTTCTTGAGATGATATGCTGAAGTTCAGTTCCCTGAAAACCAGATCTTTATTTTCATTGATGTTAGATTCAACATGCGGCTCATTATATTTGTCTGACTGATTAAGAAGTCCATGGAATGCTTCCAACATGTGCTCGGACTAATAGGGTTTTCAGACTTCTTGGATTCACGGTCGGACAACTCGTTATAGATGTCCCAAAAAGTTTGGGATTCCTATTTTCCAGGTTTTGTAATTGCGTTATAAGTCCCTGTTGAAAAGTTCTCTTCTTCATATTTAGTAGTTTTTTTGTAGAGTTTACGTTTTTGTCGGAAAAAAAAGAGAATGATTGAGTATTAACATGATTAAAGGGCTGTCATCGAAGTTGACTACATATCTGTTTAAGGTCTTTATAAATGACCCTGCAGTCTTGATCATACCATTGTTTGCATCTTTTCTTGTTTTTGTTTGTTTTACTAGCACGGCGATGTATTTGTTTAATTTTTGCAACCTTGGCAGCTGAATAAAATATTTTATTTAGTTTTGCTACTGAATCATTAATGTTATTGGGGTTCGATTTGTGGAGCAGTTGCAATAGTTCGTTAATGTGGGTTTGGACTGACTGTGAGCCCATTGCATATTGAAATACATTGTCGTCCCCTTTTGACCATACAAATTTTGGTTTTTCAGAATGGATCAGGACTTCCTCTTGTTCATACCAAGAGTATGTCCTAGTAGTGATAGAGGTTGATATCATGCAGTGTTTGGACCATGGAGTAAGGTTATGAACATGAAAATATCTTAACCTACGTAGAAGAGAATTATGGGCAATCATATAGTCTATTACACTAGGATTACCTACATGGTTATAGCAGGTGAGATGTCCTCTACTGTCTCCTAGCAACTTACCATTTAGAATTCTCAGGCCAGAGGTCTTGCAAATGTCTAGCAGTTTCTTTCCATGAGTATCAATATTTGCCGGGTCCATCTGTGTGATGAAGTCTTCTGCATGTGTAGTGCGAGCATTAAAGTCTCCGCAAATTAGACAGTCACCCCAAGTGGAATTATTTGTAATTTCTTGGTCCTAGAGTTCAAAAATCTCATCCCTTTTTCTACTGTATGGAAAGTTGATAGGACTTGCATATACAAAGGTAATGTATAAGTCAGACTGCGTATGGAAAAATTGTTTGCTTAGTTTCAGCCAGAGAATTTCCGCATTGTGTTTTGGCATGATTCTGGTGCCTGGTTTTATACTGTTTTTAATGCACACTGTCATTCCACCAAAGGCGTTTTTTAGCTTTGCTTGATTTTTCCCTCAAATTAGATTTAATAAAGTAGTTTTCTTGTTTGGGAAGATCAATTTCCACTTCTGAGTCTAAGTGAGTTTCAATGAAGCCAATAATGTCCAAATTGTTCACTTCTTCGAAAAAGTTGACATCATTCTGTTTGCAAGACCTCTAGCCTCCAATTCTTTGATATATGCCATCTACATTCCACGCATCCACTGTGATAGAAGAGCATACACTTGTATGCGACAAAATGGGGGGAATCAAAATTATTGTGAAATCGGAGTGCTACCTCAATAATGATTCTACAAGTTAGAACACAGTAAATATATACAATGGGTAGACGGACTAGAAATGTATACATATTACATCAAACAAACTATTTTCATGCTTGCTGCACATAGATGTAAGGAGATCCCTCTCCGAGTTCTGTTGTTCAGTCAGAATGCACCTTGTGTGGATTTCTGATCGCAATGTGTCTTGAGTCACACATAAAAATTCGACATATTATACTTTTGCAAACAGATCTGGATGTCATTATTCACATGGAATGTATCATTGTTTACATGGAATGGTTTAGAAAAAAAAAATGTATCCACATCCACATCTCCGCATCAGACCAGTACCGATGACTGGAATATGTGGATATATTGCACTCAGTTCTGAGTTTGCCAATTTCTGATTGCAGTCAGTACAGGCAGTTCCTAATGACATTTTTCACTGATTACATGAAATGATCACCATTATATTGGTTAGGGAGAGAGTGATCTTATGTGTACCTTGACTAGTTCCAGCACCTGGAATTTGTGTATGTATATATGTGTATACATACTCATATATATCACATGGTTCTGAGTTCATGGATTTCTCAAAAGAAGCTAGTCATATGCTCCTGGCCCAGCACCAGTTCATGTTTGAAATGAGTGAATATGACTGTATTGTACACTTTTTTAAATATTAGCAAGTGGATGTCACTGTATGTTGGTTTCAGGTCACAATCAACAAAGACAGTTCCACATATCATTGCCCGATTGGAATGAGTCCAGTCATATTGATGATATATATACATATAGATTAAAAGAAAAAAGAAAAAAAAGAGATCGAACTTGTCATGTAATTGTTTAAAGTTTGGGACTAGTATGAATGGATTTCAGACTAGTCAGTACCAGTTTTGATGCAGTCTATACTGCTGTGCACAAGTTAATACCCCATTTGGTAAATAGTTTGCTTAATGATGCTCAGAAGCTCTGACCTATTCATGCGCCGATCATGTCCCTGTGGTGCGAGAGGTGGATGTTAATGTTGTTGCACATGGTAGTCCTGTGCGGCATGATCACGGTAGTCATGAGGGTTTTGTTGGCGGTTGTAGCACTCAACATGGTTTCTGGTGTCTCTTGGAAGATGTGGTGTGTAGCCATCAGTGGCATAGTGGTCCTCACCTGTATCATGATAGTTGCTCCTGTGGTCCTGACCAGGATCATGATAAATGCTCCTGTTATGATGTTGATTGTAGGAACTGGTTTGTCTTTGTCTTGTCTTATAGGACTGCCGCTAGTATCGCGATAAGGGTTTGTGCGAGAATGAAGCCCAATCCTCTGTTTTGCTGTAGGTGTGTGGCCTATTTTCTCACATGGCCCTCCTGGGTTGGCTAGAGGTGTTCCCTTGCTGTTCATAACAGTCACAGTCTGGCATTTCCAAGAGGGAATTTGTTTTTATTTTGTTGTTGCGGACAAGGACAGCAGTGCCTTTTTCAGTAAGGTGAACACCATCTTCCGAGAGCAGGGGGTAGTCTGTTGTCAAATATCTTTCTGGATAGCCACACTAATTCTGAGTAAGGTGTGTATCCACTCATTCACACTTGTAGCCTTTTTGTTATAAGACTTGGTCTCCTGTTTCATTGTCAGACAGCGAGGCCAAAGTTCCGACAACTCGGTGTCCGCCTTCGGGAACTTTGCTCTGGTGACCTCTAGCAAGTTTGAGAGGTTAGTTTCAACATTTTTCACTGTTTGTGATGCTATATCATTGGAGCCAATTTGAAACAATATGCACTTAGACAGTATGTTTGTGTTCAGTACATAGTCGATAGCTCCACTCACTGTCTTTATCTGTAGTGTTTTGGCATAGACTTTCTTCACTTTATATATTCTAGGGGGGTTTACCGGTGACATGAGATGAGCCAACCAATAGTAGATCAACTTCTCTAGTTTTTTCATTGTTTACACTTGGACTTGTGTGGCTGACATTTCTAATGTCAGGGTTTTTTACCTTGTCAGCGTTGCCCTTGCCATTGTTATCTTCGGCACCATTTCCTGTTGATAGATGGTCACAAACACTTGTATCATGGCTGTTGGGCAAGGGGGGCTCGTTAGCCTGATTCTCTGTCTTTGACGAATCGGAATGTGAGTTGTCTTGCCCTACTTTCCCTTTATTAGTACTGGATCTACTTGGATTGGTTTCTGAAGGCAAGGTTGGGCCGACTGCTCCCCTGCACTTCACATCCATTGAGAACTGTTCATTCAGGTTTACCAGTGGGGCCAACTTGTGTGTTGGGACCACAGAGTCTGGCTGGCCACCATGGTTATGTACATCCCTATAAGCCTGTAATTGTTCCTGACAGCTGTTAAGATTATCATGTAACTCAACATGGGCCTCTTCCCATTTCTTGCACTCAGCATTTTTAACTTCTAACTCACTTTCGAGTCCTTTGACACAGCTTTCAAGGAAGACATTCCTTTCATGAGCTGCCTTTAGAAGATCTTTTGTCACTTTGAGTTCAATGCTATTATCCGCAACTGCAACGCTGGACTCAGCTTTGGACAGTTTGTTTTGCAATTCCTTTACTTCAGCAGTTTTAGCCACTAGAAGCCTGTCGAAATCTTTGAATTTTTTTCCTGTTGAGTAACTTCCAGACTCAATTTATGTTTTTCTGCAGTTAGGGCCTTGTGCCCTTGGTCACTCAGGCAGGCAACAGGTTTTTCCTCAAGACCCCTGGGGATGGCAATAATTTGATGGGATGATGATTGTTTGTCCAACTGTTGGTTGTCTGGAACTTGTGTAGTCGCATCTCTATTACTATCATAAGCACTGGGCAGTGCTGTGGTACTCATTTCCTCGTGCTCAGAGATGTATCTTACTTTTAGGATAGTATCACCCTGTGTGTCGAGGCTATTTGTCATATCCTTGGCATGGCATTTACATACCTGCCAGACATTGGGGGTCTTGTCATCCTCTCTGAGTGCTTCAAAGTCTTCTGGAGTCTGTGCCTCACAAACAGTGTGGATCCATCATCTTACGCAAGACTCACACTGAATGCAGTCTGTCCCCTCGGTTTCTTTTGTAAGAGAAATACAGGGAATTTGGGTTTTTGCATTGCCAACTACAGCATCAACTTCTGATGCACCCCTGGTTCCGGTTTCATCTGCGCTGCCGATGGTGCCTGTTGGTTAATCACGTTTCTGTACGTGATCCAGGTCAGGGTCCATGATTTGCTCTAGATCATTTTCAATAAATTTAGTGGGGTTTTTGCCATTTATAAATGACTTACAAGTTGTGAGATACAACTTTAGCGTGTACCCACCCTTATCATCTGTGTCTGACACGCGGATGGACCGGCTAATGGAGATATTGTCTTTAGACTTGGTCGAACCAACCATAACTTTGATCGTCGGATCACCCATGGCAACCATTTCCGAGAATAGAAAGCGGCACATTGCTTCTCAAACTGCACAAATAATGTTTCCGAGAATAAGACTTTGGTCCCTGCGTCGGTACTCATGATTTCTAGGCTCTGTGTATTATTTGCAAGCTGTTTCGATGTCTTCACATGTTTGGAATTGGTGGTCTTACTCACTGCGTGGGCGCCGCAATGTTGTTTTCCCGGGGATGCCCCACTGAATGAAGTTTGTGATGGCATTTTCTCGTCAAGACTGGCACTGAAATTTGCTGATCATTAGTCAAAAGTTGCCGCCAGTACTTTATGAACTGTGTATAATCACTGTATGAGGTAGCATTTTTCGGAATCAATAATTTTTGCGGAAAACCTGAACGCCCTTCAAAACCCCCTCCAGCATCTTGTCACGCATCACGAGACCTCTACAATAAGCTATTTAGAGTGAAAGGTGCCAGTGGTATGATTATTAATCGTAATCTAATTCTTTGGATAATATAATTTGGGCATTCAAAAAAATAATGAACAGACGTTTTAGCAGGGGCACCACATGTGCAGTCAGGGGAACCTAATAGTCCTATTTTATACCTGCTTTGATTCAACTGGCTGCAACCCATCCGCATCCTAGCATGTAAAATATTTCAATTTCTAATACCAATGTAAAATAAGCATTTATTAATGAAATTAGTTTTCAGTTTGTTTCTATCCAATTTACACTGAAATGATTCTGCATTTTCTGAATTACAAACAGCAGGTAAGAGCAGGTAAGAGCATATTCCAATGTCGAATAGAAGAAAAAAGGAAAGACTTTCCATACAAATTGATTCTGCATTTGGGTTCACTCAGTTTGTTTTTGGACCTGACATTGTGTTGATTTCTTGATGATTCATTTCCAGGAATTAGGTTACATAAGTACGCGTGTGCATATCCATGGACCATTTGGTAAAATAGGTTTTATCTGTTTTTCTCTGGGTTTCAAAAGAATCTCCCACCCAGTAAAGTACAGAATTGCTTGTACAACATATTGCTCCATTCACTGTATAGGCTGCAGTCAGTTGAACACTCTGCAACAGGTATGCGCCTGATTCTGTGCATCCCCCCCCCCCACCACATCTCCATACTCTAAAATTGGTCAGAAAAAATATACTATTTCAAGAAAATGCTTGTTTAATTTATATTGCAATAATATCATTAAAATATTGTGTCAAATTTAAACATTTGCAAGATGCACAATGTATCCATGTAAAGAGAAGTAGACATACCCAGCAACCTAGGAAGGTTAAAAGGGTGACCTTCTTGCTGTTGTTTGCTCTTGATCTTAATTAACAGAGGGTGCTGGTCTCTTGTACCAACACTGTCCAGCTTCAATTGCAAACGTGCCAGCTTCTCAGCTTTGAATTGAGTTCCACTGTATGTTTACCCAAGGCCTCCACCCTGTTACAGGTTAAGGCAATGTCATATGTATGGTGTATTCCGGGTTCTGAGCTACCTCAGTTATCACTGTCTCCCGCTCCCAAGAGGGTAGTGTAGAATACTAAATTTTATTCCACTATATATGCACAAAAAGGAAAGGGGAAACAATTGCAGTTCACATCCATGTAGAAGGTTTCTTTTTCGTCTGTGTTCTGCCACTGTAGGTCATGCTATTCAGTTGGACCTTGTTCTGACAGTGAAAAACTTCTCCAACCAATAAAATCATTTTCTTTGCATGTGTGTGTGTGTGTGTGTGTGTGTGTGTGTGTGTGTGTGTGTGTGTCCAAAACAGTCTCATGCAAGGCTTCTTTGGATCCAGCTGCAGATGGGCATGCATGTCCTAGTGCATTTCAATATACTGCAGCCCTGGTCAAGAGACCAGCCAGGTGTCAGGGGTCAATATGTAAGGCTACTCGTGCCACTGTGTTTTGCTTGTGTTTCCACCGCGTCTTTACTTGTCTCAAAGCCCTTGCCTTGTGTGTATTCTGCCATCGAAGACTGTTGTAATTATCTCGAAGTTTTCCTGTCTCTGTGCCTTCACAGGTTGGGGTAGTTCTACACCCCTTCCCCACACTGGACCTTCAGCCCTTGCCAATTTACCCCAAACCTTATTAGATTTGGTTTCAAATACCAAGTTCAAGAACACTCCACTGTCACCTAAGCAAGTATCTGGTACTTTAGACCCCACCACCATATCCCAAGTCCCTACCCTGTCATTCACTATGGACGTGATTGTCCTTCCCCCTGCCCCTGATGGCTTTTATGTCTGCCAGCTATTGATGGGTCATCTCCAAGGATTGTTAGAACTGATTTACTTGTTCCTTTGGAAGTGGCATTCCTTCCGGACTCGGTTGCAGTTGATAATAGCCTTCATGTCTTTGGATTCCCTAGCACCATTTAGCCAACTTCATCATCTTCTGCATTTCAGTTTCATAATTGGTGTAATTGCTCATTTGCTTACCTGATTCCCATTCTGCCTTACAGTTGAGTGATGTCCCTGTAGAAGGGCCATGATAGCGAATGTTATGACTGACCCATCATAACATTCAGTGCATTTACTATGATATCCATGGATGCCTCCTTTTCAGGGTTGAGGAATCGTACTTCTTGTCTCTCATCATCAAGGAATTGGTCCCACCAGTGTCACTTTTTTATCAACTACCTTTGGCTCAAAGCTATTATATTAGAGTATATATGCTTCAGTGCATCCAGGAATTAATAGAGGGCAAGAATCTTGTGATCATGTGCAAAAACCAGACATTTGTTGCATACATAAACAGACAGGGAGGAACTGGGTCCAAGAGACTCGTCATGCTCATGAAGGGATCTAATTGGGCATCAGTTGCATGGGAGTTCTGTTTGGCCATATTTCAGGTGTGTTCAATATCAGAATAGACACTCTAAGAAGAGAGCTACAGAACCTTGGTGGGAGTGGTCTCTCTTTTATGAAGTCTTAGAAACCATTTGGCTGTGTTGTGGATGTGCCCAGGTGGATCATTTTGCTAAGTAGGACAACTTCAGCTGTCCAACCTTTGTGTTCTTAGCTCAAAATGAGGTATCTTGGATAATGGGCGCCATGGTAAATCCAAGGAGGAGGAGCTATCACTGTTCACGTGCACACCAACCCACCTGGTACCACAAGTTCTAGACCCATATTTTCCTGGACTCATTGTGGGTTCTGCTATTTGCCAGGCTTTAGCATTTATTATAGGTGAACATCGCCTGTGTCAATCCTATTAAAGATGCTTCCATGCACAGCATTTAGTCGAGGAAATTGATGGTCGTGAGTGTCAGCCCTGCGAGTTTCTTGCCTATATTCTGTGAAGTTATATGATTGCAAATGAAAAATGCTTGTAACATTTGGTCCAATCATAATTTCGATTTGTGGGCATCCATGGTGCACATTTTTCCCGACGTCCTTCTTCATTCCATATAAAAACATGCAAATGATTGAAGACAATATATCCGCAAATTCCTTGACCATTGGATTTATAGGAATATAGTTCAACCAAGACCTGGTGCCCTCTCAATTGATTGACAGTTTTCTTGTGGAACAACCTATGAAGCCTACTTTTGCATCACACTGAGACTTGTAAGTTTTCCTCCTGACGCATGCAAAATATGACCCTTTGGGTCAAAGGGCATGGCTCAGGCTGAGTTAAAAGATCTTGCCTTCATGTGTTTGAGCAATTGTGCAACCCATGTCCATAGAGTACAATCAATTTAAGAAAGAGTGGTCAGAAACTGTAGCACAAAACCATTTTAGTAGTGCCTGCTACAATTGTTTCCCCCAAAACATCTGAAATAGCCTATTTGTAATGCATTAATATGCCCAACATGACTACTCACTGTAGTACTTAAATGAAGTAATTTATTACATCCCTGACTTGAGACATGTGTTACTTTATTAAAGTGAGCAGTGGTTATAATCATACCTCTCACCTGTTCTCATGACACTCTGGAAGCTTAACCAAAAGAAAATATTTCCACTACCAATGCAGCTATGAACTTGGAGAACTGCCCTATAACAAATCAGAGCCAAAGGTGTATTCTTGACTCGGTGTCCTTAGCTGATTAGATTGGACCCATGCATTTTATGTGTTACAGCTGTAATGAAGGTTTTTGTAGACCTTACCTGAGCATCTTTGCTAAGAACCACATGGATGGAAATTTGGACATTGCATGCCACAGGTTTTAGTTTAATTGCTTTCAACTGCAGCTTCTGTGGACTGCCCTCCTGAAGCCATGTGGCTCTTTATCGATTAAACAGGTCCATTCTCATGGCAGGAAATCTTACTTCCTTCTTTCATAGCCACTTCATGTGGAGCACTCTGGCTTTATCGTGTAGAAGATCCAGTAGGCGTACAAAGATGTCAAGAAGCAGGACTAGCTGTCTTGTCTTCACTTTGTATGTAGGCGTGAGGTTCAGGACCTCATTGCGTCTAGGAATTTGTTGCAGTACTCAAAATAGAATATGTTGTCATCAGTTAGAAATCACATAATTATTTCATTTCCTTTTATTGTCATGGCTTTGTGAAAATTGACAAGAGGCTGCTCGCGTGCTGACATCTAATGGGACAGCATGAGGTCCATGTCACTTGCCAGACGGACTTTTTAGGAGAAATGTCATATCTGCTTTGTCCAGTGAGCAATTATGTACTCCTTTTTGGGACAGTTTTGAGTCTCTTAGAGGGCACTATTCAACTTACTCTGTTCTCCTGGTATATCAGCTTTAGTGGTCCACGGTAGTGTAGTATGCAATAAATATATGAATTTCCAAAGGACATTCTAAATTTGTACGCAATAATTGCCTATGAACCACAAAAATACTCACTCATCCTCTTTCCATTTCAACTATTCAGAAGAGAAAAACAAAAGTGAATTAATAGGAGCAATATGGCAATAATGATAATAATGTAGAGCTGCCTTCCTGGTCTGTACCGTAGTTTACCAAATGTTTTATATATATATATATATGTTTGACACTGGCTGTATTAACTTTCGCTTATACTTCTCAATTAATAACTTTCATGTCGTCCTGGCGTCTCCATACAGTCTTGCAAACTCCTTGTGTAGATGGACATGGTGTGCCCTTAGCTTTGTAATCGGATACCCCTCAAACTGAACTGACACTCAAGTAAGAACAATATTTCATCATGTATTTATTTTGCGACGAGGCAGTTGCACTATAAGGCAGCAAAGAGCACTGTACGCAAACAATATGGTTTCTCGTGCAATTTATTGGGAAAAAATATATATCAGTATGCATTTGATGAATATGATATGATTATATTTTCACAGAAAACACAGTCACTTAATACAGCTTTGTTATGATTATGATATGCAAGTTCTACAGTATATACATTTTGGCACACACTTCATATGTAACAAACCACGAAAATATTACGTTTGAGATAATGAGTTGACACATGGTTAGGTGACTGACTGTAGATATAATTTCTCAAAGTGATAATGAAGAAATTAAGCTACAGATGTATTATGCCGAAACATGTGTTACATACCCGTTTTTTCTCTACTTTTTTGTCTGAGTTCCAACACTGTGTCACGCGTCATCACAGCTTTACCATATTTAACACAGGTACAATCATTAAACATTGTGGTAATTTACCAATATAGAGGAGAAACACAAGTTATAGCCATATTTTATTCTATTCACTTCCATCATGTTCCATGGTGCTACTTTATGTGTCACATGCTTGTTACCATTTTACCAGCTAACATGAACGTTTCACCTCGTGGTGAAGACAAAAGGGAAAGATTATTCACAATGCAGAAGGAAATAAGCAATTTATGTCCATTTTTACTCTTGGTGTTGTTTTTGCACCTTTTGGCATGTGAAAGCCAGAAAGCGATCGCAATTAGCCCATGTTAGTATCAAAGAGATCGTATAATTATCCAGAAGAGCTAACCATGGGTAACTGGACATGACGTCACAGTGTGATATTCCTTGCATCTGGGGGCAATAATTGTGTGCGAATGTAACTGAAGACTTCTTGTGTAACTGATCCACACTGTTAATCGAACTCATGTTTGACATTAACTGTACCTGTCTGTATAGCTGACAAATTGTAAATATTGGCACACTTTTACAGTTTCAACCCTGTCACTCTGCATTATAGACTCGGACTGAAATTAACCATAATTTTCTTCTTCAATAGCATGAACAAACATTTGTATAATTTAAAAAATCCCATTCCATTGATAATATTCCCGTTTCGATTCATTATTGCTGGCTCCGAGCCACAGTATCTCTTAGAACTGCAAAGAACTGGCCCACCTTAACACATACGACAAAATTATATTTAACTTAACTGCACAGTTGTGATAAACGAAAATAGACGTACTTACACCTAACTCACGCGCAAACGTTATCTAATGTCAATAATACGATAAAATAATGCTCATGCGTATAAAATGAAACCCGCCATGCTCAAAGCACGGATTAAACAATGTCAAAGTGCATTTTTGCTCTTTTTGAGTCCCGTTAGCCATTATCCGTTTTCGAACTAGTATAATACGGTCGCTAGCTCAGTACACTTCTTCCTTTTAAAATCTGTTCAACGTTTAACATGTTGCAATCAAAAGACTAATACATGTACGTTTCTGTTTTTAGGGGCTGGGGTCTCATCTAGAAAAGACTGATGCAAGTTAGTTCATTTCCACCTAGAACAAAAATTTGCATGAGATATTATTACCGTTAGGGACTATGATGATGCTTATAAATACATTTCCACTTGCTTTTTGAAGAAGGGCTGTCGGTCCATTTCCACTCCGAATACGACTTGAGCACGTAATTTAATTTTTGCTCCTTGTAAGACACACATGCCTGTAAGCCAAATTCCACTCTGGTCTAGATTACTAATTTGTAAGTCCATTTCTAGCATGACTAAATTTTATCTAAGTAATCTGACGCCAAGTCACACAAGATCTATGCCCGTTAATGTAACCTTCATCTGTTCAAAACAAATTGATTATATTGGTAATGCACCCACACAGAATGCACGTTGGCTATTCCCAGCCACAGCAATAGTATGCACACATGCTCGTGTCTGCCAGAAAAAGACAAACGTTCAAAACCTTTTTCAATACAGATTACCAACCTCTGCATTTGAAGTGGATAGTCCAAACACACTACTCAAAGCAGCATAGGAAAGGCCTATCATGTTGATAGACCATCCATAGAGATCTTAATATATTTTATGCAAACATGTTTTTCTTTAAAACAAAAAACTATAGCATACATCGAAGATATTGGAATAAACTCGCTAATTTGCACTTGACTACCCCTTTTCAATGTCACTTATCTTGTTGCTTACACATATAATAGGGCTAACCATATTACAACTGTCCATGTTTTGCGTTTTCTCTGTGTTTGAAAACTCCTTAGCACGGACAAACAATTAACTTGTCAATGATAAGTTCAATCAGAAATCACAAGTAGGAACAAGCATCGGTGAGTAACAACTAAATGTTTTATCTGCAGGTTTGACACTTCATAACAATCTATAGCACGTGACTCCTCTTGATAAGTTCCGCGAGAATCTCATGCAGCACAATAATGATGATTTTCCAATCACATGTGCCCTGTGGAATAGTCCGCATGTGGTACACTTTGTTCTGAAGCACCATTTCTGATATCTTTGTTCCAGCAGACTTATTGTCACAATGTGTGCCTCATTACACAACATTTATCATTTTACCTTCCTTAACTTTGGCAGATCATGTAGCATTCAAGCAAAGCCATTGAAATGTTGCCGAATTTTTTGCAAAGTTATGCATGAATAGTTCCAACATTCACACTCTTGTCTATTCCACTGACACCACTGTTATCTTTCTGGCCTTTATTATTCGGCAAGAGACTCTCTTTTCTCTCAGGGCTACCCCTCGTCTATCCCTGTTTGGCGATCCTTCTAGTCACAAAGGATGTTTTACAGCTACCAATTACAATTTATATTGCAATTTACTGGGATATGGGTGAAGCCTTGTCTTTTCGTGGAGCTACCAGTGCAAGTATAGCGCCATGATCTTTTGTGCTTTTTACTACGGAATGGATGCATAACAAGTTGAATAATGTCTTTTTTCTAGTCAGTCACTTGCACTGTGGTCTGGTACAGTGCTGAGGCTATGCCACCGAGTGATTGCCGTCCGTGGCTGTGAGAGCATCTCCTGCCAGTGCATCAGCTCCTCTCCGCGGGAGAACAGAAAAGACCCAAGCACCACACGACCATACTCCTGTTCATGCAGCCCTAAGTGTCCTTTGCTGCTTGTCATGACGCTGATTACCATGCTTATATTGTCCATCTTGCGGCCCGGCACCCGGAAGGAAAAACTTTCTGTGTAGGTTGGCTCCACAGATACCAGCTGGCTGGCTGTTCTCTTCGTTTTGTGGATTTTGCGTCCATGGATAAGCTGAATTCTCGTGTAGATTTCTATAACACAGCAAAGTAACAGGCGACATCTTAGCAATAGCCTGTAGGATATGTAAAAACTATGCAGTGTATTCTAATATGCTGCGGTGAATTTAAATATTTCGCAGTGTATTTAAATATGCTAACAGAAAATTTAAATTCATCGCGCAGAATTTTAAATGCCTGCAGACAGTTCTTAATTTTGTACAGAAATCTATGAAATGTACGAAACGACCTTTTAAGATTTTTCCTCGCAGATAGTAAGTAAATCTCTACAGAGAATAATAAAAAAAACTCTCAGCAGAGAATTTATGCATGGAATTCAGCAGAGAATTGAAAGCTGTCGGCAGGGAATTTAAAAGTCTCTGCACAAATTAAAAAAAAACTCTCTTTATGTTTATTTTTTCACTCCCTGCAGAGAATTCAGAACACAAGAGAGGATCAACGCTCATTTTTATACGGTCCCTTCTCGTGGTCTTGCACTTCAATGTATCTGGTGTGAGTATCAAACAGGCGAATCTAAAATCTAACGATGGCGTTCTAAGAGCAATATCATGAGGTTGGGAGCAAAAACAATCTTGGGCATCTTGCTGTCTTACAAGAGGTTGGTCTCTGGAAGTAGTTTCAGAAATAGAATTGTGAAGCACATTGTAATAAATAGCCTGTAGAGAGAGTTTGATGCTGTGCTGTTTATCAAGTCTCCACGAGTATACGACATCTTTCTGCTGTGTGTGTACATGTACACATAGGTGGGTCTTTACCATCACAATTGGGAAGGCTTATATTATGCGGATCTTAGATCTTTCTCCATATTTGCTTGGCAACCTGGTTTGAAATTCCATACATTCATGTCTAGGTACCCCTGGACTGACTGCAGTTATTTCAGCAAATGCTGTCTCTCAATCTGCACCAAAAATATGTACCTTTTGTGGCACCACTAATACAAGGTATTCATATTAACTAGGATCCTGTGCTGCCATCTAGACTGCAACAAGGAACTTGAGAGGAAGGAGGGTAGATTCATGTATTAAGCATGACCTTCCATGATAAAAGTAACATCTTGAGAAAGTAAAAATCTGAAAAACGTTTTACAACATACAAGATGCTCAACATATTTAGAAAATTGTGTTTGTTTCAGAACAGAAAAGGTGTTATTTACGAATTGTTGAGTGACTTGGCTGGTATCATCATGGCGGAGGCATTGTTCTGTTGCCTAGCAGCAGAGGGACCAGAAAAGCGCTGGAGATAATATAGTTAAATATGAATACTTCCTATTATTTCCTGATTTTATTTTAAAATCCAAATCATGTTAGCATGGTTTATATTGGAATCGTAGTTTACATGTATGCTTGTGCAATGTTAAGTACCTGGGTCACTAATATCCATAAACGAGCAGCTTCAGGTAATGTCCAACCAGCTTTTGACATTTTGCAATATTTTGGTAGGCACATCTGTTGCCTGTCACATGTCAAAATTTGCAAGTAGCCCCGATACAACGTGACGAAATCAAGAAAACACTTCTCATTTTAACACGTGTATAGTAATCAATGGACCGTGCTAAACCTTTAGATCTTTATTGCAGACAATACGTTTCTGCACCGAAATAGCCATCTCACATGGACATATCAATGAAACCATTTCACTGATTTCATATAACAAACACTGACTTACTCAATAAATTTTCTAGGGTACAAAATTATCTGGGATTTTGCAAAGAAATGATTTTTTTTAAAGTGCGTTGGAAAGAGTTTTGTATACTTAACCATTTATAAAAACGGATATTTTTCTATTTTCTTATCACCTTTGTTAAAAACAACAATTTTTAAAAAAAAATCCCTCATACGTTTTCGCATGTATATATATTTAGATCGTAATTCACAAGATTGGTCATTTTATCTTTAATGGTCAGGATATAGCCAGACTTTTACAGAAAACAGGGCTTTGAATTTTTGAGTTCCACTTTCAGTGCTAGCAGGCTCTTTAAATCCTTGCTGTCAATTTAGTACATAGGTTTATAATGTTAGGCATGTATATGTGGGTAATATTTCGTCTTGGACAACCCGTCCTCAGCTAGCCTTGATATCCTGAACCTAAAATAAGACCAAACCTGAGCTGAACTGAATGAAGCTTTAGCTCCAGCTCAGATGGACAGAGATGAGCTTTGCTTAACTTTAATGCCCCAAAATATTCAAGAAGTATCTACCCACTTAAAACAAAATTTCGAAGTTTACAATGTCCATACCGAATTTTGGATGAAATATCATACTTGTGGTACGAATACAACAGCAAAATATTTTGTCTTGTTAAAATTTTCAGCAGGTTAAAATAAGATACTTTATTTCAAAAAGTGTTAGTCGTGTGTTTTTGTATGTTTAAATACAATGGTTTATTATGAGAGCCCGGTACCTACAGGTGATTAAATAGCAATGCTAGTGATATTCTTTGTCTGAGTTTTACTTCAAACAAAAGATAAGACATTTTATTTATGTGTCAATTATGCAGCATACATGGAAACCAATACATACCTCAAGGTGTTCTGTTAGTAAAGAAACGGAATAAGTGTTTGAACCAGTGAGTTATCATTACAAAAAGGTCTGTTCACTTAAATCTAAGCAGAACGCAAACGAGAGAGAGAGAGAGTGTAAAAAATATCCATCTGTCAATTGTCACCTCAATGTTGGTGAAACCAGGTAAAAGTGTGCGTATATCAATTGATACCTGCTTTTGGTTATATGTGTTTGGAATTCATTAATTATTAGCTTATCAGCTTTCACAACAGCGTGCCTTACGTCAAAAATTCTTTTGCGATTTCGGTACATTGCACCAAGTTCACGACAGGGAAAGTTGTTGACTCACTTTTAATATAGTGATAAAGAGGCAAGCATTAACTTTGCTATCATTATATTATTATCATCATCATCGTTAAATTATAATTGGGGAAACAGCATTTTTTATAATCAGTTTCAACGAAATATAAAAGCGAATGGAAATGCAATAATTGATGTTTATACTTTCATTCGCCAATGTGTAAACTACAAAATAATGAATGAGCCGTATGACGTGGACGCTGACCCAAAAAAAAAGTTTTATTATGCTGTGAATGTATGCATATATTATTGTCATATCTTGTGGAACTCTTGCAAACGTGTACTCATGTGTGTTCTGTCGTTTATTTGCTCTCTCACAAAAGAGGAAATCAATACCGTGTGACAGATGTGTAGAAATCGGTCATACCGTGGTTGATATTGATTCGATAGTTACCTATTTAAATCACATCCCACGTTTGACATATTTCCCAAACTTCCATATTAACAGCCATATAATAATAATAATCAAAACATGCAATGTGTTAGAACAATAAATGATATCAGGCTGAATTGACAAGGAGATGTTTAAATACAATTTTTTAATACAACGGAAATATTCCTAAGACCATCAGGACTAGATGTATAAATATTTTTTTCAAGTCAATGGGATGTATCTATATTGTATAATCATATTGAGCCACGGTACATATTGAATACAATTCTAATCCCTGTGCAAGTAGAATATCGACCAAATGAATGGTGACCAACTAGTTGAGATATATACTCTTCATTCAAATAAACGTGGAGGTCAAGCGATGGGACTCTATGCCTTGTTGAAGTCTCAATAAGCTGGCATATGGCATTTTTGTGGGGTTTTATCGCTTTGCTTCTTTTCAGCCTGGCTAGGACGATTACTGCTTTACGATAACAATATCAGATTAAACCTAGCACACTTTTACCACAAAATCCTCGACGTGCATGACACAAATTCCGGTGTAATTGCTGCCTGTGTTGTCAAAAACAATTATATTGATATTTTGAATTCCAAATTAAAGAGACCAGCATCCTTGCAGGAAGCACGCACCTGTGTCTGGGTCGAGTTCGAGCTTTTTCAGGTTCCTGGCACAAATGATGACCACCTTTATCTTCTCCATGTTGGGCAGGTATGTCAGCGTGAAGTTCATTTCGCCCAGGCATGCTGAATTCTGAAAGCGAATCAGAAAAGTGTTCAAGCTAAACCCATACATTGCAGTTGTGTAGATTTGCACGTGCGGGGAAATGAATCACGGTAAAATATGAACCACATTAGGAATCCATACATTTTGGTAGATTTGTAGGGTTAGGGGTACGGGTATGATCTACCTTCAGAAGTCCAGTCAAATACCTCAATTAGGATTCAAGTGACCTGCTTTTCATAAATAGGCTTCGTCAGGACTTACTTTGGAGAGCAGCTTTACTCTGTTACTTGCATTTGGCTTTCACCCATAGGACGTGGGCCTACGGCTCAATGACAAATTATATGGCATCCCTAATGCACTAGCCACTCGACACTGACTGCCAAAGATGATCAATTCTACTGGTTTATTTTTTGACGCTGAAGGAAAATGACAACTATCCATTTTCTAAACTATTTTTTCTTGAAATATCTATGATACCAAACACCATAATATTCTTGGTGAACACAAAGATTTTCTTATAAAGACTGCATAGAAGCCTCACGTAATAAATATTTTACTTATTGGTATCTAATTATTTTATTGACAACAGATAGACTGAAACATCCGATTTAAAAGTCAAGAATTTGGCAGCGATATCTTCATACGTTTTTCGGCGTGGCAAACTGTGCCTCAATATTACATATAGCAAAATCACCTGTGGCTGGCTTCAGAGCATTTTCAGATGCCTTGATGTGTATCGACGCATCATCAAATACTCTAAAATCGAATGTATCATATATTGCGTTGGGGCCATTTTAACCGATCCACTTTGTAATTAGGTAATATAAATGGAGATATACAGACGTATTTTTAATATATGTCCATCTGGTGATATATAATACTGAGTAAAATTAGGACAGAAATTGATATTGCAGCGCATAGACCGTAAGCCAGAACCAACTGCTACATATGGGGCATTGCTGTTGATCGGTACTCATGTTGTCAATGTATCACTTATAAGATGTGTGACCATCGACTACATGTGCCTTTCTCTTTCTGGTTTGCGTATCACAGTATGCTCCAAAGTAACTATTCCTTTCTTTTCCGGTGCCGGTATTAACAAATCGGCCAAACAAAAATATTTAACACAAATTAGTCCATTATTAATTATTGTCTGTCGGACCAGTTCATATTTCATTTTTGATTTCATTTTTGTGCCGTAAAAGCTAAGCATAAAGTTACTTATTTATCAAAGTACATATATGGGCAAAATTCTGACAGAGAAATCTCCACATCATTTTGGAACAAGTATCATGTAAAGACAACAATGAATTTACATCACTCCTAGTAAGTCATTGGATCCCTGCTCGTCAGCTATCGTTAAATGATTGTACACTTGCAGTTTATCTCGGTGGACGTAGTCATAAAAGCAAGCAAAGTCCAAACTTAAATTGTAACACTAATATTTCAATTACCCTTTGTGCTCAGAAAATATTGTTACTTTTCCACACTTTATATGAATGATGCAGAGAATTTGAAATAAAAATGTTTATGATATTTTGCTGTGTCTTCCTGTGTTTTTCTCGACGCACTCGTCAAACAATGGGAGGTATTCTTACGTAACTGTGGTCATGCGCTGCCCCCTTTCCCCCAACAAGGAATTGGACAGGAAAGAGGGGACATTCATGTATTTAGCAAAGCAAAATGTGTTTTTGTAACCAAAAAAGCAATCTGAGAAAGCAAAAGCCTAAGAAAAGTTCTTCACAGGGTTCAAAACATAAAAAGTTGCTTGAAATTTTCAGAAATTTTCATGTGTTAGCAGAAAAAGGGTAATTTTCAAATCTTTCAGTTACAAAATTGCTGCAAGTGCCTGCATCATGGTGGAGCCATAGTTCTGTTACATAGCAACATAATTTGCAAGAACAGTTCTGCAATGACTTATGAACTGGTTAAAATTCATTTGAAACCTAGTTTGAATTTTGCGAAACTTTCATTTATTTATGTAGTCACGTGGGTCTTCAGATTACGTTTTACATGGCATAGTGACGTCATCATTACATACTTGAGATACAGGCTCCAGATCGCGCCACATTTCATCTCCGGATATTAGGTCTGTGTCCGACAAAGGAAGAAGTACGTGTCCGAGAGAGTAACGTACGCGTCGCTTGTCAACGTCATAAACTGAGAAACGTAACGTTCTCGTCGACAATTCATTTGCCTTGACCTGTAACAAATCAAATCAAAATGTTATGGTGCGCAAGCAGACCACGCAGAAAATTTAAGAAATTGTGTTCACAAGCACTAGCATGTTTTCAAGAAGCATAATCCGCTCTCCTTGAAATCGTATTATTGCATAAAGCCATCAAGAGCGTACATTAATTTCAGACTGCCCGGTAAAATAAAACGAGGTACATCAAAGTAAATACGCAACAAAGAATGATTCACGAAACTAAATTCAATAGACAATAGGGCATATGTCAGCGGTACATCACATTTATATTATTGCTTGGATTTGCATGTAGGATTTCTACAGGCAACGGGTATATCCCTATCTTTTGCTAGAACTACGGTTGTGAAGTGTGAATACTCATTCAATATTCCTGAATGAACCTAACAAAATCATTGAAATGAAACCTATATTATGATATTTCTTTATCACATATCCAGCTTCAACGCCCAAGGATTTATAACTTAGGAATTAACGTACAACAATTTTACATTATTTTCTTGTCATTTTTTAATCACTGATTTGATTAAAAAATGATAAATGATTTGATATTAATTACATATTATCAACCGATACATATTTAGTGCATATGATATTCTTCTCACTGTGTATCGGAAAACTATGCAAATTTCCTCACGTTTATTTACGACAGAAGGTACGGAGTATAAAAATGACAATCCTATGTTCAAATATCATATATTTGTTGACGAATATACAAAAAGTGTGACCACAAAGCAGGAAAAATCAGAATGAAAATATGGTACCACTGTTCCTATAAATATTCGATAATAAATTTCCCGAATTGGAATTGGAATTGTGAAAATATTGTCTGATAGGCAAATTTTGATCCAGAACGAACAAACGCCCCCTTGTCAAAAGTGCAACATTCAGTTGTGGTCACATTGTGACTCTATACCCTGTTTAGAATGACAGATAAGTAGTTACATAAAACGCATAAAAATATCATACATGCATATAAAACAAGCACACGCACTCATATACACCATAAATGTAAATCTCGACTTTTTTAACATGGAGACAAAACGTGGAAGCTAACTTACTAGAAAGACAAAGGTTTCGTTGAACTTTGGAGACAGTGTTTTCCTGCGGACTCTTGACTGTTGGCAAGTGCGTTCATCGGGCAGCAGATAGAGTTTGACAAATGGGTCTCTGGGCGCATTCGTCTTGTTACGGCCTGTGAAAGTCACATGGTTATTTAAAAACAAAATTCCTGTTAGTAAAACTTTGCCTTTTAAAATATAACATGAAATCATATGAAAACAGTGTTCTGTGCTCATAGCATCTACATTTTACATTGGTTAAGCCATTGATCAGTGTAGAAACAGTGCAAAACCAAATCAGTTTTCTTGAAAACTTAAGTATTCCACAGAGCAAAACATGTGACGCAAGCCAGCGGTGCATGTTAGTATGAGTTACTTTTCGTTTTGATCTTTCAATATTTGGTGCCCTTGGAGTTCACGACGTTGTCTGATATTAAATAAAAGTAACAAACGCGAGCAACAAGCAAAAAGTGCTTGACATTGGAGACACTGACGGTACACTTCATATCTTGTGCAGCAAGAACACGTCACTGAAACAGTAACTGCTTTGGATATACGTGCACGTAGGCTTAGTTCTTGATGTGTGACCTCCTGTCCTGCCCCGTGTGTGTGCGTCCTTCTGTCCTGCCCCGTGTATATAACTGTATTTATATATTGCAACGACCGAGTTCGAGACAATGAAACTGACATTGCAAAGAGTGTTGCACCAGGCAGTGTTTGAGGAATGAGAGTGAGTGACGTAATTACCAGACAATATAATTTGTTATAATGTAAAGAGGAACGCTGCAAATTGTTGTTTATTTATGGTCTTTAATGAAAGCGTCTTACCTTTCAAATACTTTGCCTTGATCAGCGTTACTGTGAGGCGATCCACAGTGACGTCATAGGTCAAAGAGAACCACAGTCGTCCACAGGGGCTCATGGCAGCACGCTCCTCGCCGTCGGAGAGCCTGGCAAAGGAAGACGGGTATTCACATTATTACAGGACTGTTGTTAATATACTTCATTTCTTTAATGAGGATAGGAAAAGTAGCCTGTGGCTAATTGAAATTCCTCTCCTACGTATGGCATTTTCTGTGACGTATGTAGACATTGTTAATATAGGGAAACTAATAATAATATATAATTATCAATCTTTTGAGCATTCTCTTTTGCCGCTATGTTCACTTTTTGCTTTACAAAAAAGGCTCTGTGAGAACAGCTTGGGCTTAGCTGATATAATCATCCCGGTAAGTTTGTAGTGTATTTGCTAAAATAATAAAACTAACCAAGTGCACAATACTCCAAGATCACTCCGAGTGATCCGGCCATGAACTGTCCTGGCTTGCAGTATTCTTTACTCGGTTGGTTTTTAACCTCGGTACATAAAGTGCCGGAGGGTAATGTCGTCCCCTTCATTGTCCGTCTTGTCGACGTTACCTCGATATCTCACAAAATATTTACTGTAGTTGTACCAAATTTTCTTCACAGACGGGCCTTATGATGGACCAGGTTGCTATTGAAAACCAGCTTCCTCTGAGCATTTTTTAACTTTTTATGAAACTTTTAATGTATGGGGTCAATCTTGACGACATTACCGCGGTATATAAAAAAAATACTGGCCACAGCTTTACCAAATTTTTGTCAGAGATGTATCTTATAATGGATCAGAACCCTATTTAAAACCAGCTTCTTCTGATTATTTAAAACCTCTTTTTTACGAAACTTTTAATGTATTTATTTGAAGGCCATCTGACGACGTTAACGCGATATGTCAAAAATACTGACCACAGCTTTACCAATTTTTTGTCATAAATACATCTTATGATGAACCAGAACTCTATGTAAAACCAGCTTCCTCTTTGTATTTATGAACTTTAAAGTATTTATTTAGAGGCCGTCTAAGTGGTGCACAAGGGGACAATGTTACCTTAATATCCTAGCAATGATCCAACGCAGCTTCATTAATTTTTTTTTTCGGAGATGCACATAATAGTGGACCACATTCCTATTGGAAACCAGCTTCCTCACATTATTTTGAAACTTGTGATGAAAATATTGAAGCATGTGTTTGATGGCCAGATGAATGACACAGTCCAGTGGTCTCTGTCACTAGGACCTGCCTTAAGAACGCATCCAAAAGTGGTGTTTCATTTCAAAGACAGCAACATGGCAATTGTATGTAAAGTATTCTACTGCGAAGTTTCACCAATAATAATAATAATAATAATAATAATAATAATAATAATAATAATAATAATAATAATAATAATAATAATAATTATAATTTTTTTTTAAAATGCAGAATTGAGGAAAAAAGATTGTGGGCGCCGAGTGTAATCTGTTCTCTGAACGCTGTTTTTTAAATCTAGTAATTATAGCTGCATTGAAAAAATGATTATAATAGATAATGTGTAAAGATGACAGTTTTTATTTCTGAAAACAATGGAAATTCACTCTCGCGCTTCTTAAAAGTAGCACCCAAGTTCTACTGGGGTGGTATAGATTCCTACTAGCGGATTCGGGGTTTCCTGTCTTTATGAGTAATACAGCTATAATTACTGGATTAAACGGTCTGTTGACGAAACTAGAAGTGCAGGTATTTACAATGGTATTGCTTCACTGCTGTGTTGAAACATGTCTCTTCCCAATCACTAGCGCACAATTTACGAACACTTACCAATCGAAAGCTGGTTTTTAAAAATGTTAAAAAATTAAGAAATGCGCCTGCTGGTGAACATGTGTGGTGGAAAATTGAAGCCACATTCTCACCAAGAGTAAGGAGAATTCTTTGTGCAATTTACAGGAAGCCGAAATGATAAAATGACACAAAATTTGAATTACTAATTTTCAAACAGCAGTTTTGGAGACGGAGGTTAACACTATTTAAAAAGTAGAACCAAAAATCACTAAAACATTCAATAATCACTAAAACATAAATTATGGAATATGTTTGGTAGAGATCGACCCATGATACAAATCTTCCGAGTTTAAAGTGGATCTTGTCAGCGATTTTGACCACAATTACATCTATGTGCAAGTGCACTACTGCCACCTTTACTATGCAAACGTGTTCTTGCCGATCATTAAACAATTTCCAACATGCACAATAGCACCATTTGGTTCCAAAAATTTTGTGAAAATCTAGTGAAGCTAATTCACGATGAAGTTCACACAGAAACTAGCCTGTGACATGCAAGGAAAAGTCGAAAATAAAAATATCATTAAAGTCTACAAATAAATGCATCACCTGTTGAAAATATTAAGATCATGGGGTACCCAGGAGTATTCGTTTTCAATTTTGAATCAGCCAAACGGTTCAAGAAAGGGTTTTTTTACTTTCCACGAAATGATGCTCTTTAGAAATCGTTAAAAAACATAGAAGTTTTCTGAAGCGTATCCATTTGTGTAAACCTGGTAGACTCCTATCGGAGGTAACATTCGTGCTAAATTTGAAGAAGACCCTGGAAAAAACTTTGGAACAAAGTGCATCGACATACATGTACACTGGTATCCCTAATCTGTCCTTGCTAACGTGTATTGTAACTTCTCCTTATATCGGAAATCTTTCAAAATAATAATGATAATGATAATGATACTGATCATGATGATGATAATAATAAAGGGAAATGAGAGTTGCACCACCCAGTGTGAACAAATTTGGCGAAGATCGAGTCACAACTACATCAGTGACCAGTGCTTTTGCAGGTTTCGAGGTTTTTGATAACTATGACAGTCATTATTGAATTATTGAAACGTCACAGCATTAGACAATTTTCGGTATTGAGAACAAAATTCTTTACTTCCTCATAATTATACACAATGCTGGAGATATATGGATCTACGAAAACTATTGATGCCTTTGGAACGCTACGACTACATAGTTCGAGATATTGGCAACTTCAGAAAAGTTATTTGTACGACCCGTATTTATTTTTCTCTATGGCAATAGTATGCGGTCTGGTCTTGCACGTGACTGTTTGCACAGCCGGTGCTGTCGTACGTGATGTTGTTAAGCCACTAAGACGTCACGTTTTATCCATTTTATGCGTTTTTTAAGCGGAAAACACGCATATGTACGCGCATCCACCCCATATATATATATATATATATATATATATATATATATATATATATATATATATATATATATATATATATATATATATATATATATATATATATATATATATATATATATATATATATATATTCATACATACATACATACATACATACATACATACATACATACATACATACATACATATCAATCAGAATGTGTGTATATGGATGGATAGATAGATAGTTATGTCCTCAATAAAACATTAGCCTTTGGCAAAGTTTTTTTTTTGTTTGCTTTTTTTTGAGAATTTCACATTGAAGTTTTAACTTTGAATCACTTGTAATATTTTGTAAATGTCAAAGATCATGGATTTTAGTAGGTTTACTGCGTCTCAAATACATTACTTGAAGAAGATACTGAGCCTAGGCCTGACGACCTCAGCATCATTGTGGACCAATACATTTTCACATGCTTCAAAGATTGAAAAGCGGTTTCCACATGCAACCCACATGCACAGGTAGGGAAGCAACATGCCGATTTTATGCAGGGCGTTGTTCAGTTGACCATTGTCCATTGATATTTATTTGGCATCGTACCTCAGAACATGCTGATCTCAGGCGTTATGAGAAGTGAGTGGAGACGTTACATCTGGTGCACTTCAATTTTATTTCTTCTTCTTCTTCTTCTTCTTCTTCTTCTTCTTCTTCTTCTTCTTCTTCTTCTTCTTCTTCTTCTTCTTCTTCTCCTTCTTCTTTAATGTGAGGTTATTAGCTAAACTTGGACAAATTTGAAAATAGAGACTGTATATTTCATACCGGACAATTTGGTTGTTTAAAATTCAAGATCCGCCTGTGCAAATTAATGTATCAATGGGGGGGGGGGGGGGGGGGATCGTGAAGCTGGATTTATTATTTGCTTGAATGATATTGTAAAGATGTACATGGACAAATTAAACGAATGTGGGCATATCGGCTCACAGGACAGAAGATGAAGGAATTAATCCACAGCACAAATTATATGCAACTTGCAGAGAATAATGCGCATGGTGGACAGAGATTCGGCGGTCGCTGGTGTGATTGGCAGAAATAATAATTAAATGAGTGCGCGTGTGGTAATTACGGAAGCCAATAAGGACCACAAAAATTTTTTCAAAAACCTCGTAATTTCGAGTTTTTTCTCGAAATTTCGAGATTTAAATCTTTTTGGTTCGTGATTTTTCTTGAAATTTCGACTTTTTTCTCGAAATTACGACTTGTAAAGGTCGAAATTTCGACTTTTTTAAGCTTTAATTTCGAATTTAAAAAGTGGAAATTTCGACTTTTTTTCAAAATATCGACTTTTTCTCTCGAAACTTTTTTTTTCTCGAAATTACGACTTTTTAAAGTTGAAATTTCAACTTTTAAAGCTGAAATTTTGACTTTTAAAAAATCGAAATTTCGACCATAAGCGGTCGCAATGTCGAGTAAAAAAGTCGAAAATTCGACTTTTTGAAGCCAACATTTATATTTAAAAAAGTCAAAATATCGCCTTTTCTTCTCGAAATTTTGAGTTTTTGAAGTCGAAATTTCGACTTTTTTAGTGTGAAATTTTGACTGTAAAAAAAGTCGAAATTAAAGCTTAACTTGGAAAGAATCGAAATTTTGACTGTTTTTAAAAAGTCAAAATTTGAGCTTCAAAAAGTCGAAATTCCGACTTTTCAAGTCGAAATTTCGAAAAAAAATCCCGAAATTACAGGATTTAATTAAATCTTGAAATTTTGTGATTTAAAAGTCGAAATTTAGAGAAAAAAACTCGAAATTACGAGTTTTACTTTTATTTTATTTTTACTTTTCATTTTATTTTTTTATTTATTTATTTATTTATTTATTTATTTATTTATTTATTTATTTATTTATTTATTTATTTATTTATTTATTTATTTATTTATTTGTTTATTTATTTATTTATTCATTCATTTATTATTATTTTTGGGGGGTGTTTTGGGGGTTTGTTTTGTGGTCCTCATAGGCTTGCGTAGGTATTCATGATTTGAAAAAAAAATATATTGGTACAATGCAGGATAGTGCAGCAAAATTGATTTGAGCATTTAAAGTATAGTAGTAAGCATGTTTTGGCCATGGAGATGTCAACAGGTAAAAGTGTGGAGTAGCGTTTTGAATTGTGGAGAGTGCATGAACATAAATGCAATCGCTGCCGAGATCTGATCGTAACAATATGCGGCAAGCGAATCTCCTCATACAAAAAGTGCCTGACAATCGAGCAACAAGTCATGGTAAATGAACGATGGCACGCTCGATCTGCCATATTGGAATGTTATAGAATATCTGTTAACTCTAAACTCGCGGGCGGATGAGATGAAGCTGTGTACGGTGACACCCAGTTTGTTATCGGGCACCAAATTGCACCAAAATGTTATTATGTTCCATATAAATGAGTGGTATTTGTTCACTCTCGCGTGTGTTGTACCTGAATGATATTTTGCGTGGCTTCAAAAGCATATATTTATGCGCGCACAAAAAATTGATGCCGTGAATAAAGGAAGAAGTTCTGTGGTTTCCTGCGGGAGGAATAAGTGACAACCTATCCCTGTTTCCCTAGTGTATGTGCATGCAGATATTCACTTGTGACCCCAGCCAAACTTTCATTTAATCATCATAGATCTACTCCTCTAAAAAACCACACCAGACAGAAAAGACATCACAGGAGTATCCTAAATATAACACCCAAACTACCATCTTTAGAATATTTACTAAATGTAAAGCCCTATATTCTACAAGACACTTTGCTACAACATGAGAATGCGAAGTTATATACTTACGACGTAAGCTGTCGTGGTGCACTGAAGGCATGTTAAGACACAATTGTACATTTCTACCTTAAAATGCACGACTGTTTCATCCCATCAGGAACTGCAGAAAGCTTTTGAGTTTGCTGTTTGTTTTCTTTTCTTTTCTTTTCTTTTTTTTTTTTTTTTTTTTTGACAGATTAGTTAATGAGTTGAAGCAGGTTTGGAGGTTAATGTTTCATTGATACATCCGATAGATCACGTACTTCAAGAAGTTTCTTGCACGATTTTTATTGGATCAGATAAATTGTGTGTGTGTGTGTGTGTGTGTGTGTGTGTGTGTGTGTGTGTGTGTGTGTGTGTGTGTGTGTGTGTGTGTTTGTTTGTTTGTTTGTTTCTCGGGCAGCACCTGCGATAACTGTTCTTCAAGAGTCAAATAAAAATAACAGGTTCAGTTGATGCTCTACTCCATCTGAACTACCATTACTACGAAGATAATCATGACCTTTGTAAAATACGTAGGGCCAAGGAGGCTATAAATGGGGAAATTAGACTCCTTGGTAGGACTGAGAGTACAAAGAGGGTAATACAGTCATTTTGACCTCATCGTGTTGAAACATGAAAGAGGACTGTTATGCAGGATCTGATGCCCTTCCATGAGTTTACATACATTTAATGTGACATGAGTGATGCCCATTTATTGAAAGTAAAACATACAAAAGAACAATGGCTAGGCAATGCCAAAACAAATTGATTTTAAGACAGAATGATGCCACGAGCTATATTTAAACAAATAAATGCAGATAGCCCTGCAAAATTGATTGTTGCTTATTGATAAAAGTTCCAGATGTGCAAATAAAAACAATGCGTAACTGGCGAAAAAAGGAACTCCATGTTAGAGGCATCATGCGGTATAGGAATCCTGTTATATACTTTGTATGGAAAGCATGCATCGCACAAGAGACATGACAACACTGGCACCAACGATCGTTTAGTGAGTCATTGCATTTGCATGACAATGCTTTGAAATATTGCTTCCCCCCCCCCATGTATTTCTATGCACTAAGAAAATAATAGGAAATTGTTTGCTTTCGAGTCATCTTAATTATCGAGAGATAGGGCCCTAGCCATAAACCACCAATAAATAATTTTAGAACCGGAGAATGCAATATTTAAACTGTCCCACGAAGAAGAGATTGGCGACGACCGGTTATTTCTTTGGTCGTATGCTTTGTCATTTTCATTTATGTTGAGCTTTTGCGAAACTTTTCCAACAGAATATGAAAGTCTCCAAAATTCGCATACCTCTATTCAACAGCTTACCGAAGCCAAGGAAAGCAGTGGACACAGTCTTATAACAAGAATGAGCGAGCTTTAAATATCAGAGTTCTTTGTTTCTCTGTCAGTTCCTCGATGTCTGTTGCTGAATTTTCAAATTTGTACTTTGTATCGGCCATTTTTAAAAATTGGCATACAAATAAATTTGTGACAAACAGATGACGTAAATCTCCATTAGGTAGTTTGGTGCTTAACCTAACTGATATTCTCTCAAGTTGGTACTTCAGACAAATTCGGGTAATTTAGTGTTAAGAGTTGAAACGGAGTATCTCGAAAAAAAGCTCAGTCATTAGCCTCACCTGTATAACTCTGGTTGAAAGGCACCCAGGGAGTTGCGTTGATAGTGTATTGCTGTTATGCTATTCCGCGCTTCCATTGAATTTGGAGGCTGTACTCGCTCTGGGGGCAACTGAAAACCAGGAATTGCATCGACGGTCAAAGAATGGATGAGGGGAGATCTCTGCTTGTACCCTGGTGGCGACTTTCCTGTTCCCGCTGAGCTGCATTTCCGCGTTGAGCAAAGGTGGGGCGAGGGGTGCCTACATACAAAAGAAGGTCATTTTATAACATCTGCGTTCATTGTGAATTTGATTTCCCTTTTCTTGCGGTATAAAACCGCATAAAAATGCGTTTTATGCTTGATAATTAACAAGAGGAACAAAAAGAAATGATGTTGTGACTTAGTCACTTACCTTGTACTAGGTGCTGATCGGGAAGAGCTTTGACTTGCACTGTCGTTAAACTCAACATCGATATCTTTTTTTTGTTGCCGTGAAATACATTTTTTAACGAAGAGGAAGAAGACGGTCAGAAGGATAAAGGTGCAGGCAAGGACTGCTCCGATGATAGCTCCCAACTCTACCCCTGTAACACAAAGCAACAATTACACAGTGAACAATGAAAGTGGCGTACTTTACCTCTTCCCAGAAAAATGCCACACCGAAAGGGTAAAGGATTCATATAGGACTATGTCTTCCGCCCCATCGAGTTTTTTAAGGATGAAATATGTTTAAAACAATGTCAATCCGACCATTTGTCTGAAATATTCGCACCAGATATATCCATACGGGAATCTGCGAGTGGTAGAATAACCTTCCACAATTCCTTTTCAAGATCGTTTTTTGATGTAGATATATTCACAGGTGGTTGCATTTCTATTGACCAATAACGGAGTGCAGTTCGTCCGTATGCCGCGATGGCTGTTGACAACAAGGCAAAAACACCTCATGTGATTACAGCATATTGTCTGCGCAACAGACGTCCAGGTCTTTGTCTCTTTGATTGAAACCACCAGTCAAAAGCTTGCCAAAAGCAAGAAGGCAATCTACTCAAAATGAGAAGACCTGAAACAGGCGAACACCATGTTCTGGTATCTAATTTTCATGTGTTTCTTATCATTTTCACTTCTGATATAATACATGCTGTCTTGGCACATAAATCGAATTGAAATCAATGACATGTTGGGATTGTTGGGATGCGTAGTGGAAAATGCGGAATTTTAGGCCTCGAATGTTTATTTCCATACCAGGCACAGTGCATTATTAATAGGAGAGTGACAACATACCAGGAAAAGTGTATTATTACCAGGAGAATGACAAAACACTGGGATGATGTTCTATTGTACGGAAACGAAAGTTGATCAAACAACAGGTACAAAACAGAGAAAGAAGTATAAAACTACACAGAAAAAAGACCCGATGACTGGAATTACACATCTTGTGCGTCAAAAGGCGAAATCAGAATTTCATTTGAGTATGCTCATTCACAGTTTATAGACTCCTAAATAGATCGAGTTCATTGAGGATAAATTCTGATGACTTACCACGGAAATTACAAGTGTTCAAAACAAAAATGAAAATAACCAAGAAACATGTTTGGTGAAAGATTTAATGTTATTAGAAGTTTCTTTGGTATTGTTATGAGTGTGTGAAGCTTTCGTTGGATTATTTTCATAAGAATGATCCACAAATGTACTAAAAAGAGACAGTTTGGTGCTGGTTACCAAATGAAATGGAAAGGTTTAGCCTTGTCTAATGGCGAATGACCCGCATGCTGCCTGTGGCTGGCTGCCCTCACATTTTAACTTGGCTTCTACCACCATGGTACACACAAGAGACAAATCGTTTCCGTGACATATGGCAAACGATTCTTTAACATCTTATAATATTGAAATTCGATTCAAGCTATAACAAAAACACGTGTAAAAATTAAATATGTACCGACATTGATGAGAAATCACTTTGGTTTTTGTTGCCTTTGATCGCTGTATAATAATAATAATAATAATAATAATAATAATAATAATAATAATAATAATAATAATAATAATAATAATAATAATAATAATGATAGTAATAATAATAATAATAATACTGATGATGATGATGATGATGATGATGATGATGATGATGATGATGATGATGATGATGATGATAATAAAATACATGATGATGATAATAATATGATTGAACCCCTACGGGAGGGGAAAATGGAAATATACATCAAGGAAGGTAAGCAAATCAAATATGATCACATCGTCACATATTCTAATAAATGGGACACATAAATCAAATCATAATATCAAATTTGAAACACCCAGGTGACGGTGAAATGAAGCAACAGCATGACAACACAATAAATCATGTTAGAAAGAACGCAAAATTATATATACAAATGTTGCTAGACTACAAAAAACCTACAAATTATACAAAGAAAACGTTGTAATAAAATACACATAAAACGTAAAAAGCCTTAGTAAAAAGTTTCACCGGATGGTGTTTGTTCGAATTTCGCACTTGTGGCGAGGCTAATAGGAAAGCTAATGTGTCGGTGAAGCCGTTCACTGCCCCAAGGTTGGAGTGGTCGGCTTCACTGACAAGTCGAGAGCGACCGACATCGCTGTGACATAATGTAATGAATAGAAAAGTTAGACGACTTTTGTATAAGATGACAATTTTGCTTCTTTGTTGACGTTTTTTTTTTAAATATCAAATTGCTCACGCCGTTGACATTGCAAGATTTGAAATTCCAAGATAAATAGCTGTCAATGAATACATATTTTGTAGCACATTAATAAGGATTTTATGTATTGATGCCCAATTTGTGAAACTCACTCACAAGGTATAATGTACCCTCAAGGTAATTGTTGTTCAGTTTATGTACCTTTTCTCCGCAGGTAAAAAACCGGGTTGACAGCGTTACTTGACAAGTATTAGGCTATTCCGAATCTAAATGCGCCACGGATGACTGCTAAAGCATGCTTGTCCTTCTGATGGTCACCCAAATATCACGATTCACCCCATACCCCAAAATAAAGAAAAACGCTTAATGATTTTGAAAACAACAGATGTGTCGCTTTAAGGGGTGGGCAACCTATAGATCATTGAATTGAATATCATTGAATAATAACCAAAACAGAGTCTATGCCCACTGGTACGTCGCTCATTACTGACTTTATATGTCAAAAAGAAGGTGACAAGAAAACGCTACGATTCAAAATCAAATCCATTTGAAGGAGGAGGATAAAGGGGTTTTCCCTACTCGTCAATTGGGCATTTTTATTAACCGTATTAGCGTGCTGAAAGTCCCTTAATTTCCGTTCTTCGCACCAGCCATTGTATCTAAACTGTCTCACTTTCCGAACCTTGTGCTTTGGCAAATTTATACATGTACCGGAGTACTGGGACACCCCCCTCCCTCCCCCCTCCAACCACCACTACTACCCTTCTTTAACTGCTTGGATGGAGCAAACGAAGACGGTGATCCTTTTTGGTGGGCGTATGGATGAACTTTTACACTGGGCTAAAGTTATTTGGATTTGAATGTGACTTCTGAAACAGATTTATTGCAGCTGCTGCGTGTACAGTCGATGTTGCTACTGTGGCTCCGATGCTGGGCGTGTATGTCCAAGCTGTTAAATCTTTGTCCATCATTTTACAAAAGAATATATTGTTCTATTCAATCCTGATACCTAGATTAATATCAATGAAAATGTTACAGCCTGTATGTCAAATTATACATGGAACGTGAACCCAAAGGGGGGGGGTATATCTTAGAAATATTTAGGTAAAACATACACCCAGATTTGCATGCACATGATCACATACGGACTTCTAGTAAGGATTATGTATTAATTCCAACATGTATATTCCACTCTAAGTACAGATTAAGATATTGTATATGTCACTCTTTTGTTGTCAGTTGTTTAATTTCACAAGTAAAAATGTTGACTTGTTTATTCACTGCATGGTGTAAAGCAATCAGGTACACGTGAACATTAAGTGCCATATACAAGGCATTGTACCTTACTAATATTATATATGATTATTTAGATACCGAACGTCTGGTTCATAATTATTGTTTTATAATTTTACAAGATATTCTACATACTTCAACCAGACTTGCGTTTGAAGGAAGGTAACCGCTCCATAGTGTGCTATTCCTTAAATTATATGCTATCGAAGTATGTAATGTTCAGGTCAGACTTCTCTTCGTATGATCAATCTGACCCTTTACCCAACTTGTATTCTCCAAATCGAGGTCGAGATAAGTGAAATTATGGCTCCTTTAAGTTTTAAGATAACTAACAGCACGACTTCCAATTACTTTTTCTGGGTCCCCCCAATGGTTGGACCCATTATGTTTTCGTTATGTCCGTCTGTTCGTAATTGTTTCTCTTTGGGGGCTACGGCCGTCCACTATTTGCATTTGAAGACGATACCTGAAATCATACTGGCAACCTGTATCTCAATTTACCCCATTTGTACGTTGACGCCATTGCTTGAACTGATAATTTTGGATGACTTTGACTTAATTATAGCGAAACTGACTTTTTGTCAGCTGAGCTCATAGGATGGCCAGAACTGTGTAAATGAAGGCCGCGATATTGCAAGCAGTGATGATGATCCTGCAGAAAAAAAGTGATTTTGATATAACTTTGAAGGTCACAGGACCACATGGGTTTGTAAATGTAAGGTCAGCTGGGCACATGACTGTCACAGCCGTGCTGTTAAGGCCAGAAGACCCAGGTATGTGCAAAAGAAAACCCATTAGTTTAATGCTTTGCATTGGAGTGTCTCTACTTTAGTTATTGTCTTGTAAATGGTCTATTGCGTGACCTAATTTTTCCATGCTCATTCGTCTGGTGTCAACAGCTCAAGAAACAGGTATACCTTATCAGGAGATAGCCTCAACTACATTTTCAGCGAATGAATTTATGAAGACAGAACACGCTGTTAAGTCGCACAACACTAAAATTCCTATCAAACAGCTGTTCCCGATACATAATCAGCAGTAGCGAAATTGATAACAGAACAAATCCACAGAAACAAATGATAAAGCATATTTGTACATAATGGGTTCTGTTGTCCAACATATGGTCGATTTATCAAAATTTGTGAGCTTTTTTTCTCTGAAAAAAGCATCAGATCGTCTTTACTTTTTCTGTCTCTTATATACATTAAAGTTAGCATTTTTAGCTTGGACGCTTCAAAGTGGTTTTTATCTTCGTCGCATTTTGCTCTAGGCAGGACTGGTTTGTGCAAAGTTACATTATGATTACGTGTGCAACAATCCTACAACACTATGCACATAACATGTGCTTTGTTAATACTTTTTTGTACACACGAAGGTCTGTGTTTTGCAAAAAGTATAAAGAAAAGCCTGAACTGAGTCCAAAGAAAAATGTGGTTCAGTATTGAATATGGGAACTGTGAAACTTGTGTACACGTACACACTGATATTCTCAATAGATCATTATATTTCTAACATATTCTATGTACATTATATTACATATTAAAAGAACCATTAAATTATCTGGTTGAAATTAAAACATCGATGTAACCTGGTAATCATCAGTGATAAGGATTCTGCGTGTGGCAATCTCTAGCAATTTTGTTATTTCCGTCACGTTATTCTGACAATGTAAAAAAGGAAGACACTAAACATATCATCTGTCACTGCGGCATATTGGCCAGGAAGGCACCGTCCATCTACACCATGCATTAGGAGCTCAGACAGGTCTTACCTTTATGCGCAGCCTTGAGGCACCAATCAGAGTACTTTGACAAACAGACCTATATTTTTCTATTCTTGACAAAATGGATTAGGGTTACCTTGGAAATTGGTCCATTTGCCGAAAAGGTTAAACATTTTTGAGGACTGAAACGACATTTCTTGATATACAAGACAATTCCCAATTCAACTAAGAGTGATTCTCTTTCTAAAGCACGAAAAGCCAGCGTTATAAGTCACTGACTTTCATGTAATGACAGACAAATGTTAGTACACCATATAGCAGTGATTTATTCTGAGCCTTTTTTGTTAAAAACTTTAAAAATGTGGACTTTCAACAGTACAGATTAAATACGAACGCGAAATAACGTGCAAGTGTCATATTCATTTAATTCTTCCGTATTCTATTTCCTTATTACTCAGACTCAGACACAGACTCAGACTCAGACTGAAAACTCCTTTATTTGACCGTAAAAATGCAATGTAAGATTATATACATGTACATATATCATAACAGTGGTCAGGAGACCCTCATTAAGGCCTTAACAGCCGCTATCATGGGGGCCACCTACATATACTACAAAGGAAGCATAGTTACAAATGAAAGAGTAGGTGTAAAGTAGATAAAAAATGTTTCACTTAGGAAGCTACTGTTTATTCAATATTTATTGTAGGATAAGAAAAAGTAATCCATGTAATGAAAGTGACTTTTGGATGCTAAGAATCAAAGCTACGGAAAATTACAGAAATAGCAGTTTGGAGTGGAACAAGCAGATTCACATTTGTTAGTAAAAATGTTTTTTCACATATAAAGAAAAACCAGTTTTACTATGGGTATGAACCTTGTTCAGTAGAGCATCTGGAATTGTTTTAAATGTTTTAATGATTTCATGTCTTAAACAGTTACATGTCCCAACCAATTTTCTTCTTTCTATAAATAAAAGGTCGCTACCTCTTGTGTAATGATTATGCATTTCATAGATAGGCTGTATTTTAAAAGTTTTGAAATATTCAGGTAACTGATTTTTTCTAAACTTAAAGTAGACATTCCGTTGTTGATGAATTTATATATGTCACCACTTTGAATTAAATTAAAGCTTTCAAAAATAGGTTCTGTATGTGAAATATACTTGTTGAGGCTTATTATTCTCACGCATGTGTTGTCCGTCCGTCCGTCCGTAGTTTTGCCCTATTGGGCAGAACTACGGACGGACGGACAACACGAAAATATAATGGGTACTTCCGCGGGAGGGTTGCATAAAAATCCATTATTGGATTATAAAAGAAGCTAAGTGGAAAAGTTTTATATATATTTTATCATAATTCATTCGCCGTCACTTTGAAACCCACTACCAATAGTTTCAATACATATTGCCATTTATTCTATAATGCGTCAAACCAATTCTGCTAAAACTAAAATAGACCACAGGCGGCAATGTGCTGTGCGTGTAAACAAGTGTCAAAGAATATGTAGCACCACAGTGTCTAAAAACATATCTTTAACGTACAAAAGGAAAATCAGAAACGATTATTTGTGGTTCAAAGATAAAACAAAAGTGAAAATAGGTTTTTCGACACAGTGGTGCTACATATTCTTTGACAGTTGTTTGCAGTTTACCCTTAATTGTATATGAAAATAAACTATCATAGCGAAAGATATATGTACGTCCAAAACTATTTGAACAGGTTGTTAAAATTCCCAAGCCTTATCCAGGTCTACGTCGACGTCTCCGTCACCGCCATTACTTGTCTATTTGCTGGACTGAAAACGTGATGTCAATGCTATGACTCATACATTCTCTTGGTAACATTTCATTTTGCACCACCAAACTATGGCATCTATACTGTAAAACTTGTCTCAATATCTTGCTTTATACATTCACCTTGTATCCTCTGCTTTGAAGTTAACTTATAGACTACGCATTGTGTATTGTACTCAGTTTATGAATGTCAGATCCTTGTATGTGCTGTTGGTTGGTCCAGCAACCATTTTAAGTTAACGCATATCCAACACAACAATTTTGCTTCAGTCTTAAATGTTAAGGTTTTCAGAGACGAAATGGAGAAGCAAAATAGAGAAATGCGTTGGGAATCTACCCTATTGTATCAAAACCTTTACAATCAACTTTCAGGTTTTTAATTAGCATAATGACTTGGGGGGGTTGGTTTTTTTGTTTTTTGTTTTTTGTTTTTTGTTTTTGCTTTTGTTTTCTCTCGTGTTTTGGTTTGCTTTGTTCGTTTGTTTTTGATATTGAAAGACACATAGCTTCTGAATCTGTAAACTCTTCTCGAGGGTCACGGCAATCAGGCCTTTTTGAAGAGTCAATGTCAATAAGACTACGTGATGGGCATCTCGCTTGTGTTGGTCTCAATACACTAACTTCAAGTAAATCATTATTGCCGGGCAAGAGAAAACTTTCGTGTTGTAAGTCTCCGATTAAATACGCATGCAAATTGTAAAAACTCAGCGGACTATTAAGATCAGACAGTGATGAGATTTGTACAAACTAAGAGCGCATTTGTGAATCGGGATATGACGAATGGTCTGTATGTAAATATGCTCTGGGCAATAAACAACGCTTCAAAAAGGATTACACATTGACTTTCACAAAATGTACATCATGACCCAGATTGCCAACACAATAATATCATTGTGGGGGTGTCAACTTGAATATCAAAATGTAAATCTCTAATACTAGCCCTTCATCCAACCCCTCCCCACCCCACACTGGGCACGGAACCAAAGATGAAAAACAACATGATAATCACTACTCTCACGTGCCATTGCGAAATGATGATAGCTCTCTCAGGGTTGTAATGCAGTATGTTAGGCTTATATCGTATTTCAAGATAAGGTTAATGTAAATACCAATGCTGTATACATTTGATCCAGTACGTGCCTACGTATCAAAGGAATGCATTTAAAGCGCGTTCATGTGTGCCGAAACTTGGATTACAAACATTCAAACCATATAAAGAAAGATATATAGGGGCAGGAGTCCAGATGGATTCAAACTTATTGAACCTCAAATTAGTGAGTTTTGTCATTGATAGGGGTAGACTATCTATGGTCATGGCTTCACGTGGTTGTTGGGCAATGCAAGAATGTGATAAAAACGAACAGGAGTACACAGTCCAAATCAAACAACAGAGTTGCACGAACGTCTTTCGACATGTAAGCTCTTATATTTATGATAAGATTTTTTTTTAATTCCTCCTCATCACTACCCGTCACTAAACTCCTGTGTGTAACCTAAAATAAACTCACCGTTCAGCTTGACCTTCACGAAGAAATGTCACAGGTTTTTGGCAACGACCATAACTTTCAAACAATTTTAGACAGATGATAGCAAGTTGTATGTGGAAATTATCTGCATAGACCTACACAATGTTATGTGCCTCACCCCAAGACTGAAAAACTGTGCCTGGCAGGTGACAGATGAAGAATGACTTTGACCCGTGGTGGAAGTTTGGTGCATCAAGTGTTCACTTGATATATTGTTATAGCAAAGGTTTGTGAGTAAGTATATTAACACAAATTGATATGGTATAGAAGAGCGATCGTGTCCGTCATATCGTGCACGCAGCCCAGTGTCAAGGTTTTTTTAAAGTGGGAAAATGACAGGCTTGTCCGCATGGCTTCCTCATACAAACCAAATGATAACTTCAAGGTGAAATTGACAGTGTGTAACATTAATAACAAACGATTTCAACACGAAAATATGTTTGAAATATATGTTAGGTGGTTTATTCTATAGCAAAGCAAAACGGATTAAAGCCTTATTTTAATCAGCAACAGAGACTGTTCTTTTCTTTTTATGACAGACCAGCGAATTATACTTTTGATAATTTGTCCCACACATCCGGCTAATCACTACTGCACCTTCTTTTTATCCATCGACTCAATGTATTAATGATAAATACTGTGTAGACGCGTTTAAAGCTTAGAAACAAGAATACAAACAGGGAAAGTATACTTAACTTTGAATTCGCCAAGCCCTGATAATTATATAGTTCTGAAGTTTTAGTTGGTACGCAAACATGGGACAAGCCCCGTAAATGAATTTGGTATAAAACTTGATATAAACTATGTAACATTGTTTAAAGGGCTAAGTAATTGCCAAGAATCACGGAATAGCCCACCTGCATCAAATCAGTATTAAATATAAATACTCCACCTCAAATTTTGTCAGCCATATTAGTGACGTACGTGGCACGATGACATACATACTTGTGGATCGATGGGCATCCCTAATGGAATGTGGTACTGAAAAGTACGACCTAAAATCTATAAAATACATCCACAGTGAATAGATGTTCTGAAAAAGGAAGTAACTTTTGCTAATGTAACGACAGCTTCCTGCAGTACGCTTACATGATGGTGGGCTAAAATATACCCCTCTAAATGAACGAACACATGAAAAAATTATAATTTACTTAAAGTCAGAAAGAAGTGCTCTCATAAGGTCTTCAAATCAATGCTGCAATCAACTTTAACTCTGAGTAAATGGACCCCATTTTATTTCATTTTGACTTCCTCAAATTTCTACACCTAAATGTTTCTGCACATATTGCACACGCTTTTTTGTCAATGAGAAGTAACGCCGAGATGATAATGGCTCCATATTGAGCAAGTTGCCTTTCAGTTCAAGTTGTAATTGGAAAAGATTTAAACAGCTTTGATAGGAGAAGCTCAAGATAAGGAGCCGTTGTACGACTTGTTCTTGACGAACTTTAAGATTTAAGCACATTGTTATCAGTTTTTATACACCCACAGAAACACAAAACCCCGTTGTTGATGCTGTTTATTGTGAAACAAGAATTTTTGCAGCTATATTACACGGTGCTACCCACCGTAGTTTGCAGAAAAAAACGGTAATTTCATAGCAAACGTAATGTAATAGAGTAAAAAAACCATCAAAGTAAATGTAATATTTGCGGACACGTAAAAGATATGTTAAGATTACCTCAGCTAAGGATTAAAATATCGCTGTGACCACCAGCAGAAAATGCGTATTTTTTTCTGAAACGATCATCGAAATTATCCGGAGAAGCATAATATGCAACTTCATTAAAAATTTTTTTTAAAAATGAACAAAGAGTGGTACAAATTTCAAGGATGCAGTAAAACTTATTGTTGCATATATAATAATCGGCACTGTATATGCATCAGAATAATTTTTTCTGAAAGGATCATCAAAATTATCCGGAGAAGCATAGTAAGCGGCACTGTACATGCATCAGAATATTTGCTAACAGAGTGCAGTTAAGTGTCTTTGATAGATGCGGAACATTGGAATATGAGTGGGATATCGTATCTGATAGGTGGCTTCTGTCTGTATTGGGGTAAATAAATGTGAGTCGGCGTTAAGCCCATGGAGAAATCTTGAAAATAAGTTGGTATTTGATTTAAATAAAATTTACTTTTTGTTTGCAAGATGTACAACCGTAAGTTTAATTTGAACTAAATGACTTCCTTTTTCTTTAGAATTCACAAATGGATTAATAATCAAAGGGTAAGAGACTACTAAGTGTTTAAATATTACGAGAGGAGTCGTGCTAAGAGACCGACAATGCGACCACAAAGACTGCGTCATCAGGTTAATTTCAATTGGAGTCAGCAAGCGGCACGTTCGAATTATATTTTTATTTAATGACTTCCTGGTCGTGATTACACTAAATCACTTGCACTCCCATGCAAAGGACGATTGCTCATGTTGGATACACTACAATGACATTCAAAACCCTTTAATTAAAGCCAAATATGATCAAACTAAAGCAGGCAGGCGTTGTTGATTGCTTTTGATCGGTTTAAACAGGAAAATGTCTCAGTCATGCTGGAAAGAAGATTGACTATGTATAGGAAATGATCATGATTATAAATCGCATATGACTGCTGATCAATTAATCTAGATTTCCGTTGAACGAGGATTTTTCTTCAAAGTTACACCCATTCTACCCCACTAGTAGAACTGAAATAATCGACCTAAGTGGATACGATGGATCGCTTAGCGCCCAACCCGTGTTAAGGGAAGCTGTTGACTAGAAGTGAAGGCATACCCTCTTGCATGGGTCATTATAATATCCAGTCGGCAAAGGAGAAAAACACATGCACAGTGCAAGTTCTAAAAATGCACTGATTAGTTTCGTGAACAATTCGGCAGAGGATATTTAGATACTCGTATCAGATTTCATGCTAAGAAGGAAGAGTTCATTTTAGTAGGTTAGGTCACAACAGGATGCTGTCGCGCTGATCTATCACGAACCAAATTGATCGAATTCCAGGTGGTTCTTAACCTCATATACTGCTTTGTCAGCTGATTCCCTGTCTCAAAAAGTTCATTTAACAGCTCATCTAGGGAATGTCGTTAGTTTCAAATTAAAGTCAAAAGAAACCAATTTTATGTTACCGTTAAGAGCACACGTCATGAACAACAGGTGCTTATAAAAGTATAACTGTGCCGTGGAAAACTTAAAGGGAAATTTTGTGTATCATCCTTGCATTTCACTTTATGCACTGCCGTGCCAAGTGGAATGACTTGCAAATGTCCATGTTCTGTACAACAGAGCAAAGGCAAGGATGTAAATAAGCTTTATTGTTGATACCCTACAGTCCAATCCACCAATTTAATGTGGTGATTTGTACCAGGTGTTCTGTAATTTTAAATTGTGCAGAATTTTTTTCTTATTCACTCCAGCCGAGGACAGCTGGTCGTTGTTGATTAGTATTTTAAATTGCTGGTGCTGTCGTATTTGGACTTTTGCATTTGCAATGTGGGGACGATAATACGTTTCGGAAACTAATTGGCCTAGGTTTGTCGATAGATTGTATATCGTAGTGTATAATTCATTGTTTTGCTTGTAAAAGCAACGGTCAAACCACTGCATAAGGTCATTACATCCGAATGTAGGCATCAGTGTGCAAAATCTGTAGAGATGAGTGTGTGTGGCTTCATTTCAACCTAATGTAATTCACAACCAGTCCAGGACAAATTGAAAGTAATAGATAAGGAATGCTCTTCCGACCTCCAGTAGAAGTGGTCTGGCTATTGCATTTTCTTTCCCTTTTTAGACGTTTAACAATCTTTCTGCGCATCGATCATTCCCTGTAATATTGGGTTGGGTTTATATTTTATTAAACGACTAAGAAATAGCGCAAACGGAGCTCTATATGAATGATGTTTGATGCAGCAGTGAACACAATAATTTGCATTTAGGCCTACAAAAGAATTTAAAGATACAAGTGAAGATGAAAGAGTGCACCAAATGCTAAAGAAAAGGGACCAACTCTGCACTACAGGGATTTTTTTTTTTTTTACTTTTTCATTTGCTGTTTTTACTACTTTTGCTGTGTTTTTGTTGTTCTTTACGTTCCGAAAAAGGAATGGTGACCATGTTAAAAAATAAGGTGTACCATTCTTTAGTAATCCTAATTATAATTTGAAGTGGGTACTCTTTACCGGGTCCTTGTAAGCAGACCATGACTCTTTTATGTTAGGATAAAAATATTTTGAGGAGATATCTCATATTGCAATCGATCCTGGAGAGAAAGCTGCGCCTACGTTTGTGATCAAACTTTTGACATCCTTCACTCACCACAATGACAAAGTCGAAGGCTTTACTTTGAGCCGTATCAGCGTAATAGAGTCAGTATTAATGCGGTTCTAGGGCAATTAATAGTAGTATAAACTGGTGAACCTCCATTTGTCCAATTGCCATGTGAAAATGACATACAGATTGGGTGTGTAGTGCGAATTAGGAAATTAAATATCAACGAATTGTCCCTAGATAAAAGGTATTCATAAAACTTAATTTTGTTAAAATTTCGTGAAGTGCTTGTACATATGGATATGTTACAGGATTATTTGTAATGAAACAAACAAACAAACAACATGGCATATTTCTTTTTCAGTATATACAGACCTTTAAAAACTTTGCCATGCGTTGGCTTTACATTTTTTTTATTAAACTATGTATCACCATCTCAAAAGAACGTTTGAAAAGAGGGCTTTGGCCCATAAGAATCTTTTCGAGGGAGGAAGACGAATTACTGGACAGCATCATACGCAAAGACGCGTATGGACAAAGATTAGGTGACAATACAAGAACAAAACAGTAGGTTAAATAATCCCATTTGGCTTAAAGTGTTCACTATTAACATTGTTGTCTTGAATCTTTGAAAAATATCTGAGCATATCCAATAAAGAAGCAACCTCTATAACCATAAAACACTGTCTGTAGAGTAAAGAGAGCGAACAGTAAAATTACTGTGTGCAGTTATGATCACGGAATAATATACAAGCGACAATAAAAGAAGTAGTGCCAAGCGTCTTCAACAGTTAAGCTACAGAATAATAAACTGTGTACTTGAGGCCGATTTTGAATAGATAAAAGCATAATTTGTTAGCGTCTTAACGCAATACCTTCTAGGTTGAAAAGTGGGAAATCTGCAGTCAAAATGGTGCTGTTGGGGAAATTCATTAGCTAGCACCATCGATTTGCATATTTTGGACTGGAATATTTGGATGGAGTTTCAGTTTTGGATATCCACACGTAATAAAAAATATTTTGCTCACTGCACGCACTGCAATGTGGGAGATCAAAACATTGACGGATATAATAAGTAAGTGTGTATATAGCAGGAAGAGAGGAAATTATACTGCATAAGGCATCTGGTGACAGCTTACACACAATTTTAACGAAATTGTTTAGTTGGGGGTTTTCCCCATTTGGCTTAATTGTGCTATCCAGTTTCCTCGTATAATTTAGCATTGCCGCTTCGTCACAGGGTTAAATTGACAATGTCGGCAAGTTGGAAAAATTCAACTTTTTCGTTGATACCGAACAGCCAGTCCACGCTGGAATAGCATATATATTTAAATACTGGTCTAAAGAAAGAGATATGGTTGGCTTCCAACCTTGCCATTTAAGCCCTTTGTTATGGTGTTAATGTGCAGGTGACGCTCTACCAATGAATTATAATGCTGGTTTACATCTTGTGACACATGACCTTGAACGGATTGGAGCGAGATTCGGATGATTACTTTTCCGTAAAATACACCACTGACTACATATATTTAAAAATCAGGATTTATGGCTTCTGCAGTTGTGACTGGATTTTCGACATCTAGGTGTAGGGAATCATAATCGGCAAACAATATTGTATAACATCTAACACGGTTGACAATTTAATTAATGTACATTAGACACACGAGCAGTCTGGGTACGCCGCCTTGTGGTACGCCAGTGCAGACCTTCCCCAACTAGATGATCGATAGTACAGAAAATCAGAAAACCAATCAAACTTGCTGAAATACCACTCATTTCTTTAAATTCAAGCAGAAACAAAACACAAACAAACAAGCCAAAAACAATTCGACACTTTCTTTCGGTGGTCTATGGCAATACATAGTTCATAACATAATAACATTATTTGCTTCACGGTTGAATCGCCGGGCATAAAGCACGATTGGTGGACTGATATTGGCAGATTGTCACGAAAAAGGTTCAATACGTGTTTGAACATGATTTTTTCAAATATTTTACTTGTATAATTGAGAAAAGAAACAAACCTGCATTTGTTGTACACATTAGCAGGGCCTTTTTAAGCAAAGGGGAAACATAAACACTTGCTCGTTTCATATACTAGGGAATTCCTTCTTTCTAAAGAGAGGTTAAATAATTTCGTAAGTGAAGAGGCAATTGCAGGTACAGCTTCTTTCAAAAAGTTGAACACTAACGCCGTCTAGGCCTAGCTTTTTTTTCAGAACCTAGACCAAGAAACTTCGGTTTCAGTTATGTTTAATGAGTCAAAGATATAATGTGGAGGATTGGTCAGGTGCAGTCGAGTTAGTGTAAAACTATCAACATTACATCGCTGAAGAAAAGAAAGAATCAAAAGTTGAGCTTTAGACAAGTTATCCCAAATGTCTTTATAATCATGTAAAACGGAGGGAATACGATATGAATGACTCCTACTCAAAACTTGTTCTCCGTTGTGCCACCAACATTTACTTTTTGAGAGGAGGATGGTTTTGGTCTGTTGGAGTTTTCAATAATATTCTGCCTCGGTAACACTAGGTTATTGAATCATCACGAACTCTATAAAACGAGATCCACCAATCCATTTCATGATTTCGACTTTTAACTTTATCATATTGTCTATTGAGTTGCTGTTTAAGCAAAGAAGTCTGGAAACGTAACATGGTTAGACAGAAAGTCTAGTTTCGACAGGTTTATCAGCAATACAGCGCGGAGCTGCATAGTGCAATAGTTTGGAAAAAATCGCTGTACAAATAAATACTATTGGAGACAAAATATAGGGTCCAGTCTGATTCACTGCGATAACTTTTCTAAAAGAATGCGGTCAGCTTTATGATAATCGGAGACCTGCCTTTTATACACAGACTCTTTCATCCTCCTAAATAGTAAGCTTGTGGTAAATCACGAGTGTGAGTTGGCCATTCCCAGTCACGAGGTAAAATTTCAGAGTGAAAGCTCATGCAAGTTATGGACATTTTCAAACCGCAAAAGTATACGAAATGAGAAAGAATTTGACAGAATGCAATACGCCCCCCCCCCACCCTCCCCCCACCCTCCCCCCCACACACATAAAGCTAAATTGATGCTGTATTTTGTCACTTTCACTTTCCAAAAAATGGGAGTCTCCAGGCCACGTGAAATACATGATTCACCGATACAAGTGAAGAACTCCCCCCGCGAAACGGATTGACAACGACCAGTAATTTCAAATATTAGCCTATTTTCCCTTCGCTTTGAATTGACGTTGTGTTTTAATGGTTCTGTGTGACAAAACAAAAGAAGACCAACCAAGTTAATGTGCCCCAGTTTCAGATCCCAAAGGGCGTATGATAATCCTGTTGATTCAGTCTTGTAACATGACCGTGCAAAGTATGACAAACAAATATCATTGCGTCCTTACTATCACGTCTCATTGCGCCATATTTTGACCTATAAATCAACCTTTTTTGCCCATAGTACGTCGCATACATGTCTGTTATAGTTAGCTGTTTTGCGCTGCTGACTAAAAAGAAATATTACTTCCAATGGAAACCCCGAGTGCAAACCAAACTACTTTTGTTTTCTCCACTTGCGCTCAGTGCAGGTATAGTGGCCATCGGTCCAATTTGCAGTCAGTTTGAGTGTTATGGTGGGGGGGGGGGTCAGTAACTCGTGTCATTAAACATACACGCGTGGTTATTTGGTTTAACGTGTGCGATAAATAATAGCACGCGTGCTTATTTTGTTGGCGTGTGAAATTAATTAACGCGTCTATGAATTTGCGCACGCGGCATTATTTTCATGTTTGGGGCACAATACCCCCTTGACTCGCACGAGTTTTAGTGCGCAGATACATGAGTGTTCAAAGCTCGGTAACGTGTCCGCATTTAATGCTCGTGTGCTGTTGCTTTGTGGGTAAGTGCAGATAATTAAGTGAACTCACAAAACAAAATGACCACGCGTGCTATTATTTATCCCCCACGTTAAACAAGATAAGCACGCGAATATGTTTAATGACACGCATTAGAAATATCACATTGGTGCCACTGCCCCCCCCCCCCCCCCGTCATTCTTTACCTTATAAGACAGGCGAGTGAACGACCCATGCTTCGAAAGCAATGACAAGGAGAAAGTACCACTGACCTACCTGTACCTGGCATTGTGCCGCCAATATTGTTCATTGTAAGTTATTTTTTGTTGCGCGCATGGCACCCAGTGTCAGAGCAAACTCATTTATTTATTTATTTATTTATTTATTTATTTATTTATTTATTTATTTATTTATCTATCTATCTATCTATTTATTTATCTATCTATCTGTCTATTTATTTATTTATTTATTTATTTATTTATTTATTTATTAATTAATTAATTTATTTATTTATTTATTTATTATCAGGAAAACTTCCCCTTTACAACGGGAGCACCGATGGAACGGGGTAAATTCCATGATGCATCCAATATATATCTACAAGTAATTTGTCATCCCTATTGACACAGATAATATGTACACGTTAAAATTAAGTATCTATAATTAATAAATCATGGTTTGTGTTCTCCGCACCAAAACTAACAATAAACCACTCATTGGGACAAAACTCTAGAAAGCGTAAGGACAAGTCCAATATACATATTACATGAATACAATGTAGAACATAAAGCTTCCAGTGGTATAATCATTGAAATAGAGGCATGAGTGTTATGCGGACGAATAAATAAGGGGGGGGGGAGGCTGTTACTTTGATTGGAGGAGGAAATGAATGCGTACATGCATTCATAGAGATCTATGTTGGGACGTTTCTAATATGCGTTATTGAGTTGGTCAACAAAGATATCAACTAAAATGAATCATTAAACTTGATTTATGCATCGCAAGTTTGTGGAACACACCATCTGATAAAGTCGTGAAAGAATGGTATCGATCACTTTTCTACGCAAAGATTGCAATTATAGAACATATGCTGGTATACTTTTATTTGTTTTACCATTACCAGGTCATGGCCATACGACTAGGATACAACTTACCAGTATATGCTGGTACGCAATCTGTTGACCAGGGGTTAGTCACGCTACATAGACTCTTTTCGTACTTTTGTTCTAAACTTGTGAAAAATTCACATTACGCGCGCGCGCGCACACACACACACACACACACACACACACAATGATACAGCAGACGACGTATGACATCGATGTTGACCATTTCATCCGTGAATATATTGATTGATCAAATTTTACTTACCAGATGGGGAGCCTGAGTGATAAGGCTTGGGCCTTGGATGAATAAGTTTTTGTGATCTTTGGTCGGTGGCGTCATGTTTAGGGTTGATGGTTGTTTCGATACCCCTGGCTGTTAAAATTCCCATTTCCGTGCTATAGGCTAATGCTAGGACAATTCGTCGGTCGTCAAAGTGCGAATCATCGTATGGTATGGAGAAATATCACAGGCAGTGCAACTGTACATGCGTGCCACACATGAGCCATTGCCAGACTGAGCCGATGATGCGGTTCTCAGTCAACATCGATCCTACGATCTGGAACAGCGCATGCTCAAGCACACCGCGCGTTATCAATTGGCTTGGGAACGGGGGCGTGTGACATAGAATAGTCAGGTAACCTCAGACGAGCTGTAGATGGCTTCACTTGACAAATGAACCTCATGAACACAATCATCATAACACACAATCCGATGTGTATGAGGCAAAGGTTATGTCCTCCAGGTGAGGCTAAAGTGAAAATTTAAAGTTACCGGCAAACACATTATTTTATCAAAGCCGATTCCCTTTTCAGAGACCCTGAAGCCTATTGTCAACGGAATAATATACACGCCTATACACAGGGAGTCCAGATGTTTAAACATTGTTGGAGAACAACCAGAAGATTTTAAAAGTTTAATTAACATTATGCTATGAAAAAAAATATATATGGCTGACCATTTGTTGAAAGGAAAGATCAATGAACGCTTAGTATTTTGTTGCGACTGAAACAGGTGCCATTGTATTCAGTTGTCATTACATAAGTGCGATGTTCACATACATATTGTGTTGTTTTTTTTTTGTTTTTTTTTAGAAAATTGCTACATTCACTCAAGAGTTGTGATTTTTCATCCGGAATCTGTGAATCAACACAGCCTTGTGGCGTGTACAGCCATTTTTTACCCTACGATTTTAAAATCAAAATCGGACGAACATTTGCAGATATTGAAGTTAACTTTCAAATCAGCATAATAAACTTGGTCTGCGTGATTTGATGTCATAATGAAGAATAAATGTGGGTGAGTGTCGAATTAATTAGCGACGTCTGATCCACAAATTGGTGTCATTATCAAAACGATTATCGTCAGATAATTTATCAGTACCCTGGGTACAATTAATTTCCAGAAGGATTACCACCAAAAAATGTCCTGCGAAAAGATGCCAAAACGGTATTTGATTGCAGGCATGACACAATTATAATCTTTGCACTGCAGGAAACGTTTGTCAATATTTTGCTTTGTCAGCTTGGTGAGAAAATATGCATCTGGGAGTACACCTATACCACACGTACGAAGTTTGTTTTAACCTTACTGTTCCTTACTGTGTCATGTGAAAAAATTAAGTGCGCAAACAGCTTAATGTATTACAAACTATCTTGCCCATATATGCCGACATTCAAAGACACAATTTCATTCAAGAAATCCACGCTTCATAGAAGCAGACTCTGGTGGTCTGTTCCGGGCTTTGATACCCGGTTCCGATTATGTTTAGGACAAGCTTAACCAGACTTGTGTTTGAGTTGAATGGCCTCCCATTGTTAGTTTGCAAGTATAAATCTCACCCCAACTATCATTGTCCCAAACAGGTCCCAAAAAGGACAGGGTACTCTCTGCCAATGCCGCCTCACACGAGAAACCCTTTCATTCCAATTGTGGGTTTCCATTCCTGAAAAAAAGTTAACAATGGTCAAGAAATTTCCTCTTTCTTTCCGACCACAGTAGCCCAATATGAATAGCGTTCGAAAGCGTTTTGGGACTCTAAGCTACACTTTCTTTGTTGAGGATAGTCCTCAAACCAGGCTCGCACATTTAAGACGTGCTGGACTTTTTACGAACAAGCTGTGCAGCCATTTCCATGGATAATTTTTTCTTTGAATCAATTTTATTTGAAACATTTTATTTCGCAAAAGAGGGAAAGGGATAGGAAAACAAGCGATAACGCTTATATCAATTCCGCTCCCGACAATCCATACATAAATCTTCATTTAGTAAACAGTAAAAGGTACTTCAGATATGTAAATTACACATAGGTGTATTGAAATAAAGATTTAAGACTTGGCAAAAACCGATCAGTGTCTCACATAAATTGCAACATGTTTTTGTATGAGAAAACGGAAGAGTAAACAAGTGTGGTATGTTCATTTACAAAAAAACCCCACAAAATTTCGGTTGTACATAATAACAATTATAGTTCGTCGCATCAAATAAAGAAAACGATGATAATTATTTGGTGTATGGTAAACAGTACATGATGAGAAAGTTATTTTAGTAAAGAGCGACAGACAAATTTTATCAACCGTGAAAAATAAAGGACATTTCAGGTGGACTATTTAAAAGTATATTTAAATCGTTTTGACTTTATAATGACCATTTCGGCATGATAGAACAAAGATCTGTTCCAATTGAAATTTTGTCGACAGTTATTGCAGTTTGCACAAAAGTACTTAAAGTTTCGAACAACTCAATTCTTATTTTAGTATACTAGTTACAATTAAAAAAATGAGAGGCTGTTTCAGAAGCAACTTCGCATTTGCAAAGTGGACTGTTAACTAGTCGACATCTATACATGTCACGGTTTAGTAAACTGCAACTCATTCGTAACCGAGTATGATGTATCTGAGCTTTCCTGTTATCTCCGTTGTAATGAGATGGGGTGCTTTCATCCTGTAACTGAAGTTTTGATTTAAAGGGACTGACAGACGGTAAGTCTTTTACACTACGGTTTAAATCGTTCCAGCTGCGGATAGCAGACGAAGAAAAAGATTTTCTGCGCTGTACCGATGAAGGATATATCAATGGCAGTTCTTCTGAATATCTTGTGGCATGATTATGATCAATACCCGTGGGTATTCTTTCTCTTAAGTACGCAGCGGTTAAGCCATTTACAATCTTATACATATGGACAAGTTTATGACGCTCACGTTGAACTCTTAAAAGCTACCAATTTAATTCACGGTACAGTGATTCAAGAGAAACATTTTGTGGGGCAATACGTGCCGCCTTATGTTGAACTCAGTCCAGCTAATCAGCAGCTGTAACAGTACAGTTATCCCATAATATGTTCCCCATATTCCAAAATTGGTCTGATAAAAGTAAAATACAGCTTTTCTAATTGTTTTCGATGAATAATATATTTCATTGTATTTGTGTCTTTTTGCCCAAAACCACTCCCTCGTAGTCATTACCCTATTCCCCAATCCGAACTCTTTACTCTCATGCCTCTGGGGCAATCATCACGGTTCATGGCTTTAACATAAATATTTTCAACGTGATGACCTCATGAACCGTTCTTAGATACAGTGATTCCCAGGGACTCATGGTTGTTTAGAAAAAGAGGAGGATTTTTTTCAATATTTGAACGAGTACATAACATGGACATAGTTTTTTGTTCATTCAGGTTTACAAACCATTGGCCTGCCCAGATAGAACTTGCAGACATATCTCTATTTTAATGTCATTTGAGCAAAATCGGGAAACACTTTATCTCAGACAACAGAAAGTGATGCGTCATCGGTAAAGATTCGAATGTTAGATTCCATAATGTCTGCTAAGTCATTAATATGAATTAAAAACAACAATGGGCCTAAAATTGAACCTTGTGGTACCCCGGCATAAAAGTTTTTCCATGACGAACAACAGCCATTTACGACCACTCATTGTCGCCTGTTAGATAGATAGCTTTCGAACCAATTATGTAAGGAACTTCTCACGCCTATTGCATCAAGTTTGGGTAAGAAGACTTTGTGCCATACCCTGTCGAAAGCTTTCGACACATCAAGAAAAACAAACCTTACATCTTTACCTTCATCCATTGCTTCCAGAATTGCATAGTAAATTTCAAGCAGCTGTGAGACAGGTGAGTCACCAGGCTGATAAGCTGATTGAAACTTACTTAATATGTTGTTTTCGATACAGGGATTGAATATTGTTTTAAAAACACACATTTCAAAGAGTTTACCAGCACAGTTGAGCAGAGAAATAGGCCGAAAATTTTTAACCAATTGTTTACTTTCTTTTTTGTGTAAAGGACTGACGTTTGCTTCTTTCCATTGTTAAGGAAAAACAGATGTATATAGTGATTTGTTAAAGATCATACTGAGTGGTTTTGCGATTGAAGATGCACACGATTTAAGTAATCGTGGACTTATATTGTCAGGACCACTGGCCTTTGAAGGTTTAAGTAATGAGGCACAGTCTCTGACTAAGTCCGTTGAAATTTGAATACTATCAAGAGCTGAAACTAATGGATACGAAATGGAAGGAACTTCACCATCACGGTCATCTAGAATACACTGTTGTGCAAAAATAAAACGGGTTAAGCAATTCAACCTTTTCGGTATCATCGGTAATCAAATTATTACCATCGTTCATGGGAGGAAGTTTGGAAGTAGAGGCTTGATTTTTTTTTTATAAAATTTGCTTAACAATATTCTACCAGGGTTTTGTATTTTTAGAATTACAAGACTGAACCTTTTCGGTCAGATTCCTTTTGTATTCCAACTTTGCTTCACGCAATTTGTGCACAACAGTGTTTCTTGCTTTTCTGTACTTATACCATTTTACATCACAGTCTGGTGATTTAGCATTGTCAGAATCTTTAGCTGTCTTTTCGAGCCTATCACGAATACACATGAGTCTTTTAAGTTCACATTAAAGCCAAGGTGGATGGTCAGGTCTTACTTTTACAATATAACAGGGAATATGAACTTTGGCAGTATCTAAGAACAAATTTGACCATTTTGTTACCATGTCATTTACCGAGAGGTTTTCAAGTAGTTTTCCCCAGTTAATCTTATTTAATGATTCGTTCAGAACTTCAAAATCCTCGGTCAAAACGCCACAACCGTCTCTTATACGACCTACTCTTACTTGTCTTGAAAGAACATAAAGTAAACACTGCAGAATGATCACTTACATCAAGATCAATTACTCCAGCAACACTGATGAAATCAGGACTTGTAGTAGCTATGATATCAATGCAAGATGAACTGTTATTTGTTACACGTGTTAGTTCTGAAATAAGTTGTGTAAAATTTTTACTTTCTAGAATAGAGTACAGTTTGCTATTAATATATTGTAAAATTTCATCGTTGATATCACCCATAAGAATAATCTGATCAGTGTTTGAACCTTTTGCCAAAGCAATATTTTGCTCCAGTTTTTACCAGTAGTCAGCGCCTTCTTGTAGAAGCCTGTGGACTACACCAAGAAGTAACTTTTCATTTTTCAATGATGTTATTTCACACCATATACATTCAAGAAACTTATTTTGTATCTATGGCTTGTCAGATCGCACCACAGACCACAAACTTATCAATATCACACTTTGAATAACACCAACGGCCGCAAAATTGGGCGTGCTATCTCCTGTTGGTTGTTGATTCCTTGATGTGAGACAGATCGCATATCTTGACCACATTCATGCAGCAATTAGCGAGATTTTTCATGACTTTGATTACACGACTATGGCAAGTAACACGCAGCATGCAATGTGTTCAATTGTGTTTCTGTTTCTATTTCAACACGGGGAGAATGCCAACCTGATTATGAAGAGAATCACAGGCGTTTTAAAATATCAGGTGGGCGATCAGCAAGTGTGGCACGCACACATGGCGCATAACTTTACGTCCACTAGCAAACAACCTTACCATTAAACAGCATCAATAAAATTCCTCTGTGTGTGAGTCCCGATGCAAATAAGCTGAAACCAAACATGTATATGTTCAGCACAAGTCCGTATTTTGAGCATGCTTGTGATGTTCATGTCATTATTTCTTACATGCAAAACACTTACAGGAATTTCACTCTCCGGAAACTTGCAGCCTCAACCAGGCATAAAGTATGTTTTTTTCCGTCTTCTCCGGCGCACTCTATCACAGCAATAACAAACCCCGAGTGCAGCAGCCTTAACTACGAAGAATTCAATCTGCACGCACACCTCGGTACTGGGGACTCAGGATAAAAGATAACAGTTCTAAGCTTTCCAGGACCATATGACAGGTACCGCCACTGCACCCATACTTTTGTTGTCTACACCGTTGATATCATCAGGGTCTTTTAACTATTGTGTTGTCCAAATTATGCTATACTCAAACCATGCTTCTATGGTTTCCTACCAGTGGTCTATTATGCCATGGTTTCAGTTAAACCACTGACTATTTTGTTTTGTCTTTGGGCTTTCTTGCGGTAGCTGGACCTAAGACATTTGATATGTTATCCTGACTTTTGGCAAAGATTAAATTCAAGGGATCCAACGGGATTTGAATGAAAAAACTACTGTCATGATTTAGGTTTCTTTACGACACGAAAACTACTCCTACTCACTGTGTCTGTTTTATAAGATGTTTTGCAGAATCTGACCATAGTCTGTCTCGAGTTCCTTGCAAGTAGCATGGCTGGCATTTTCACTGATTTAACTGGGAAAAAAACGGGGGGGGGGGGCAAATTTTAATCTTCTCAAGTTTTTAATTATGAGCACTGATGACCAATACTCTGTGTGTAAATCTGTTTTGAAAGCGGGTATGTACAAATATGTCTCTCTGTGGATGTGTTGATGAATTTACTGTTCAGTATTTAAAGGACTTGCACGAACAAGGTAACAATAGATATACTCTTGGGGACCGTTTTCATGATTCACTGTTTGTTGTGGAATATTCAGTATTCTAAAGGTATTTCGTTTTCATATCCCATTGATAATGCAATTCTGGTGATGTAGTTTAACGACATGCCAGCCAAATTTGGTTCGCACTGTCTTCCTCCATCGTCTGTGAAGTGCAGTCATGTCCATATAAGGCGTCACGAAATAGCGCCATCTTCAGACAAGCACTTTGTTTACTTATCTTCAATTTGGTGCTGGCCAGTTACATTCTTTCGTGATTATTTCACTTGTGCGGGTAAAAATCAGTTGAAGTATTATGTATGCACCAAAATTAAATTTCATTAATAAAAATAGACTAATTATTCGATTTGGCGACATAAAATTGGGTGAGTCAATTTGGTTGCATGTTTTGGCCTGTAAAATGAGTCTTCAACAAATGTCATAATAATTTATGGTGGGACAATGAGGTAAAGTAGTACCATGGATCCTCAAACCAACAGATGAAAGTACTGCAGCCTGCTTTGGTCCTTGATAACTAGTGGGAAAGGCTAAGGTGCATTTCCCCATGTCAATAAGAGAACCGTGAATTGAAGACCTCTGTTGAGAAGAAACACATTATACCACTTACGACGACGCGTTGTCGAATCTAAAGAACGCGTCGTCGAAATTACCATTTAGAGTAGGCGTGGTCAAAAGTTTTAATGCCCTCTGGTCCGTCAACCAGACCGCCAATCACATATATCCTCCTGTTCTCATGTTAGGCTATCCAATCCACCAATAAGAAGTGGTTATCAGCAACGACTGGTCGAACTCGACAATGCCTTGTGCGGCGTCATGGAATTTCTAAGCCTATTGTAGACCAACCTCCACGGCAGCACGAGGGAAAAGCACTTCCTGACGAACGAAATTATGGCGAAAAAAAGAGACTTATAACCAAAAATAGAAATGAAAAATTAAAGCAATTACTTTCCATGATCCGAACAAAGGAAAAAAATGATAAAAAACACTTTCGGCGATGCGTCGTAGAACTTCGACTACGAGTTGTCGATCCACCGTTGAGAAGACACTTTGGACTATGCGCAGCCGAAATGACCCGTTAAATAGGTTGTCCCTCACGTGTCTCTAAAATAAAAGACATAGTTTCTTGAACCTCGTTTTCGTCAGGCGAAAATACCAGACTGGTGGACGGCTCGTTCGATGCCGTCAACAGTTTTTGTTGTGGAATATGTTATGCACGGTTTCAAAAAATTCTTTTTCTTATATAAGATTCAAACATACCCTATTTGTTATGCTGACGAATTTTGGCGCTTGTGGTGCGATCTAACACAAGCCATGAACACAATGACAACTAGAAAAGAAGATTTGCTTCAAAGCAAACCTGTGTGCATTCAAAAGTTGTAAATATAAAATGTTACAACTTTTATCCTTTGGTACTTCAAATTACATTAAGCTTATGGCTGGATGCAAATTTCAAAGTCCAAATGACCTTGACCTTTAACCTTTACAGGTCACATGTAAATTGCACAGTGTTGCAATACCCACAATTTAAGCCCAACATTAACCAAATCGGATGATAATTGACCAAGTTATGGCAAAATGAAACCTTCAAAGGGCCAAATGACCTTGACCTTTGCCCTTTTCAGGTAACAAGTTCGACAAAAAATTTGTAGTGTTGCGATACCTATAATTTGAGTGCAACATGATTACAATTAGATAAAAATTGACCAAGCTATGGCTAGAAGAAAGCCACCATAGAAAGTAGCCTTTGACCTTGAAATGACCTTGACCTTGAAATGACCTCTACCTGAAGTGAACCTTGACATCAAAAATGACATTTTGGCCTAAAATTGACCTTTGACCTTGACATGACCTTGACATTTGAGATGACCTTTTCCTTGCGATGAATGAGCTCCTATACACTCGGGACCATATCTACTATAGTATATAAGAAATTACAAATTTAAAACTTTAATTAGCCCTCATTTGCATACTTTTTAAAAGCATGGCCTTTCATTATAAAAAGACCTGACTTCATCTATAGAAGTATCATTGTGCCAAGTTTGGAGTTTCTACATGTAATACTTTCCAAATGAAATGTCGGACAAATTTGCCTGTAAAGAAAGAAGGAAAAAAAGAAAGAAAGAAAGAAAGAAGAAGGAGACAAAGAAAGAAAGAAATAAAGAATTCCTAGAAAAACAATATGTCTGTGTTGGCACACAGACATAACTAGACCGTAATAGTGACTGGACAGCTTATTTGTAAACAAGCCAGCAATTGGAACGCTACCCCTTTACATCAGGGGCACTCGGATGGTTCCGGGTTACCCCCCCCCCCCCCCCGTGTGTCCATATTTAGAATACAAATGCACTTATATTTGAATATATGTTGAAAGATATGTGCACAGTTTCATGCGTTTAGGTCGGATACGGCTGGTCTTTATCGGACCTTGCCCCCCCCCCCCCACGCTTCAAGTAAAACATCTCTGTAGATTTTGTCCAGCAAGGAGATAAGAAAATCCCTAAAACCGATGACCTACAGAAACGAAACCATTATTCTTCAACAACTAAATATCCTCATTTGGCCTTTAACTGGTGATAACAAAATGTTCCAACATTTCTCAGAGCTAGACAGAGAAATACAAAATAAACCAAATGTTACTTTTTGCACAAATACATATTGAGTCTGGGGTTCCTCGTCTCTCCGGATTCTCTTCGTATGTGTTCTTACTTTCAGTTGTGTTGCATGAAAATTGTTCACACTGAACAGGTAGTCTCCCCCCAATGTAGATCTTTCATCCATCTGTACCAATAAAATGAAGTCTATGATCATTATGTTAGAAAAAAATATAACGATCAATGTGACGCATTGGAGCACACATAAAGAAACCATAGTAAAAGTGCACCGAAAAGGCTGATATTTTGGGCATTTGGTTTCGACTCAGACTCAGACTGAGAATACTTTTATTTCACCATAATAATAAATACTGTATGCTTAATATGATAAGTGGGGAGACTCCCATTAAGGCGAAAAACGCCGCCATCATTCAAGCCACCTTGACAGAAGGATGGATAAAAATAAGATATGCATTGATAAATAGAAACACTACCAGGTGCAATACAGTTTGTTTCTGTGTTCCTGGTAAGTTAAATCACATCATCAATATAGATACATTGCGGGATGGATAACAAAATAATTGATTTATCGTATACCACAGACATAGCACTTTAGCTCTGAGCAAACGTAAGCGTACTTGTCAATACAATACATTTGAGTATAAGAAGAAAAAACACACTTACTATGGGTCTGCACTTTACCCTTCATAATATTGTACTATTTAAAGTGTCGTACCTTATCCAATTCATTGTAACAACAAGTCTTGATCCTGTCACAAAGATCTGATTCTGATTTCTTGTAAGATGTTCGGGAGTTCATGCAGCTGGTTGAATGGATAATTGTCAATTACATATACTGGTAATTGTTTGTGAACAAATTTGTAACCGAGTTTTAATTGCTGATGGGTCAGGATGTCCTTTAATTTCAACATTTAATTCATTTAAAAAGTGGCTCTGTATGTGCAAGATAGTTACTCTGACTTATTATTCTTATCTCTTTCTTTTGCAGGGAGGCACGTCTGGAGTTTTTGTGTCCCCGTGCTAAGATATCGTAATTTAAGTGTGGCAGTATAAGAGGCTTTTATAAAGTAGCTAAAATATTTTGTTGAGGTATTCTCTAAGCTTGTACGTGGTGCCAATAGTCTGAGATAACATTGCAGCAATTTTGTCTATATGAGTGTTATACCTAGAAAATAAAATTGATTAACACATTCAATTCCTATTGTCTATTACAATTTCGGAATTGTAACAAATTTTTGAGGAGTACAAAAGATCATAAACTTTGTTTTCTCGATATTTAAGGATAGTTTAATTAGTTTCATGCAGTTACTTATTTAACATTTTGAGTACGATCACAGTTTTGGAACATTTGTTACGTACTCTGAAGAGTTGTGTCATCTGTATATATTATGGGGTGAAATAGGTTTGACACATTGGATAGATCGTTGATATAAATTATGAATAACAGAGGGCCCAGGATCGATCCCTGTTTTGATTCCTCTAGGTAAGAATTGATATCATTAAAAGATACACGTTGTTTTCTATATGTTCAGTAATTTTGAAATATGTGGAAGAATGTGTCTTGTATACCATGATATTGAAGTTTAGTAATTATAATTTTGTGATTAAATGTGTCAAATGCTTCGGAGAGATCCATAAAAACACATGTTGAAGAATCCTTTTCATCAATATTGATTGATAATCACCCAATAATTCTAAACATGCGAGTTCTGTTGAGTGCAACTCTCTAAAACCATACTGGCGATTGAAGTATGAATTATTTTATTGGAAGTATTCATGAAATTGCTAGAACATTACTTTCTCAAATAGCTTTGGAAGAAAGGTAGGTATAATTGATACGGGTATATAATTTCCAAAAAGACTTGCATCAACTTTTATATGAGTTGGCGTTACTTTTGCAATTTTTAGATTATTAGGAAAAAAATCCTGTAACAAAGGACTGATCGATAATGACTCTCACAGACTTAGTGATTATGGGTTTTGATAATTAGAGTAAATTAGTTAATATCCCATCATTACCACAGCTGGCTTTACTTTTAAGAGTCAATACGTTTTGCAACATCATTTTTTTGTTACAGGTTTAAATGAAAAATTATATCTGCTTGGTGTATTTAAGTATTCTTTAAAACTTGCATTTTGAAAATGTTTTTACTCTTGAGCCAGCGTAGGTCCTAATTCAGTGAAATACTTGATAAAGCCGTCTGCTATTTTTTTATTGTCCGTAGTTGTTTCTTCATTGATTTTAAACGAATCAGGGAAATCTGACTTTTTAACTGTTTGTTTAATAATTTCTTAGTAATTTTCCATCTATTGTTCTGAGCACCTTTATGTTTATTGAAACAGGAACTGTGGTAGTTTTTCTTTGCTACCTTAGCGTTTCTTCTGAGAATATTATTGTATGTTTTAAAGTTTGTTTTACATATGTTGTATTCAGGAGAGTCAATATGAGTAGTTTTTAACTGCTTATATTGTTTATCTCTATGGGCAATAGAAATGGTGATACCTCTAGTTATCCAGTTGGTTTATATACTGTCTGGGTCGATTGAACTTCACAGTTTTCATCTGGAAGTTTCTACCCAATGTTTCTTTGGGAATCTTTTCCACGATGTTATAATTTTCAGTCGGATCCCCATCAGCTTTGGTGTTCAGTTTATAGTATATATTTGATTTAATATATCATTTAGAAAACCGGTATGAGAATTCGCGGTGCATAATTTAATTTTGATATTTTTTCTTTTGTTTTGTTCAAAGACCTTTACAAAATCCAAGGAAATGAAGTAAGGAAAATGGTCTGAAATATGCCTTTTAGAATACACGAAGTAGGGGATTTGTCAAAATTAGATTCCCTAGAATTATTTTCTTTTGAATTTTATAACTGTTTATTTCTATGAATTTTCCTTCCCATATATTCGACTTTTTGTAGAGGTTTAATGTTTTATAATTAAAGCATCTCCTTAAGTATGTTGCAAGGCCACCATCGGTTGAATATTTAAAACCTTACGTGATCAGATTATAGCCTGCTAGTTGCAGAGATGATAAACCAGTCTTTAGAGAGCCATCCTTCTTGTAGACATATAGCACTACACATACACTGATTATCTCTTAAATTTCCAACTAATATTTTTATCTGATCGAATTTAGCATTTAAAGATGCACAATTTAGGGTAAATATGGTAAATTGGTCCGTTTTTCTCTATAAAGTTGTAATTACATCTCTTATATTATCATATGGGTACATCTATATTAATTTGTACTCAAAACTTTAAGATTTGATGTTTTCCTTCAATTAATTGTTATGGTTGTGAGTTAGTGAATTTGATCCAGTCCTCCTAGGTTGGAGAGGATATCATATCTATCATTGTTATTCATCTTATCTCAACTAGTTACATCAAAAATAAGAATGTACCTGGAGTAGCTCGTTAGTAAATGTTGCGTACACTTGTTATCAAAATTGAAGCCAACAGTGGCTGTTGAGAAAATATTTGGGTCTGATACATAATATGTATAAGAAAAAGTGTAAGAAAAAGAAAAAAATGAATACAAGAAAGAAAAAAGAAACAAACTCAGAGGGAAGAAGAGTAAAAGATCGTTGATGGAAGAACCAACAACTAAAGTTGTCTTGTACAGCGTCCGATATGGTTGACAAGTGCAGAGACAATAATGTCTAAAGGAACTTGTGATCTTTTATCTGTGTATTCCCTTTCCAAGAATGATAAGTGGAGACTTATAGGCGTCTTTTCGGCACTGATTCAGGCAATACCGTGGGCAAATAAATTGATAAAACGAAGAGATGGGTTCATCAATCTTTTAGCAGCCGCCATGTTGAATATTTAATGTGGCACTTGTATCAAACAAAGGAACAATATTGCGGCGATATAAATAAGGATATAAATGTATGGATTGTCTAACGTTATGGAAAAAGGGGCAGTTTTGGCTATTTTTAGGCTTTTTGACATCGGTTAGGTTGGTTTATTAAGCTGCCAGACATCATATTCTTCGTATCAACGCATAACACACACACACACACACACACACACAGCGACATGTGATTAGAACAATCTACCGAACCGTGCCTATACCAGTTACTGAATAAGAATAACACAGTAACTGTTTAGTGAACATTGAATAGTGAGACTTGATGAAATGCATTGTCAATTATATGTACATGGCCGTATAAACTCTGAATAACACTAAACGTGCTGGGTAAATCTTGGGCATGGAGTTGTCGCTACCTTTTGGCGGATAAATCGACACTACCCCATGCCACAGTATAATGTCACTGCATTGCTTGCTGAACAGACTAGGTTCGATGTAGTTTCCACCCCACATCGCCTGCCACGTTTCTGTATAGATTGTGTTTAGCTTGGTAAAAAATGGACCCAAGGCTAAATAGTTATCCTTTGTTTTTATTGTGACTATCACCAGGAAACTTGGGTACAATGATTGCCACTGGTCTAGGTGACAGTGATCAAAGTCTTTGTCGCTCGACTTGTCCGGCCACTGACCTGGAATGATATGAATTCACTGATATGATATTGCGAAAGCAACCCGTAGTTTAAATCAATTGAAATTATCTAACTGCGACATTCGATTCGGAAGTAATTCATCGTCTGTTCATCAGTTAAGTTGAAAGAGTAAATTTAGAAAGTCTGCGCACCCATCAAATAGCTAAAATCTGCCAGGATATCCCCCATCATTGATGATGATGATGATGGTGATGATGATGATGATGATGATGATGATGATGATGATGATGATGATGATGATGATGATGATGATGATGATGATGATGATGATGATGATGATGATGATGATGATGATGATGAAGAAATAATTTCCAGGAACTCCGAAAAGTGTGGCTTATTTACTCTGCTTGTCAATGTACAACCCATCCCAACGCAGGTGGCCCACCACTGTCTGAGCCCACTTTCCGAACTGACGCTCGCCTACATAACATTATTTTGGACGACAAAAGCGTCTTTAATGTTCTTTCCTCACTGAGACTTCCTTCCTCCTCTGGTCCCAACAACATTGGTTATACTTTCCCAAAAATCACTCGGACCTCTAGCTGTAAATCACTCACCAAAATCTTTAAACTCTCACTTAGTCTTTCTCAATTCCCTGATTCTTGGAAAAAGTCAAACATATGTCCTGTATTTGAAAGATCCAATGGACCGTTAGAATATGATTACCGCTCTTTTTATTTGTTGTGCAATGTCTCCAAAGTGTTTGAAAGGCTGGTTTTAAATTCTCTTTGTGGATACCTCACAGAAAATGATCTTCTCACCCCCTTTAAGTCTGCCTGCAAAGCCCACGATTTCAATGTTAATCAACTTGTTTTCATTTATTTTTATAATATCTACCATGGCCTGGAGCATTCCAAAGAAGCCAGAATGTTTTTCTAGATGTTTCCAAGGTATTCGCCAAAGTTTGGAAGCCTGACTTCCTTTTGAAGCTGCGTCAACTTAATATCTCTGATCACCCTGTAGAATAGATTGACACTTACCTATCAAATCACCTTTAACGTGTAGTTATCCGTGGCCAAATATCCGGCTAGTTTCCAATCGAAGCATTGTTCCGCAGGGCTCAATACTTGGATTTCAGATTTAAATACAAACTCTCCCGTAAAGCACTATTCGCACTTTACTTTTCCGTGATTCGACCCATCTGGACTATGGCTGCGTCCTCTTTGATAACTGTGGTAAAGTCCTGTCCGACCGCCTGGAATCCATCCAGTTTTAAGCAGCAAAAATTTGTACTGATCCATTGAGGCACACCTCTAAAAAGTGCAACATTTTAGGCTGCAGGGCAACGACTCCCTGGAGTCTTAATGCAGAGTCTCCCTGTTTTCTAGAAACAATATATCAATCTGTTTGTTGACTGCATTATGAGACAAAATAAATTTTGAATCATTCTTTCATTCATTCATTTACTCTCACACCAATTTACTTCAGGAGCACACGGATGGCCAACACTCTCCAACAGGCGCAAATATTTCAAATTAATTTTGTATTTTACAAAATTCAAAATGAGCTGACTACCCACTTACCTATCAAATCTCGAACCATCTGCCTTCATGGGTCGATCCCTACGCCATTCCAACTCCCAACGCGCTTTCAGATGTAGAACCTACCGCTTTAGCAACTCCTTTTTCCCAGATACCCCCCCTTTAGAATAATCTGCCTCTCAATATCAGAAACTCCCTCCCCCTGCAAGTCTTTAAATCTAAACTGAAAGTCACCCTGCTTGCAGTAGATAATGTCTCGGACTTCTGTTAACTTGGTGATTGCTTTCCTAGTATATGCCACACTCACATGCCATTGGGATTCTCCACGCTCAACTTTGACCTTTTGAAGTTCAGCATGATTCCCATTCCCATGTGCTATTGCTTGTTACCCTGCCGAAGACCAAAGAACTTACTCCTCTTTTGGCCTAAGTTTTCGCAGCACAGAAAAAACTATTAGCCTCTACTTTACCTGTACTAGCTCCTAGATGTAAACCGTGGTCTCATTATCCATATTGGAAGCGACAGATAAGTCCCTATTTTCTTTGGTAGTGAAGAAATATGTGGCGCTTCCAATACACCCGTTTTTCTTGCTGTCCAGAATTATATTACTGAAGCTACACGCTTTATATTTTAATTATACAGTCCTACGCTTTACCACGATTGCCACCTTGTGTTCTCTATCTCTCTTTCCTTAAGACTTAATCTGAAACGGCATACCCCAGGCTTGTTTGAATAATTAGTACAATCTAGGCTCTTAATGCATATGATGACCATTTGTTACTTCCATTTCCATTTTGGCTTCTAAGTCTAACGGTCGGTAACTGATCATGAGTAACTTGAGTCACCTGAGTGATTATATTGCCCATAGTTATGTTGAAAAGAACTGTACTGTTATTTTGTTCGTTAATTAAGGCACTATCTGGTAACAGAGCTTATTTTGTCCTGTGCGTTCTATATTTATATATTGTGCGTCTCTTCGTGCTCTGACATTGTACTGACTATTTGGGCTATCCAGAAAAAATAAATATGTGTAAAAAAATAAAAATAAAATGGAAAGTAAGGACGATACAGATTGGATGGTTTGGCAACTTCTAAACGTCATGAAACAGACAGAAGAAAATGTCAAAGTCTGGCATTTTCACTCAAGGCTGTAAAGGTCTCTTTACAGCCCTGAGTGAAAAGCCTGTATTGATGAAAAGCTACCAGAAGCGAATGGAAAGGGTAAAATTACATGACTACACCTCAAGGTGGTTCTCAATAAAACAAGGTATCAGACACAATGATATATTGTCTGTTTTCTGCCACACAACTCAGGTACACGATTTGCTGAATAATATTGACCAAAATAATTGTGGAGTAACCCTAATAGCATAAATGTGTTACCACCTTGAATCGCCCATTACATGACCCGCTCACAGCTGAACTCAGAGTGTCAATGTGTGTGAAAATTAAGTGGCACTTTGAGCATGATTAAAAAAGTCAGCTGTCTTGGCGTTCGATTAGTCTAGATGAGAGAGAGAGAGAGAGAGAGAGAGAGAGAGAGAGAGAGAGAGAGAGAGAGAGAGAGAGAGTCAGACTACTAACAAACAAAACAGCTATGCTCATAACGGTATAGATTAACATGCAGGTGGCTGATGAGGGTGGTAATGGTCGTATCAGTACAGGCATGCGGGCTCTCTATGCCCTGACGGGTCTGGGTATGTCAGGAGAGGTGGTTTTAATCAAAGGATTTGATCAATTAATCATAAGATAATGTTTGATCATAATAGCCATAAATATATCAATGTATCTATATATGCAAAAATCGCTTGTTTGTTTACCAAATATGAGGTAAAGAGAAGCGGCCGTCATCACATACACAGACACATAAAAAACGTGTCCGGGTATTTAGGCTCCAAAACTTGATGTTTTCCCGTTGATAAAGTTAAAGACTCTTCAAGCCTTGAATTTTCAAAAGTTTTACATAAATGTGACATGAGTGATTAAAATTTATTTAGGTAAAGGTTTATACATAGACAGTGACTGGATAGCATTTGGACCGTAGGAGAATTGGATTGTGTTGTATTTGTGTTCAAAACTACACAAAAAGATGTGACACTGTCGCTTCTAGTTGTGTAATTAATTATCTCGTTGTATAGTAATTTGGGATGTATAGGCCACTTATATATAATATATAATATATATATATATATATATATATATATATATATATATACAATGTATGTTCCAATTAATTTCCTGGGGGATTTTAATACAGATGAAACAAGATACATTTCTATTGATAATGTTCATGTAGCTTTCCCTCGTAAAGTAATGTTCAAGAGATCGTTCGTGTATAGTAGTACCCCGGAACGCAATAGATTTCAAAATTTGAAAACCGAAAGTAGCGATAATCATGTGACCAAGAGTAGATACAGGGCTTATTATTGTAGTTCAAGATGTAAATAAGTCTTTTATCACATGACGAACTTGTTATTGATAAATGTAAATATGGAATTCATGAGGCAAATAGACAGACAGCAAGAGGAATTCAGAGCCATTCGAAGAAAACGGCCAATCCACGGGTGCTTTTCACCCTGGGGTAGTGCACAATAAAGGGGAAATTGTTGTATGTGCCAATACAATTGATATAAGACACTGTCGCAATATGATTAAGGTAGCCTGCTTCGGCACGAGTTAGACCATTGGTAACACGTTTATTCAAACACATTTATGACTCAACAGTTGACTAATTGCGTCACAGGATCCATAATCGAACAATTAAACGGGACAATTAACAAGGTAAGGTCTCTTTGACGGTATTTTTAATATATTTACCAGCGATTTCAGCTTTCCCAGTTAACTTTTGTAGACGCGGGCGGTATGATAAGGAGACACCAACGAAAACTGCAAGAGCGCTTTGTGTCAGGAGGAATAAACAAGAGGCCCATGGTCCTTACGCTCTGCTGGCACATAATCTGATGACCATCACCAAAAAAATTCTCTTTGCCACTGATGTCCAAGCTGTCACAAAGTCACTTCTTTCAACTTTACAGGACTGGTGACCTGCAAAAAATAAGTCACGGTCACTGATATTATATAACATATTAGCATTAGCCATGATCTATAAATATCTTATAAATTTGGCGTGTCTAATTCAAATATTTTTCAAAATATGGAATTCTATATCTTTCAAGACATTTTAACGCATAATTTCCACCAAAGTATAGGTGGCGCCACGAAGATCCATATAAATTAAAAATGCTGGACTGGTCACAAGATTTTCACGTTATGACCCATTTGTTACATAATACTATAGTTGGTGCCACCAATATTTAAGGCTATATAGATTTTTATACACTTTATAAGATAAAAAAGTTATATGGGTCTGACTCAAAAATTGTTGGGTGCAGAGCATTCAAAGCATGACCCCTATATTCAAACTGCCATTTAACCTTGACCTTCAACTCAGATTGAAAAAATTCTTAATGTTACCATGTGCATCCCGCTTCCAACTTTCCATTCATGGTCTGTTTGTTCAAATCGAATAATTTTTTGAGCTATTAAAAAAAACCGATAAACTTGGACAACCACCAAACGCCATATTCTTTGGGTCACGATGCCCCAAAAAGTACGTCTCCAAGTACAGTTTCATGTAAAATGTAATCAAGTTCAATTTTGATCTGGGGGCTCAATTCTCTTTGCTATGGATGTCAAAGCTACACCCAGCCATTACAAAATAACATCTTTTAACATTATAGAACTGTTGATCTGACGAAAATATGTCAAGGTCACTGATATTAGGTAACGTATTAGTATTGGACATGATCCATATATTCTATGAATTTGGCGAGTCTAATTCAATAATTTTTCGAGATATGGAAGTTTGTACCTTTCAACACATTTTAGCTCATAATTTCCGTGAAGTTAAAAGTGGTGCCACTAGTATCGTGAGCAGCTGAGATTTTGACCTCCATCACAATCACGCTGAATTTCATGGACATCTATCAAACATTAATGATGCAAGAGTGGTCACAAGATTTCCACATTTTGACCCATATATAACACAATACTGCATGTGGTACACCAATATCGAACTCTACTTAGATTTTCGTACACTTGATAAGTCCTGAAACTTACATGGGTTTATCTTGAAAACTGTGGACTGTAGCGTGCTCACAAGCAAAAGCGTAAGGAGGGACGGGATGAAGTCCGGACGACGGACTAACATGAGTGATCGCATGAGCTCTGCGATCTTCGGTCAACAGACATCAAAAAGGGAAGAGCGGATATGCTGTTGTGCACAGTTTTAGGAAAGTGACATTTGTCCGTACTTTAAACTTAATGCCGTTCAACAAACCTAGAAGCTACACGAAGCAAAATTTCTTACCTCGGATGCACTCCTTGCAACACAAAGTCAAGGGAACTTGAGACGTTCCTAGTTGCATTTCAATCCAAAGGCAAGGGTACAAAATTGTATTTCCAAAGGTTTAGGGGGCGAGAAAGTTCTGTTTTATCTCAAGTTGACATAGCATTTTAAACCATCTCTTGTCTGCTGGAAATGTGTAGTCCATGGGGTGGGCTATAAAATTTGTAAGAGATGTATTTCCTGTGTTTGTACGTAAAGGAGAGAGGAGAAACTTCATAGAGCCAAAAATAAAGAAATTTTGATTTTGCACTTCAAATATGATCAGAGACGATATGTTAAAAAAATCCAGATCAATATATGTGGCATTCTCACTTGAATGCCATTTGTCTGTGCGGAGAGGGGGCTGCATTATCTCGCAGATATGGCAATCTACCCTCATCGACGTCATGTGACCTGCACACGTAATCCATATGTATGCATATACACCACACTCGTCACCCTAAGATACTTACTCAGCGTGAGGTCTAAGAACAAGGGTGGTCACTGTACATGAGTGTCAGTGAGTGGATGACTGGCAGAACGGTGTTGGAAAATGTGGGCTCTGAAATTTCTTTCACGAATATACACATTTCAGCCGAGTTGAAAATGTTCGAATAGTCTCAGACTACAACGTCTGATAAGGATCACACGGTACCCTTAAGCAATACAAACTTTGAGAAATAATATAACGTCTTACACTCTAAAGTCTTCAAGTACAATTTTATGCCAGGTACAACCAGAACAAATTATCACCACAGTATATTTAGATAATTTTTTTTGTCAGCGCATAACCCATTTTTACACCACTCGAAAGCGATATGTTCTCCCTGATTCAATTTAAAAAACTGTGTCCGATTTATATTCCTTACAAGGTTAATACAGCATCTCCTTCATTCTGGACAAAATCTATACTCACTCATACAATTTTTCGAAATATATGTGAAGCCATTTTTCATCGATGTATACTTGAACAATTTTTGTTTGTTTGGTTGGTTTTTTATTTGTACTTATTGCTTTGTGATAATATGGTGACCGTATCTTCATTTTAATGTATTCTGTAGTGTCCTGTTGTCCCTCTGGTAATCTTACTCTGTCGTGCAATTATGTCAATTAAGAAAGGTGGCCCCAATAGTAATGAATTTGCAATTTCTTCATTTGGGTCATCCTGACAACGTTTTGGCATAATCATCCCGCATGTATCGTCTTCTCAATAATTCTATTAATTTCCCGTTTAAATGTTATGTATACCCAAATGTCTGTCGAACAAAGCGGGTTTGAATACTTGATTCTCTCGTTAAGCCTGATCATGTATTACAAAATTTTCAATATTCTCTGTAGATGTCGCTCATGCACAGATAACTTGCCGTCACTTAGTACAAGAATTCAACACAAACGAACATGGAGCCTAGAAGTTTCCCTGCAATCTAACGTGAACTGGCGACCACAGTTTCCGTGGATATTTGTGGGGGGGGGGGGGGGGGGCAGAGAAGTGCTACTGAAATATGTTACCCTCACTGGCAAACGCAACAATCGCTATGTAAGCAAGTAAGATTCTGGGATTTTTTTTCTAGTTTGTGAAAATGTTTGAACCGACTCTGGATCCCTGTGTGATAACTTTTTCTCCTGGCCACGTACCCATCAATCTGTTTGGTGTTGACACTTTTCAGGATCCCGTAGACGTCAATTTAGAATCATTACTCATCCACGAGGTCGTGTATGATTAAAAAATCTACAGGAAGTGCAAAAATATGCTAACAAATTGTGTTATGTACGTGGTTGTAATTGTATTCTGTGTGCTCAGTATTCAATAGAAAATGTGTCTGAAATGTATTCTCGTCTATTTTTGTGATTTGACGTATTTTACGAAAAATGAATTCAAATTACAACTGGTTTATCCCGCTTGTCGTTTTTGCTACTGCAGTTTCCCGTACACGCTTCTAAACATGTGGTTCCGACACACACCAAACACAATGGAAACAACAGACTACCCACACCTGATGACAGTATAATACCTTTCCCTTTAATGAGTCAAGCCCCTTTTCAGCATAAAGTGCACATAGCTGGCCACGTGGATACGTGAACACGTGGCAATTAGAGAATTCCCCAGTCCTTTATCAATGATGCATTGTTAATTCCCCCACTCAGAAGGGATTTTAATTTAATGTAATTGTTTTATTGGAGGCTCAATGCTCATATAACATAAAAAGTAATCACATTGCACCTGCAGCTTCACATATTGCGATTTGGTATAACCTTATTTTGTTGTGTAATTACACTATGATATACTGTCACATAAAGCGTTCCATTGAATGTAATTGGGGAAGAGGATCAGGCTCTTCCTGCAAGACAGGACAGATGAACATCACGAGGCCAACACATTGTTTCCTATCACCAGTGCATGAGTGACTGAACACGATACACGGTACATTAAAATTAGTACTGTATTGGGGAACAGTTTCATATACATGACAGTCGGGGTTTCGCCTCAAGCTATCGTGTATCGCAGATTCCCACATAATGACGTTCCCCAAAATCGTATTTTCGCGTCATTCTAGTTTCTTCTCCATTATTGTTAACATTCTTATGCATTAACGTGTCACATTTCCGGATGTCGTTATAAACAAACATTTCGCAAGCCAAACATCTAGACGGAGATCTAAAAACCAGCGAGCCGCCTTGCTGTGATTTATGCACATCGCGGCCGGCTAACTCTCACACCGACGCTCAGCAATATTACTTCTCAACAATTAATATCGTGAAAATAAAAGAGCATACAAGTATAACCCCCCCCCCCCCCAAAATCAAAATCAATAAAATGAAAATTAATAACGTTTGCATGCTTAGTTGACAAAGATGCGATCGCAAGGCAGCGTTGTTTTGTCATTTTGACTTTGTAATTGTGATTAGCCATGTACTGCACCCTATCATTGTAATGCTCTGTAAACCTATTCATTTTCTATGGATTACCTGGTGGCATTCAATAGAACACAAGTTGTCCAGGCAAGGGAGACACACGGTATATGCTCAAAACATACGGGGCGACACAGTAAGCGGGAAAAATAAATCATCGAATAAATGAAATTGTAAAGTTGCAGGTGATACCTTATACAAATCTTCTTTTAAAAGAAGAGGTCGTGAAAGTTCGGAAAGGGATAATGAATAGAAAATCCTGTCAAATAAAAACATGATTGGTTATGGCCTTCCATGTATATTCATGCAGCTGATAATACTACATAATGAGGAAGAGAAGAAAATGAACACAATGTTTTATGTATGAAACAAACTAATCTTACTGAACAATAGTGAACAAATGGTAATAAGTATATATGCACTGGCAATCATATTATCATGACAATGTAAGTTATTCCTCTTAAGAAATGTAGCAAATTTTTAATGCATACCCGTATTTTATGGAAAGAGGTAACAAATTACTGCAATTTATAATTAATGTAAGTATAATTTTATATGTAATCAACAGCCCTATTGTGCAACATTAATCTAGTCATCTCTTTTGGTTTGGATTCAAAATGTGGGCGGATTTTTCACACATCAATACTTGTTTCTTTTGGACGGAATTCACAGCATATACAAATGCAGATATTTCTAACACTGGTGTACATTTTCGTAAGACAAGTAATGACTGATACTTGATACAGTACACTTTAGGCAAATACTATTGGTCAACAAACATGACCAGAAGGGAGTCTCTTGCTTTGGTACCATTTGAACATATCTATATTTGAGCGAAGGGGATGGAGGAGGGCTGACCGGAAGAGTAGACGACGAATGGAATTGAACTGAACGGTTAAATTTTGTGCAACCATTGCAATTGCGTCATGACACCCGTAGTGTAGAGACTTGAATGCGGGAAAAGATTGAAATCCAAAAGGGGACAACATAGAGTAAGCCAATGAGGGCTGTCATACAGACACATGTTGGATCTGAAACGTCCAATCACAGCCTGACGCTTACGCGCAAGGAGTGTGCTGGCGCAGTTATCTCAGAACCTGGTTTATACTTATAATACTCTTTTAAGCCCCCCCCCCCAAAAAAAATGGGGAAATAAGGTACATACAGAAGATGCATAATCACAGAGTACATGTACAATCACATTATGAAACAAAATATCAGTTAATGAAAATGATAAGTTACAGACAATGACAACCACAGACTGAAATAATATAGATTACAAATGGTTGATACATACACGTGAATCAAACTCCAAGGTGACAAACTTTAAGCAAATCAAGAATTTGGTATGAACCATACAGTATACTGAGAAATAAGATGGTAAAACACAGGTAACTTAGGAAAACACCTTGACACATCAAATAAAGTACATCAAACGTGAACTAAAATAAACCTCTGGAGGTTAAAATCAGTATACTTTGGTTAAAAGCTTGGCAATGAGGGGAATAGTACAATAAGGTTTGCTATAATCCTAGTGCAGCAGAACGTACCTCAGAGAATCAACTAGCTCACACTGAGCCTGTCGACTCTCTGCGGTAGGTGCCATCACAGGAGGATCATAAGCAGAGTTTCCACTATAGGACCACTAAGATGAGAAGGAGAAACTCCGATTTTCTCAATGCGGTCAACTATTATGTTTCTTTCACCGTAGAGCCCGTAACAATTTTCTTTGCTATATATATATATATATATATGCCTTTACATATGTTTTATATCCAAATAAAATGACTGTCTGAGGGACTCAGTAGCGAGTGTGAACATATAAAGTACCTCTCCACTAAGAAGCAATCGTATGCATGGATGCCCCCTGCACTCAATTAACTCTTCTTATTTCATGCTGAAGACTAAGTCACGAGCTACCTTATGTGTGGTTTTTAAGCAATGCATGCAAAGTGTGCTGAGAAATGATATTATCCTTGTCAAAGTTTTGACCAAAACTGCTATCCAAGGTCTAGACTAGCTGGCACTTTGAATGCTCTTCTCGTGAAGCATTTGAACAATGTTGTTACAGTGATTTAGCTCAGTGCAACTAGAGTCACTTGAAGTAGCGGAAAAGATAATTTCATTGAGGTTGACTTTGTCTCATTGTGACATCCCCTGTTGATGAACAGATAGATACACAGCTTTCCAAGTTCAGCCAGATATTGTAGGCTTGAAGCATGAAATTTCCCTAAATCCATATTGTGCTAAGTTAGATCAAAGCACAGTAAAAGTCTGCCTGGTAGTGGAAAGGAAGGTGGGAGGGGGTCAAGTAGGCTAGTAGAGTGAGCAGATTAACTGCCAACAACGTCCATTTATATCAAAACATTTTAGTGTAGTGACTCTAGACGCAATCATGATATCCATACATGTCACGTATCAATGCTCGTGACTTAGTCTTCAGCATGAAATAAGAAGAGTTAATTGAGTGCAGGGGGAATGCATGCATATGATTGCTTCTTAGTGGAGAGGTACTTTATATGTTCACACTCGCTACTGAGTCCCTCAGACAGTCATTTTATTTTGATATAAAACATATGTAAAGGCATATATATATCATTAATTGCTGATAGCCATGATCAGCTATGTATACATGCAATAAGGTGCCTAATTGTCTGAAATCAGTGATAATTTTGCCATTGGTTCATAAGCTATCTCAAACAGCCATGAAATAATTTAGCACAGAGTAAGTGATGTAGAATAGCTGAGAATTTTACAATTATCGTAATTTGCCCATTTTTAGACAAAAATTCTGATTCAGATAAAAATTTCATTTTGCGGGCAAGCATTCTTGAACACCCATCTTTGCGCATCACATCACGAAAATATGTTGCTTGCGAGAATATGATTGTTACAGTTACACCAAATGATTTAAAAAGTTTTTCCCTGCACAGTTAGTATAAAGTGGTCAGATCACACAGGGATATTGAAGTAGTGAGGACACAATATCAAGAAGGCTTGCAAGGGTTCGAACATCAAGATGGTACTCAAGTCTGAAGCAGTCTATAGGACCTGCACTCCATTGAATTCAAAGTGGCACAGTTAGGCCAAGATTACACAGTTGCCACAGATTAGAACTCATGCCACCAATGTTTTGTGAGTATAATTGAATATTATAAGTCCTCACTTCCATCACATTCGAAAGCCTCTTCCACATTTTACGGAGAAGCAGTTATAGAGTAGTTCAAAGTTCCAAGAAAAATGTGTCATTCAGTGCAACAGTTGATAGACTCTATGGGTGGATCTTTGCTAGTCACAGAGATACCTAGAAGAGATAGAAAGAATGAGATGTATGAAATCAAATGGGCAGACAGTCCAAAGATAATACAGAGACTTTCTGTGAAACACAAATCTCAGTCAGAAGAAAGAAAATCGATCATCTGGAAAGAATTAGTCAATAACACAGTCAATCTCAGCAGTTTGACCATATTCATCCAAGGAAATGCAACAGCTTGTTTGTTGAAAATTAATTCTCCCTACTGGAAAATGCAGTGGATGGTACATATGAGGCATTTGAGTATGATCAGGACGTTGGCTCAATATCTCTCAAACGAGGACATGGTCCCTGCTCAAACATACACTAGCGATACAAACTCAGAAAAAATGAACCCAGTCAGAGTGAGTCTCTAATGTGTTTGAAGATAATGAGGCAGTGGCTTTTCATCCTGCTGTTTCAGACTTGCCTGATAATCTATACAGCATGGCTAAGGAAGAGACAATTGTCAAGATGAGACATGGCCCTGTGCAACAAATTCAAGTGACGAATGAGCAAAATGACATAAACAGTGTAGTGAGTGCTTAAAAAAAACCCATTTATATGAGTCATGATGTCAAATGCAGAAAGGCCAAGTCTGTTGCAATATCAGACCCAGTATTTTCAGAAGGTGCTATGGACAGAATTGCAGACTTTCTTGCTTCATTAGTTAATGTGAAGCATGTGATTACAACAATCCAAGACTCCTTGACTACCCAGACCTTTAAGCTTAATGATGAGAATGTAGCATTTGAAGCTAGATATGGCAAAGAAAGAACTTGAAACAGAAAAAGAAAGAAAAAGCAAATGGAGAGGGAAGTCAGAACTCTCAAAATGGAAGTCAGCAAGCTGAAGTCAGAAAACATTGGACAGGCTTTGAAAGAAAATGACATAGGTAAAGAGATCAGCAAATAGAAAAATGTAAATGAAACATAAAGTGAACAAATCAGACAGTTAAAGGCTCAGAATCACATCCAGGAGCATGAAAATGAATTCCAGAAAAAGTGCCATGGTTCTGAGATTGACATATTGAACAAATCAAAACTTTGTCACACTGGAGATATGGAAGTGGTAGAAATGATAAAAAAAGAGTGAGACAATCATCATGTTGAAAAAAAGTAAATAAGCTCACAGTAAAACTTGATAAAGCTTCAGAAGATACTGTCTTGGAAGATGTATGGCCAGCATGACAAATCTGTAGAGCAACGAGAGTCACAGACAGTCCAGCCAAGCAGATCAAACAGCATTTTGTTAGTGAGTAGTTCTATTGCAAAGGATGTAGACCCCCCAGAAGTTGCTGAAGGGATAAACAACAGAACATCATACGAAATACACAATTAGTGAAGCAAAAGACTAAATGATACATTACTCGGGAGCAGATCTCACAGCAGTGGTAATTAAGGAGATGTCCAATGAAATTAACGTGGAGAAGTCAGCAGAAAAATGTGCAGAGGATCCCTTTCAGCAAGTTCCTCAACTCCAAAATAATTGTGTCACTGCCCCCTGGGAAAGGCAAGAAAAAAATCCCATCTAAAGACACAGTCTGCCAACTTGGTAGTTCAAACGACTCGTCTTTACCAATGGACGGGACTTAGAAGTCACAACATGTGATAATGACACTCTGTTGGAAAATGGTATCCCAAGAGACAAGTTCTTCAAGGAGGATGAGATCTACATCAATGATGCTGGCACCAAACGCCTAGCTGAAAATATGAGGGAATCATGTAGGAAAGCTCTGAACCTGCCTACTCCTCTGTAGCACCCTCAAAAGGAGTTAACGCTTCAAACCAACAACATCGCCACAAAAAAAAAAAAAGATTTGGATCCCATCTATTCCAGCAAAACCAAAGTACAAGCATCCCACCATGTGATGGACAAACTAGGCAGCTATGAAGGGAATAATCAACGAGACTATTCTCAAAATGCTACAAATGACTATGACCACAAAACAGACAAGTTAAATCAACAAGGTAGTCGCTACTACTACTAACAGCGATTCTGGCTTCCATAGGCCCAGGAGTTGGACAGATAACAATCGTTTGGTTGACTATTATGATCATTAGTAAAGTCAAATATTTGGTAAACTATGCATTGCAGTAGTATCCATAGTGGATTAAGCGTATGTGTTTGGAACATTCAGGGAGTAACAAATGTAGTACATAAAAAACTGGTATTTGGTTTGGTCTCATTGCTTTCATTGAAAACTGTTGTCCGCTTCTCTTTTCATGGAACTTTTATATATTTGAGAACAATTTGAACATCTAGGCATTTTCTGCACATATTGCAGTGCAGTAACTGTTCCAAGTGTAATGAGGCTGATGTTGTTTTTTAAAATTGTCTGATGAATATAGTTTGTTATTGTAAAGGTCATGTCTTTATTTTTTTAATCTAAAACTTTTATTCATCATCAATTACATCACATACAATGTATACAATTGGGACAGGTTGATTCCTCCTTTTGTGTTTTTTCACATATAGCTCTTTTCCACAAAATTAATTTCATTTTTAATTTTTTCCAACAAAAATGTGATACTCTCTCTATAATTCTTAAATATATATTCATTTCTTTTTTTCCAAATAAACCATTTTGCTATATAAATAATGAACATTGCAATATTTTTTTCTTTTTGGCTAAAGCTCTTGTTAGATGTGTTAGCAAACTGAATTAGAACATCTTGTTCCCTAATTGTTACTTCTCTATTATGTATAAACCTTTCTTTTAACAACTCTTCCATTCTTTCCCAAATATTTTCTAAATGTCCACATGACCAAAATAAATGTGTTTGATTTTCAGTTTCTACTTTACATACTCGGCATTTGCCATCTCCTTTTTTCATCATCCGTAGTCTCTTATTTGTATTTATTCTTCCATACAAACATTTCCAGTTAAACTCAACAATTTTCTTTGGAATTTTACATTTCCACAAATTTGTATAGATAATTTCCCAATTTATATCACAATTATATTTATCATTCCAATATTGTTCACTTGATATGTTTGCATTGTTTTCATTGAAGATATTATAACACTTTTTGGAGTTGAACTCCATTTTTTCTTCTACAGTTTTTCATCCATGTTAACATTGTTCTTCATATTTTGCGGTATACTGTTTCTATTTGTCAACCATTCAATAATCCAATTATGCTTATCACTTAATTGTTGTAATATCTGTTCTTCTGTAATCCATCTATTTTGTTTCCAAACATCACACACTTTCTGGAATCCAGTCAGTGACCAATTTGAAAACTTCAACACTTTCTTTTTACTTGTTATAAATTTGTTACCCATTAACCTCTGGTTTTCAAATTCTTCTTCAAAGCCATGATTCACTTTATTTTGTGAGTACTGATACTAATCTGCTAGAAGTTCTTTATAAAAAGATGGAATTTCTAATTTTGCGACATCCAACATGGAACACTTTAATAAGAACATATTTTCACCATACTCTTGATCCTTGTTTTGTAACCAGTACTTTGGTAATATTTTCCACTTTTCATTTCTGTCATCAAGAACTCGCTTGAGAAAGCACAAGTGTCTTGTCTGAATAAAAGCTTTAACATTGACCATACCTAAACCACCTTCTGTCTTTGGTTTTACACATATCTCTCTCTTCACTAAACCTATCTTTTTGTTCCATAACCATCCCCATAACAATTTATTAATTTCTTTGACAACTTCTTGTGACACAACTTGGGTTTCAAATATATACAAAAACTGCGCTATTCCAATCGACTTTATCAAATATACTTTACCTTGCAAGGTCAAATTTCTATGTTTCCATCGCTCTAGCACTTTCTTAAGTTTATCAAGTCTATTTTCTATTTCCTTTTCCATATTAACACCATTTCCCTGAAGGATACCGAGTGACTTCACTGGCTCACTTGTCCATCTTACCCCACTTGTAATCTCAATCCTTTCTTGCCATTCTCCAATCCCTAGTATTTTAGTTTTAGTCTTATTAATTCTTGCTCCTGATGCATCACTGTATATATCCAAACTTTTGAAACACGCATTTAATGAATCTGTACTTGTCACAAAAAACTGAGTGTCATCTGCAAATTGCAACAGTTTGACCTCATAATTATCTTTTTGTTCCTCGTTACCATTGTAACCTGGCAAGATTACACCTTTGATGTCTTTACACTTTCTAATTTTTTGTGCCATTGGCTCTGCCTGAATGATGTACAGGAGCGCAGCCATTGGGGATCCTTGTCTCAGGCTTCTTGATAGTTTAAACATTTCTGATACAAATCCATTTGTCAATATTCCACTTTGCGAATCTTTATACAATATTTTGACCCATTTCCTGAAATTTGGCCCAAAATTCATATGTTCCAATACTATTTCTACATATTCCCATTCAACTCGATCAAAAGCTTTTTGTTGATCTAGAAACATTATTGCTGCTCCTGTGTTTTCATTCTGACAATATTCAATAATATCCCTTGTTTGAGTGACACGACATCATGTATATTTCGCCCTTTTACATATGCTTTTTGATCCTCATGTATGAGTTTTGGCAGTAAGCATTTCAAACGATTGGCCAAACATTTTGCCAGTATTTTATAATCAACACAAAGTAGTGATATTGGCCTCCAGTTTGTTATACATTCCCTTGGACCAGCTTTGTACAATAATGTAATAATTCCCTTCAAGGTCATGTCAGGTTGGCTCAAAGTGTTTAATGTACTCTCTCTCTCTCTCTCTCTCTCTCTCTCTCTCTCTCTCTCTCTCTCTCTCCCTCTCGTATAAGTAATTAACATTTAAATCAGCTGACTGACAAGTTGAACTACGTCTGATTATAAATGAAAAAAATTAAAACTGTTACAGGAAAACAGTTATACCTTCAGTTACCTTTAGGAATTTCAACATGATTTCTCTCTCGCTCTCTCTCTCTCTCTCTCTCCCTCTCTCTTTCTTTTTATAAAACCTCTCTCTCTGATAAAGGTAGTAAAATATCACAATAATTAGGACTGTTTTACATTTTGACCTTTTGAACTTTATAGAACCATGAGTTACATGTACACTATGCTTGGCTGACTTGCAGATGACTTACAATGGCATACTACATTTTTTTAATTCTAAATTATTACTTCAATAAATGACTTATTAGATGGCTTGTGGGATTCTATGCTTTCTTGAACATTTATATTTCATTTCAAAAATACTTCTGGAAACCATACTTGAAGTGTGACTGCTATCCTTACAGATTTTGGCTATTGTAATGCAATTTTTGACTACAATGTTGTGGTTCGAGGCTTAATGTCACTTGCTTCTGGCTGATGTTTAACATTTGAACCAATGTGCTTACTATATTTGCACATAAAAACACTTTTCCTTTTGAAATACTCTTAGTTGATCTCCTTTTAAACAACATCATGTCTTTAACTACATGCCTAAAACACATCGAATTATATTATCATGTTTGGATTCTTGTTGATGGTCCTTTTAGGTCTAGGGGGCTTTTCTGATGGATTGAAGTTGGGTTAGTGTTATTTGTGGACTTATATGGATGATGATCATTGTAGAGATGATGGTTGCAAGTATTACCTTTTTAAATACTGAATTTTATTGATATTTTCAATAAATAAGGATCCTGCGCTTACAATATCTCTGATGTGCTGCAAATTTTGGTCCCTTTTCTTATAAATTATATGGTCCTATATGCGCATGAATGATGCATCTGTTCCAGCCAATTTACTGAAATAGGCCTCTAATTAAAAAAAAACATTTTGCATTCTGTCATGATAAAACTAGACATGGCTTTTTCGACCCTATGGGCCTTTGCACATACGTTTTGGTCTTTTTTGAATAAATACGAACTATAAATTTATGTGTTTCAGCTACACATACCAAGGAACATTGCCTTTGGTCGGAATTGACTTGGATTTGTTTCATTAGGACTACGGTTTAGATATGGTAATGACACTGTCTAATAGATATAAACTTGATGTGAAAGAAGTAAAATCGTCATTAAATACCTTGACGTTATTGGTTTGGTTGAGATCCATACAAATAACACTGTCTTAGTTACACTTGGTGGATTTACTACAGTAGCACAAATAAACAGACCAAGGCTATGGACTGCTAAAAGAGGCTCAGTTGGACTTGCAAAAGTGGTCTGTAATAAACTTGGTCAAGGTGTCTCTCCTATCATATCACCAAATTTACCAGAACGTGTAATTTGTATGAAACTGAACAGAGCTTTCTTTGGATGGCAACATCACATTTACTTAGCAATCACTTATTTGAGGCCAGGGAATCCATAAGTAACATCGTGTGATAGTCCAGATCTATTTAAAAAACTTGATGTATATATAGCTTACTTTTCATAAGGGGGTAAAGTCATGATATCAGGCGATTTCAATGCCTGCAGTGGCAGTAAAATAGATTATATTGCCCATGATGATGAGAATGAACACATCCATTAACCTTATGACTATGTGCCTGACATACCAATCAATTTTTTTTTAAAAATCTGGATAAAATATGTAGAGGGTGTGGTAAAATTCTGCTGGAATTGTGTTAACATCTGGAATGAGGATATTAACTGGCAAAACAATTGGAGACCGTATTGGCAAGTTAACTTGCCATCAATACAACGGTTCGGATACGGTAGACCATGGTATTGTCCATCATTCACTTTTATCTTGTGTAAATTATTTTAGAGTAATTAATTGGCATAAAACCATGTCAGATCCACCTATCATTTTCCCTTGTCAACTGTGACTGAACTCGTCGAGCCCATGATCCCAATCTAGCTGAAAAAAAAAAAAAACAATTTGATTCATATAAGTGGGATGAGGAGCCTGAACGTAATTCATTAAAAGCTTTACATATATGCAATATCAACTCTATTGCATCAACAAAGAATTATATGGTACGTCAACCATGCAGGAAGAACTGGTTGCCATGTTTATGGGCATTATAAGGAAAGCAGTAGAACAGTTCCTGAGAAAAATGGTGACTCATAAGGTCAAAGTTTGACATCAAAAATGATATAATCTGTCCTGTATACAAATGGAAAGAGACTGTAGAACATTGGGCAAATTAGTACAAGACAGACTATTTGATAGGGATGTAAGAGAGTAGCATTTTGCCACAAAGAAAAAATACGAATCTACTATCAGGAAACTGAAAAGAGAATACCAGGCTTCTCTCTTCAGAAATATTGAGTCTCTTCATAGTAATAATCTGCAACGACATTTGGAACTGGTAGATGAACTGTGAAACTTGCAGGATAATCCAGCAAAGTCTGACACAATAAGCCAGGGTGAATGGTATAGTTATTTTAAACATATTTTCTCCAAAAATGGTAATTCAGATCATATAATTGAAGAAAAAATGGAGAATAAAACTGTAGACCTGGAACAACAACTAATGTATCATGAATTGAATTTTAGTATCAAAGAATCTGAAGTTCAGAAAACACTAAGGTATCTCAAAAATGGTAAAGCTGTAGGTCCGGATGGAATAGCAAACGAAGTGTTGAATCCTGGTGCACAAATACTATACAGGCAACAGAAGGGTATGTTTAACATTTGTTTTAAACGGCACTTATCCAAGTAAATGGAGTGAGGTGCTTATTAAAACAATATTCAAAACTGGTAATCAATCAACACCTGACAATTACATTGGAATACTATTGTTATTGTGCCGTACTTTGGCAAAAATTTATAGTATAATTCTGAGTAAAAGATTACTACAGCTTCACAAAGAAAGGCAACTAAACATCAAAGAGCAAATTGGATTTTTAAAAGGGAGCAGAACAGCAGATCGTATGTTCATACTTAAGGGTCTACTTGACGTCTATACGAAAAAGAAAGGCAAATTGTCTGTATGTTTTGCTGATATGAAGAAAGTTAATAAAGTGTGGTGGAATGAGTTGTTTTTTTAAATATTAAAAACTGCTATTGGAGGTTACTTCTATCAAACTATGAAAAATGTATGCAGCAAAATTAATCGCTATGTAAAAACTAAATTAAGTATTACTTCCTCCTTCCGAATACGTTTTTTGACAAGGTGAAGTTTTGAGCCTGGCTTTGCTCTCGGTTTTCATAAACGATTTGCCTGACGAAATTGCGGTAGAGTGAATCTGTATACAGTGTCACAGATAAAGGTGCATGCTTTATCTCAAGGTAATCATTTACCATTTATCTAGATAAGTATGTAAGTCACTGGATTAATAAATTGTAACATAAAAAGGTACATTGTACTAATTCCATCTAGATATTTGTACAGTGTTAATAGTCTAATTCTGTAATCTGGTCAAGAGTGTAATAGGATAAAATGCATGTGTAATAACATATTTAAATGTTAGACTTATAGGTTACAATTTTAACTGTAAACTTATAGTGTATATTGCTTTATTTAATGGTGGTAGTTTTTGTTAACTTCACGTCACAACTTTTTCTGCACTGTTTTGGAGAGGTGATATTTCTGCAGGTACTAAATTTCATTGCTTTTAATTTCAGTCTTGTATGTCGTTCTTTCTTTCTCTTGTAGGTGGTCTTTTCTTTCAGATGCTGCGGGTTTCCCAACACCTTGTTTCTTCTGTTGCTCTTTGCTGTATTCTCAACTGGCTTGCCAACATCTTGCTTTTTGTGCTCATGGGCGGCCGTTTCTTTCAGACACTATGGTACACTGACATCTTGTTTCTTTTGCTCTACACTTGACGAAATGCATACATCCTGTAAACGAATGTTGTACCTGAAGCAACCACTGGTTCATGGTTGTTAGTGCATGGCTTTTTCAGTATCCAATGCAAAACCAGTCTTGATCATACCATGTTGCATACGACCTTCATTTTCAGCCATGTACTCTTACAGATTTAAGTAAAACTCAAAACAAATGAAATCCACGTCTTCTTCCATGAACTTCCGCAGAGTGTGACAATATTTCAACTATAATTTGCCCATGACTTGTTACATATATTTTCATCAGACAAAAAATAATAGTTGGATGTGGATTTTATATAGAACAGAATATTAAAAAAAAATTATTTACTTATTTGTTTGTTTGTTTATTTATTTAATTACCTGTTTATGTATTTATTCTTAGCTATTTTAACAGCATTATTGATACAGAATACGGGAATAAAACACAGCAATTTATCATTATCGCCATTATTATTATTGTTATTCTCCTCCTCCTCCTCCTCCTCCTCCTCCTCCTCCTCCTCCTCCTCCTCATCCTCGTCATCATCATCGTCATCATCACGGGGGGACTAACATTTTGTTAATTCATGAATAATCACGAATATGTCTGGTATATATTATCATTATTATTGTTTTTCTTCTCATTTTGTCATTGCTATTCCTATTTATTCTATTGTTATTATTGTCATTATATTCGTTATCATTATTATCGTCATGATCATCATTATTGTCATTTTTCTGATTAATCAAGTGCCTCCTGCTATGCGCAGGTAACAAATTAACTGACGTCAAAAGAGGTAATGTGTAAAAGGGGAAAGAATATACATTTATTTCAACATGTTTCAACAAATGTCCAAGTTACCCAAGGCCTGACAAAAATAAATGTGTGGTTCCGGTAACCTGACAGACCCTAGGCCTACTAAAAAGGCCCAACCCTAAAATTAATAATTTTTGCATTCATACATGTAGCGCTTAAGAGAATTTTTACACACATATTATGGTTATTAATTCAGGGAAAATTAAGAGACAAAATATCCCGCAATCGGTACGTTGTGTATTTTCTTTAGAAAAGCAAGAAGAAAAATACATTAAGATAATGACAAGGCCTGAATGTAGTTAACTTTTATCACTGAATGTTGATTGATAATATTTTATGCACACATATGCCAGGATGGTGCAATATAATTGCTGAAAGCACACCAAACTATGATGCATGAAATGGGAGTACCAAATGCCAAGGGAATCTTGCCTTGGCTTATTTCCATGGTGGACCACAACATGAAAATAGCAGAAATTCAAGTATGATATCGGGAAAAATGTGAAGTTGTTTTGGACAGGTTTGTAGCTGAAATGCTTTTTTTTATTTATGAATTAAAAGATTGATCGAAAATTTTAATAATTTATTATATGAATAAATGTATAAGCACCAAAGGCATCTTTTTATAACTACAGGGACCTGCTATATGTATGTATATATATAGCAGCACTCCCATCTCGTGCATCAAGAATGATTTCACCTTATTTTTGAAAATGTTCTTACATTCACTCTCTTTGATATACCCTGGCAGGTTCTGCATGGGAATAGGTACAATCATGGTACAGTAGTACCTGCAATTACCCACCCCAGTCCCCACCTGCTCAAAACGACCAGATTTCCTTGACACGGGCGCTTTTGCAATGTTCAATGACCTGACGCGCAAGACCACGGTGCTGTCTAATTGCAGCAGCAAATTTACATCCCCTGGTATATTTTCTCAATAAACTTCTTCACATGAGAAACACTTATTTTGGGTAAATTCTGCAGCATGTTTCAAGAACTGTGACTCAAAATTTTCCGAGATACCAGAACAAAGAGTCGTCAACGTATTTTTGAAAGATGACTTACAATCTTAACTTTAATCTGCCCGCTCGGTTGTGTCTGAAGCAGTTATCGTTAGTTATAAATTCAAAGGCAACACGAAGGAATGCACACACTCCTTGAGAGCCCATTTAAACATGGAGCAATGCATTATGGGAAAAGAAAAATCACAGTGGATCGTGGCCAGGTGTTTTCAGCATGGTTCCATGGGTCCGTTCTCCGAGTTGCCAGGGCAAACGGTTGTTAAAGTACTTTTGAAACATGACTTAGTATCTTAATTTTAATCTGCCCGCTCAGTTGTGTCTGAAGCAATTATCATCGTCAGATACAAATCCAAATGCAACACGGCACGCTGGAGTGCCATTTTGAACATTGCGCAATTAATGTATTGATTGCGGGACAGTCTGACAAAAGTACACTTGATTTGGATATCAAAGTGAATCTCGGCCACAGCATATATGTCATTATTGATGCTCTGAAATAATTGCAAAATATATACTTTTGGTTCCATATATTGTAACCCTCTTCCCAGCCGCACTCGGCAAGATTGTCCCAATGCTCATTTACAAACCATTAGCATTGGGTGAGGAACTCACTATTTTCACAATGGCAGCCAAGTCGATTGGATATTTTGAAGAGGTAGCGTCCAAAATATATGTGTGATTAGTGATAAGAGAAGGTCAATTTGGCGAATGAATGTAATGTACAATATATAGTAGGACTTTTTCAGAGTGAGCATTACCTGAAAATGTAAATACAAGGACAAACAGTGACCAGTCGTAGGCCCCAGAATCAGACCTAGAAGTCACCCTGAGGCACTGAAATAAGGGTCCGCAATAGGCTGCGTGCCAAGCGCCCCACTGCGTCAAAAATGAAACTCAATGGAGAAGTTTGCCCGAATAGTGGATACAGGTCCGAAAGTACTGGCGAGTTATTTTATATAAGTGGTAACAATTATTACCATTATGACTATTTTTATCGACACAATTACTTTGATTTCTATTTGCATCATTGTCCTAATATTTTTTATCATTATTATCATCGTCGTCATCATGAAGACTAACATTTTGTTAGTTCATGACTTATCGCGAATATGTCTGGTATATTTTATAATTATCATTATGATTGTTTTTCTTCTTACTTTTGTCATTGCTACTACTATTTATTCTATTGTTATCATTGTCATTATATTGGTTTTCATTATTATTGTCATGATCATCATTATTGTCATGTTTTTTATTAGTACAATTGTTATTATTATTATCATTGTTATCAACACAATTACTACTATTTCTATTTTCATCATTGTCCAAATGTTTTTATCATTATTATCATTATTGTCATCATGAGGCTAACATTTTGTTCATTCATTAATAATCACGAATATGTCTGGTACATAGTTTAATTATCATCATTTCTTCTTCTTATTTTTGTCATTGCTATTAGTATTTGGCCTATTGTTATCATTGTCATTCTATTGGTTATCATTATTATCTTCATGATCATCATTATTGTCATTTTTTCCTTTTAGTACAATTATTTTCATCATTGTTATTATCATCATCATTATTGTATCAACACAATTACTATGATTTCTTTTTCCATTGTCTAAAATTTGCTCATCCTTTTTATCATTATCATCATTCCTATCATCGTTGTCATCCGTAGGAGTGTCATTATTATTTAAAGAAGACATATGAACACAAATTATATCATATAAAGATGCAAAAATTGTCAAATATTTATTTGTCAAATATTTTTTAGGAATAATTTGATTATGATATTAATTCAGACCTCAAGAATAGAACACAGCAGTTTTTCCCGTGTACTTGGCAGGAAAATGGCTGCCATTCTGGGGTCAAATGTTAAGTCTGTGTACAGATGGTGAAAAGTGTAGGTTGCCCCCAGACACAGGACATGCTGTCACAGCTTCCTTTAGTTAATAGATATTTTCTTTCCCCCACACATGGTCTCCTGTCAGAAGACAAAGGTCAATAAATAACAAAATTGTGGTGATGTTATGTTGTCTCACTGAATAAATCTTTATCATGTATGGAGTCTTTACTCCTAAATCATATTGATGTACTTATAATTACTTACATGTAGAATAAAATGATGGACCGAAATCTAAAACATAACTAAACAAACTAATGAAACGATTACTCATTGAGTGATTTGTTGGAATGTAAACCATTATCATTAATATCTTATAATAGGTTGGGTGGGTTTTTTTTTCTTTTTTTAAAGAATTAATTCATTTTGATTTAGAATGCGTACATTCTTACTTATTTTCATACTTGATATTCCAGGAATTAATATGGATCATGATACTTATGCAGACTTCAAGAATAGAACACAGCAGTTTTTCCCATGTTCCTGGCAGGGAAGTGACTGAATCTTTTACCTTGCAACAAAGTGTGTTGACAGTTTAAATTATAGAAGTATTTTGCAGCATATACAAGTGTGAATGAATGAAAGTCTATTTTATATATGATTAGTTCCAAATTTTAAAGCGAAAGCAATAAAATATTGTAACAAGACAAAGTTAGCATTAGTTTTCTCACAGTCAAACAGGTAAAAGTGACCGAAATGCTGGGTTAAATGTCAAATGTGTAGCAGACATTCTCTAATCAAGTGATTTACAACACATGCTGCTTATGTGATAAGTGTATATGTACCAAATCAGGGCCTGTAATTAGCTAGAGTCAAAGGTGAAGCCACGCAGAAGGAAAGCTAAGGATGTGGGAACATATACACTACAGAGAATATTCTGGAAAGACAAAATATATACAAAGAATATGATGGAAAAATGAAAGTATCCCTATATACGGGTCTGTTTTAGGGAAATCCAGTCTTGTTTCTAGTTGTCTAGCTGCAAAAAAGTAGCTAGTAATAAACTACTTCTTTCTGATTTTGAACTGCACAGTTTGAATAACATCTTAGAAATGGAGCCAGCAGAAAAAGTTTCAGATTCTTCACCTGAAAACGTGGGAGCAAAAATGTGGCAAGCGCAGCAGAAATGTTGAGGAGAAGACAGCTCCAACAAGGAAAACAAAGAACAAAAAGACAGAGGAATGCAATGGTTTGAGTTCGTGGACTAAGGAAAAGCACTTCAAAATAGCTTTAACTGAAGCAATTGGCTAGAATATGTATTGCAACGAGCCCCTCAATGTGCAAGAGATTTCCACATGCATTTTAATTTCAATTATAATAGCAAAAATAATAAATAAAAAGGTAGGTATGGTTAATTCTTGCTACCTTGCTTCTGCTTTTACTTATATTATCAGATTAATTTCTAAAGCTCTCGATTTATTTTGCATGAAGATATATTTTCAGGAAAAGGTATAAGCTTCTCAGGATATTATTTGCAGACCTGTGTTTCACCTTCGCCCTCTCACTTAACCCACATTAAAGTCGCCATCTGCGTGGAATGTGTCGTATCTCGGACCAGCACATGTAAAGCATTGTAAACCTGTAGGGTGTTGAAGAATAATGTGCAACATGTCACTTGCTGCAAAATACATTCTTAATATAATAAATGTAATCATGTATGGTGTTAGTAGTCTGAAGAAATAGTTTCATTGAACTTGCTACTATCGATGTTAAAGGATCATGTGCAACCTATAACCTGCTGAAAAATACATTGTAACTTCGTTGATTGTATGCTATGTAACTAGAAATAAAGAGAGAAAAAAGCCATCAGGGCCCGATCTGATTTGCGAGTCAATATGGCTTAACAAATAGAGTGCCCTGGTCTGCAGTACGTGTGATACCTTATTTCACAGCTTTAGCAAAGCCCCTGATGGGGCTCTGGGAGATTCAACTACATGACTGCATGGTGATTGACCCATACAATTGATAGCCAGATTTTTTTCATTGTACTGTTTTCCCTGTCTCTTTACCACCAGAGGGTTACTTAATACATGTAAACACAGATTTTTCATGTAACCATTGACCTGGATCTCTCCTTTTGACCAATGAGAAAAATGGATCCTTTACTGCCACAAATGTAGTCACGTGATCTTTCTCGACCAATGGAAAGCCCGGATGTGCCCCATTTGCATATAATATCGCGCCCGGCTCTCTTTTTTCTTTACTACTCATTGAATCCTTTGACTGCTCATGAGCGCATTATAGTTTGTATTGTATTGTTCACTGTTGTTATCACATTTTTGTATAGTTCCCCGATATTTAACACATTCTGGAACATAACCGTCTAAACCGATGTTTTCTGCTTTAGCAACCTCCTAAAATTAGCAACTTATTCAGCAATTGTATGTTCAGTTTGTGTACTACACTGTGCACTTTGCTATTGGTTACATTTTTCTGATTTAATTCCAATATATGATTGTGTCATGCAAACTTCAAGGAGATTATTTTGGTTTGAAAACTCTTCATCCCTACTTTAAAACCGTGAAGCATAACAAGAGCGATTGTCAGGCAATTATATTCCACATGGTAGACATATTTTCCTGTGGTAGCCACTTCTACATCCATTGATCATTGGTTTGAAGCTGCACTGATTATAGTTACTGATGCGAACATGCCTCATTTACACTGCTCAGGTCTCTTGTAAAATATATCTTCTGTGTGCACTTATTCGTGGGTATTTGTATTTGTATTTGTAAATTACAAAATACGTATTTGGTTTTTCTGTATGTGACTGTATAAGAATATTATACTTCTAGGGTATTTGCCATATTGGTCTGATGAACACTTCATATATTCCAAAAAATTTCTTTGCTGTATTCATACAACTTCCCGTACCTATTTCATATTTATTGTTTAGTCATGTGCCAAACTGGATTCCATAGAATCAGAGTTGTCAAAGAGACTGCAACCGTATTCCAGAATGGGTTTGAAAACATAAAAATTATGTCTGAATAACTTTGCAGGAAAAATTGTACATGTATTTGAACCTCCCAAGAAGTGATGTGCACTGACCAGCTTTATTAGTGAATGGCTTGATGTGAGCATGCCAGTATAGACAAGATGTCTTGTAAATGTGCTTCAGTATGAAACGTGGTGAGAGCATCTGCACTGGGTATGGTAAGGTTGGGTTGGGTTGTATATTGGCCACCATAGTATTCAGGGACTTTTGTACAGCTGCCAGAGCCTTTCAATTTTAATGTGCAAAACTTGACTGTATGGACTCGTGTGGTTTGATATACTGCTGACAGTAAACCCAAGATCGGTATGGTTGCTTCTGGAATTGCTGATTGACCAAGATCGACTGTTGAATGATGCCATTCGGGTATTATGGCTGAGAAAACTACAGACGGAGATTAAATAACCTTTAATATGATACGCCAATTTTTTGTCCGGTAATGACAGAAAGTTTGTTATTCAAGTGATTAGGAAATTCTATGGGACATTGAATAATTTCTGGCAGACTGGTGTCATCAGGAGGTGTTACATAACAACGCATGCCATCTACAAAGTCATTTACAGCAACCAAGAAGAGATCCCAGAACAACTCCGGCTTTAATCGACAGTCAGCATGACTTTTTGTCCTTTTATAAGGTGACTAACCGTTGCATGCGGTTTGAAGAGACTCATCCATTGTTTATGGTTAATGTCCTTAATATTATCTAGTTGATGTTGTAATTTAGAGAAGTAAAGGCAGATACAGAGCCGCGTCAAATTGACCCCTTATTTCTGGACTTTTTGTACCGCTAGTAGAGCTTTTCAATTGGAGTGCAGTAACTTTTCGGACGTTGTTGCTTAGATACATACTAAAAACATTCACAGGCACAAGTTCCAGTGGCGCGTTTCTTTTCAGACGTGATCCAGGGTTTGTCTCTCGGCCAGTATAGCTACTTCCTTGAATGAGATGAAATACTTGACTGTACTTACAACGTATAAAAAGATTGGACCAGTACGATATCATCAACAGAATCGAAAATTTCATGAAGAGTATCCCAAGGGCTTTCGGGATGGACGGCATTTAGATTAAAAATATAGTCTGTTGAAAGTTTAATAGGGGTCTTTGAAAGGTTTATAATAAAATACGGAAAGATGAAAGAAACAGACAACAACAGAGTTGTCAAAATTTGAAACTGGGTACAAAACACCAACCCAAAGCAAATCACATTAAATCAATGTTCGTAAGATCAGTGCTTCAATCAGAGTATTCAGTTATTCTGGTAGGCTCTTTTATGAGCTGAGAGAGTTTGTGTTGAGACACAAAGGTATACACGGTCAACATAAATTGGCCACCAAATGACCTGACTCTGTCGATGTACTGTACGTGATCACGCAAACAGAAACGTGGCTCTATAATTGTTAAGCAAATGAGATTCTCACTATTGAAAATCCTCCACTTCTGGTACGCAAAGATAGACAATGTACAGGTGTGCATACAGCTGTTTGTATATGTAATTCTCATAATGAGACACCACGAGTGGGATGGGGTCGTGTGTCAAATGGAACAAAAAACCATGACGTGCGAAGCACGAAGAGGTTTGTTATTGATCCTAACACAGGAACCAATCACTCCTACTAGTGTCTCCTTTGTAAACCATGCTGTTTGTACATGATTTTAGAAGAGTAACATTCATACAGACATTCACCTCAATGATCTTCAACAATCTTTGAAACAGTATTCAACTATAATTTCTAACCTCCGATGCAGCGTTCGCACAATAGCTTCCCTTTGCATGCACCAGTTGTCCAACCAACATAAAAAACGGTCATTCAGTTCCAACAGACTCAATGATGTAATGGTTAAGACTGGCTGTTCAAAACAACATACTTGGACAGAGCCGTTCAGGTTCAAATTCCGCTGTATCCGTTGATTTAATTTGTGGAGAAAGTGCAAACATATCAAATGTCTCAGTCCAGCTCCCACAAATAGTCTCAAAGACCAAAAAATCTTTGTTTCTTATCGGTGTGCACTTATTCAATGGTACTAACTGTGCACATCCAAACATTACGCTAGGCTGAAATTTTTTACGGGAAAGATACAGACTCGAAATGCAGTAGCTACATTGTATAAATCTATGGTTCGCTACGTCTTAGAATATGGTTGCGTTCTGTTGGACAATTGCAGTCAAAACCTGCCGAACGTAATGCAATCAGCCCAGTATGAAGCAGTTAAAATTTATTTAACTTATTGGAACTGGTCCAGTATAAACCAACCAATATTTGTCTTATTTGTATTAGTCCTAAACGAAACTGCATGGATTTGCACTGAAGTATTACGCCATACTGACCATTTTAATTTCCTTACAAAATTACGCCGGCAAACTTTTAGTTATTAAGCAAAAATATATTAAACTGATTTTATGTAATAAAATGGTAAATAGAAGAGTAACAGAATGGATACCATACACAACTGCGTCTGCGTCAATCATGTCTGTATTCGCACTTGTTTTTTATAATTAATATTTTGTCAGAATTATGTACCTATAGGTATCATGTCAAATCAACTGAACATTATTTTTGGATTGTAATTGGTATGCCGGCACTCGCTCTAAATTATTAAGAGAGGTAACTTTAATTGTGGCACCACGGTTAGTTCATCAGTTCTTCCAAACCAGGAGATGCAATATTTTGTTAGAATTTGTTTACAAGAGTGTCCAGATCTTAGTACGACATTAAACGAAAAAATTGCACAGCAGTGCATCGTTTTTTAACGAATGATGGCGATTTGCTTTCTGCCTTTCAGTGTTCCATTCCAATCACGTAGCTATGTAATACAAGCAAATTAGTTTTATACACCTGTTTACATTTATGTTTGCCTTGTATACATACTCTATGGGTCTATTGAATGTCCAAAAAATTACTATTAGTTTGGTGTAACTATAGGGCCGCCCAGGTAAAATGCGTATGTTAATAATGCAATAATGATAATTTGAATGTAGGATGCGTAAGATCATTTCAGTTTCTTGAAAATCTAATCTGATTTTTTTCCGAAACTGTTAGTTGTGATGTGCAGGTATTGATTTGCTGAATATACATGCGTGCAAACACACACACACACACACACACACGCGCGCGCGCGCGCGCGCGCGCGCGCACACACACATATATATATATATACATATATATATATATATATATATGTTTATGCGTGCGTGTGTGTGTGTGTGCGCAACAATATATATGCGTCCGTCCGTCTGGCACCATACCTCAAGAACCATATACCATATAAAAGAGTAAGGAAAATAATACCAAGACATGCATCATACCATGGGGATGTGCGCTGTATACCGCTTTTGACATTGAGCTATTTCAGAGTCACAAGGCCGGAGAACATATCCTTTATTGGACATTTTGATTTATATATCTAGTGCCATTGACGTTTTGCCTTTGGTATTTTCAACAAAGACCCAATGTTGGAGGATGTTGAGTATAAGTTATTTTGGAGGACTTTGACCAATTTTCAAGGTCACAATGCCCACGAACATGTCCATGTTTTGGATATTTGATCTGTACATCCAGTTCCGCAAAAACTTTGGCTTTTTTATTTGCAACAAAAGACCTGTGTAGGATGATATTTGGATGACATTGACCTATTTTTTATAAGTTCACACCAACCTGTAAAAAGCAAATGTTTCGTGTAAATCATTTGCGAGGACCTTAACCTATTTCTAAGTTCACAAAAGCCACGGACATGTCCATGTTTTGGATATTTGATCTATATATCCAGTACCGTAGAAACTTTGCCTTTGATATTTGCTACAAAAAGGCCTATGGCCTGTATAAGATGATATTTTGGATGACCTTGACCTATTTATAAGTTCACTCCTACCTGTAAAAAGCAAAGTATTACATGCAGGTGAGAAGTATACTTCAGATAATTCCGACGTTATCAGAGTTACCAATAAATTTGGTATGCATTTTGGCATATCTTTCCAGACCATATATCCACAGTGGAGTACAAAATATGCCTGATACTTTGCTGTGCTTCAAATATAGGGCGACTGCTCTTTGTTTTGCGTTTCTTGAATTCTTTCTGGATTCCTGCCACGAGGCCGTACCATAATAACTGGCAACTGCCTCCAAGTCATCCTATTTTTTGTCCATTCCATTCAGAAAAACTTCGCATCAAACTATCTATACTTCCAAAATGATATGCCGCAAAATGTAGCTCGCGTCATTTGATGGCCCATTCAGGGTCGCAAAATTTCACTGCTGTTACCTTAATCATATTTGAATTATGAAGTTATAAACATTTCCCATTCAAGCGGAGAGCACTGATTCAATCTTAATTTGGGAAATGCACTGCTGTTAATTTTCAAGTGATAGTTTGTTTGACTCAATGTGCACAAATAGATAATTCACATTGTGTCATGGACGCGGACAAAGCTTAAACCAAATAGATTGGAAGATTAGTGCCTAGTTAGGCAGAAAACTTTTTCTAGCAATTAAATCGGAAAACGATTCGCATGTGTTACTCAATTGTTGAGACCTAAATGATGTACTCAGGAAAATTAGATGTAGTTAATCAGAAAATGGCTAAATACTTGGGAATACTATATTAGAATTGTTGAATGTAACATTTTAAAAAAACTCAATCACAAAGAAGGTTTTGGTGACACAAAAAGTTTTTAATCACTTCACATTTTTAATGTCAAATCTGTTGTGAATATCATAATCAAGTTTTATGGATTTGCCTTATCTAAAATCGGTCATCACTTTACATTTATTCAATACTGCATTATAGTTTCAACTTATTTTGCCTTATTTCGAAGGCACTGCGCGCATGCACTTGCACATTAAAGGTCGCACATAGGTCTACTGAAATCATGTTAGAGGTGGTGCTGCTGCTGATTTTTTCCAAGATTTAATTGATGTTTTTCACTCAGTAGGCCGGTAGCTCATTACGGATATTGACAAGTATGGTTTGTCTTAGTCTGAATGATTTTAACATGAAAACTGAGTTTTACCGCGTGCATACAGTTTGCGACGATGTGAGTTCGTATTCTCCTGTTTTGTTGCAAAATTGTAATCAAGTTCCTAGTGTTTTAGACACATGGGTACATAAGAGGGCATACCCATAAAATTATCAGCGTTTTCAAGTGAATATGTTCAAAAAGTCATAGGTTTATATTGACATACCAGCAGGTACGTTAAATCTTACACATTCTTTTTATGTTCAAATTATTCTGACTAAGACAACCTATATTCTTCAATATTTGTAACGAGTCACGGGCCCTACTGTATCCAAGTAAAGTGATCAGCATCTTCAAAAAATTTGCCTCATGGCCTTTTGAGTTACACATGCGAATCTTTTTTTCCATTTAATTGATAGAAAAAGTTTTCTGCCTAACTAGGCACTAATCTTCCAATCTATTTGGTTTAAAGTTTGTCCGCATCCATGACACAATGTAAATTATCTGTTTGTGCACATTGGATCAAACCAACTATATCTTCAAAATTAACAGCAGTGCATTACCCAAATTAAGATTGAATCAGTGCTCTCCGCTTGAATGGGAACAAGTTGCAACGATTGGCAAAGGGTAGCGTTGGGATAAACGTGCTTGATTACCGCAACAGCTATTTTTGGTTCCTTTTCAGAAGCGGGCAGCTGGCGTGGACTTGACAGTGCTGCTCCTTTGGCACGAGTCCTCCATCAAAGCAGACCTTCCGAACAATTTGCGCCTTTTGCAACAAGCACTTTGGGTCTGTTTGCTGGCAATGATTATATACAGTTCGGTTTCCAGCTAGTCGGCCAATTGTCACTTGAATGTCAAATCTTTGTGAACCTGCTAACTATATTGTAGGTTAAGTCCATTAGTTTATGAATATCGATGAAAACAAAAAGAAGTCATAGTATGCAGTCCCATCTGCAGATGGCGCTTTTGTGTAGCTTAGTTATTGCTTCCATATGAATTTATGGCTTCCATGTTCCGAGATCAGTGTTCTTCAAAGAGTGGGTGCTGCTCTCTTGTGGTTATTTCCATAATTATTTTCAGTTCTTAAATCTAAGAAAAATAAAAGATATCATATATTTTTTGCCATTGGAGTATTGTTTTTTTGTAAGATTCTGTTATAGGTATTAAAGTTCATGAGTCGTGTTTCATATTCCCCATTATGCTGACGGATTTCCTTCAAAATCATTTTTAGGTCGATCTCCAGTGGTTATAGAACGTCCAATTCCTTGGGTATCCATTGACTCTTGCTGTTTATATTCATTATACTTAGCTATTTGTATGGGGAGATGTCTATCTAAGGCAGTAAAAATAGTTGTGTGTATGTAAGCGTAAGATTCAATATGATCAGAATAGAGGTCTGTAGTGATATGGTCATACAGATTGGAAAGCATAACAAGTTCAACTCATCGTCAGGCATAATGTACAAGGCAATTTTATGCAATAGATTATAGTGTCGTATAGGAAGGCGTTATCGCTGCTCAATGTTTAACACATGAAATACTATTTGGAACTATTGAAAGGTGTCCTTTCTCTTGATGTGGCGCAAATGTGTTTCTATATTCAGCTCTGGTCTTCCAGCAGACTAAATATAAAAAATATCTTATTATCGTTACATCAATAAGTACGTACAACTACCCGAATTGCAATTATATATATATATATATATATATATATATATATATATATATATATATATATATATATATATATATACATATACATATATATAGTCTTTCCAAAATATACCAAATAAGATTGCAATACTTAGTACACTCTGTCATCATTGATAGACATGTTGTGCCGTCCATTTTCGTGTCAAGTGTTGTACGTAAAATATGTTTAATTTCCTCTTCGATGCATATTTAGTAGCTACCCATCAATACCTGTTGGACACCTCCCTGATACTGTGCACGCAATCTTCCTCTGCACCCCTACATTGCGTCTCTAGGATAATTTCCCCACAGAAAGAAATCTTCAGAGATTTGTCGTGTGTGCATGGATTCTTTTAATCATTCATATACAAACTTTTTACACTGGACTCCACCAACAGATAAATTATGAATCGTGCAGTAGTCAACATGCTTTGAGGAGGGTGTATTGAAATCGGAATATCTCTATTTTCATGTTTGGCAACACTCCATAATCAATACACTTAAGCTCTTACTTACGGCTTAACGACTGGAACCTTGCTTTTGCTTCTTCTCGTCGATTGTAAGTCAGTCCAAAAGAACGTACTTACTGGGAGAAAATAATGGCCATACAGTTGGCTGTGGTTGGAAAATAAATCTTAGTTGTACCACACTTTTGTACGAAGCGTTATATTATACAATTATGGACTTTTGCTGAGATCACTGGTTAGTTTTATGGACCTGAAAGAAGAATACTGACCGAGGCCGAAGGCCGAGGTCAGTATTCTTCTTTCAGGTCCATAAAACTAACCAGTGAATGAAGTAAAAGTCCATAATTGTTTTATTTTATGAGTTACGTCGAAAGGAAGCAAATATCTAATACTGCTTTATTTTAGAAATTACATTATAAAGTAAAAAAACACAACGTCCAGTTTTAATATTTTTGCACGTGGCAAAGCTGAAAATAGTTTAATGACTTGAGATGGAGTGCCCAAGTCAGCGGAATCGTAATAGTGATTTGTGGGCGTGGCCAAGTCATTGGAATCGTAATGTCTAGTTCCAAGTTTATCGCCAGATGGCATGACTTGGCCACGCCCACATATCACTATTATGATTCCGCTGACTTGGGCACTCCATCTCAAGTCATTAAACTATTTTCAGCTTTGCCACGTGCACCGTCGTAACCAATAAGATTACGGTAATCTTGAAAGAGTCACCAACTCATAAAATAATACGCTATCCGGATTTCTCTTAGCTTCCCGATGTACAGAAACTTAAATACGTAATGGAAAGTAATATTTTCTTATTCGGTAAATTTATTGAAAATTGTTGGAGTCGAAGGTCAGAAACTCTTTATAAACCAAATTGATGTGTATACATTTTTTTAATACGATATTATCCCTGTTTTGATATTGTGTTGCACATATTTATTATTTATATTCTTTAAAACTGACTTATAAGCCCAAAGGGCTGGGTACTTTAAAATATTCTTTATAATGATACCCAAATGATTGTGACTTTGTATAATACAAGTCAGTATAATAAAGATATATACATACATACAGACTACACCAGTAGATTTAATATGTCCTGATAGCCAAAGGGCATAGACACTTTGAGTGCGAGTACCAGTGTGCACCCGGTAAGAGTCTGATGTCGTCGCCCTTCACGTCAAATTTACTGATGATACCCTGAAAAATATGTTCAATGATCTGGGGTCATAACATTCTTTCAAAGATTACATTGGAGACCCAGTCCGACACAGATTTATGTGCAACCTCGTCACTGAGGAAATGGACGTAAATATTATTGACTCCTTAAAACCAAGTTTATAGTTCTGGTCATGAGAGACTATCAATGCATCTACTGAAGGAGATAAAAATTGGAGTATCTAAAGCTGTAACACTGGTCATCACCAGTCCTTCACGACCGGTATTTTTCCAGACATACTTTACACAAATAAAATGGTACCCATTTGCAAGAAAGACGATCCGTCCTTTCTGGAAGATTACAGACCAATTTCGTCAAACCAGCGATGTCAAGATATTTTTAAAAACTCTTTTATAATCAGATGCATGAATACTTTAAATAACATGATTCATTATAGAGCAATCAGTATGGTTTTCGTGAAAAAAGTACCCTACGGAACATGCAGCATTGGAACTGATTGATAGGATAACATTGGGTATGAATAAAGGAGCAATACCTACAATAATAATAATAATAATAATAATAATAATAATAATAATAATAATAATAATAATAATAATAATAATAATAATAATAATAATAATAATAATAATAATAATAATAATAATAATAATAATAATAATAATAATAATAATAATAATAATAATAATTTATTAGGAAAACTTCCCCTTTACAGCAGGGGCACCAACGGAACCAGGGAAATTCCATGATGCGTCCAAGATATACACAAATAATCAGGCATCCTTATTATCAATTAAATAATCTTCGTATGTTGAAATAAGTATAGTAACTATAATAGTACAAGTAATAATTTATGTCCTCCGCACCAAAAATAGTGATAACCCACTCATTGGGACAAAACTCTAGAAAGCGTAAGGACATGTACATTATACACGTTTCATATACAATGCAGAACATATGGCCTCCAGCGTCATTATTAAGAAAAAGAAATCAGGTATATATACATTGGAGCAGGTCTATTTACAAGAGGTACATGTAGAAGAATGATACAATCTGTCATTCCCAGAAGCCATTAAGTGACTGTCTCCTGTAATGCCAAGCCTCAACCAAAAATGTTTTACATGTTTGGTCAAATAATTCACCAATGTCCTGTCCAAGATCATATGCGTGCTCGCCAAGGAACCAACATACTTTATTTTTCAGCGAAGAGGCGGAAAAACGCTGCCATGCCTGTTTACAATTCTCATTCAGAGAGTTGACTTCCAAATTTCTATATGCCTGTAACCTGATATCAGTTAGTGCTGGGCACACAAATAGAAAATGTGATAAATCTTCTCTACTATCTTTACATAAAGGGCATCGTCCGTCTGATAAACCCCATCTTTCCAGATCTTCCCCGACACCCCGACACCCAGACACCCAGTGCGGGCCAAAAATTTTAATCGTGCACCGGCAAAGTTATTTACATTAAAAAGATAACTTTCACCGAAGGAGGACCGTTTAAACATTTCATACCATCTTAAAGACTTTTTCAAGTCTTTTTCCTGGAAAAAGTCTAATTTATATGCTTCTAGCGATAATTTTAGAAAGCATCCCAGCCATTCTGGATTCTTTGATTCCAGAGCATGGTCTATGGCTACGTTATTAAAGACCTTTTTAATTTCGTCAACATATGGCCAAATCTTTGCAGTTTTGTCATCATTTCTTTGCCAAAGAGTGTCAAAAATTTGCTTACATAGCCTTGTGTCTGGCATCTCAAATTTCATCCTGTGAAAGTATTTTATCCTAATGCGATCCAGAATCAGTTTTAGGGGGAGCCATCCTAGTTCACCAAGGGTAGCCACAGCTGCAGGTGAAGAGTTGACCTGAAGTATTGCTTTGGCTATGGTGTATTGAATGGACTTCAGAGAAGCCTCAGACTCTTTAGTATTGCATAACCACACTGCACCGCCATGAGTAAGTGACGGAAGAATAATACTTTTCCATATGCTATTTCCGAACCTAATACGGTTAACATTATCATGAGAAGACAGTATGCTGCATAAGTAGCCTCGTATACGAGAACCTTTTGTTGCTACTACATGTATATCTTTCACGTGTGCCGTGTCTGTTAGAGAATTCGAGATCAAAATACCCAAATATTTATACGATTTGCATTCAGATATATATACATCTCCAAGTTTCCATTTTTTAAAAAAAATCTACACGCTTACCCACTACCATGACTTTAATTTGTTGGCATTAAACGTCATTCCCCATTTTTCTACAAAAACATGTGCAATATTTAGCATACAAATTAATTGGTCTTCACTGTCTGCAGTTATCACAATATCGTCGGCATATAAAAGGCACGGGATATGCCCATCTCCATAGGGCACCCCAAGATTTTTTCCTTCAAACATATCAACCATATCTAACATAACTAGAGAAAACAGCGTAGGAGACAGAATACATCCTTGCTTTACCCCGTTAAATACATCAAACCATGAACTTTCTAGGGGGCCAAATACTACCTTACTTTCCACTTTGTCATAGAGCAGTTTTGTCAAACGCCATGCTTTTCCTTCAATTCCCTTTTTCAATAACATTAGGAAGAGGCGTTCCCTATTAACCTTATCAAATGCCTTCGAGATATCAAGGAAGGATAGCCATGTCTTTTGCTTGTTAGCTTTCCTTATTTTACATAACCCCTTAAGCGCAAATACTTGATCTTCCAATCTTCTGTGTTTTCTATAAGCTCCAAGGAGCTCCCCTAATATCCCTTCCCGCTCTAAGTATTTCATAAACTGCCCCTCCATTACTAATGTGAACACTTTATACACATTAGATGTAACAGTAATACCTCTGTAATTGGACAGTGTATCTTTTGGTCCTTCCTTGTGAATAGGCTTTATAAAGCCTTGAAACCACTGATCCGGGTACACTTCACAGGTTTTACAAAGATTGAACAGAGCCACTAATGTAACAATTAATGAAGACCCACCTTGTTTAAGGAATTCGTTTGGAATTTGGTCGGCTCCGCAGGCTTTACCGTTTTTCAGTTTTCGTACTCAAACTCAAACTCAAACTCAAAACTCATTTATTTTAGCCAATCAATACAATGACGATTTCAATATTGAGATATATGTACATAATGATAAAAAAATTGATGTGGCTAGGGGGACTCCTATTAAGACAAATACATGTCGCTCTCATAGGAGCCACCTTTAAGTCTTAAACATTTGAAACAATATAGATGGCAGTTACTTTAACAATAAATGTCGAAATAAACTTCAAGATATAATACAGTTTACACACACAACATGGGTGGGAAAATATAATTGTTAATTATTTTGACAAACATAGCAGTTATATATATTACAACTCTGTTCATAATTATTCAAAAAAGTATTTTTAATATACAAGGAAAACCCTTGTAAACTATGAGTATGTATTTTCCTTATAACATTCTTATCTGTATGATTCACTGTGACTGGAATATCATAGTTTAAACTCTGTTTTGCAAATATTTTATTGACTCTATTAATAAAAAGGTTATCATAATGTCTGTTGTTATAGTTGTTTATTTCATTTATTGGGATGAATTGAAAAGAGAGTAATCTTAAGGGTAGATCATTATGGATAAATTTATAATAGAATTTTAATTTAGCTGATGTAAAAATGTCTTGAATTTTTAAAAGTTTGAGAGCTTTCAAAATTGGTTCTGAATGGGCATTGTATTTACTACAATTTATACAGCGTACTGCTTTTTTCTGAAGTTTTTCAATTTTTGAAAGTTTAAATCCCCATAGAAGTATTCCAAAATTTATATGTGGAAGTATTAATGAGTTATACATAGTTATTTTAACTTTCAGCGGAAGTTGATGTTTAAGTTTATTTAGAATTGCGATAACTCTTGATATTTTACTTGAAATTTTGGTAACATGCTCCTTCCATGACAATTTATCATCAATTGTAAGCCCTAGAAAGTTAAAAAATGAGACTTGGATTATTGGGATATTATTCATTTTTAAGTGTGGTTTATTAACTTTTTTATTTGAATGATGAAAGATCATAAATTTTGATTTATCAACATTTAATGATAATTCATTAACTTGAAGCCAAACACAAATTTTTTTAAGTTCTCTGTTAATAGTTTCTGTCACACCATCTATAGATGAGTTGACATTTAGTGTAGTTGATAAGGTAGTATCATCTGCATACAGTATAAAATTAAATAAATCACTGGCATTTGATATATCATTTATATAAATAATAAACAGTAGCGGCCCCAAAATAGAGCCCTGAGGTACTCCAGTTTTGATTTCTAACAGTTCGGAGTTAACACCATCAAGATCCACATACTGTTTCCTATTATGCAAATAACTCTCAAACCATTTTAATGCTGGACCTCGGATTCCATAATGATTTAATTTTTGTAACAAGATTTTATGATTTAGAGTATCAAACGCCTTCGAAAGATCAAGAAAAATACATAGAGGTACTTCATCATTATCAAGTTTGCTTATCAAGTCATTTACAAGTTCTATAGCCGCAAATTCTGTTGAGTGTCCTTTTCTAAACCCATATTGCCCTTTATGAAATAAATCAAATTGATCAAAGTATTCAACAATTTGATTGAATATTATTTTTTCAAAGATTTTTGATATAACAGGAAGTAAAGAAATAGGACGATAGTTTGTAAATAATCCATCATCATCTTTTTTATATAAGGGAATTACTCTAGCTATTTTAAGTTTGTCTGGAAAAATACCGTTTTTTAAACTTTGATTTATAATTTTAGTGATAGGATGAATCAAGACAGAGCTAATTTCTTTAAAAAGTTTCATAGACATTTGATCATATCCAAAACTAGTTTTGACTTTCAAACTATTGATTACTTTGTTTACATATTCACTTGTAACTTCCTGGAATTCAAAATTATCATTTTCAACATTGTTCAAGTATTTATCAAAACTAATGTCCTCAGGTTTGTTGATATTTTTGGCCAAACCAGGTCCAATATTTATGAAAAATTCGTTAAATTTATTGGCAATTATATTTTTATTATTAATAGGTGTTCCATTTAAATTGAATATTTCAGGGAAAGATTTCTTTGATTTATTTTTATTAAGTATATTATTGATAGTTGACCATGTTTTTTTCATATCATTTTTATGTTTGTTAAAAATAAAGTCATAATATCTTTTCTTTGCTAGTCTTATATTTTTATTAAGGATCTTATTATAGGTAGATAGATTTACTTTTAAATTATTATATTCAACACTATTAGGATTTGTTTTTCTCAAACACTTATAGAGGTTGTCTCTAAATTTTATTGAATTAAGTATACCTTGTGTGATCCATGCATTGTTTTTGTGTTTATACTTATCAAATTTTACAAGCTTCAATGGCATGAATTTTTCAAGTGCATCTTTAATTTCTTCACTCAATAAGTTATAGTTATTATTTGGATTACTGTTTATATCAAGATTTAATTTTTCCATAATATTGGCATTATGCAAATGCAATTTTATATTTTCAACTGATTCAATAGTTTTTGGATAACATTTCACAAATTTAGGATTTTTATCTTTATGCAGATCTGTTTCCAAACAAGTAAAGTATGGCTGATGATCAGATAATTTGCGCATGAAAATACCTGATGTTGTATTAATTGATGCTTCACTTATTTTGCAAAATATATTGTCAATGAGAGTACCATTTTTCTCTGAAAACCTGGTAGGTAAAGTTATTTTAGGAAAGAAACTATGCGTAATCATTTCTTCAAAAAACTCATTAAATATTGGCTTTTCATTTATCTTAAGTAAATTTATATTAAAATCACCTAATAACATTATTTCTTTATTAACATCATCAAAAATTCCAAGCGCCTGTCTAAATTCCTCCAAAAAAACATTCAAGTTTTCACTAAGATTTCTGGGAGGTCTGTATATATTCCCAAGTAAAATACTTTTCTTTAATTCTCTGTGTGATATTTCAATAAACTGACCTTCCCATATTTCAGAGAGGTTATAGATATCATTTCTTGTATTATACTTATATTCCTCATTTAAATATATAATTAATCCACCTTTATTGCTACATTTTTTCCCTTGACTGATACACTGATAACCGTCCAATTGGCAAAGTGACAAATCATTTTGTGAGGTAATCTGGCATTCCTGGAGACAAATTGCGCTAAATACGATGCCTTGATTTTTGAATTCCTCTACCAGCAGTACAAGTTCGTTAAATTTGGCTTGAATGGAATTAATATTTGTGCTCAGTACACTAAAACGCTTCTTATCCCAAGATATTTGATTAAAATTTTCAATGTAAGGCGAATGTTTTATCATGTCCGTTACATTGGAGTCTGTATCGTTGTTATCGTCATGATGAATTTGTAAAATATTTCGAAGTGAGTTTCCTTCAAAACCACCCGTTACATAATTCAGAAAAGTTTCGTCTGTGTTAGCCATGATCGTGAGATAAACATGTATGTTTGATAAACTTTCGAAATCTCTTTACATTAAAAATACGATGGTTGTCATGATGGACATCGTCGTTGAAATTATTGTAAAAATTGTTGCATAAATGAGTTGAGACACGACAGAGCAGTGATAAGAAAATAAGAAACATACCTATTCAAACGGATAATGAGAGTTTGGTCTGTTCATCATATATATAGATACCAAAAACATTGAAATAACATGATAAAAAGAGGAAACAAGTTTCAATAATAGTAAGTTCCGGACCACATCAAGTCGTCCGCCATTTTGTACTTTCTATTTATAGTTGTAGCCTCGTTTTCAAGGACAGCATAACTTACATTGTCGTAATTCATTTTAACGTCAGTACAGCCCGAAGTCTCACCTGTGTATCTGAAAAGGTTGTTAACCTGAGTTTTCAAATTATCATTTACAATATCGTTTTGCATACCATTCCCGGAGCCAACGTTTTTCCAGTATTTTCCCAGTATTTTGCATATTTCTTTGGGGTCCTCAATAGTGCGGCTATTGTGAGCCGGATCAATAATTCTAATAATTCTAAGTGGGTAGTCATTGTTCTTGTTCAAGCGTTTGAGCATCCGCCAGTAGGATTTTGCATCTTTAGATCCTTTACCTGCGTTTCGGATGATTACTTGTATCTTATTGTTAACCCTTTTAGTTTTAATTTTATCTTGTATTTTACGTTTCTTGGTTACATAATCACTCCATAATTCCTGTAAGAAATCTGGATCACACTCTTCACTCTTCTTTGCCCAGTGTCTATACAAACGGTTTGCCTCTTTCAATATATTTATAGATCTTTCCAAAGCTTTTGATACTTTGGACTATGACATTTTATTACATAAGCTAAGTCACTTTGGGGTTAAAGATATTGCTCAAGATCTTTTCAAAAGCTATTTAAGTAATAGAAATCAGTTCGTTCTCTTTGATACTATTAAGCCCGATTCTAGAAATATTCATGCGCGTGTTCCCCATGGTTGCGTCCTACGGTGTCTTCTCTTTCTGATCTATGTTACTGATATAAGTCTAGCTTCTACTCTTTTCAAATCTATCATATATACTGACGACACAATTTTATGTTCCGCTTTACAACCTCCGAGTATGACTGGATCAAATGACGAGATGTCCAAACTCATTAACTGTGAGCTATATAACATGAGTGCTCAGCTTAAGGTGAACAGGTTCCCTCTTAACATTAATAAATAATAAACTTATGATTTTTCATGAACTGCAACGAAATGTCTCAACTTCTACACTTAAGATTGTTTATGTTGGCGTTGAATGTGTTACTAAATCCAAGTTTCTTGGTGAGGTACAAAGTCCCAAAATAATCTAAAAGTGGGATTCAACTTATGAATCTGTACATCTACATATTATGTGCTTCTTAATGAATCCAAATATCTAAGTACTATGCAAATTTTTATATATCAAAATATCTACGTACTATGGACATCTTTATAAATCTCATTATCTATGTACTTTGAAAATATGCTTTATAAATTACTCTAGGTAGCTTACTTTATCCATACTTAAATCAGTACGCCCCTAAGTGTTTATACTTGAGACTGTTTACGCTTTAAATGTTGTCATGTGTATTTAAACCTGCGATATACTTTGCTTTCATAGCTATTACTTTAAATGCCAAGAATATATTATTGCGGTGCCAACCACTATTATAAGCCTCATTCATGCGCATGCAAACTGTAAACTGATTTTAAAAATGAATTGTTATGTTTATGTAGCCTTTACGACAGGTTTCACCTTCATGGGTTCGTAGTTCTGCGCTACAGGGTCCTACTGTGTCATATGGAACAAATCAGAGATGTAGTTCACCTACTTGCGATTACTTATATTCCGCGTCAATTTATATTTTATACGTATCATAAATGCACTGCATTTGTCTGACGTAATTATTTTGGCATATTTTTGAGGCCGCACTAGATTTTTACCTCCAATGTAAATGAAAACGATATATGTATATAGCCGCATGCAGGTGACACTTTCTGAGACTGTATACCTATTCAAAATTATGATTAGCTTTGACTTCAGGAAAAAATAATTAGTGTAGACTGGATGAAGAAAGTACTTAAATCTCTTTCATGATTATCGTCTTATTGTGGTACCTAACAAATTACAGTTGTCAGGGGATATACATCTAAATCCTGGTGTGCAGTTATTCACTGATTTAACCCTTTGTCTTGTCAATATAAGAAGCTTAACGATTTAGACTTGCGCATATCCCTGGTGGAGGAACATGACGTACTACCCATTTCGGAGACAATTGGAGTCGCTGTGTTTGTATCCCGTGTCCTGGTGGTCAAGAGGTGTGAAGACCTCGAACAGAAAGATATGGAGATATTATGGACGGAATTGAGATTGCATAATAAAAAATTCCTATTTGCGGTTGTATACGGACCTCCATCTGCTAAAACCTGATTTGGGGATAATTTGGAGGAGTCATTTGAATTAGCTGCACATTCTGGCACTCGCAAAATTATTTCGACCGGCGAGTTTAATGCACACTCAAGGACACCAGTAGGAAAGAAACTTTTTAACTTCTGTGCTAAAAACAACCTTGTTGCGCATGTGAACGAACCGACACGTATTACAGAGAATTCATCTACCTGTGTTGATCAAATAATAACTTGTGAGCCAAATTTTGTGAAATCGGTGGTTGGCATACCACCACTTTCAGATAATGACCATTCCATTATTTCTTTTAACCTCTTTTTTCGAGTTTTAAAAAATCTTTGTTTTAGTAGGCTTATTTTGGAATATAAGAAAACAAACTTTTTAAATTTAAAAATTCTCTGGGCATGGTTGACTGGGATTCTTGTTTTGAAAAAAGACAATGTTGATATTGTTTGTAGTCATTGGACTGAGTTTTTTATAAATACTGCTAGACAAACCATTCCTGATAAGACTGTAACAATAAGACCCAACGACATATCCTTGGTTTACATTCAAAATGCGTACGATGAGGAGAAAGAAAATCCAATTGCATTATAAAGTGAAGAAGACTAATAATAATTTACAAGTCTGGGCATGCTTTCGTCCATATCGTACTTATTATCAAAAATAATTTTTAAAAAGCAGAAGAATATTATAATAAGTTGAAAGGCATTTTAAAATTTACAGATTTAAGAATAAGGCATGGTTTCGAACAGTGAAATATTTCCTTGAACGCAATAAAGATCCTGGGATACATTCATTATTACAAGATCGGAAAATTATGTGTGATGACGAATTTAAAGTAGAAGTATTGAACTCTTTTTATTTTTCTTCTTGATCAAAGCCATATTTACCCAGGTAACAGTGAAAAACCTACCTTACAGGAGTTTCCAACCAACACATTTTGCGAAATTCAAGTGACTGAAAGTGATGCTTTCGGCTTTTTGCGCAATTTGGATATGACCAGGATCCTGGCGGCATCAGTCCTCGACTACTTAAGAAAGGTGCAACCAGTATATATAAACCTCCTACAAAATTATTTCATCTACGTTCTACACAGTGCGACGTTCCTGCGGATTAGAAAAAGGATAATTTTATACTCCTTCATAAACATGGTTCTGTTAATGAAGGTAAAAATTACCGTCCTATTTCATGGTTTTGCGTTGTTGATGTTTTGAAAACGTAAGTAAGTAAGAAATTCAGTATTTTGATATTACCAAAGCGTTTGATAAAGTATGGCATGGAGGTTTATTATTCGAACAACAAAATTGGGGCATAGATGGGCCCTTGATGGCATCGTTCGAAAATGATCCTTTTGATAGAAAACAAAGAGTGGTGTCAAATGGGTTATGTCCAAACTGGTGAAACTTTCAGGTTGGGTTAAAACCACGGATTCGTGCTTGATCCTTTGTTATTTTTGATGTACATAAATGATATAACAGACGTTATCAAATCAAGCGTTCTTTTACTCGCTGACGATACATGTGTGGCTCAGTATGTAGAGGTTACTCAACTTGAAATTTATTCTGGCATATTAAGTGATGATCTGTTATGCATTGAAAAGTAGGTTCATCAGCGGTTATTAAATATTAATCCCACAAAGACAAAAATATCATTATTTCAGGAGAAAACAGATATCACCCAAAAATGGCACTTTGTACTAGTTACCCATTTTCGATCAAGAACTGCTGCATTTAATTACTTTTTTCCCGTCAACGTTACATTTATGAAACCAACTTCCCCTTTAAATTAGGCAGGCAGAACATATGTTGTTATTTTAAAGTCATCCTAAAAATTGTACCACATGCAAAAGAAGAATCTACTCATTTTTTTCGATAGGAGAATATCATTTGTGCACGCAAGGCTGCGAATGGACAGCAGCCAATTGAACTGTTATTTATATAAAATGGGCATCAGAGATTCAGTAACATGTGATTGTGGAGGTCTCAATGAAGATACCTATCATCACGTTTTTGTTTGTGCAAACTTTAATAATATTCCGATTGATTTGCATGAAATTGTTATACGCCTGCCTCCATTCACCAGGATACTTTGTTATATGGTTGTTCTGAGCGTTCATCTGAAAGCAACAAAACAATTTTAAGGCAGTACACACATTCATAGAAAAGTCTAAACTATTTGATGCTTCGTTATTGAATATGTTAAAGGGTATATTAGGAGATGATACAACCCATTATCTGTGTCGTCTGTAGGATGTCCACTCTTGTTAATATTCTTGTATTTTGTTATAAGCTATGTCTTATTCTTATTTAGATGCACAAGAGCGGTTCATATAGGGATGTATCTCTGTTCCCAATTGTTTGATAAAGGATGTGAGTTTTTCCTATGTAAAGCAAGTTTCTTGATTTAACTATATACACTCATTTAAGCTGGAACAGTTGCATTCAAAAAGTAGCCTGAAATCTTTCTACCCTCGAGTATTCTCCACAGCACCTATAACAGTCTCCGTGCGTCGGGTCATGTACTGGAAATATTAGTAAAAATTCAAAAGAATGTTGTTTGCATTATAAATCTTAGTAATTATAATGCACACACTGAACCCATTTTAAATCCAGAAACTTTCTTAGATCACAAGATATATTTACAAAACAACTCTTAAAATTATATTTTAAACTTAAAAATGACGGGCTTCCTGCTTACTTTCATCAAATTCCAATTACACCAGCCCCTAAGTTCATGAACAGGACACACAAATAAACGGATTATTCGTTACGCGTGCTCAACATGGTTTTGCTCGAAAATACTTAAGACATGACGTTATTCATATTTTAAATGCAACCCCTGAGGCTGTAAAAGAAAAGGTAAACATCCATGGTTATTTTGGTTTTTCGTATTATGCAAAGAAATATTTTATCGATAATTACAAAATGGTCTACAACATTCAAAATTGTTATATCTGTAACGCAAAATAATTTATGAGTTCCTAAATGAGTCTTATTCATCTGTAGTAAGTCTTATGAGTGATACGGTCACTTAGATTTATAGCTGGATTTATTTTATTTGCACATAGGACGGTGCACATGATAGCGGTCTGTCAACGATCTTAATGTGTGCCATCCTGCCCAAATTTTGATATTTTTCTTCTGTTTACTTGTCAAATGTTATTTCGTTTGACACTATATATTGTATAAACCAAATATTTTTCTCTCCTGGTGTAGTTTGGTTAAATAAAAACCCTGAATACCCTGAATGTGAACAAATTTACATACAATGTAAATCATGGTGCTTTTGTCTATTATTGATCTTATTTTTGCACTGAATAAAAAATTACCAAGACATTAACATGGGCATTTGTGCGCTGGATCCAAATGGAACTGATTTGTTGTAGAATTTCATAATACGAATGACACACAACATGTGGTTGCATTCCATCTTGCACTTTTTCTCGCATGGTAAAATCTAAGCAAGAATTAGAAAAGAAACCCTACTGGTCTCTCCACAATGCTTATCTGGATCTGATGTCAACTTCTTGCCAAGGCAGTCTGACGATCTCTTTATCATATATGATGCAAGTGTCGTTACGTATGGCATTACCTAATGCTGAACAGTGTACTCAGAAATGTAAAAATTGTGGACACCCCTAAATGCCGCTGTCAATTATCCCTAATGTTTTCAGATTAATATATCATCGCGTAACTGGAAAATTATGAATCCGTGATTAGTAATGGAGCACAATTTTGAATTCAGAATTTACATTTTCTATCATTTTCCCTTTCCGTTTTTTTTTTTTTCTTTTTTGAACACCTGGCCCCAACTACAGTATTGCTTTAACACCCGTGCGAATAAACTTTTTTCCCATGTCGCTTCCTTGCTGGGTAGTTGAGGGAATAGCACTCAAAAGAGAATTCCCTTTGGTGCTAAACACAGGGTAAACAGGTAGAGATAATGTTGCTGGTGCATGAAGCTTTACACATCTCTGAAACCGTTGCAATTCATATAGTGTAACCTTTGGAGCGTTGGTCACGATAATGGTCACCATTATCTCAATTACCATAACAATTTTGTCTTATTCAAGTATCGGCGGACCTGGTCTCAATATGTACGGTGTTTCCATGGGAAGTATATGGTTCAGATCAACAGTTTTTCTCGGGAGCACTTTGAGCGCATTGCGTTGGAGAAGGCTGTTGACTAAATTTAGAAATTAGCACTTCCAGGGTTAACAAGTAAACCGAACTGTGCGTAAAGCAGGCTGTCTTATCGATCTCTATAATTTGGAGAGGACAAAAGTCATGCAAACAAAGCAACCGAAACACCAGGAAAAACGGTGATACCCTGATAGGTATAGAAGTTGCCAATATTTGCATTGCCGTTTTAAGGTTCAGGGGTGCTGTACAGTTAAAAGAGCTTGCGGGGCTTTAAATTTCAACAGTTCTTTGACATTTTAGGCCGATAGCCGTTTCAGTATATTTGCGTTTCTATTTTTTTTTTTGATACCAACGACTTCTCCATTCATAGTAAAAAAATAAAGCCTTCATTAACAGACTTGTGTAGATGCCCATGATCATATTGCACATTTGATCTGTCCACAAAATTAATATTTGACCACAGATGGAAACTCAAGGCATAGGTGTCAACCGAAATAGATACCCTGGCAGTAGCTGGAAACTATCTATTTCCCATAGGTAAAGGCTTATACCATTCTTTCTCAACCCATGAATTAATACTCTTGAACAAATGTTTTAAGAGTGAACCTCCCGAGACACGTAAGACAGATACCCGACTAGAGTAGAGTGCGTGATGATTGATACTCCTTTCTGTGCTAAGGAAAAAGATTCCTGGAACAGCCGTAGCAAAATTTACAATTTTCATAAATAAATGACTTCAAAAAGTATTATTAAGTGAGCACATTATTCAAAGCGAGCATTTGCTCTCTCATGATTACAATTTAATACCGCATATAAGCCATTATATGATAAAACTATGGAGCATTTAAACCATCTGAGTGATGTTATATCAATACAGGTTAATGATGATAAAGTCGTGAAACGGGCCTTACGTGTGATTATGACTGATACATTAAGGGAAGACTCTCATGGTAATATGACATAAATTGTACACGCCAGACTGTAATCAGGAAACCAGTCGCAGGCGCATTGTTTAGTGCACATTGACTTCTTTTGCATGGATATGGAATCTGTATTAATTATATAAAGTTTGTAACAGGCACAAATACCGTATACATTCGAATAGGTGCTTGAATCAAATAAAGATACTTTATTTGCATGTCGACCTAAGTTGATGTCAATCTTGTCCTCTATTGCATGTTGTTGTGTTATGATCATACGATCATAACTAACCTACTGTATGTTACCTAGTTTGCACGCATATCAACTGACGTAAAAAGCATGTTTGGTTTTGACATGTCAACTGGTAGCTCCTTTTTTTCTAAATGTATGAAAATTAAAAAGGTAAGGAACATTGCATTGTAACTTGAATATTCCGTCGCTACGAGTCAAATGTGTATATTTATTCCCAGGCGTTTTTCACCGGAACCTGAATATTTCGTTACCATGAATGCCGTTGTGAAGAGGGGGAGGGGCCTTTTTGTCACGTGCCACTTGTCTTTTTCTGCAAAAGGGATTTGCATACGGCTCGCCCTGCTTACCCATTGGTGAATAAAATGTTCAAAACAAAGGAGGGGCGTGTATAGTACTTGACTGATACTAAGATGTCAAAGGCATCGCTCAAAAGCCATCGAAAGCCATGTTTTGACTATTTCGCAGCAGCTGGGCTATGGGCATGAACAAAATGATTTGATCCAGACTGTAATTTCCGCTGAACCGAAAGGGAAGACAGTATTGAGTCCATAAAGTGTTCATTGTTTTTCTGCCATCGCGCCTTTTAACGTCATGGACTTATATTTGGTGGTTCGTATTCATCTTATTGGCAAGAGAATGAGATGATGCTGTTGTTTTGACGTGTTACAGTGGTACCCGCTCTAAAGACCACCTCTCGTGAGAGACCACATTAGTTTTTAAGACCACACTTTCAAGACATTGGCCTTTTATTTCTTTGTTAATTTACCTGCAGTGAAAGACCACCTGTCATATGTGACCACTTTTGTCTGGCATTAGGGGTGGTCTTAAATTGCAGGTACCACTGTACCACTATTTTAAAGCTTTGATTGAACTTGTTGGTACATAAAGTTTATGGCATAATCGCTGTCGTTTTGTCTTGGCTTTAGTTTTAAACTGTCATACACAAGGTAATACGTTTTCCTTTATTCAATGAGGCTGCAAATTGCAAACAGGCAAATGCATATTTTTCAATAAAAATGCAACTAATTCGCAGAAAACATGGCTGTCAGACAGATCTATGTTGAAATCATTGTGTGATAGTACGGTATAGTTGACTCTGCTGTGTATCTATTACAGCTTGTGGCAGGGGATCTACATTTCGGATAAAATGGCTCCCTGCCTTTATATTGTAATGACTTTTACATAATTTGGTCATGTTGGTTCTACCCACTGATTAATGGCCACTTTTGAACAGTTAACATAATATGTTGTCGTACTCTTTCAAGTTTACATAATAAAATTCGGATTACACTATTTATTAATCATATCTATCGTAGTCCATGCCTTTTAGCTGTTGCGAACTTTTGACCAGATTCGACGGAGCTTTTCCTCTAGAGACCTGAACTTTTGCATCATTTATTCTGAAACACACGCATTGGGTCCAAGTATTATATTCTCTATCACCACGTAATAAATTTCGTTTCCTTAGCGCTCCCTCTAAGCAGTTAGATAATAATTACCTTTAATGTCAGACACAGGGTAATATTGGATGTTGACCAAATTTCCTCCCAAAAATGTAGAAAACATAATGTATTGAACTGTATATTCGCGTGAATACGAGTTACAATATAACTTGCCAATCAATTTATCCACTAAATGATATATTTTGTCAGTAACCAAAGGTGTTGAAAAAGTATTTTGTGTACATACAGTTTTTAATAAATGGTTTGTTTGTCTGATTTGATCTTTTACCTTCAATGAATTTCCCACATTTTCATTATTTTGATATCAATACTTGCAGTATGGTTGCATCCCACCCTATGAAAAGAATATTATTACTAATAAACGCATGGAAATGGTTGATATTTTGATACATTTACAAATGTGTCTCAGTGGAAAATCCCTGGAAATCTTGTATCTCTCTTTCATTCGCCCTATTTTGGAATGTGGATCTGGGATGGATGTACATTATCGAAATCTGGACGATTAGAGAATGTGCAGCCAGCAGCAACAGGAGTTATAACAGGACTGGTACAACTAAACGTACCAAGCGCCAACTGATTTATGAAGAGACAGGCTTAGAAGAATTATCGGAACGTCGAACCAAAAGCAAATTAACTTTATTTTAACAGAATTGTGCATGGATTGGCTCCCTTTTATTTACAAAATCTACTCTCGAACTATGTTCATGATAGAAATTGTCATGAAGCATACGATCAATTCTAAATATTTCTTTAGTACGCAACCGAACCAATCTCTTTGATGTATCATTTTTCCCGTCCACAGTCAAACTCTGGAACAGTCTCCCTGTTTATGTACGATGTTCTGAAAAAAATGAGTTCAAATCCAGGCTAAATAAGAACACAAAGAAATGCAAGAAATTATATTATCTGGGGGAGAGCAGAGCGGCAGTCCTTCACGCACGCTTGCGAATGAAATGTTGTATACTTCGATCAGATATAATCAATACCGGCGTTGTACACTCTCCAGGGTGTGACCGTGGTACGGCGAACGAGGGTGTCTTCATTATTTTTGTGAATATATGAAATATCAAATTCATCGTGACGAATCTCAAAACTTTGTCCTGCCTGTCGCATCTTGTACGGTCTAACAACTGTGCTTTCAAAGTAAATGAAGATATTTTACATCCCAATTATACAATTCGCTCAATTTCAATTTTAGATAAGGAAGTTCTGGATATTCAACATAGCTTAGATGTTTCTAAGGCCACCAGACCCGATGGCATTAGTGCCAAACTTTGAAAGGAAGGTGCGCCTTCCATCCATAAATCATTAGCTAAACTTTTTAATCTATCTTTGAATAATAATAATGCGTTTCCTACTAAATGGAAACGAGCTAATGTTACACCTTTACATAAGAAAGGCGCTGAAAATCTCTGCGATAATTATCGACCTGTTTCCTTGTTGAGTTGCGTTGGTAAGGTATTCGAAAAAGTCATTTTCAAGCATGTTTTTAACTTCTTATAGGGACAATCTATTAATATCAGCTACCCAATCTGGTTTTACACCCGGCAACTCTACTGTTAATCAGTTACTTGTTATACATCATGAGTTATGTCTTGCTGTTGATCAGCAAAAAGAGGTATGCCTTGTTTTCTTGGACATCAGCAAGGCTTTTGATAAGGTCTGGCACACTAACTTGAGAAAAATGGAATTTGTGGGGCTCTGTACTCGGACCTCTTCTCTTTTAATCTGTATTAATGATATCGTTGACCTTGTCAGATGTGATATCAAGTTATTTGCCGACGACACATCTCTTTATTTAACAGTGGACGATCCTTCAACTGCAAGTGAAATTATAAGTTCGGATCTTGCGTCTATTGACGAATGGGCAAGGGACTGGTTAATTACCTTTAATGCCCATAAAACAGACAGTATGCTAATTACACGTAATGTTGTTTCTCCGGACCACCCATCTATTACTTTTCAAGGCCACACTGCAAAATGTCAATACCCACAAACATCTTGGTATTACCATACGCTCTGACCTGAGATGGTCTGACCACGTTAACAACCTAGCTGCTAAAGCTGGAAAGCTTCTTAACATTATGAAAAGCCTCCAGTTTCGCCTGGACCGCCAAACTTTACAAACCATCTTATTTTCTTTTATAAGACCAATTTCAGAATATGGAAGTCCTGTCTGAGATGGCTGCACATCAACTGATGCTGATAAACTTGAAAAAAATTCAGTTGACTGCTGCAAGGATAGTTACTGGTGTGATGCATGGCACATCGAATGCTAAACTGTATGAAGAGCTTAGATGGCAAACCCTGGCCTCTCGTAGGTAAGAAGCCAAATTATCACTAATGTACAAAATATTTCATGAATTAGTACCTAACTATTTGCAATCTATTATTCCAGATAATGTGAATCAATTTCCTACACATTATATTACTCGACAAAGATATGATCTGCCTCATTTCAGAGCCCGCACTGATTTATTTAACAATTCTTTCTTTTCGTCAACTGTACGCCGCTGGAATGAATTACCTTTGGAAATTCGAAATTTGCCATCTTTACCCATATTTAAATTTAGATTACGTAATCACTTTGGGTGGTCGAATAAGCGTCCAGAGTATTACAATTTTGGTGAGAGATATAGTTCTGTATTGCATACTCGCCTCCGCTTGCGTAGCAGTCAGCTGAATTCCCATCTGTTCACGACTGGTGTCAAAACACATGCCAGTTGTCAATGTGGTGCAAGTAATGAGGATGCTTGGTATTTCTTTTTTTCTTGTCCAAGGTATAATGTTATCCGATCCCAACTACACAATATCATTTCACTGTATGCTCCTTTTGCATTGCAAACTGTACTGTATGGTTCTCCTAACTGCACCCTGACAAAGAACACCCAAATTTTCTCTGCAGTTCAAGATTTTATTGTGCTCTCTGAAAGATTCACACAAAAGGTATTGGCTGAGGAATTATTTGTTTTTCTTACTCAAAACTTTATATGAATTATGTACGTAGTAAACAGAATTATTAATTGCTTTGAGCATATTGACCCCCACCCCTATCTATCCCTGTCCAACTGTGATGTCTTTGCACTCATGTATCGCGGCAAGTCGATGGGCTCTTTGCATCAGACCTTAGTGTTGTCAATCGTCTTCTTTTATTTTTCTCTCTCTCGTGTATGCAAGAAGGATTAATATAGAGCACCGCCCTGTTTTCCCGATTACGTAAATAATATATGTTTAAAAAAAACAAGACCAAATTATTGCATTTAAGTCTAAGTATCTGTCATATTGACGTAATGACCCACTACACCCTGTTTGCCTCACTACCAGGCAGGCCTATGATGCTTTTGAAGGACAGCTTTAGTAAATTACTTGAGAGTCCATTAAAAGTTAACATTATAGTTCCCTCCCCCTGTATATTCTAATATTAATTGAAAACGATAGCATCTTGTGCACTCTGTTCTCTGTTGACAGGCATGTACCCATTGTGCATTTGCAAACTCACCACCACCGTTGTAACATACATATCAGAAAGAGACAAATTAGTCAAATTTTTATATTTTTTGACATTTCATATGGTAAATCTGTATGTGTAATTACCAATTACAACTGTTGTGCCAAGATTTGTTGCCACCGAAATTAAGGCCAAACGGAAGGATGAGAAGACATTATTCTTGCATGTAGAGAATAGATGAGTACATTATAACTGCAGTTCATATGTGGTCTTGTTGACCCGTACGCAACTTCAAGCCTCGTTAAAAGTGTGACAAAAATGTAAGCACTGCCTGGTAAAAATGCTTAGAACAAGTATATCCTGGGTGTTTCTCTGGAAGTCTCAAAGAAATCAAACCAGTGGTTTTGAAGCAGTTCAAAGTTTGATTTTGTGAAAAATGAAAAAAAAAACACGAAAATTCATGTTACATCAAAATGTCACATGCACACCCACAGGCCAAAATGAGAATTAGGTGAGTGAAGGTAAGCCTTTGTGCAATATAGATAAAGCATTCCTTCAAAATCTAAAAATTGTGTTCATTTCCATACAAAAGTTTCTGTAATTTACAAAAATATGCACATACAATTTTGATAGAGGTCCACTATAGAAACATCTAAGCCAGGAATTAAATGTATCAGGTCAATAGTTTTTTGCGAATGAAAGTTTACATGACGCCCATTTTTACGGTACATTAAGAAAAATGCTGTATTTACATATTCATGAAAAGAAAGGAATTACAGATGCACCGTTTATTCAAAATTGAAACAAAATTCTTCGTGTTTTTTTATTAATCAAATTGTTTCTCTGTCTGTCTGTGCGTCCGTGTGTCTGTGTGCCAGTTTTTCAATCTATTTAAATTTTTAGAAGGTGCAGGACACCTGAATTAGGTAGTGTTGCGGGTAACTGAGACCTATCTGTGATCGGCTTCCATGGCTGTTTCGTGGTTACTTTACTTTATCTACGCCTTTCTGTCAATTTATGTATTCTAATACATATGAAAAAATTCTGTAAGACATGATTTAGCCAAAACTGTTCCAAAAAATTCCGCATGAATCATAATATTTGGTTGTCCTATTACGATATTATTTCGGCAATAATTTGCAGATCAAAGAATCAATCACCTATTCAGCGTTTGGGGGAGGGGTTTGCCTCGCTTTATTTTAATATTATTTATTTCATTCACTTTATAAGTTAAACATTTTAATGCCTGATTGATTCTCCAGCCAAAACTAAAGAACATGGAAATCGCCCTCTGACTTCTAGAATTAGGTGAAGGTCATCCATGCTGATAAGATGAAGAACTATGGATTCCAAGGCGTGCCCTTGTCTCATTTGAAAGCAATCATTTTCCGAGAACAAGTCTTTCTAAAGATTTTCAAAATTTAAAAATTAATAGAAAGTTTTAAGAACAGGTTATCGGCAATGGACTTAATGTTGCCCCAATGCGCCGCTTTGGGTACAAAGTCAACGCGATGCTTTGCGTGCGCCTGAGCTTGTGCTGATTGACAGCCATCACCATGAGCACTTAACCAAAAACATGAAATACTTCCATATTTTTCCACGTAAACTTGTCATTGATTTTTACCCTTCCGTTAATCAAGTGTTTATTTTGTTTTGCCTGCTCATTTAGTTATGCATTTGTTTATTTTGCTTTTTAAATTTGGGTGTCGCTCTGCTCGCTGCCTTAAAAATAACAAGCAAAATAGAATAGAATAAAAGTGACGTGTACTATGACGTCACAGCTTACGACTTCATCCAGCGCACTCCCAGCGACCATACGTAGCTGGGTATTGTTTATGGACTTCCATTTTTATCTTAAGACAAACCAGTCGAAAATACCAAAAAGTAACCAGTAATTTTAATTTTAGATGCTATCGATCTATAAAAATCTAAATGCACAAGAAGCGTGGCCATCAGTTTCACATGCCCAAAGATGACAACTTGTCGGCATGCTCTACGCCACCAGAGCTTGTCACGGGAAGTTGTTGACCCACACATATCCGGGTCAGGATTGATGTTTCCATATTGATCTACGAATAACATAAAGCCAACGACATGAAAAAACATCTGAACAAACCATAATATCGATTTTAGAATATACTGTCTTCTATAACCCTGTCATCAGAGATGACGGTTTTAAGGACGTTGTAATACGTCAAACTGTTTTGGGTATGCTTGGCCAAAATCTAATAACTTCAAAAATGTATTGTATTTGTGGCCTTTTGTCCAAAACCACTTCCTGGTAGCCATTACCCTCTTCCGCAGTCCGAACCCTTTACTCTCCATAAGCTAACTTGACATTGTATAACCTATATATAAATGGAAGTAATATTTTCCACATCGCACGCGTTCTTCTGTAGAAGTTTGACATAGGCTGCATTAGCCCATATAAATTAAAGGGTCTTCATCGGGTTAACTACTCAAAACATGTTTCGGAGCCTGTACCCGCACATGTCTCTCTCTGAGACTGAGTAGCGGTTCCTTGTCTAAGCTTAATATTCAGCAAAGACAACCCACATAATAATGAATAAATACGAACGTGGCAAACGATGAAATAGGGAAAATAAATGAAGTTTTGCTTATAAGTGCAGAGGCTCATTATGAATAAAGAATAACTGTCAAAACAAACATAATTACGAAATTTGTATAGTACAAGTTCAGATGAGAACAATTTTACTTACCGCTGCATAGTATATGCCCTTTCTAGCTGGATAACTCACCTTAGTTAAACCACCTGCCAGTGTATAACTGAAGTCGAAACAATCTGGAGCATTGTATTCAGTCCCAGTGATTGTAAAATAAACAGTTGCAGCTTGACCACCTGTACAAACCGAGGGAAATCCTAACAAGTACTATTTTGCTGCCAACCCCCAGTTAATGTTTCAACATAATGGGTCATGTTTGTGTCAAATTTGAGGGGTTTTTTACATTGAACAAATGTGGACTTAGGCATGTCAGAAAAGAATGAAAGTCATCAGCATTAAAGTCCAAAACATGTTAACCAGATTTTAAGTACAATTAGGCACACTTATGAATGTCGTAGGTAGCTGCTTGCTACCAATAGCCCCTGGGGGTTTAACCTGACAGAAAACATGTAAGCCTAAAATGTCTTAAAAGTGAATATTGAAACAGAATGATGCCAAAAGACAAAATTAAGTGGCGAAACAGGCAAGACTAAAATCTTTATAATCATTGCAGAGAAACTTTTTAACAATTTCAGGATTATTAACAGCAAAATTTGTAGGGCCTATCAAAAAGAATGAAAGTCATTAGCTTTTAAGTCAAGAAAATGTAATCAAAATATACTTTTTCTTAACCAGATATAAAGTACAATTAGGCACGTGTAACAAAATATACAGGAACGGATAATTTGTATAGCTTTATGACACTTTCAAAACAACAAACAGAAAATGAAAACAAATGTCTTACAAGTTCAACTCTTCAACAAAACAAATGCCACACCCTTAATTGATATGAGATATTGGTTCGAATTTTCTTTACTCTCTCTCTCTCTCTCTCTCTCTCTCTCTCTTTCTCTCTCTCTCTCTCTCTCTCTCTCTCTCTCTCTCTCTCTCTCTCTCTCTCTCTCTCTGGTAGCAATGGACCTTCGACATGCCAATGTCTACATTGTTTGCTCTTATATAAACATAAGACACACCAAGAGTCCGAATCGTGAATGAGTACATGTTTGGTATAAGTGTTGCCATGTAATAACAGCAAGAAAAATTATAAGCATGAGTCTTATGGATCTTGGTATAATATGTTCTGGCTATATGTATCAGAATCAGGTCAGGTCCCAAAGACATCGATCAGTTCAATATGTAAATATTAAACTTTGTTGTAGACAATTGGCCAAATTCAAAGATAAAAGTTATTTTCTAGTTTTCAAGTTATTGCTTAGTTTTTATATATTTTTTTCATTCTGATTTACTTGGCATGAAAAATATGCCTTTACCCATTTCTACTGTCAAAAATGGAAAAAGTGTGCATCCCTTCTTCTCATCTTGTGATACATACAGTTGATGGGTTTAACACCGGTTGTCGCTGCCAACAGTAAAACCGCTATTGCTCGTTGCTTGTGAAAAGTTTCCTAGTATCTCCCAGATTAGTTTTGAGCATTTGTATGACAAATGTTAATAGAATACATTCAATTTGAAATAGAGAGACCAAAACCTCCAGCGCAGTGAAAAAAATTGTAAGTGAAGCCTTTGAAATACCGCAACACGCCAAACTGGACTCCTTTGTGCATTAACTTCTACATGTGTGAAGGACCCTTGTGCACCCCTGACTTGAGACAGGTATCAACTTATAAAGGTAGATGGCGCTATACATCGAAACTCTAAACTGAGTTTATGTAAGATCTTCATGCAGCTGGACTGGAATAAAGCCAACCCAGCTGGCTCCTAAAACATTTGGAAATATTTGTGCTCATTTTGTATTCTTTCGTGCAATAATTCATGTTTTTCATCACATAAGATAAATCAGAAAAAATTGCTTCTCGGGTGTTTGCAGCATGATCAACTAAAGGATCAAACGTAAATACCATGACATACGTGTTTGCGGAAGATGCAAGTTCAATGTTTACACTTCAGACGGTGTCGTTGGTATTGATAATTCTCTCAAATTCATGTGCTAAATCTAAGGTAATTTTATCAAATTCCCTTTCGTCTCAACGAAGTTGGCTATATTGAACTACAGAGCAACTTTGGCAGATTTGAAAATTGGGACACATTAGCCCATAAAACTATGCAGGCATGTGTTTCAATAATACCTCACTGGCATCAGGACAGATGTAATTTGTTGCAGGAATGAATTCACGAATGCATGTCTTGTCTTACTTAAAATTACCAATACGAAAGTAAACATATTTATTTGAAGGGATACATTTTACCCAACCATGTAAAATGCTATCAATAAGACAATTGTTGCTTCCCGCACATGATTAGCACTGCCGACAGTTTACTGACAGTAAACATTACCCCATGCATTATGCACTTGAACATGTGAGAGCTGCCAGTTAGTGCCAAGTACCAGGTGTTGGCTACAAGTAGAACAGCCTCAGGACATGAAATGCAAACCTTATGGCTATCAACCAATAAAATGGCATAATACTTATACAGCCTGGTCATTCTGTTTACCTCACAATGTGACATATTTTCTTTCTTTAATTTTTTTCTGTTCCTCTAGTGTATTCTTTCTTATACATAATGTTTTATCATTCATTTGGATTTCAATGATAAAGTTTGTTCTGTGCCTACAATAAAAAGGTTTTAATCATTTATTTCAAAATAATGTAGCGAATATAATACCATAAAAATAATTCGATTTTCATTTCCTCGAGCATCTGAATTTCCAGCCGCTCTTCTTTCGTTTTTTTTCACCTTGCACGCTTGTCAAATGGCGATAAAAACATGATGGCTGAGAAACTTGGCATTGCGCAATTGTGCCACAGGCACATAATCTGTTCCTGTACATTTATGCAGATGACCACATTGAATAAGAAATACCAATTTTCAGCATATTTTTAGTGAAAACGAAATACAAAGACTCTTTCAGAAAGTGCGTCTAGATTTGTTTCAATTCCGGAAAGGTAAATCCAAATGATTACTAGTACATGTTAACCAGCCGTTCCGTGGTCACAAAACATAGACGCGTCTAATTCACGGTAAAACTATCTAGGGGAATGCTACTTTGAAGAAGAGAGAGCAGGAACAGTAGCAGCAGAAGAAAAAGAAGAATAAGGAGCAAGAGGAGGATCAGGAGTTGGGGAAGGGGGAGGGTAGAAGGGGTAGAAGAAAGATTAGAAGTTTATGTATTGTATCAGTTCGTATTATTGCAATATAGTCCCGAAGCTGCGCATTGCAAAGCATCTGGTCCATGGTAAAGCATCTGGTCCGCCAGTAATTATCTTGCTCCACTCAAGTTTTGTATCCCTAAAGATTTCCTTCAACAATTACTGACTAAACAGAACATTTGAAATTATCCTCTTGACACTCTTATGAGGTAATTTAAGTCTCAAGGTTGTTACACATCGTCTTTGAACGTTGTAGATTACCATTTTAATAGCTCGTTTGTTCCTGAAACTCAAAGCCTGTATGGCATGAATATGCACATTTTAAGTCCTCACAAGAATATAACTTGGTACATTACGAAACTGCAGAGCTCGTGGGGTACCCATGAAATGCAGGGTCAAGGAAACATCAACCTCCCCCCCCCTCCCGTGTTTCCATGCATAACAGGATTTTGAGCGCTGGATGACACTGAGAACTGAACAGTTTAAGGTGACGCCTTTTATAAAATTAAAAATTCCAAGCCTGTAGCCTTTGAAACATATATTCAAAACATTTAATGGAAACATAATATAAGAACCGGCCATACCGTCATTGTGATCCGATCAGATAAGAACGTGTTAAAAGTCATTTGGTAATGACATAAGTGTATCTGTTTTCCGAATCAAATCTTACAAGTAATTCAACAGTCAAAATTTAAAAAATAAATAAAAACAAAATTGTATGATATTTTGAAATAAAAGCCAATGTGATTCTCCTTGGCACCCAAAAGATACAGAAAATACTAAAATCTCCGTAAGCAATTCGTATTTTACCACAAACATCTGTATATTTTGACATATTTGTTGCCTCTTTCGCACGTGAGAATATAAGTCGGCTGTAACAATTTTGATTTCCATCGGTTTATCAAATACAAATTTATTTCTCTTTATTGTCCAATGGACCTTTCGCTGATTCATGTGTATCCAAAATCTCAAAGTGTTCTGGCACGATGGAAAAGCTACTAAAAGTGGAAGCAATTTATTTATTCATTCATTTTTATTATTTTTTTCTTTATTTTTTTATTTTTATTTTTTTTATTATTTTTGTTTTTTGTTTTGTTTTGTTTTTGTCCCGACAATACTATGCTAGTTTCCTACTGGTTTGTAATGCTCAACTCTATTTCATGTGTACCGGTGTAATGAACAGAGAAAGCACACCAGCTGAGATAAAATCAATCCATATAAAATACATTACATTGCACCCTCCATCCCCTCAGCTGACCCCTAATACACGTGTACAGTTTTTGTGTTGACTGGAAACCTCCGTTGTCTGCACACGGCCCATTTACCATTAGCGTATTAAAATAATGCGTATGTTTGCCGTCATAATGGACGCTAGGGATGCGCTATTGGGAGACTCATAATTAATTCAGCGTTGACCAGGGTTCCATTTCAGTTACAGATGGAAACAAGTTTATGACAGCGGTAGTAGCCGGCCAGACGATCTGCACGTGTGCCTTCGGTCTCTTTTGTGCAAGCGATCTGTGTCTCTCAGGTGCTACTCCAATGTTGGAATCGATCTGATTTTTTTAGCAAGGGATTTTATTTTTTGTTTTTTACCCGTCAATGGAACCATCAGAATTTGAAAAGTTTATTTTTGAGATTTAACACAGGATTCAATCTCATGTACGTGATTTTTATTCAAATGTTCTATTTGAAGTTAAGGTCCAACCTACCATACGTACATGCTTAATTTACACTCAGAAAAACGCAATGGCATCTTGACTTGGTGAAGATAACCAGGGAAGTGGCAGTGGCGTGTGACTACGTGGGATAAAGTGCATTACTGATACAGCCCATCAAGGGATCGGTGTACGACAAATGTTGTTCCCGGGATGCTGCAGCCGCAACAAGTGTCTGTGTGTACGTGTAACTCTCCCTGCGTTAAGAACACGCTTCGCTTGAATCAGTACAAGGTGAATTCGCGTGCCATGTCGAACGCCACTGAACTGAATAAAATAAGGTGTTTGTGTCAAGCGGACAGTCGGTGAACTCAAAAGGCGTGAAGCCACATGGTGATCAGAATGATGTAGAACACTGCATACAACATGGAAGCTAGCTGGTCAACCGCATGGTTTGTGTCACTGTCCCTGGTCGTGCAACTCATACAACGAGGTAAGCCGACAGTTTACTTGTCTGGGCGGCATTAACATGGTGTTACTGTTAGGCTAGGCCCCCGTACAATTATACTGTGCATACAAAGTTTTACTGCAGCTCTTTCGCAGAACTTGAAGTGGTACTCGAAGCCCACAGGTTCTGTGGCTGGTCTCTAGTTACTGATAAGACAGTTGTGACAAGCGACTTGGTTAGATGAATCATACATAACAGAGGTAATCTGGATTGTACACGATTGTACTATTTGAATAACTGCTTAATTACTACAGCACGCCTGGTACAAGCACCCTGTCGCGTTTTACACCATTGGCGCATGAACCGTTTACATGCAGATTGTTTCACGAACAGCTGATTTATAGACAAAAAGTCACCTGTGTGAAGCGCATGTAATATTTAAGCATTCAATATAGGTATCATACTGAGAATTGCATGTGACAGGTTTGCAAGGGGCGGATGGCACTTACGTGTCAACCAGGTCGCTCATATTGTGTAGCCAGCTGGCAATATTAATCTCGGCTCAAGGGTTAATTATTTCCAGTAATGGTGCATATATTTACTTTACTCCTAATGTGTCATTAGGCGTTACGAACTTCATAGGTGAAAATCGAATCAATTCCATTCGTGAGTACTGACCAATCTGATCTCTTATACTACTGGGCCTTAATTTACTGAATTAAAAATCTATGATTGGGGGTAAATAACTTGTACGTAAAGCACAGTTTCTAAATCCCAGTATTCCTCGTATTGGATGAACACTGATGGTATAGATTTATGGGATATATCCAGAACAACTGCCTATGTTAACCTTTAGCGTCCATGATAATTAATCGAGACACTTGGATTTTGTCACACTGTGTAGTAAACCATTTCGCATGAGTTACTGTGGATGCGTGTTAACCCTTTATATACCACAATAATGAACGTTTAACAGTTGTTCTCTGCATGCTTTGGCGCCAAGAGCACACGAAGGGGATCTTTTGATGATAGTCAAAAGAAGGAAGCTTTCGTTTTCTGGTCATTGGAATCGTTCGAATTTGTCTCCGCGTGAAATAGAATGGGAAAACTGAGGCAGTGAAATTGATAACGCCAGGTCGTTAAAGTGTTGCTAACGTACGGGCCACTGCTGATCTACCCAGTGTATTCACTGCCGCTTTTATTGACGCATATCAAATATCATCCTATTACAAATGTTTACTGTCTAATTGTATGTATGGGACAATCCTTTTTCTCTCTCACAGGACTCTAAATGGAATTAATCCAACTTGTTTCATAAAGGAGAGTGGCGTAATTATGTACTCTGTTTACCGTTATGTATTCCTCTTACAACGTGTATGTTGGTATGTATATTCAATATTTTTTTTCCGGAAAATTTTCTCCACAGCAGCAAGAACAAGGAGTCATATATATAATTATATATATATATATATATTACACACGCAAACACACACACATATGTATATATATATATATATATGTATAAATATATATATATACAACAGAATCTCCAATTAAAGACCAAGACCACCTCCATAAAGAGACCATCTCTATATTACGACCACCGAGTTACAAGCCCATTTTTGTGTATCCTTAATTTAATTATTCCCCCATTTAGACCACTCTCTACTTAAGACCACATTTTTGCAGCCGCTTAAGTGTAGATTCAAATATATACATATATATATACATATATATATATATATATATATATATATATATATAACTTTGCAGGATCCCCAGATGTTTGTACGATTTTCATTCGAAGTAAATATTTTGCAGACTGGATCATCAATGTGCTGAAGCACTCCGGTGGGTGTGGTATTCAAGGTCAGATGGGTACGCAGAACTTGGTTCCAGACCTGGTGGTGTGCATAATGTTTTGTATTTGTTTTTCTTTCTTTTTTTTCTTCTTTTTTTTGTTTTGTTTTGTTTTGTTTTGTTTTGTTTCTCTTGCTGATGAGTAACGGCAGGGTAACTGAGTTAAAAATGCTGTTCAAGTCATATTATGCTGACTAGGTGAAATGTAATGAAGATCATCCTGTCCCAGGCAGCCTGTCAGTTGTTGGTATTGTGTTGTATGATATAACAGGAAGGGAGCATGCACAATTTCATTGAAGGTAGCAGTGCGGCGCCACTACCGGATCGAACCTTTTTACCCCCTCAGCTCCGTACACCGACGGGCATGAGTCAGGTTCATGTTGACCTTGACCCAGTTTTCAAGGTCACAGGGTCAACATAGAAAATCCAATAAACGCTTTTTCTTGAGAACAACTAAAGATAAAGAGATAACACACATATGTGTATATATATATATATATATATATATATATATATATATATCAACCATTTCCATTGTCATTTAAAATCAGAAATACAAGAAGAACGACCTTAAAGTTTTCTTTGATGAAACAACTATTATAGTATGTACTGTTGGGTGCCAGCGGTCGCGCCTGGGGGAAGCATTCTTGAGCAGTGTGTTATCTGTGATCGGCTTTTTTGAAATTATGTCTGCACATGTTGCTATTAAAGATCTACAGAAGTGCTGCCAATATTAGGGAAAAAACTGAATGGGCAACATGGCGGATAGCCAGGCTCCCACTGTTTCGAGGGAAGAGGGATTGTTCGGGGGTGGGGGGGGAGAGAGAAATCATTCAGATTGGGTATTAATATGACTTTAGCTTGAAATCGAAAAAAAAACGACGCTCAATGGCTGCGTTATAATGGTTAATGTGTGTGTCGTCAAAATGATATGAAGAACATACATATTAGAATAAAAAATACAGAGCTGTCATGCCAGAGGTGCAGTAGACATGACTGTGTCTGCTGACGATATACTGAACCAATGGCACAGTATACTGGATATTAACATGTATGAATATGGCATAACATATAATTATCTGAGTAATGCTTGTTTATATCTTCCATCCCTTTAGTGTCGAACTGGCACGGTGGTGACCAGCCGGCGATTCGAATTCTATGGCTTTGGTCGATTTAGTAAAAGACTGAGATTTTCAGCCAAGTACAGATTGTCTCTGCCAAAAGCAGAAAAATACCACTGTCGGTCTCACCCCTTAAATGATTCTGCATATCCAGATAATATGTGTGGTGCATAGTGTGTCCCTGCATAATTTTTTAAACATTAGCCAACACGGCTAAAGGATAACAAGTTTAATTACTTAAATCAGACCTTTTAGTCACTGGCGTTTCAATTAATAAGTAGCGATAGCCTAGCATATTATGCTCCCTAAGCCCATGTAATTAACGTAAACGAAGGGCTAAGTTTTCCTTAGAAAAATACATATTGAAATTTCCACTATTGTGAAGATATGATGGTCGAATGCGCAGTATTAGAACAACAATTTTTCTACCGTTTCTATTCAGCTATATTGTTACGCTGATCATTGGGCATAATGCACCAGATTATAACAAAAAAAAACAACTTCAACGGTCAGATTGAGGGATTGGAGCGCACCAGCTTACCCTACGGTATGATAATTTTGTACAGATATTACTGAAAGTTGAGCTTTTAATTTACAGTGATGCTTAACATGTTATTCTTTTTTTTTAATTTGTTCTGAAAACCTTTACATCTATTTGCAATTTTACACACAGCTGTGTATGTTCCGCAAAAGTGTACAGAGTTTTGACATGTATTTTGACACCACATGTACAACAAACTACTGAAAAACCAAAGTTGCTTACGGATATTATAGACGACTACAAGTACGAGATACCGTATATGGGTGGCGAGGGAATATCGTGATAACCTCCTGAGGCGGAACCGAAAGGGGTTGTCACGATAATTTACTCTGCCCAGCCATAGGTATCTAACATATTTGGTGTAACTAAACTTATATATATTAATCCCCTGAAATTGTTTTTATTGTCATTATCATACAGGCTTAGAATTACATTATTTGGGGATTTGTCCTGATGAGTTACATGACTTGTGTACCCAGCTTGCTGAGAGACATGAGCTAGCCCCACCATTAATATAAGGAACCCTAATGAAATATATGTTGTACCTATTTAGTTCATTTGTAACACAGGCCGCACTTATACATACAATTCTCAATAAATCACTTCAATTCTATAGTCTTGAGACATCAGCATCTTCTAAAAATTTGGAAAAAAAAAACAAAAAAACAAAAAAAAAAACAGTAATTGGAACAAAAGAAATTGAACAACCAGATTTGGTATTCTCAATATTTAGAAACCGGGCACATGAAAATCTTTGTGTCATGCATCATTAAGCTTTACATGTTATTCACTCGAACCAGTCAGGGGTTTTACCGAAACAGCTCTACAATGAATGTCCCACTTGCGCTTGCCCCCTTTTCAGTTGAGCTTGCCCCTGTAGTCCCGGCAAGCGGGTAATTCAAGCCCAACATATTGTGGATTTGTTGTTTAAGAACGATTGTTGTTTTTTTTAGGTTTCCGAGAATAGGACTCCAACTGACTTCCTTATTGTTTTAAGTCACGTCCGTAGAATGTTTTATATTGTTCATAATGTCGGATTAACCAAAGCGCTTTCAATAATGCAGTTGTGATGGAGTAAGATATCTTCATGTAGTTTTTAAAAAACAAAACAAAAGCCTTTCGAGGTGTTTAGAAAACTGCTTAAGTTGAAAGTCAAGCATTCCCTATTTGATGTATAGGGAAACTAGACAAACCTACATCTGTGTTCCCAAGTTCCGTTTGAACAAGTCCGATAATCAGAGAACAAGGTCATAATCCATACCATTCACTGACAAAAATGAGTCCCGCAGTAAAACTAAGATACAAGATTACCATTTGAAAATTTCAAAACACGTATCTCCTGTAAATAACCGTAGTATCGTGTGAGGAAGAAGTGGGGCTTCCGTAATAACAAGCTAATAAAATTATTTCAATATCTCTTTTGTCTTATGTTCAAGTAGACTCTTGGGGACAATGCAGCCGATTAAGCACAGAATTGGTCAACTCATACTTGCTGTGGAAACCAAATGCAGCCTTGCACAGTGTAGTTGCTGTGGTTGAAATTTTAATATACTTATATCTAATGATGTGTGTATTGAACGTACCATATTACAAATGCATTCACCTGCGAAAAAAAGTGCTGGTTCATGTGCGTCTGATACTGGATGTATTTTTGCACACTTACTAGATATCAGATTTTCGGACGGACAATATTATTCAGAATATATATGTCATAATATATATCCGGTGTAGTAAGAGAATCTAAACAAGCAATTTGAAACCTCTTTCTGGTTTCGTGTTGAAGAGTAAGCGCATTTGCTGCCAATTTGCATCAGTTGGCAAAATTACGGTTTTTTTATGTTGTTTTTTTTTTTTCAAAAAAAGGGGGGTAGCTATGGATGAACACTTGTGTGAGCATGTAGGTAAAAATTTTGTCAGGTCGCTGGTAATTGCCACATGTCATAGATGGATTCATTTACTGCACTGCCGTCTGTTGACAGGACACCTTCATATTTTTCTAACATACACGCTGCTTTTGGCATGCTCCAAGTATTAGAAATATGGCCTGTGCAAAGGAGGAAGCGGGTCATGGTACACAATTACTAGCATGGAAATCAGGTGTTCGATGACGTGGTCAACAGGTAGCCTGTGCGTGCTTTTTTAGCATATTATTCAATTTGAGAGCGAAAGACCATAGACCTTATTGTAATATTTCAATAAAATCTTAAGTGTTTGATTTTACGCAATATACGTAGAGTTATTACGTGCATTATTTCCTTTCTAGCCCACATGTGTCTATAATATTAATGTTACCCAAGACCTTTGTTGTAATGTCGCACGTAGCCTAAAATATGGTACGTATATTGCAGAAACATATGCAGTTATTTTCTGGGCTTTATTTTAGGTACAGGTGTCCACAGACTTGCTTATATCCACACGGACTTAACTCGTAATGTTGGACACGAAAATCTCAGTATAACATGTCACTCACATAAATGAATTTTCAAGCGTATTTGTTGTTTTGATTTATTTTTGAGCACGGGTGTCCACAATTTTGGGATTTTCCCGTAAACAGGACTTGTGAAGTTGCACTAACATATATAAAACATATTATATTATACAAAATGGGCAGTTTTTGTGCGCCATTCCTTGTGATAGCATTATGTCCGTAATGTGAATTGTTCTAGGTTTTGGTCGTCGCGATGCACTAAGATTATCAATTTACACACAAGAAGAGTATGTTTATCAATTTTGTTGGGGATGATTTGTTCACACAAGCATTAAACCTCTCTTCGACTGTACTCCGCGTTAATTCCAAATTGTTGGCAAGCATTTCCTATAAGCATTGGCTACTGATGATCACAACCGAAGGGAGTTTAATTCTTACATTTTCATTAATGCCAAGGGATTTTTTTTCCATTTTTTACAAAAAAAAAAATATTAGTGAAATGTGATCGATAGAATTGTTAGTCAAACGTTTGTTCCATGGGGAATGCACAAAATAGGGACTGGGGCATGCCCAACAACTGGGCAAATGTGCATGGGTGCCAAACCTCCTTGGCGCAACAGCTGGTCGGATAGATACTGTGACTAAATCCTATTGCCACAACATCTGGGCAAAGTAAGCACCGTCAAATCCTATTAGCACAACAGCTGGGCACATAAGGAAGACTGAGCCTTAGTGACACAGCAGCTGGGCAAAGTAAGAATAGTTGAACATTGTTTGTACAACACTTGGGAGGATAAATGCTATTTTGCGGCAATTTGTAATAACTGCCTTTTTGTAATAAAAAAAACAAGCAGAAATCTGCATTAATTTGTAATTCTTGTGGCAATTTGTAATAAGCTGCGGCAAAATGTAATATCATCACATTTTGCAATTTGTAATAATATCTTGCAGCAAAATGTAATAAATCATTTGTGTGATAAGGATGTAATAAAATGTAATAACTGAAGTGTCCCTGAAAAACATTTCCTTTAATACTCATTTCAAGACAAGTGTTTTCTTCAGAGCACGATACTATATTTATTAAATGCAAAGACTTTCAGAAGTTCCGAGGTGTTATCATTGAAGTTTCTTTCTGTTCCGCCCACACCAATGTAAAAGGTATTTTGTGATGACCCCGTCAGTTGTTGAAGTTCTTTTTTTTTAATTAAACACATCAATTGGTGTATAAATTTTAGTACTGTTATAAGAAATCGGAAAACGTGAAATCCCTTGTACGTAAGTATAACAGCAAACCTATATTTTTCCACATTGAGCCAACATCGAAAGTTATTTCAAAACACCTTCACACTATATTTTATGTTCGGAACAAGTGGGACTCGAACCTGCAACCTTTGGCACCAGTCGCCTAATCGATACAGACTATTGCATATTTACTATACCGCCCTGCCCATTGCAGGCTTACATCCAAAAACACAGTCGGATCTCTGTTGCGTTTGCCATTTTAATCACATGGCCAATAATCACCAAACACTAGGACCAACATTTCCGATCTACGCCTTGCCCACTTGGACTCGTCCGAAAGATTATTGCAGACGGGTGTGGGTATCCACTTTTGGCTACGATTGCAGGGCACAGTAATTTTTAAAACGCTTTTCCACATCATGGTTAATCCATCAATCTTTAAGCCTGTCACAAATTTAATCACATTTAGGCCTATCGACTAGATACTAAGGCATATCGCAATCACAGATAACATGGATCGCCCAAATCACGTTATGATTCATGATGCATAAATTGGAACTCTCCTGATAAAAAAAGTTAAACACGACCAGGCCTTGATAAGTTTCTTTGTGAAGACCTAAAACTGTGTTGGGCCTAATCATAAGAAAATTGACCTAAAAACAGAGTTCATCAAAAATGGCACAAAAAAGTAGCCACAGATGAATGTACAGGGAAACAATAGGAATACACCGTGAAACATTATGATAAAATTTGAGGCATCTATTTCTCATGTCCAGACATTGTTCTAGGAATAAAACAAGTTGTTAAGTCAAAAGAAGATAAAAATAACAACAGGGAAATTGTAGGAAAATAGATACCCCTATAGTTTTTTATTATTTCCAATGTATTTATCGTCGCCCGCATCGTAAGATGTCAAACATGTTTACAAATGTTTGCAATGGCTTGGTATGTGAGGAATTAAATTCTAAATAGGCCCCTTTCATGGGAAATAATAGAATTTAGATAATATCATAAACAAATATCTGCCCTTTTTTGAATAAGTAGGCATACCTTCTATAGACCTATTAGGTGAAACAAAAAAGGCTTCGGCCAAAAGGATCTTTAAATTATATCATGAAAATTAGGCCTTATGTCAAAATATAGTGATACGATATACATTTTTAAGTATCAAAGCAGCAGACAGACTGGAAACAATAACAAAATTTAAAGGTCATGTCATTAGAGCATTACTGGAGAACTAATCAAATGTGTAGGCCTGTAATCCAACACTTTAACCTCTTTCTGTGACACCTCGTACTGTTACATTAAAATGCAGTGGCCGTGTAAACTCATGAGTCTTGGAAGTGTGATATAATTCTAATTAAAATTTGTTAGTTGACACCTGTCTCAGGACTATTTCTATCCATTACTTATTCCCTTCTTTAAATCATGAAAAGGATCGGTTGGAACCCTTTCTTTCCAATTATATGAATATATTTAATCAATGTAAAATCCGTTCGTCTTGTAGAGACTGTCCATCTTTTACAACGTTGCTAACAGGGCGTCTCAACAAAACCTTACATCTCTTTGCACAAAAGAAGCAAATGAGAATTTAATCAGTTTGCTACAGAACCTCACAATGTTTAGCTATTCAGGGCGTATATTATTCAGCTTTCAAGAAAACGTTCCCTCTAAGAATTATTGTAAATTAAATTAGATAAAATGATACTTCCATATAATTGTTACATTTTGTTACAATATTTCAGCTCAATGGTATTACAAACCGGGCATATCTGATTTATTACATTTTGTTGCAAGATGTTATTTCAAATTGCAAAATGTAAATATATTACATTTTGCCGCAACTCATTACGAATTGTCGAAAGTATTACAAATTAATGCCGATTTCTGCTCATTTTTATTTCAAAAAGGCAGTTATTACAAATTGCCGCATAACAATGCTGTGACAAGAAAAAATTTAGCACATACAAATCCTATTGCCGCAACAGCAGGGCAAATAAAGCGTTGTGATAACTTACTGATTCTAGAGGTGGGCAAATAAGGCACTGTAGAACTTTACTAGCACAACAGATGGGCAAATAAAGCACGGTTAAACCTAATTGGCACAACGGCTGGGCAAACAAGCACGGCCGAATCCCATTGGCAAAATCTGGGCAAATAAGCAAGGCCGCACCCCATCTGCATAACAACAAGGCGAAGAGAGACAGCCCTAGTAATGGGCCGACGAGGTGGGATGAAAATGAATTCCACATATGGTGGACCATGTTCTTTCGCTACACCTCATCAGTGACAAAATGAGTGCCGAGCTACATGTATGAAGGACAGTGCATCATTCATATTGTGTAGTGTATTATGACATAAAATTCTTTGTCTGCTCCTCCTTTGTTAGGTAGCCATGCATCCTAAACTTTAATTTTAATTGATGAAAAGGGATAGTTTCAAGATTCATTTTCCTTCAGGGCCGTCAAATTCATGCAAAACGGAACCATATCATGGATTGCCCACTCTGTTTTTCTCTACTGGTCATATTTAGAGTTACTGTGTGATTTGACTTGTGGTGGACCACATAGCCCATAGTGGCGTGAGAACTTATGAGTGTATCATTGCACTGTAAGCTATGTCGGGTAGTTTTACGGTAAAATACTTATCTGGAGAAATCTAAAAAATATTACAAACTAAAAATGTCCGTACTGTACAGCATACAGGATAGAAAATAGATAAAAGATGGAACTTATGGTGCAGCTATATACAGCATATGTCTGTGTGACACGTACAAGAATAGTTATAAGTCACCTGTGCAAAACAGATCACCACTTAATGGAAACCGAACTTTGCACAGATCGCTATCTCTTAGCTTACTTGACAGCTTATTCTTACTATCTGGAGCCTGCAGAGAAACCTGTACACGAGTTCATGCAAGAGCTCTTGGAAAGATGGCACATCATTATGTACAAACATGGAGCTTGTCGACCCATAAAGACCCATAAACTATCGAAAGGTATTATTATAACTCATAATAAAGATATATACAGAGATTAATATATCTTAAATTTGAAGTATGGATAGGAACATCTGTAATAATGTAAAGGAATATTGATTTTTTTGTGATATCTTTAATTTCCTTTAATATATATATATATATATATATATATATATATATATATATATATATATATATATATATATATAAGAATATAATAGTTGTCTTCAAGATATATGTGATGCAATTGAACATATCTTCAATTATTCATTTCAGTGATGAATTAAGATATAATAAATCTGATTACGCTTATCGTAAATTTGATTTGAAGTACCTTTAAAGGAATATAGAGAGCTTTAATAGAATGTCAAATATCATAAAATGCACATTGTTTACTATTCCACATATGTGACAGTGACAATTTTCCGCCCGGAAAAAAGTAACTTCTCCCTTTATTGCTGAGCCAATCAGCCAGCCGCATTATCTGAAGTCCCTAACACATATCACCAAGCCAGTCAATGTGATATCAAGTCTCTGAAGTACCAATGATGTGACCAATACGATTGCATAGCTGTCAACTGTCCCGGTTTCCTGGGAGTCTCCCATTTGAAGAATCAACAAGTTCTTAAAATGACAGGAATTTTGACGAAATATTGACAATTTTCTTTCATTCCATGCACTTTTTACAAAAGCTTCCCTGTCACGAGTCTTTGGGGAGTGGGGGGTTCGGCACCTATGCGATTGAGATTTCTTTAGCAATCATTGAGGTCGCCTCTAGCAGCAAGGTACGCGCTATGTTCAATTATCACGCGTTCAACTTTGTCTGGGTAAGACATGTTGAACTACCTTTTGAACTTAATGGTCATTAATTGGCGCCATCCGTGTTCGCCATCTCTTATTTGCCGTAGACCTGCAAAGCCGACAGATCTCTTTTGCGCAAATAGGTATCGTAGCCATAGTGTTCAATAATCTGCAAAATTTTATAAAAATCACATAATTATTTTAGGACGAATAAAAAGCTTTATGTGAGTCAACGCATTCCTTGTAAATTGAAACCACAACAACTTTTACATCTTAGAATATATCGGCAATTCAATTTCAGATATCTTCAATTAGGAATTTAAGATATCTTAAACTCTATCTTAAGATATCTGTAATTGAATTGAAAATATCATTAACGTAATTTAAGATAAATTCAATTGTTGATATCGTAAAATACGAGCTCGATTGTAAAACGGCCCGCAATATGTACATAGATGACTGTATTAAGTTTAAAACTGCTCCTGTCCTGCTAATGCTGGTAACCTGAGCAAAATGTACATGTTGCGTGATGTAACATAATAGAAGTGCACTGTAACAACTGTGCAGGGGTTTAATGTAACACCGAATCGACATGCAATTTAAGACAAGAAATAGTATTGCCAACAGTCTCTGTGACAACACGTTAAATGGGCGATACTACACCAATAAGCGTATGCTGTAGAACAATATATGGCAGATACGTGACGTAACATGGTATTCATATCTGATTAAAACACTGACAAACGTGTTCCACTGTGTCTTTATACATCCTTTTTAATTAACCTTACACATCAAACTATAACATGCCCATGGTGTTTGCCACAATGAAAGTGTATGACTGCTGTTATGCATTGAATGCGTTGAGGTGTGGAACGTGGTTATAACCGTGAAGCCAAATACACCATGTTTATATCTTAACACAACGAAAGTGCATGGCAATTTAAAGCGCACGTGCATTAAGAGTGCAGACTAGTTGCTTGGTGGTTAACAAAAGATGATCTTGTGAAAAATTCTCTGTTTACCAAGAACCTTTTTTTAAGGAAGACCACACCAATCATCACTCAAAAACTATATATAAATATAATATACAGCATATTTTACGGAGGACTTACACAGAAAGTGCACGTTTCGTGGACCAGCCTGTCTTATGATTGCCTCGAAATGCTGTCTTATTTCACCGAGGAAGATTGACGATTGGGGGTGGAGACTAAAACAACGTCTGCCAAAAATGTCCAAAAATCCTTTGCGACTAAAAGAAATCATTTTTAGCGATATAACGTAAACGTAAAACCCATGTACTAAATATCCTGTGCTTTTAAGATAAACGTACACCGCTGTAATGACAAAATGTAAAAGTCTACTGATAACTTTCACTTGTCAGATGCGAGTCCTTCTGCTTGCATACTTAAGTGAAACTGAGTGTATCATGACTCATTAACATTAGTAACGGCTTCCAAGTACTTTTGAAAAAGTACACTTCAGCAATTAATCTATATTTCGATACATATTTGTTTCTTTTTTTTCTTTGTTTTTTTTTTGGGGGGGGGGGACGCCTGGGAGAACAGCGTTGAAACAAGAAGGACTAACAAACAATTTCAATATGGAGAACAGAAGAAATTCACATAAGCTGGGATCCTGTGCGGCCACCTGGGTTCGAGCAAGGAACTTGACCGGAATGATGATAGATTCACGTAATAAAAAGTGCCAAATGAGCTTCTCAGATAAAAATAACAAATTGAGAAGCCAAACGTTTAAGAGAAGTCATTTACTAAGTTTTAAATTATACAAGATGCTAAACATTTGAAAGCATTTAATTTGGATGTTCGAAAAAAATGTGTTATGTCTGGATGGTTAAGTAACATAACGGGTACAAGTGCCCTCATCGTGGGGAAGGGACAGTTCTGTTGCCTAGCTACTGAGGGGGCAAGAGCACGCGATAATGATAAGCAGATGGAGGTAATATCACATTTTAGGCCTTTGGAGATAACTGGTACAAGTGCCCTCATCATGGGGACGGAATAGTTCCGTTGCTTAGCTATTAAAGGGGCAAGAGCACGTGATAATGATGTAGCTAGAGGCCAGTGGAGATGCGGGCCAGTTTGTTGGGAATGAGGGCTTGGGCCTTCGGCCATAGTTGGGTGAGTTGGGGAGGGGCTGGGAATTCTAATCTGATTCTGATCATATATCTTTGAAAAGGCTGTTAAGGCTAACCTCTTAATGACAAGTGGCAAATTGGACTGTAGACTGTTTACCAGTAATATAAATAGCCACCCGTAGTTTCGGACCTGTATCCACTATCTGGGCAACCATCTCCACTAAGCTCAATCTTTGACCAACCAGGTGTCCCAGTCCCCTCTGTCCAGTGCTGCTACTTAATTCATAGCCTGGTGCCTCCAGATACAATACTCTTATTCTGGGACTAACCGCCACTCACAACTGGTAACTTCAAAGTATTATATTTATATTTACATTTTCAGGTAATGCCTAACACTAGAAAAGTCCCATTGTGTACTGTACATTTGCATTCATTCGACAAATTAATCTACTCTAAATACTAACCGCACATATATTTTTGGATACTGCCAGTTCAAAATATCCAATCGGGACTATCCCACGGACATGGCTGCCATTTTAAAAATTGTGGATTCCACACCCAATGGTTTGTAACTGAGGACAGTAATGGGATGATTTTTGGGGGTTTAAAATACGTGAAACCAAAATTATATATTTTTTAAAATATTTCAGGGCATCAATAAGGATATGATATATGATGTTTTATGGTGTATATTTTATTGGGCCTCTTACTATCTACCAATCCTAGGCGGGAAATATTTGCAAGCCGGACCATGAATAAAAAACCATCGTCAACAAATGGTGTTACACCACATGCCAAGCATTTTGAGATCAACTATGATCGTGTGCAAACAAGGGTTGATTTGATCATGTTCAGTCCAGCTCGTTCATTTTTATCCATGCCCATGGCAAACAGTGCTGAAAAAGGTGGCAGCGATTCACTTTGATATCGTATATCAAATGTACTTTTGTGCGACTGCCCCACAACGCATTGCGCTATGTTCAAAATGGTGCTCACTAATACATGTATGATTTACCAGGGTATCGTGTCGCATTTGGATTTGTAACTAACGATGATAACTGCTTCAGACACAACCGAGCAGGCAGATTAAAGTTGAGATAGTAAGTAATGTTTTAACAGTACTTTTACGACTGCATGCCCTAATAACATAGAGAAGGGACACCCGGAACCTAGCGAAATATTACGATAACGATCACCGAACAACCATTGCTATCCAGGTATGCTGGGGCTATGCTGTTTCACCAAACAACAGTGGCCATGCAGTTATACTGTTTCCCCGGCCCAAGCTTACCCTCCGATTAAGTTGAAATAAAATGTAATGTTTCAGTTGACTGTATTGCAAAATAACGGCAACTTCCTCGAAAAAATCTTTCGGGGTATATCAATTTTATTAGGGAAGGGCAGCTTGAAACGGTTTTTTTTTTCGGACTGACTATTTTCACGGTATTGTTATGACTTATGTGTCATAAAACTTATGTGGGGTCTTGCCTTTTCAGTAGGGTGGTTTGGAATACCGGAACCACACATATATTTTTGTCAGGTTTAAGGTAACTTGGACATTTTCGGGAACATGTTTAAAATGGGTGTTCTTTCCCTTTTTACATATTGCCTCCTTTGACGTCAATTTGATTTCTTACCTGGGCACAGCCAGAGGCACGTGTTCCACAAAAGGACTCTACTGTTACAATGCCTTGGTATATAGGTGGTGTTACTGATGAGATTTTAACAGTTTTGTTGAAGCGGGGATTGAGGGAGGATGGCTTATAATATTTGTTTAGACCTACATGAAGAACGTCTCCTTTGTTTCAAACATGTTTATTGAGCAACTGTGGAAAAGGACTTTGCATACATGAGCCCCTCTTGTACAACAATATATAATGGGTGAAATAGGTTTTACGATAAGATACAGTTAATTGACAAACTGCAGAAACATCCACAAGAGTGTACAATGTGCAGATAGGGGCTTATCAGTAATATGGTAGTATATCATGTAATAACATTCATTAATTAAGAGTCAAATCGTTTTGATATATATATTAACGTGTCTTTGAAGCCTGTCTTCACTAGGCCATGTAACAGTGACTGACAATACGTACATATATAGCTGCCGTGTCATAGAAATATCCCTGCATTTGTGAAATACAAATAAGCGTGTTACTTATATTGTCAAGCGTTTAATATAATGTGAATCTGTTTTATACTGCTATTAATCAGAGCCGAAATTCTACATAATAATACTAGCAACGGACATACTCATAAGTTATATTTCTTGGTTAGGTGTTTGCATAATTTGTAGCCGTCGTCTAAACTAAGTTCTTGTTAGATATTTTAGGATATAAAACGATGAGTCAGACATACATGGCAACCTTGGTTTTAGTTACAATCCCTTTTTCTTCACATATAAAGCTGTAGTACCGGCCTTTAAAAATCCATAAAGGGATTCTCGCTCAGAGGTAATTGAATATCACCACCTACGAGTTTTCGCTATTCACTAAGGTAATAAATGTTTTATTTTCTTCCGTTTATGTTGTATTCGTAATAGGGGAAAATAGTGTGTAATTTGTTATTCAAATGCTCAAATGGATACACTGAACGTGCATGAGTCAACATTATACAATAAGCTGTTAAAACATGCGCCACCTTATGTGGGTTTGTCGCTTGGAGTACCCTGCTACCAAGGCCTTTGCAGTAATCTCTATAGTAACAATGTATGACGATGATAAAGAGTCAACAAAAACAAAGACGGTGTAACATTAATTTGTATATACTGACAAGTGACAGCAATTCTCTTTTTTCCCCTAATTTTTGATTGAAAGATTGACACATGTTACAAAACCTTTTTTTTTTTTTTGATCATGTATTTGATTCACATAGGAATGCAGCGAAAATGTAACAGGCACAGACAATAATGTTGATATTTAATGTAAAGTATAAAAATGAATCATGTAATATATCCCTGGTTCTCGAAAGGAAAGCAACTTGTGACGTGACATCATTCCTGGATAAACATTGCTTTTAAAAAATCCCACAAAACTAAGCAGAGCGAGTGACTTTCGTCCATACGTATTATTTTCAATCGATATGATATTTGGGTGACTCATTGGGACAGACCACATAATTTACATCAGCGGGCTAGGATCTTTTGCGATGCAAATGAAATGATTAAGAGCAACCAGCTGTTAAACACGTAATTGTAATATGAGAAGTTTAATGTAGAAACATAATTACCAGGTGATTAAATTATCAGATTTCGTACCAGATTAACTTTGTAACTGACTTGAATTTGGATTTCGACAGTACTCTACCTCTGATGAACAATAAACACCTTTTTTTTACTATTTCAAAATAAACACATGAGCAGCATGACATTACTCTGGTAAGGCCGATCTTATATTCGTTTCGTAAAAATTTAGGTTGGAAAAAATCAGTAACTTCGAAAGGTTTTGCGACCTACTGATGAAATCCATAGTACATTGACATCGATGTATGTACAAGCCCTGGCTGGTACGGTGTATGCATAAGTGGAACATTTGACGTGCAAATGTTACACAAGGTATTTACATACGCATAAATTAAACGGCGCTCACGGAAATCATACCATGTATCAATAAAGGGTATGCGGTGGTGGTCTGCATACACTGAGTTAATGGCGGTCCTGTCCAGAAGTATTAATTCATATGTCAATATTTACTCTCCGATGCCATTCCAGTGTGGGCTCAATTCACATTGGCTTGAAAAAAAAATGGGCGAAGACACTGGAATGGAAGTATAGTAATGAAGCTAGGTGTATATTTTTGCGGTTAACCAAATGAAAATGTTGTCATCAAATATAAAAATAACATTATCTTTCCGACCGTCTGTCCTGTATCAATTTATCTTCACATCCACACACATTAATCCATCCATCCAACTGAACCTCCTAATATATGTCTCAACCTGTCAATACATACATCTGTCAGTTGGCCCAGATAGACAGATAGATAGATAGATAGATAGATAGATAGATAGATAGATAGATAGATAGACAGATAGATAGATATATAGACGGACGGACGGACAGACAGAACGGACAGATAGACAGACCGATAGATAGATAGATAGATAGATAGATAGATAGATAGATAGAAAGATAGATAGATAGATAGATAGATAGATAGATAGATGGATGGATGGATGGATGGATGGATGGATGGAGGGAGGGAGGGAGGGAGGGAGGGAGAGAGAGGGAGAGAGAGAGAGAGAGAGAGAGAGAGATAAGCTATGTAAAAGAAAATGTTACAAGCCGGAAACAATTCATTACAATGCAACACGCCCAAACTGAACAAGAGAACCAATTAGAGCAACACAGAAGTTTTATATAGCTGCTTTGTATGCCTATTTGTATACTCACAATGTTACTGAGACATACACGGTGGAGCTACTTTAAATGCGTACATCATTATAGAAGTTAAACCTGTCAATTCTATAAATTTGGATTGTGACATCTCCCAAGGGCTGCCGTTTCTTACTTTGACATCCAGTCTTTCCTTCCTTGGATCGTAAGTGGGTTAGTCAGTTATGAAGTTACCGTTTTTTCTTCTGGCACTTATATTTGTGCACCACCGGCTGTACATACAAATGAATGAGCCACAATTGTCATAAATAGTTCCTAATATATCCTTAAATGTATACGTGCATAGCTTTGTTTACATTTAATGTTCCCCTAAGACATCATGGTTCAAAATGTTCAGTTTTATCCGTTTATCACGGCCTCTGATGAATCCACACGCCGACCAGACATACTGTAATGGCCATAGGCATATGTAAACAGTTCACCACACAGTAAAACAGTCCTTGTCATTGTATCTGGTACCACGTAGGCATCACTGCAGCTTGCCTTACTTCTAAGACACACACACACGCGCGCACACACACAGAGCTGAATCTTGTCGCCGTGCATTGACGGGCACCTTGGTCCCATTGAGCATTGATTGCCTGCTTTCAGGAGTCCAGAGAGTCTTTACTTGATGCTAGGCATTGAACTGAATTCAAAATATGAAGCATCACAAATATAGATGAATTAACCAAAACTTACGAACATATAGTGAACGGAAAATGTAAATATATATATATATATATATATATATATATATATATATATATATATATATATATATATATATATCAGCACTGACCAACTCTTTAGCTACGACGTAGCACGTTGTTTTCTTAGGATAGATTGAGTATAGAGGGAACACCTATGTTAGAGAGAAATGAAAATTTCAAGACGTCACATTTATCACTCGCATATATAAGATTCTATGTTAGCATAAAAGTGATATGAATGCAATACATGATCTAGTCTGCATATACATATGTGTGCTGTGTACATAGTGTATACTAAAGTCTTAAAACGTAAATCTTATAAGCACTTCCGTATATCGTGCGATTGTCCCTAAGTAAAACTAAAAATGAAAATTTAATATTGTATGATTTGTAACACGTAATAATAATAATAATAATAATAATAATAATAATAATAATAATAATAATAATAATAATAATAATAATAATAATAATATTAAACAACTTTATTGATAGAGAGTTAAAACATCACAATGATGATCTGGTTACCAAGTTGGGCTAATCTTCCCCAGGGCCCTCCGTGGTACGAAAAGAATAAATTAATAAATATTGCTAAAAGAGTCCTTATGTACGAAAGTTAAAAATGTCCGTGGTTTGGATTATGTCACTTGCACTTAAAAGTAAGTCTCGATGTACTATGTTTTAAAGCCTCGTGTAGTTTGAGCATTTCTTATTTTAGTGTCCAGGCTGTTAAAACATACTGCTCCATTATGTCTAAAAGCATGTTTATTACATTGAAGTGGGGCCCTGGAACAGTACAAACAATTATGTTGACTGCTTAGTCTAGTTTTGCGAGTTGATACACTTTAAATTCTGTTGTATATGTCAGTTTTGTACTTAGGAGTTTGGTTATGGAGGGCCTTGTAGAAGAGGGTGCTTGTCAGGTACTTTAATCTTTCGTAGATTGTCATAATTTTGTATTGTTTAACAAACGGTGGTGCTGAAGGGGTAGTTTTGGGTACCTCCATAATCACACTTAAGTGCCATTTTTTTGTGGTAGAAGAACCCAATTGCATGACACAGAGTTATCTCAAACAATAGTACAGTAGTCTGTGTGGGGTTGAATGTATGCTTTGTGAAACATGATTCGCAGAGTAACTGGAAGAGATTGTTTGATATGTCTAAGTAGTGCTATGTTGCAACTTACCTTCTTTGCAAGTTTGCTAATGTGGTCCTTCCAGGACAGATGCTGGTCCACTTGCACTCCTAGTAGCTTTTAACCCTTAAACTGCTAATCACTGCTATAGTCGTTTTCTCATTAATGTTACACATAGAATGGGTAAAATATTCCAATTCCTCATGAAGAGACCTTTTATTCAAATACCAGCAAGCCTGGTTTGAAGCAAAATGTAGTCTTAGTCAACAGCTTTCCTGGGGGCACTTTGCGCGCATTGCTCGCAAAGTGCCCCAGGAAAGCTGTTGACTCAGTCTTAAATCAGCGCTTTAAGAGTTAACAGGGTTCAAACCTTACTCCATTATTTGTTACATCCAGGTAGTCTTTTAGCAGGGTAGCCAATTTCTGTTGGGTTGTTATGATCATCGTCACAGAGCAAAAGGCTTAAAATACATAGCCACTGAGCAACAGCCTGAGCTGCAAAGCCACAGGGATACAGCAAGAAATTCGTAGCCATTCAAACAATTTGCCATGCTGAATTCAATATATTTTATTAGAATAATCGGGAAACAATGCGGCGCTCTGTATTAATCCGTTTTGTACAAAGTTAACTTTATCTGGTATTCATAATTATTGATGTTTTCTTGATGTCTGGAACAACAGGTTTACTGACAATAACACGTTTCTTACTTACTTATATTTTTTTATTTATATTGCAGTCATTTGATTGCAGACAAACGCGAATCCTCCAGATTACCTTTACAGAATACAATTTCAAATGCAATTTATTATCATTATTATTATTATTATTATTATTATCATCATCATCATCATCATCATTATTATTAATCAATTTTCAATGCAGATATTTTTAGTACAAAAGCTTCCACAAATCGACTCCTAACTATATTGAATCTTTGGCCTAATGTCTTACGTGTAAACGTTGGGTTTGTTGGCCAAGTGTTCATGTTACAGCCTGTGTGTCAGATCAAAACCCTGTACATCAACTGATCCTTACTGGCAGTCGTTCAGGTTTTCCTGAAGACCTTAAGAAATCTTAGCTGCTATTATCTTCTTTCTGATTTTCTTGAGACTATTTCCGGTCAGGACAAGTGAAGATATTTGTTTAGCTGCTTAAGTAATGTTTGCGGTTAACCCTTTACCTTTCTGGACAATATTTCGGCCAGAACAAATTGTTATTTGCAGTTATGTTTCATCCCGGTGTTGACTTATTGTGAAGTGATGTGTACAAAAAATTTTAGTTGCCAGTAATGGCAACACACAAAGCTTTGTCTACATTTACATTTCACAAATTTTCCTTGATAAGTGCAAATGAGTTGAGCAGTAATCTGCTGCTGGTTCGACAGCTAAAGTTTTGTATCAATGCTTTTCATTTGAAATTAGCTATCTAGATTCGCTAAGATGGCAGTCGACACGGCTTATGTCCCTTTAAAATGGAAGATATCTTTTCGTGTATTCGTCTTTGCAATCTGGCAAAATAATGGGATTGCCTTCTCATGGCACAACTATCGGACCTCTCAAATTCTTCCGATTGAAAGCCATTGGTTTGATAAGAAATATAATGGTGGGGGTGGAGTGGGTTTGTTTGTTTGTTTGTTTGTTTTTTTCTGTTTTTTGTTTGTTTGTTTTTTTTGACTTGTTTTGGGGGTTTTGTGTTTTGGAGGTTTTTTGGTTTCAGTTTTTTGTTTTTGTTTTTATTTATTTATTTTTTTGGACTGCATGTATGCCAGAGAATGTCTACGAGTCTTTGTAATATAAATCTCCCTACTGTCAAAATGTAGACCCACAACGTGAAATGAATGTCGGGGTTTTCAACTGTAAATTAACTATTGACATATGTTGCAATTCGTGGTCAGATTTATTCACAGACAATGCAGCAAGCTGTATTCCGAATAAGAACATTGAAGTCAGGCCTTCTGACCTACCTTGGTATAAAATCTGCCTCCGATCACTGAAGCGTCAAGTCAAAAGACAATACGAAAAAGCAAAGAGCCGAAATTTTGAACCAGCTGCATGGAAAACCTTTTGCCAATTACGGAATAATTATCAAGAACAATTGAATCAGGCTGAAAAAGAATATAATGAAAAATTGTACTTTGACTTTAGCAATATTTGTCGATCAACCAAATGTTGGTGGCGCACTGTCAAACACTTTCTAAATAGAAATCATTCTTCGACTATTCCCTCTCTTTTACATGACGGCAAACATATATCCGATAGTCTCTCTAAAGCTGAAATTTTTAACTCTTTCTTTCTGCAACAGTGCCAGGTTGATTCTTCTTCAGCTACTTTGCCTGAAATTACCGACCCGCCTTTTCCTAAACTTGATTCCATAAATATCACGGAAACTGAAGTCCTCGACATACTTTGAAGTCTCGACACCACTAAAGCTTCTGATCCTGATGGAATAAGTGCTAAACTTCTAAAAGAAGCTGCGCCGGCTATCTCTTCTTCTCATGCAAAATTATTTAACCTTTCACTTTTCAAAAAGCAGTTCCCTTCAGCATGGAAAAAAAGTAAGTACTACCCTCCACAAAAAAGGCCCTGATGACATATGTAATAATTACAGGCCTGTGTCATTACTTAGTTGTACCGGGAAAATATTTGAAAAGATAGTATTTAAGCATGTGTTCAATTTCTATCGAGATAATACTGTTATATCTGCCCACCAATCCGGTTTCATGCCTGGTGATTCCACCATTAATCAATTACTTCTCCTTTATCACGAATTAAGTTTGGCAGTTGATCATCAAAAAGAGGTCCGGGTTATATTTTTGGATATTAGTACAGCATTTGATAAAGTTTGGCATGCCGGCCTGTTGCATAAATTAAGGAAAAGTGGTATTGCAGGATCTCTTTATGATTGGTTTTCGGATTATTTGTCGAATCGTTATCAACGGTTAGTTGTTCAAGGCCAGTCTTCTGATTGGGGCAAAATTTGTGCAGGTGTACCTCAAGGCTCAGTACTCGGACCTCTCATGTTTCTTATTTATATTAACGACATAGTTGACCTTGTTGGATCCAACATAAAAATGTTTGCTGATGATACGTGTCTATATCTTACCATTGATAATCCAGTTACTGCTGCAGAAAGATTGAACTCCGAGCTTTCAGATATTGATCAATGGTCCAGTGACCGGCTTGTCACTTTCAATGCTCTGAAAACAGACTCAATGCTTGTCTCTCGGAAAACTAATCCTCCTACACATCCTCCTATTTCTTTCCACGGGCACACTTTGCAGGATGTTGGTAAACATAAACATCTTAGTATCACAATACGTTCAGACCTGAGATGGTCTGATCATCTCACTGATATATATAACAAATCAACTAAATTAATCAATATCATGAAGAGTTTAAAATTTACGTTGGATAGAAAAACCCTTGAAACTATTTATATTTCCTTCATAAGACCTTTTCTCGAATATGGCAGTCCCGTATGGAACGGTTGTACAGCCTTAGATGCAGAAAAAGTTGAAAGTATTGAGTTAAGTGCAGCTCGTATCGTTACTGGTGCTATGCATGGAACCAGTAACGCTAAATTATATGAGGAAACAGGCTGGTCTACTCTGGTTAAACGCAGCGAAATATCTAACCTGACACTAATGTATAAATTGATGCACAAACTTGCTCCCGAATATTTATGTTCTACAATTACTACTGCCTCTCCTTCAGGCTCTGATAATTTCAACACCCGTCAACAGTATGATCTTCCTCATTTCCGAGCTCGTACTGACATATTTGACAAAACGTTCTTCCCCTCAACTATCAGACTATGGAATCAGCTGCCTCTACAAATCCGTAATTCAGCCCCATTCGACAGTTTAAATCACGGAATGATGTACCTGTTATCCAGCCCATCAAGTTTCCCGAATTACTCAATTTTGGCAATAGGTTTTTTACTCTTATGCACACACGTCTCCGTCTAGGTGCAAGTCAATTGAATTCTCATCTTTTCAAAATGGGTGTGAAGGACACTCCATAATGCGCATGCGGTTCACCCAATGAGGACACATGTCATTATTTTCTTCTCTGTCCAAAGTATACTGTCCCTAGATCTGTTCTTCACTCTATTATTTTGAAATATGCTCCCTTTGCATTACAGACAATATTATACGGTTCCTTCGATTGTACTTTTACTGCAAATATTGAGATTTTTTCAGCTGTTCAAAATTTTATTTCCGCTACAGGTCGTTTCGGCCCATCTGGTATAGGTTAAAATTATAATATCATTTCCACTCTATACAGGTACATTTTTCCGCATATGGATGAATCTCCTTTACATCTCCATATATACATGAAGCCTAAGAGGAATCATAACTATGTAAGACGAAACATTCAGCCCCACTTTCTGTCTTGTCATGTGATACTGTCACCTTCTCTTTGGTTGTGTGTGTCTTGTTTTGTCCTGTGCGCTCGTCCCCTTTCCGCAAGAGGGATCAGTACAGGCCTTCGCCCTTTTTCCCAATTGCTTACTCATTTATTGGATTTATATTGTAAATTGTTGTGAATAAAATATGTTTAAACCAAAAATTAACTATTGTACTGCGCTTTACGAGCAATTACATAAAATCCTACACAACAGCACGTGCTGGTCACTGAACATTCACTGCCAACGGGCATGCGCGGTAAGCACTGCTCATCATCTTTTCCATGTGTCGGGATATCTTATGTGTCCTTCACATATAAAGTATTAACTCACCTAAAATCAGAATTTTAATTGATGACCTGAATATACATTCATATCACGCATTTTGCAAGGTCATGCTCGCATCGACAGGATTTTTGTCAGCCCATTATGGCCTTATTTTTGGTAGACCTTACGTGATGAGCTTAAAATATATCAGTTAATTTCTTTTTATACAGATTTTTAAAAAGCTAATTATGTTTATAACCGTGCAATCAGGGCACCATGTGCAGGCCATCTGTTGTATTGTTACCTTGTGTAAAGTTCTAGCTCACCTAAAAAATCGGGACTGCACTTATGACTTCAATATGCATTGATATCATGGGAATCACAAGATCTTGATGACATCAGAACAATTGTGACCATATTTTAGGAGCACATACGTCGACAGTTCAAAATGTACCAGCCTATTGATGTTTCTGGGGACTAGAACAGCTAATAATGTCCAGAATTGGGAAATAAGTTAAGGTCACCACGAACAAAAAAGAGTATTATTGTGTGATGGCAAGAGGTCAAAAAATCTTAACCCAAACGCACAGCGGGGAGTCACAAAGCTCCTTTTATCCTTCGTTTGGTTAGCATAAAAATGACAAAGCTTCCATTAATCTTCTCCTGGTTCAGATAAAACTGAGTCAGTATTTCTCCTGGACGGTATCGGACCCAAAACCCAATCCACGCCAAGTTTAGCTCTTGGTGTGGGACAGGTTATGCCGATGTGTCTCATCTGCACATCGCACTCAACATAGTTTCTATGGAACAGAAATTTAGGCAGATGGTTTGAAGCAGACGACATTTGAAATGGGGGGCTGTTGGGTTGTTTGAGCGTCATGCTGATTGCTGGTCATTCTTTTGTTATCGTTTAGGTTCTGCTGGCTCTTCAACAGCCGGCAATGACGCTCAAGATGGCGTTGTTAATTGAATTGGCTTACTTCCACAAGGGCGATTAATTGCCAACCAAAAGCAACAAATATTTAGTAGTTCTATTGTGTTATTCAATTGCACTTCACTTGCACGCTTGTAATGTATTATTCAACCGGATAAGGCTCGATCTTACTGGATATATTCCAACAAATTGATTAGCGGTATGTAATAATACAATATTTCATTTGTTTAGGGCTACATGTAATCTTGCATGATACGTCAGTGTGTAGAGGGACATGAGTGTGTTCCAAATCTAGATACCAATTTTACAAGGACCAAGTTAATTGTCGCCCAGAACAGAATGTTGTTGTAATATGCTTTCCAAAGATAAAGCCTTTCCCTATGCTCAGCTTATATGCTACAGTTCTTTATCATCTGTATCTACAAGGGCTGGTTAAGGTTTTGGTCATACGTTTTTGTCCGTCAACTGAAACGTTATTTTTTTCTGCCCTGAAGAGAAAATGAAGAAATCTACGTTGTTCAATACACATATATCACAATTTATTCGGTAACTGCCATAAGTAACAATCCTGCATGTCATTATATTTTTAATGGTTCTGTTTTTTTTTTAAATCGGGAGAATAGATTGTGCAGGTTACCAGCATGAGTTTCAAAGTAAATGTTGAGCAAATACATGCATTTCTATGAAGGAATGCCTTACCCAGACCAAGGCACTTTTAGTTAGACATGCAGCAATTTTCATTTTATTAATTCTCTCAAGATTACCAGATTTATTGATTAATGCCGACATGGACAGTAAAACCAGACAATGAAGTTCACTATGGTTCTTCAATATTTTATATTTTCATAAAGATGGACATACAATGCATGCGGCTAGTGATGACGTTACATGAAAGAGGATCGAGGTTGAACATGCAGAGGCACCTAACAATGAACTGATTCAGAGTAGTACCATACCATCATGAAAAATATGTTTTACTTGTGCACAAGGACATGTCAAGACAGGTTGCTGTTAGAAAAATTTATTTGTCTTCACTTAAGAAGTATGAAATATGGAATTTTACATGGAAGTGGATATGGATGTTTTGGTTGTCATGATATGTGGATGATTATATTAACGTATGGATTTAGCACGTTGGTGGCAAATCCACTCATTGATACGAAACATCACACAAAAATACATACATCCATATACAGTTCCATATCATACTTTTTTACATCAAAATCAGTGCAATTCTTTGTAAGTATACCTCTACCAGCCAGTCTCGACATGTTTTTATACTCTAATAAGACATTTCTTTATGATGGTAAGGTACCAGTTTGACCAATTCATTTTCATGTGTCTCGACATGTTTAAGGAAAAGCCACTTTATTGTGAAATCATAGGCAGCCACGTGCATGATGTGGCTATCTTGATATAAGACACAAGAGAATCCTAGCTACGCTCATTGTCTGGTTGTACCAGGGACCTGTTATATAACAGGTCCCTGGTTGTACTATCTGCTTACTGATTTCGTTCACCAATAGTTTGTGTGGGCAATGCTACAACTTGGTTGAAATTCTCAACGCCTTGTGAAGATAGTGCGGGATTATTTGGTCTAAAATATGTGTTTACCAAATATTTACATTGAAAAACCGTTCTATCAAACTAATGTATTGCTTTTGTTATACTCTTAAAGTCAGATATATTGGGTTTTCATAACACACAATATATTTACAACGGACTTCGTAATCAAGTAAAGCATGGCTTCTTTCTCATCGTCTATTCGATAAATTAAGTTTTCGTAAAACGTAATGGTCGATATTTGACAAAAATAGAAAATTAAGCGTGTGCACGCAGCCTACTGCATCTGATGAGCAATGCGGGTGGCCACACCCCTACAGAAAAGTGTGTGACTTTAGGAATCAGGCATATCAAACATGGGCACACAATGATACCTTCTCCTGCAGCAGATCTGACTAGTGATGGATGAGGCGGCAAATAAGTTGTGGGCATAGTGTATAGCTTCACCTGTGTCCATATTTGAAGTTATTCATCACATCAAATGTACTTTTCAAAATTTTATATTCCAGTCACACTTTGCGAACAATGAAGCACTGAATTTTTTATCTTGTGCATGGCATTTTTGAAGGCTGCACAGTTCAACTGAGCAGACGTGTACGCAATATTGTATGCAAGATAAGACTGACCTGTGTGCAGTGGAGAAATAAAGGAAATTAGAGTAAAAATGCGGCACACCAGTCAGGAGGAGAAATAAACACAAACATTAAAGAAAACATTTTTTTTTCGTTCACAGGTCTCTGTCTGATCTAAGTAAATTAGTTAAATTAAAAAACATTGATAATTTACAGCTTTATTTTAGACGTACGCTCGCGCCGTCCCCCCCCCCCCTATGCCCAGTACGCTTGTGAAAATATTGATAACTTTGACCGACCTTAACAGTACACATGTTTTCGATAAACATATTGAGCATATGTGGTAAATATGCACACCGTCTCTAAATTTATGCCAATATACGCTATCGCTGCCATGGACATCTTCAATAATTGTCGTGCAGCAGCAATGTTTCCATTAAACACAGGGTCTTTCCCAAGTTGAATTCTACCATATCTTCTTTGTGCTTTTTTTTCTTTTAATTATTTTATTTATGTTTTTACATTTGGCATGGCACAGAGTACAGTATGGCTGATCACGTTAACTGATCGTGACAAGAACTGCACCAGCTTTGAAGATGGCCTTGGAGACCAGAGCCCTGAGAACTGGATTTCAGACACAGGGCCAGCGTAAATCCAGGTGTGACTACTAATTAGTATCCACCCTGGTTTTTTAAACTTGATATCGTTTTGTAACTTCAAACTCTCCATTTAATGTTGCTTGTGTCATAAGAAGTCTCCTAAATAAGTTGCACAAAAATCGCAAACAACATTAGTCAAGCAAGCTTTGGACGCAGTATTTTAACTGGTTTTCAAACAAACAGGACCACGGAATGCGTCACCAATGAAAGAGTACAACAGATTACAATAAGGTATTGGCTCCTGGTTCAAATGTTGTTTAAACAAAGCATAATAGACTTTAAGATACACATGCATCAGAGCTTTGTTCTTCAGCATGTCCAAGCAAACCGAACCGCAGATTTCATTGCCTATTATGGACTCCACTACATTTGTGTTGCTTTTCCATTTAAGATATCTTTAAAATAATTTCAAATACTATCAAAAGAATACTAACTAAGGGTATGTTTCCTGCCGCTGTCAAAGCAACCTGAGAGCTTCTCCACTCCAGTATAATGTTTCTGTGTCCCTTCACGTGTCTGTCGCAGTCCTGTGATATCATCGGTAAATAAGATGTTCTGTATGAGGATACACTGAAACTGGATGTTGCATTGCATGATACTGTGATTTTTCTTGTTGTTTGTTTCCTGTTGGGCTCGTGCTCTTTACGATAATCATCAATTGTAAATTTTCCCTGATTCAGAGTCGAATTTTTTTCATCTTCGTGGGTGCAAAAGTGAAGCCATGTGACCTGTGATTGGCTGGAGGCCATATCGCTGGACGGGCTAAGGTTCCACATACAAACGCAAGCAGCTCTATGTTCCGACAAATACGGCTAATCACTCTGTACTTTCTCCTGTATCACTTTGAAAATGAACAAAAGACATATGGAACCATATTTGGAGTTGCAGTTTCTGAAGGAATGTTGAATCCATTTTACCCTAGGCACATAAAGTGCCGGAGGGTATTGTCGTCCCCTGTGTCGTCCGTCCGTCCGTCTGGTCGACGTTTCCGCGATATCTCAAAAATATTCCCCGTAGCTGTATTAAATTTTCATCACACAAGTACTTTATGATGGACCAGATTCTTATCGAAAAACCAGCTTCCTCTGATTGTTTTTAAACTTTTATGAAACTTTTAATGTACATATTTAAAGGCCGTCTGAGTGGCGTCAACCCTAACAACGTTACCGCGATATTTAAAAAAATATTGATAACAGCTTTACTACATTTTTGTTAAAGATGCATCTTATAATGTACCAGGTTACTATAGAAAATCAGATTCCTCTTATTATCTTAAACTTTTTATGAAACTTTCAATGTATTTATTTGAAGGCCGTCTGAGTGGCGTTAACCCTGACGACGTTACCGCAATATCTAAAAAATATTGACTGAAGCTTTACCAAATTTTTGTCCAAGATGCATCTTATGATGGACCTGGTTCCTATTTAAAACCAGCTCCGTCTTTCAATTTATAACATTTTTATGAAACTTTAAAGTATTTATCTTCAAGGTTGTCTGACTGGTCTACAAGGGGACGACGTTACCATACTATCCCACTAACTATCCAAAGCAGCTTCACCAATTTTTTCAGAGATGCACATTACAGTGGACCACATTCCTACTTAAAACCAGCTTCCTCTTATCATTTTTAAACTTGTTATGATACATTTGATGTATTTATTTGATGGCCGTCTAAGTGACACACAATACAGTGGTCTGTGTCATCAGAGCTTGCTCCAAGAACACATCCAAAAGTGCTGCTTCATTTCATAGACAACAATATGGAAATTGTATGTAAAGTATTCTACTGTGAAGTCTCCAAAAAAATTCTCTGAACGCTATTTTTAGTTGTGTGCCGCCTTCCAAATCCACGTCGGTTTGATACCGCTTTAACAGCAGCAACAAATTCATTTAGTTCTGGCATCTTTTCCAGTGCACTGTGACCTTAAAATGGAGATGTCACCATAACCATGCCAAATGTATCTGCTAATCAATGGGGTACAACTATTAGCTAGCAAACTGTTATCGCTTGTATGAGCTTTGATTTTACGGTGGATTGCACGCTTTTGGTCCAACAATTTAACGGTGACGCCATGTTATTCCCACTTGTTTTGTTTCTGTGAAGATATTTTGTTCGCTGTTGTCAATGAAATTCGTAAGTCAAAAGTTGACCTGCGTTTTGCTCCTAACTAACACTAGTATTCATGAATAAAAGTTGGTGTTCATTTGAGCGCTACTGAAAACAAAAAGGCGGCGCGAATAGCCCGGGCTCAGCTGTTCTAAGCATCCATTACCCAGGAACTTTTGCCCTAAGCCAACCATCAGCTTTAACTATTATTTCAAACTGAACAATGCAGACGTGTTCTTGTATTAGCAATTATACACTTCATGTTCAATTGTAACTGGGGGCCTAGAAACGAGCATTGCCAAAATAAAAGCCAACGTCAGTAACATAAATTGAAGGAATATATTATCTGACATCGATGTTTGTAGACACGGACTTCAAAAGTACTTGAATTATCTCTACCATTTTAATAAACTTATATAAATTAAATACAAAAGACTGGATCGCAATGATTTTATATACTTTTCTCATTTCCTGGGAGAGGGGAAGAAAACAGGTTCAGCAGGAACAAATAGTACTAATAACAGAGCAAAATCAGAGCGCAACCTGCTGAGTATATTAATGTCTGGGATCTTTTGCCTGGTTTTGAAAAAAAATGACTACAAATTAACTAAGAAGATATTTTTGAGATTTTATCGAAAAATGAACCTAAAAAGCACTGGAGCGTGACCATGTGAACAAACTTGGCAGACACTTATCCAAAGAAAATTAACAGTAAGTTGGAAGTGAATCTGGGGGATTGTTTTGGAAAAGGAGTAAAAGATCTAAATTGCCGTTGCAATCTCTTATGAATTAGATGCAAACCAAAAGGAAGTATTGCATTAACCAATTAGTACCTGAATTCTGAACTATTCTTTACAAATCAGGCATCCATGGTAATGCCGCCCAGTGAACAACTTTGACCCTTTTACAAGGAAGATTTTTAACAAGTTTCAGCATAATTTGAGACAGAGTTTTGGAAAAGAAGACGAAAACAATGAAAGCACGCCAAACAAATTCAATAACTTTTAAAAAGGAAAACTACGGTGCTCCTGATAAAACAATAAAAGTCTAGAGGTACCTAGGAGTGTTTCTACTGAATTTCATAGTGATGGACTGAGCTTTTGTGGAAATTCTTTTTTTATCATTTGAACAAACTTTTACCAAAAAATAAAACACAAACTCATAAAAGTCCAAAAGCCAATAAAACATGATGATTTAAGAAACTTGGAAGAGATCCACCCAAGCATCATCTCCTTTAAGTTAAAAGTGAAGCCCGACGACTATTTTTTTGGGGGGGGTGTTTTGTTTTGTTTTTTGGGGTTGGGTTTTTTGTGCAGGCGAGACTGAAATCGTTGACGGAGGACGGACAACGGACGCAGATCGACACCAAGCTCAGCTGACTGAGTATTACCCGCTCCACCTGCTTGGGTAATACGGTTACATCTCAGGTAATCTGAAAACTACTTTTTTATAGATATGCTAATAGAACAGATGCTCTGAGCCGAAATTATCATTTTCAGTTACAGTAGCAAGAAAACAAATTTTAATAGCAGCCTATCGGAGATTCTAGAATGAAGCAGGCGAGTTACTTTGTGTCACATGGACAGACAGACATATATGACTATGAAAGAGGAGGTCATCTTTTTTTATGACACAAAAGACAAAGCTGGTGCGGAATGTTCTATCGCTGGCGTCGTCGAGGTCGCCTGTTTGTCACTTTGGCTTAATGTTAGGCTTTTCTGTCAATGAGCAATATGCTATTGGTCAAGAGCCATTTTCTTGAAGCAGTGTGGATGGATTGCGCTCCGAGTGTGCGGAGCGAAAGATGTTGACTCGGTCTCCGAAAGTTTAACAGGTATATATAGCCAAGTGCGCGCAGAGAAACAACTAAATCTGTAGGTTAAAGCAGAGTCTGTTTACAGCAGGGACAGTGGCAATGGCATGACGGGCATGCTTTCAGTAACTTCCGGTGATTATCCTTTGTCCTGAAGCACAGGAGCGTATCTTTCAGATGGTGGCTTCAATTCATCCCAAATTTATCCAGTGGACGCCACTAAACGATATTCGATAAAAAGTTTGTGTGATATCTGTGATTCGACAGTACCTTCAATAGCAGTAATTCACTGCTACCTGTGAATGCTGCCTGAGATTTTTCTGTTTTTGTCCGAAAAATGTTAGAATTCACCTCATTCCACTTTCATACTGTACGAGTGCTAACAATTATAAAATGTCAATTGACGTGATACGGCCATATTTTATTGTCCGATCGACCTTATTCACAGGCGGTTGCTTCATTTTAGAGTTGTAAATGATTTAGATGAGGTGCATTGTTGCATATCTAAAATCACTTGTACAGTATGATAATAGTACATTATAAAATATAGCACTAGTGATCTGATAAACGATGTCCCTCAGGCTAAGTGTTGTTTCATGTGGGTAAATTTTCAAGAGAGGGGCCACTTTATTCCTGAGCTAGAAAGACAAATGTGAAAATCAAGCTCGATTAAAGGACCACTTTGTCATCTTTCCTTGAATGGCAGCTTACGACAGGTTTGGTGAGTTTACTTAGATGTATTGGCATTAAAGTTGCAAGGTCTGCTGGCAGCACATTTTGAATTAAATGTCAATTTCAAATATGTTCACTTCCTGTGCTGTTCAGTGACATCCTCACATAGGCCCCATGTCTGTGATTTCACAAAGCCGACAAAGAAAGATTTTGCAACCGCCCTCAATGAGAGAACATCAACCTGTGAATATATTTCATGTCTGTTAATCTATACTGTCACATAGATTCATAACCTAAACATGAAACCCATTCCAATTATTTTTTTTTTTTTTTCGGAGCATCATTATGTCTCATGACATCGAAAGATATGGTAACAAGCTGGTTTAATACTTTCGCCACTGGCTAAACAAGATGTTAAGTTTCATTATAAGGAATGCTTGCCAAAATGTTTGTCATCGGAGTTCAATTTGGAAGGTCATTTACTCAGAAAATGCAAAGAAGCCAATGCACTGCAAACAGTGAATATGTTAGTGGTCACAAGTGATAGTAATGTAATGCAATTCACCTTAATGGGAAAATGTCGATATATTCACTCAATTTTGAAACCAGCAGTTCTTTTTCAAAGTTTAATTGAGAAACATAGCCAACCAAATGTGGCATAACCCACCCGCTGATGTATGTGGAAGACAGTAACGTGGAATAGGTGAGACATATGTGTTTGTATACATGCAAGTAATGCTGTTAGTGTCAGAGTCATTGTTTCCCATTTCTACTATAGGTGCATCAGCAGTTTTACAGAGGTTGATGAAACAGGAGCAAGCTTTAGTCGACTGGTTGGTGTGGAAATGGGTAATCGAGATCGCAGCGTGGAATATTATTCGATGCATTTTTTTTTCGGATTGGAGACGGAACTTCTTTCAAAAGTATTCAGGAGCATACCCAACGGAGATTCACCTTTGTGAAATTACTCATGATTTCTATAACGCCGGAGCATAATTAATATGCCAGTAAAATAGCTTTGATGTAGTATGTCGAGACCTGTACTTGCTTTGTATTATTAATGCTTGGCTCTGCAGCAAAAACTTATATTACTTGTCGATGAACGACATCTTCGTTATCATAAAATTGCTATACATTTTACATGACAGCTATCTCTGACAACACACCACAGAGCATTTGCAGTATAAATAAATTAAAATTGAAGCAAATTAAATAGATTAGGTCCGATGATAACCGCGTTAAGCTTAGGTAGACTGGAAACATCCGACTGAAGTTACCTTATTTTTAGTACAATTTCAAAATCAGTGAAAGGCTTGAGATGCTCGTGAATTGACTAATGAATCACTCCCAACAGGTCAGATAAAATCAAACATTTTCCTCATAAACAATGCAATGAATTTTTTACGAGAAGGGTAGCTCAGAAACATTCGGGGCATATTCCATAAATATCCCCATAAATTTGGAATTTGGCATCTTTTTCGACATTTTTTAATTTTTCAAATTTTTATTATTTATTTATTTATTTATTATTTATTTATTTATTTATTTATTTATTTATTTATTTATTTATTTATTTATTTATTTATTTATTTATTTATTTATTTATTTATTATTTTTTTGGCAAACTGTTACAAAGCCAACTTGATACTTGTTCTTCCCTTGTTCATTTTTTTTAAGTTTTGAAGGAGCGAGACTCGAGTCTACAACATCTGGTACTTAAATGCAGCCCAAAAAGGAAAAACACACACTCTTTGGCCGGGTGTCCACTTGTTGCAATGGTTCGATCAAGATGATTATGAGTCAAAAAGTAGAGACTACATCAGGTCATTTTGATCACTGCCCGATATTTTTCAATGAAACAGGTGCCTTCGACTGTGCCCAGCTAACAAATTAACTGACATCAAAGGAGGTAATGGAGGAGAAAACATCCATTTTTAACAAATGTCCAAGTTACCCAAGGCCTTAAAAATATGTGTGTGGTTCCGATAACCGACCGACCCCACTGAAATGGCTAGTCCCGACCTTAAATTTTTTTAATAAAACATAAAAATTTTTTTAAAGTGTCAAGCCACGCTTTCCTAATTAAGATTTTTCGGAACTTGGCTGAAAGATTTTATCGAGAATGTGCCGTTATTTTGCGCTAAAGCCAGCTGGATCGGGTAGCAGCATAGCAACAGTACACTAAGTTCAATAAGGCATAATCATGGTGTTCAGTGAAACAGCATAGCCCCGGTCGTTGGGTGATCGTTGTCGTAATATTTCACTGGGTTGCAGGTGTCCGTTCTCCGAGTTACCAGGCAAATGGTCGCTAAAGTATTTTTAAAACATGACTTACTATCTTAACTTTAATCTGTCCGCTCGGTTGTGTCTGAAGCAGTTATCAATCTCAGTTACAAATCCAAATGCAACACGATACCTCGAGCCTGCAAACCCTACACTATTTTGAACATGGCACAATACATTGCAGGACAGTCGCACAAAAATACAGTTGATTTAGATATTAAAGTGAATCGCGGCCACAGCATATATCATTTCATAATTGATGCTCTGAAATATTTGCAAAATATATACTTTTGGTTTCATATAACTCCCCTAGATCGTCCGAATACTACTCTCCTCATTTACAAACCATTGGGTGCGGAATCCACAGTTTTCAAAATGGCACCCATTATGTGTTAGTCCCGATTGGATATTTCGAAGAGGTAGTATCTAAAATACATGTATGATTCGTGTTAAGGGAAGGTTTAGTTGTCGAATGAATGTACATGTAATGTAAAACATATCATGGGATTTTTCCAGTGTGAGCATTACCTAAAAATGTAAATATAAAGGCTTGAAATTACCAGTTGTTGGGGGGCTGTGGGCCCAAGAATAGGAGTATTGTATCCGATACTGAAGTCGCCCCCAGGCTATAAATTAAGTTTCAGCACTAGTCGGACCTGCTCAGGGAAAGATGGAGCTTATGTGAAAAGGTTGCCCCGATCGTGGATACAGGTCCGAAAGAACCGGCGGGTTTTCACATAAGTGGTTATTATAAGGCAGAAGATCAAAGTGACATATTTGTTGATTTAAAGATTTATAAGGAATTATATACTATTATTGTATTTCCATGTTGTCGGAGAAAACTAGCCATGTTGGATCATTTACCTTAACTCGAGAGCGAAGAAAACAAAATGTGTGTGTGTGTGTGTGTGTGTGTGTGTGTGTGTGTGTGTGTGTGTGTGTGAACCCGTCATGAAGTCGTGCACTTAAATTGCTTATTTCCTACGATATGAGGGTGAAAACATAATATAGTATAATAAATGCTCCCTTCCCTAGCTTTTTAGATTTTTCGTAAACTGATTTAATACTGATTTAATGTTTACTTATACAAAAATGTTTGCCCTGATGACTCTCTTCGAACTTAATCTGTGTGGAGTTTTCAGTTGCTATATTGAGAATAAGAACATTATAATTTTACAAACTCGTCACCAGAATTGAAGTGACATGTCTTGCACAGACCACCTGGGTGCAAGAAAAGGCAATTTTGTTTTGATTTTACCATGAAAGTACAGCTTAGAACTTGAAATCTCAGATTTATAACAATAATTTTCCTATCTATGGTCAGTGACCTATTGTGCTGCATTTTTACAAAAGCACGACTAAGTCTATCTGGAACTGGTACATCGTGCATATATAATGCACTGGATCAATTCTCCGACCCAATTTGTAGCTTTCCTGAACAAAGTCGCAGAAGTCGTGCAACACTGATGTCCGTCCGTAAGCAGTCGCCTGTGACAGCGATATCTCCTACAGTTTTGAAGTTAGCATCATATGATTTTAGGGATTTATTGCATGAAAGAAAATATAAATGGAGTTCCATATTAGAAGTGCTACTTCCAGGATTACATAATATATGGGCCAAAACATGAAAATCTTGTGAACACTGTGGTGACTTTGAGCGTGATACCTGTGGTGACTTTGAGTGTGATACCTGTGGTGTCACTTTTAGATTGTAGGAATAAGGGCCAAAATATGTCGAAATCTATGCATTTCGTTACCTAGGAAAAGAATAAAGCTAATGTTGCCAAATATGCACGAAATGAGTTCCATGTCTGGAAGTGGAATGCTATCAAATAAGGATGGCCTTGACTTATGCTGTCAACGTCACTGAGCGCCCGCGTTTTAGTCAAGGATTTTCTTCTGGTGGTTTTCAAATCTTAAATGGTGGATATTATGCCACGTAATGTTATAAGCAAACTAAACTGTACAAACAAAAAGCTTTGATGTGTGGACCGATGACACCACCGGTGGTATTCTTCAGAATGAACGTATCACAGGTTTGAAGAAAGCATTGAAATCATTATCTTCAGCAAAAAGAGATCAGCATTAGCGATTCGCTCGTAGCGAATATGGGTTGGAATAAAGTTCAAATATTAAAGAAACAAGAACAACCTTGACCTATTTCTCAAGGTCACCAGACACTTCATATATGTGATAAAAATAGGCAACCTTTGAAAATAGGAAATTATTATTAGGCTTTATACACATTGGTTTAAACGTATTTTATTCCATGACTAATCAATTACACACAGCCAAGTGATTTTCAAAGCAGTCTGTCATGGAAGGCAATTGGGGAGGAGGGCTTAGCCCTATATTAACCCCTCTTGCTGGGAATTGACAAAAAGACAGGACAGACAAGACACCACACAGCCCGGTGCATTCCTCCACGACGTAATCCTGTCTTGACTGCAGCGGAGTATTGCACCGAACCAACAAGTTTGAGGAAGACACTACAGTTTGACAAGACAGACAGAAGGGCTGGTTGTATAAACACATTTTGACGTTTATCCGAATTTTGTAGGCTCATTAAAGGTCCTCTTGATTCACCATGCTCAAATTTGATACATGGGTGACTCATGGGTTGTTCTCACCATACAGTGTGATTTAAAAAAAAATGGATGTGAAAATAATACTTGTATTCTTATTTTTATTTTAAAAACTCACTGCCTTCAATCGTCGCTTTCCGTTCATTTTCGACACCAACAAGGCGCGAAAGGCTTGTTACGTCACAAACGCCACACCGCTGGCTGACAGGGAAGACTCCGACCATACCAGCGAGCCATGGCTGTCAAATGACACTTGGTTTAAACTTATTTTATTCACCCTTTATCAACAGGATTGTCTTCTTTTGACCAGCGGGGTCAATATAGGGCCTTGTCGTCTCCCCAATTGTTTTCTTTTTGGAATAAAATATGTTTAAACCAACAGGTTTAAAACTGGAAGTAGAAATATTCATTTTCGTTCCTGTTCCTGCCCGGGATGGTTTGGTGTGTTCCTGTTAATTGTAACAGTACAAGTTCTACAGCTTGTGTATATCCCCCCCAAAGACCTGAATTTAGAGACCGTGGACCCGCAGTCAAGATTTACAGGAACAAGTGGCAAGGCCCTGGGAACCGATCTAACCTATGTAGCGAACACTTTGTGGAAAGTGACTTGGATTTGTCAAATGGGACGATGTTTAGGGTAGGTTTGGCAAGATTCAGCTGCTGCTGTTGCCAAAATACGGTCCCATCACTGGCCAATGGAAGGATTCATGGTGCTGGCCAAATTAGGCACTACTCATAAAACCAGTCACAGTGATTCACTTTTTTTTTTTAACAGTATTTTCAGATTTATCTTCAGTATGATTCTGATTTCAGAGCTTGCATAACAACAAAGTATAGATCTTGTAATTCTACGACTGTTACAAAGTACCACATAATTACCAATCGAATGTAACAGTGACAACGCTGGTCTCGGATGTTGTTACAAAGTAACCTTGTTACTAAACTTCAGTGTGTTTAACCATTTTGATTCAATTCATGGAAAAAAATGGGTGGAAAACAGGGACAAACAAGGACCGATCTTGCTCCATTCCCAGGTCCAGGGTTGAACAGCCTATAACAGGCTGAGTTAGCTGGCCACCATTATGTGTATGTCCAATTACTACTGTATATTGCGAGGTGTTTAATCCCATAACCACATAACATTTGTTTGGATACTACCACATTCACACCTCATCTACACAGCTGCCAAGCCCAGTGGGCGGCTGGCCTTTCATCTTTTTCAGTCATGTGCCAGTGTTTGTGACAGTCCACGGCCAGCTCCCAATAATCGGTTGTACAAAATTCCATTTCATTGTACCTTTGTTGTTCCTATGGAACCAGAAAATAAGTCAGTCACAGGAAAATAATTACCATTGTTACATAATGAAAACGACCTGAAATAAAGGATGTCATAAACACGTGCACCGATGACAATGTATACGGAAACGTAAATTACTGCCCTTCAAGGGTCGTGAGGTGACTACCGGGTAGGAGTTATACTGATATTGAAAGGTATATTCATAACTTATGTTTAATCGTCCATAGACCACCCATATGGGAAGGGAAAATTAACTGTTTCTTTGGACTTTTATATACCGTAGGCGTAGGCGTAGGCCGTAGCTGTTTCCGTGAATTCTAGAATTTGAAACACTACAAGACCTGGCCCATCCTGACGCAAATTCCAATTTATTGCATTCATGCTCGTTCTTGTTAAATGGAATTCTATAAGTTTTGATAGGAAATATCTCTTTTGCAACGAATTATCATTGCCCAGACGGCAAGGTGGGATTGTCTGGCTGTTCCACGGCTGCACTCCCGGCAGTACTGGTGACGGTAGGGTTCTGGGCGTCCCCTCATGTGTGTTAGGCTGAATGATCTTTTCCTCTGCTGCTTTAGCTTTTCTTATTAATTCTTCTTCATCGTCATCAGACCACGAAGACAAACTACGTACATAAAAAGCTCAATTCATGATCTCCGGAATATCTATGCTCTGCTGTATCTGCCAGGCATAACATCTTGGTAAACTGAAGGTACTCTCAGTCGAGATGCTGACCTGGGTTTAATGAGATGCGAGATTAGGGGTCAAATCAGCAGCCTCGTTCTCGGTTCCATTGCTGGGCAGTGGTTATGTAAACAAAGACGCATGGGCACATCTTAGTCCCTGCTATTTGGGAGTGTTGAGGTGTTCGCAGATCACATGAAAGGGGTGTGATAAGTCATTTACCACTTACAGTAAAACCTTCCTATACCGAACACCCTTGGGACCTGAAAAAAGTGTTCCGTAAGGGGAGGTGTTCAGTATAGGGAAGTTTGCTAACATTGGAAGTATACATTCGGGACCAAGAAATGATGTTCAGAATAGAGAGGTGTTCGGTATATGGAGGTGTTCGGTTAGAGAGGTTTTACTGTATATAACAGTCAGTGCATTTATTGGGTTACGATTAATGGTCATTTTACGAGCATCCTGTCACCCGATACCCCACTGAAGACACAAGAGATGCCTGTTTGGAACACCCACCAACCAGATTCTGCTCTGGCATTTTAATTTAAAACAGATCCATGACCCTTTCATGCTATAACTTGACCAACAAGTGTTCATGCTTTTCAAGAGGGTATAAATTTGGGCTGGATTGGGTTAAATTTTCAAGATACAAGTGGTCCAATTTGAATAACAGAACAGTCCATTTTATCACAAGTAAAGGGGGTTTAGAACTACTGATAAAATAAAACCTTTTCTGTAATAACATAGATTAGGCTAAGTTTCATACTTACTGATATTTTAAGTTGTGAAAAAAATATATTTGAGCATTCTAGGGCAAATTGTACAGATTTGATCAAAATTCAAAGGGCCCTACCCCCTAAATATGTCATTTTGGGGTTCCTTCCTTTTTGGCTGAAAGGTGGACACAAGGTTGTCACTATCCCACCACCCCTATTGGATTATGGATCTGTATGCTTTGGCAGTGCATTCTTGGTGCAAATTGCCGGGAATAGACCTCATGTTACAAAAGTGGAGCTTTGTAGAAAAGTGGATTTTTTTGCAAAATGGCGGATTTTAGAGGTTGAAATTCAAAGTCAGGTCAGAAGATTATTTCTTTCTAATTTGGACCTACATCTTACTGTTTGCATCAGGAAAGTATTTTTGCAGTGGATGGCAAAATATTTTGTCATCACATTGCTTGTACAAAATTTGATCAAATTACATGTACATGACTTCTGGATATTTTGGTCAGCAATGGCTGACAGATCAGAAATGAAATGGACATATTGGACTACCATGGCCCTATTATTAGACTGGAATAATACCATAATGTGGATTTAAATCTGTGGAAAGAGGACATATAAAGGTAAGAGATCATAACACATCTTTTGTACCACTTTTTACAAATTTCTTATTTGTATGTGATACCAGTTAATATCATGGCCGCCATGTTGGATTTTGTGTATTTTGGTGACGTCACAGCCTAGGGCTTAGCTTGGAACCGAGGCGTGCTGGTAGCCAATCAATCTCATTCATGTCTCAGCATTTCGACTGTCTGGCTTATAGCACATTCACCATGGCCAGCGGGTTGCATTTGTGACGTCAGTGCACTTTCCCATATCGGGCCATAATGGTAGAAGATTCGCGCGCTTTCCTGTCGCAAATGTGATGCACTTTTGTAGCTAAAAAAGCACTATTCAAAAATAAATTCAACAGTTTGGTTTTCAGATATCACTTCTAACGACCCTAAACATCAACTTTCTAATTTGCGACACCCATTCAATTAATAGGACCTTTGAAGAAAACGTAGATCGACTGCGATGTTCACGCCATCGATTTATCGCATACAAATTCAAATTTGACCACTTCTCTGTCATGTTTGTAAACAGCAGACCGTAAAGCCCGTGGGCCTTTTTAATACCGGAAGCGCATCCTTGATGGTGCTTTTTAGATCTCCAGCACAACGAAAAAACTTGCGGCTTGCACTTGTGCTGTCTATTCGGCATGTGCCAGTGACTGGTCTGAGTGATATGTCACTGAGTACACGCATTTGAGGAAGGATTTTCAAAATTTTTGTGTGGACCGTGATAATGGAGATTAACTAAGGTGTAGGTTTCAACCTAGACAGTGACTTGATTGGTTATGGAGCTTAGAGAGATTAAATTGTGCTTTTTTGGAGGGGGGGGGGAGGGAGCAGAACTACATTGAAGATGTGGCACTGTTGCTCCTGTCCGTATAAATGTAACGGTGTGCCAGGTGTAATGGAAACAGCTGTCAGGATACGCCCTTGGTCAATAAGTTGGGCGGCAGTGGATCAGTCATACAAATAGACTGTCTGATATGCAGTGTCTTATTGTATATAGAAAATAATGACGTGTAAACATTAGCTTCTGGCAATTTAATGTGGCATATTGGTTGATTTAAGCTGTTTCCTTGTTTATTTGTGTTGATAACATTACAATAAAGGAAATTGCAGAACACCCAAAAATAGAGGTTCTATCAGGTAACAACCTCTTTTCGCACCCTACGTCCTCGGAAAGTTGTTACGTTGTTTACTGCTTCTTATGTTGCTCTGTAAAGAAGTGAAGTTTTGATTTCACCTAGGCAATGCTGGTCGATGGTGATGAAAGCGGCGAAGCCACGAAACACATGGCGATGAAAACTCCATAGAAACCAATGGCTTCAATCACGCTACCCTACCCCTGCAGACGCACGTTATTTAAACTGACAACGTTAATGTTATTAGTGATATTAACAGTGTTGCTGTGCGGTAACAAAATAGCTAAAATATACATGTAGCACTTCTATCGTTGAAATGCAATTGACTGTCCAGCTGCATTGCGTTTGTAGAAGGTTCATCAGAAAAGTTCAGCTGGGACAAATATAATATTTTCACGGTTCTCAAAGGACCCAAGCTTCCCATCGTTTGAATGACCTCAGATCTGTTACGTATATATGTTACTTAAAATCAGAAAATATTCGATAAATAGTCCCTTTGTAAACTATTATACCCTTGAAATAAACAAAGACATGGCGTAAGCGTTTGCCAAAATGTTGCTATTTGTAAGTCCCAGTTTATGTAACTGCATCAAAGAATACGACATGAAGCTGTGTGCAGACGTTCTCTCATTCTATAACGCATGTAGGTCCACAGAAGGGCTGGATCGAGTCCACGGAGTGGCTGGAGGGCGTTCGTTTTTATCTCCTGCAGATCTTACCCAGTGTGTACGTCTCTGGTAAACTTTCGAAATGTACATACGAGGCAAATGTAATATCTTAACAGCCTGAGACTAAAGCCGGCAAGGTGAAGCTAAACGGTTGTTATGTGGATACGCATACCTGTTATGATCACATTCTTGCATGTGAGACCGAATTATGCTGCCAATGCGTTATATTCTGATTACGGCATGTGGTGTGTGGCTCAGAGTATAAATGTTTGGATTCAGACACGTTAGCATGGTTTGAACAAAATATGCATTACATGTGCATTCACACCTTTGCTTACAAAAATCAAACAGTAATCCTTTAAACAATATCTATGCACCAGATGTGGAGCCACCATAGTGTTAAATGTGACTATGTGTCCGTGTTCCACATTTTCATCTGCAGCTGACTATTTGTGCTGGGAATACGCGTTATAATAGATTTGTTTCATTTTCTTGTTTCCTGATTATTCTTATCGTCCACTTGAGCGATTGATAAATTATATAACTTGTTCTCCGGAGGCTTAACGATATATGCTTGAAGGTTCAATATTTTCATCATTAACTCATTTGCAGTATCTGGACATTTTCTATCAAGTCCCATCCAGCTTTGCCTGTCTCTGTGCGTTCAGCGTTTGTATGTGCAGTCTGATGGAAGCAACTGGCTGATTGTGTACACACAGCGGTGAAGAAGCATATAAATTGACCCGGTGGTATTTGCTGATATTGTTCTCTGTCAAATGATAATACATCAGCGGTTTTGTCACACCGACTAAAAATGCAATAAACTTACATGAAATGTTAAAAATTGCCTCATCCTAGTTTTTAAAAAAACACTTTAGCAGCAAAATAAAACAGGATTTTCGGCGAATTTTGTGTAACCTCGCAACGTAAGATCTAGGTTTTGTAGTCAAGTGTAATGGCTAGAAGTGAAAACCATTAACGTTTTCCATGCTCACACTTTTCTGCCATTATTCGCGGAGCACTCATTGTATTTGTGATTTTTTCGGTCAGTGCAAAAGAGAAAGGTCAATAAGATGAAAGTACCACTTGGAACAATCTTGTCCTGCACCACAATGCATTTTCTGGGACCTATGTAATGGGGTTTGGAGACAGTATAATGTGTCTTAATTTGCCTAGCAGCAATATATGTTTCAATCAGCTTGATAAAAGGCTCTTTGAAGAACAAAGTGAAAAAGATATACTCGCCTTCAGCTATTTCCTCTTTTTCACCTGTTTCAGCGTAAATTCTCTCTGGTGTTCACTGCTCATAAGTGAATATCAAGAATTTGTATTTTCATCCAGGGAACTAGGCACATTTATATGTTTAACCCTTCCGAGACAGAGTGGGTGTACCAGGAAAATTTGTTGAATAATTGCCTTTATCATTCTTGTTGTGGAAAAGGCTACATTTTGGACCCTCGGTGCTTTCTCGTAATTTTGCTGAGAAAAAAATTGCATAACGACACATCAACGTTTATCCTAAAGGGTTAAACAAGATGCACTAATAAAGAGTAAGCCTCTGCGTATTACTACCTCTAACGTGAGACCAATCTTTTGGAAAGATATGTCTGCTTTACGGTAATCACAGAGACGTTAGAATGGTACTTTATCTGGCATTTTAGTTTACTCAGGGATAAACCCAGCATAATGAGACTTTAGATGTTATGTACCCGTTCTTCTTAGACTTTTGGTCAATTTCATGTTTTTATCAATTGCCGCTCTAAACAGCCAAAAGGACTCACGGCTGTCTCTTAAAATGATTTTAGACTTCGCAAGAAGAGATTAGTGATGGAATCTTTCTGAACGGCATGCCACGGACGTCCAACACATACCAAGAAAGTTGTTTGCTCAGTATGCCTGAAGTGTTGATTAAAATTGTAACATATCTGACGAAAAAGCTGGTATTGAAAAAAGCTGTGAAATATATTGTACCAGGTACATTTCATTTAATGTAACTCTAAGAAATCATCCATAATGACAACCTCGGGAGCCTGTCCAATTTGCCTTTATCCCAAATAACGAATGCTAATTTATTGCATTGGTCTTCAAAAGAAAGAGAAACGTGGTAGGTCACATTGATGATCAATCTGCCTTTGATCAATAATTTGGTGTTAAATCCAATTGAAACCCAATTTCACAACACCGGGGATTTACAGATGGAAAAAAACTCAAGGAATAACACTTACTTTGGCGATCAGATTAACTCATAAAATATCTGTCTAATTACAAAGAAAGATATTTTCAATCACCACAAAACACATTTACAACCGGAGTCAATCTGAACAATTATATTGTCACCACAATGATAAAGTTCCAAACATAGAGACATTAAGAACCCCAAAACCATTGTCCTAAATATAATTGTCAAGACTGTAACATGCATGGATATCTTAAAAGTAGCCTTCATAGATCAACATGGCATATTTTTCATCTTTTGCCAACAGAGCCACATTATTGATAGCAGGGCTACTCATGCCCTCATATTCGATTGGTTGAATGATAGGGTCAGTGTAATTTGATGAATTTTGATCTTTTTTCCTGACATGAGTTTCATACTACATCGATATATTTGGAGATTCCAAACGTGTGATATCAAGCAAGATTTGCACTTTGAAAACACGTAGACAGGGATATAAATACAGCTGCATAAGTCTTATCACATAAAAGAAAACACAGACAATACCTAGCGGAGTTATTGACCAGAATTAGTAACTGGGTGTTTTACAGGACATCTCTGTTAAATGAGGCTTTATTAGGCGATAAATAATACACATAGAATTTACAGTATAAAAATACGACGAAAGGCGGTAATAAATATTATGTTTGGGACTGTAACTATGAAGTTTTCAGTTTAGTTCCTTTTCAAAACAGGTTCCAATGCATTAGGTAATATCAGCTTATTGCTGATGCCATACCTGAAAATGAAACCCAGTCAAACATAATATGATTATTGACTGGCACTATATGTGTGTGTGTGGGGGGGGGGCATTCTTTGCTAACAACCAACAAATGGCATTTTGTGGAATCTATGTGCATATGTGCTAGCATCTGAGTTTGTTTCTCTGGTATTGACATTAATCCCTACTGATAAAGGCATATTGTATATGAACGAGCCTTTGACTTCATACTTCATTGGAAAGGCCTTCCTGTCTCTTATTACTACTAATATAAAACCCGCGGGTACTTTCAGACCTCTGTCCACTATAGGGGCAACCTTCTCCCCTAAGCTCCATCTTTCAATCAACAGGGGGACTTCGCAGATGCGACTAGCGGTGCTACTTAATTCATAGCCTGGGGGCGACTTCAGTGTCTGATACAAAATCCCTATTCCGGGGCCTACCACGACCTACAACTGCTAATTATACGGGGTTGTATTTACAATTTCAGGTGGTGCTCACTCTGATAAAATTCCCTTATATATTGCTTTATTGCATTTATTCGACAAATTAACCCTCCCTTAACACAATATCAGACATATTTTTTGGATACTACCTCTTCAAAATATCGAATCGGGACTAACACATAATGGCTGCCATTTTAAAAATTGTGGATTCCGCACCGAATGGCTTGTAATAAATGAGGATAGTATTGGGACGATCTGGAGGAGGGTGGATATAATATATGCAACCACAGGTATATATTTTGCAAATGTTTCAGAGCATCAATAATGATATGATATATGCTGTGGCCGTGATTCACTTCAATATCCAAATCAACTGTGTTTCTGTGCAACTGCCCCGCAATGCAATGCATTGCACAATGTTCAAAATGGCACTCACCACGTGCCAGCTCAAGGTCTAACGTGTCGTATTTGGATTTGTTACTAAGGATGATAACTGTTTAACACAACCGAGCGAGCAGATTAAAGTTACTATAATAAAGTCATGTTTTAAAAGTACTTTAACGACCGTTTGTCCTGGTAACTGGGAGAACGGACACCTGCAACCTAGCGAAATATTACGATAACGATCACCGAACATTCACGACCATGATCTATGCTGTTTTGCCGAACATCCGTGGCTATGCCTTATTGAACTCTGTGTTGCTATGCTCTTACCCGACCCAAGTTAACCCTCCAGACCAGCTAAAATAAAATGCTGTGTTTGAATTGATTTTACTGCAAATTGACGGCACATGACGGTCGTTTTCTCGATAAAATCTTTCAACCCGGGCTATGGCAATGCTGTTTCACTGAACGACCCTCAACCGTGGCTATACAGCTATGCTCTTTCCCCGGCCCAAGTTAACCCTCCACTGCAGACAAGTTGAAATAAACTGCTATGTTTGAGTTGACTTCTGTGCAAAATTACGGCACACGACAGCCACTTTCTCGATAAAATCTTTCACCCTGTCGATCAATTTTTATTAGGGAAGGGCGGCTTGAAACCTTTGTTTTTTATATTTTATGTTTCATAAAAATTATTTAGGTTCGGGACTCGGGCCATTTCATTGGGGTCAGTCGGGGTATCTGAACTGCACACACACACACACACACACACACACACACACACATATATATATATATATATATATATATATATATATATATATATATATATATATATATATATATATATATATATATATATATATATATATATGAGGCCTTAGGTATATATATATATATATGAGGCCTTAGGTAACTTGGACATTTGTCGAAACGTATTTTAAACATGTTTACTTCCTTTGAAGTCAGTTAGATTGGTTACCTGGGCACAGCCGAAGGCACTTGTCTTACAAAAGTACAGCTAGCAAACATGTGAGTGAATGCTACTTATATGGATCTTCTCGAAACCACTTTGCAAATTGCTTTTACATTCACAGGAACACATCTTGGGGTCTCCAGTTTCTTATATTTTCATATTTTGACCCTGACTTAATTTTTAAGGTCATGGGACATTTGTGGTGAAGATAATTTTGAGGTGATAGACCGGAAACCATTTTAGTGGAGATTTTGAAATGGTACATTATGATGGGCTTTCATAGGTTTTAAAGTTTCAATTGTGTAATCGTGACATGATCCTCAAGGCTACAGAGTAGATTGCCGGTAAATTTCATATCAGAACGATAATTACAAAGCTATTTGAGATGGGACTGTGACATAGCATATGATCAGAAGTGCTATATCGGGGTCAAGTCGTTAGTGTATATGAATAACCTTGACTTAATTCTCAAGGTCACAGAGCTTCTCCAGTAAATTTAGTTTTTCTGTGACGTATAAAGACGTACCTGAGATAGGACTTTGATATCCCGCGTTAGGTGGGCTATATAACTTGAGAACTCATTTGTGCTAGAACTGTATATAGTACATGAAGATAGTCCTCTATGAGGAACAAGTTGAAAGTGTACATGGGCGACCCTGACTTATCTTGAAGGGGTCACTGTAATCTTTGTAAGCTAGGTCAGTTGAGCACAGTACAGAATGGAAGCATTGTGACAAAACTATGCTCAGTTGTGCTCCCACGGTTACATTTAGTTTCAACAATACAGTAACTTACTTGTTATATGGCCTTTACTCAAAATGATGTGTTGACGCTGTGCATTTCTGCCATTGTTTTTATGATATGATTTTTGAAAATCAACAATATGTTTTATGCAAGAACTACCCATTGATAGAGAAATGGATACTCTGCAAGTCAATAATCCCATTTCAGCATGAATTATCATTCTGCCATTTAAAGCTGAACCCAAAGAGTTCTTTTTCAGATCTTTCCATTTATTTATTTTTGTTAATGTACTCTATTGAATGAGCAAGCAAAATACCCAGATCGCTTTGCAGCTCCACTATAAAATGACGAAAGAAATTCCATCGGCACAATTGAGTTGTGCCTTCGATTTCGAAGGAGAATTGTTGCTTGTTATTTTTTGTAGCAAAACGTCAAAACTTCTTTTTAATAATATGTCTGAAGATGTTTTACTATAGATTATGTAAATTTATTATTTCTCTGTGCTCAATGTAATTGGAATACGTTTACGGAGACTCTTGATTTTAAAGATACAACAGCAGGTAAATTATATGTGTTTGTCGTTGTACTGCGCAACGGAGTAAATTGTTCTTCCAGAATGCAAGTCCCACTGGCATTATTAACCACAAAAAAAAAAAAAAAAAAAAAAAAAAAAAAAACAAGACTCATACGAAAATCTGGGAAATTGAAGGGGGATGTGCTGATTAAAATCTATTTTTTCCCAAACAAGGGCTGAGTGCGTAATCTGCTTTCAGCTGCTTTTATTCCATCAGTTTCTTTTACACTATATAAATGAGATTCATAGCAAAATATCTTGGACAGGAGTGGCAAGTCGAAAAGCGTCTGTATCAGGCGCAAACCGTTCTTTTTTAACTGCGATTTTTTGCGAGCACAAAGGGTGGACACTGTTCTTAATAATTCAGGTAAACCATTTCCCAAACATACCACTAATGGTCCCAATAGTGTAATTCTACTTGCATAAGTAAACCCTTTCTTTACACATTTTCGGTGTGGCAATGTATATATAACACTATATTTTCCCCACATTCACTTCATTGTAAATTTCGAGGCAACAAATTAACTTATCCAGAAGATAGTTTTTGCTAAAATCAAACTTGAGTGGTCTAGAGTTCTAAATGTTAGATAGAATGTCCCCGTATAAGTACATAAAAGAAGTCAGATGTCACAACATTGACTCTTTAGCATGTTTAATTTTAAAGTTTGCTGGATATATTTTTAGGAAAACTTTACACCGACAATAATCAGCGGCCAAAAAAAAGTCCCAGATTCGATGCAAACTAACGCTTGTTGTTTTTTCCTATCGATTTCACTATGATCTTATAAATCAGTAAACCTCAATACGTTTAGATATTACTATACTGTAATCGATAAATTCAAAAGTGCAGTTCACTGCTATGATACGTTTTATCTTATGTGTACATTCACAATTTAAGCAATGATCGGATTTTGAAAGGCAAGATATCGTAAATTATTTACGTAAATACATGACGCTTTCCAAAACGAACGGCGTACCAGAGCACAATGTGTGTATTGATAAAGTCTCGCACCAGCCTAATTCTATAGAGAAGAAGAATGAGTTGACTTAGTCAGCTTGACTGGAGTATTAACCGTTTTGAACCAGAGCGTAGCTTTCGCTTGGCAATTTCGATGAAACATCAAAATAAAATTCAAGAAGTCAAGAATTGCTCATTCACTTCAAAATGCGCGGCAGGACGTACGGGTGTTTGTCCTTTAAAAAACAAAAACTTGATGTCTCTCGATTAAATGTCAACTCGAACTTTGACTTTATGATTTTAAAAATGCATTTGTAAATAAAAATTATTAGCATGGTTGTTTTGCGTGTTTAAACATGAGAGAATTAAAATATTTCGTTTATAATTATATATATATATATATATATATATATATATATATATATATATATATATATATATATATATATATGAGATATGTCACATTTGTATGTTTACATTCGGTTTAGCATTTTTTTTTTATAAATATGTCTACAGAACAACTAGATTTGCTTGTCGCACGTTTGATAACTGCAGAAAATACTCTTTTCACTAAAAGATATAGGGTTCTCATGTTTACATTTCAAAAGAAAAGCCTGTCTGCCGAGATCTACATAACATATGAAACACTTTAGCTTTCAATCAGTCTATCTGTCTGCGGCAGGCTATGGAGTGCCCTCCAAATTCCCATGCTACCGTGAATTTTTGTGTGCCTATATAGGCACAAAACCACCTTCGACATTTTTTCTTCGACGTTTTTACTTGATTTGTTTGTTTCCTGTATATTTCGAACCTCGGCGCGTTTTTCGGGATAAAATTTTGCTAAAAAAAAAAAAAAAAAAAAAAAAAAAAAAAAAAAAAAAATTAAAAAAATAGGACACTGATTTAACTTTGGGTGACTTGACCGTATAGTACGTTGCCAAAGTTGTGGTGCCCGCAATGAAAAATATAAAAATGTTTTCCAAAATTAATATGTAAGCGTTGTTACGGGTTATTTTGATTTTGTATCCGTCATCCTTCCAGACTTCTTCGAATTTTAGGCTGCCAAATTCTTGACATGCGTCTGTTTCCTCATTAGTGTTCCCCAATGCATATGTGTATTAACCATCTGGCTTCGAAATACCTTTCTGACAAGTTTCAATTTACCCATAATGTTCATGATAGAAGGTCCAAAAACTCCACAACGAAAAAATCTTCATATACCTGGACCCCACATAAAAAAGTTTGAACAGCCCTTGTCATTCACCGAATCACAGACTGGAACGTCAAAAAGCTGACAGTTTGCACTGCATTGAGCAAACCCTTGAAAGTGTGTAATACCACTAACCTTTACACACGATCTGGTACCTTTATTACTATGTTATGATCGGCGTGTCACAATACTACTTTATTTATGTAATTTTTCTATTAATATTAGATATCATTACTGTCAGACGCCATCTTAAATATTGTATATTGCATCTACAGTTAATAATTTATTAGTAGTAGTAGCAATGGTGGTGTAGCGATAGTGGTTGAGGCTACACTGGCAGTAGTAACAGCAGAAGTAGTAGAAGCTGTTGTTGTCGTTGTTGTTGAAGTAGTATTGTCAATAATCGTAGTTATTTTGCATTAGACATAAAGTCCGAAGGGAACGAGGTAGATCGGCTCGTGTTCACAATATTTTCACGACGCCGTTGCGTTACTGGCGGATAGATGACCAACCTCACAAGAAAGCGAGCGCTCCTATGATTTAACGGGTTAATTCGTGGTGTCAGTTCAAAGATCTTCTAGCACAATCTGCAGCACTTGTACCCGCCAAAAAGCCCCCGTGTAAGTACGCATTAAGTGTGGATTTAAGAGCCTATTTGTACCAGTGTTCCGACAGCGACGGCAGGATCACAGCGACGGTTGATAAGTCTTGGTTATTTTAGATGCACTCTGGAAGGCAGGTATTTGTGAGGAATACCGAGGTGAGATAAAAAGAAAAAAAAAGGGAGAGAGAGAGAGAATACATCTGGCATATGGTGGATTCGTGGAATGCATTTCTGCAAATGCCAAATTATGTTTATGTGCTTAAGCGCAAGTTATGCTCAAAACTAAAAAAAAATAACAATTTTAACTTGCATTTGCACAGTAATTTTGCCAAAAAATGTTTTGCGTATGTGTTGGCATTGTTACATACAGTGATAAAGTATAAACGCGAATACATAGAAAATGAGCGCAAGTTTTATTTAATCCTTTTCCTACGTATGGATTCGGTAGGTTAATCTAAACATATACTGTGGGCGACGAAGATTTTTCATGGGGTTTTTATTTTGTGCGATACGTCCGTCTACATTCTCTCAAATGTTTAATTCCATGCAGCAATTAAATAATACAATTTGAGGAATACTTCGTCCATACAATTTTTGGGAAAGGGGTCACCTGCTATATATAAAAACTTAAAACAAGATTGACAATCGGGGTACCGTGCCAGCTACCGCGGTAACTTATTCTCAACATTGACCACGGTTATGTTATTCAGAAACGTCTCTACTGACCAGCAAATTCTTTAAGATACTCTGTCCTTTAATTCATTGGGAAAAAACTCACTGTCTGCACGAAGCAGCAAGTCATATGGCAAAGAGATTAGTAATTACCTTATGGAGGGCCAAGGTGTGTGGTAAATGTGCCGTATACATCTTGTACTGCTATCACGTGGACCTATGATGACCCAGATACATAATTACACTATCACAACCATAAAACAAGCGCCAACAATAAGCTTACATTTGCTGGGTATGATTAAAAAGACTAGGGATGTTGTGTTAAATTCCCCATTGTCTATAATCAATTCGAAAATCCAGGCAGAATATATTTACATCTTACCTTCTGATTCGGAGGCAAGTTTTTGGAAGGTATACGGTTATTTTATCTGATATTGGTTTATAGAGTAGCCAATTGCATGTCACTTTGACCATACTGTGTTATCAGTTGACTTCAGCTTGTGTGGCAATTTGCTGTAAATTATAGATGCTATGTCATGTTTCTTTTGGATTTAGTATTGTAAGATAATAGACAGAATTCACGATATTATTAATCAAGTTTTACGCGTTTAGTCGTATTTTGTCGCTCAGCTGACTTGTCAGGCAGCTGCGGTTTTAGGATGGGCGGTTGTCTGTCATCTATCTGTTGTTTGTCCACATTTACACTTTCGACTTCTCCCAAAACTGTCAGCCACACTCACTTAACAATTGATGGGGATGTACTTCGGGTTGGTCTCTGCCAATTTGTCTGAATTCTCCTATTCCAATGATTTTAGATGTTTTATTATTTTATATATATATATATATATACATACATATATATATATATATATATATATATATATATATATATATATATATATATATATATATATATATATATATATATGTATATGTTTCAAAATCTTTTTTTTTTTTTTCAAAAATTGAGGAAACCACCCGGCCAATTGATTTGAAATTGCATAGTAACACTTCTGTGTACTCCTAGACCTTAATCCATACAATAGGTGGCGCTGGGATTTTTTATTCTTATATGTAATTGTTTGCTATTTTCGACCTGTTCTCTAAATCGGCTCTCACATGGTGTTTGAACTTGGTGGAAATGTATTTTGAAGAAGAGTCAAAGAAAGTTGTTTACCAGATGGTCTAGATTTCTGATTTTAAACGAAGTTTTCAATTCAGATACTTGTCTCATAATACATACACACTTAGTAATTAACATGGGGATTGCAATGGTAAATTGTACTTTTTACTTTTTCTCTAAAACCGTCAAGTAGATTCACTTAAAACTTGGCGGGGGGGGGGGGCATTGGCAGGGTTTCTACGAAATTTCCTAAAATGGTTAGGCTCAGTGTTTGTGAATTTTGTTATGAATTTTTTTTTTGGGGGGGGGATCTTTTTGCGGTAAAATCTTTACTAAAATTTCTTTAGCAAAACTGCTGGATCAATTCTTTTGAACGTTTACAGGCACACTTCTGATTATGGTCAACATGTGATGCTGAGATTTTTTTTTCATTTTGTTATGGATTTTTGATTGCTTTTCTTTTTACGACTTGTTCTCGCAAACTCCATGTTTGATTTTCCTGAAACTTGGTGCGAATTTACCTTGACGTGATTTGCACTACTTTGTTCTTTGCATGCTGCCGCTGGTAAATCACCAATTTCAACGAATGAACATTGAAATTGGGAATTATTGGTAAGGGTACACGTACATGTTGACATTGTTACTCTAGGGATATGAGCAAATGTGCCATGTCGGCGTGTATCTCGGTATTAGGGGACCCTAGGCATACGGTCACTGTCAAACTATAATAGGAAGGTGTCTTGGAATTTATTTTTGTTTTGTTAATCTTGCCCTTGTGTCACAATGAGAGGTCAACTGACATTTTGGCTCTTATCTCGGCAATTGTGGATCATAGGCCCATGGTTACTGTTAAACAGTAATCGGAATTACCCACGGGGTTTCTCTTCGTCTTGCTAAATCGGACCTTCAGTGACCTTGCAAGGTACAGACCTATTGTCTGGTATTTGGGCAAAAGTGAATCCTATCGCTTTTCATTTTAAAAAGGATGGGTGTAGAACTATGTGAGTGAAAAGTTTGACATTGCAAGCGATGATGATGGTCTTGATGATATTATTCCGAAGCGCTTAGCACAAGACTGTCACAGTCGTCTTGTGGATTGTTTCCGCTGTAATATATATTCCGCAAAATCAATATTTATTTCAATTCAATGATCATGAATTTTGGTAATTATAACTGCAAGCAGAGTCTAAAAAAATGAAATGCATCGATGTTAATGCAGAGAACAATCTCAGCACAGCGTTTGGTTCACATCCTGCGACCAAGAGGGGTAACACTGTCATCAAGGCAAAGAACATGGCCCCGTCTCAATGCACACATGTAGGACAAATAATGAGCCAAGTTACTATCTCAGTAAGGCTGCCTACATGTAGATTTGCGTCAGAGATCATTCAGCACAGGAAGTGATGTTTCCATATTTAACTTCTTCAGTAACCACGGCAACCAGAATTAAACTACTCGTTTTATCACCTTTCTGGATAAGTTAAAAAGACTGTGAAGCTTCGCGATAAAAACAAGCACAAGAAAAAATCTACAAGCAAAGCACTTGCACAGACCAATTCTTTATATTGTCTGAAGTTTGACCACTGTACATTTCCATATTAAGTGGGAAAAAGTTATGTCTGATAACCTGTGACCTAAACAAAAGGCAAGTCTCACTGAGCATGCTCAACATAGATGCTGGCTTGGCATGTTCATGTCTTGCCAATGAAAACAAACGACGCATTTGAGATAAATGTTCAATACTTTTCCTTGCAACGCGGAATAAGTATACCTACATTTGGCCCCTGTATGCGTGGAGCGTTTTCTTCCATAATACCACATTGAACACCGGCAACTTTTGTTTTAGATTCGTTACATGCGCAATGGTCAACAATCCCCTAGTAGAAATTAAAATGACATCTCTATCTATAATAGTTTTGAAGATATTCAAGTTTTAAAATTTCAAATGCTGCTAATTACCATAATTTTAATTGCTACGACTTTTGCAGTAGATTAATTACATGCGAAATGGTCAATAACCCCCTGGTAGAAGTTAAAATGACATCTGACATCTCTATAATGGTTTTGAAGATATTCAAGTTTTAAAATTTCAAATGCCGCTAATTTAAATTGCTACATAGTTTGCTTTGGATTCATTACATGCGCAATGGTCAATAACCCCCTAGTAGAAGTTGGAATGACATCTCCACCTATTATATTTTTGAAGACATTCAAGATTTAAAACTTCAAATGCTCTTAATTTTCACAATTTTAAACATCTTCATGCCTCTGTATGAGAAGGTCCAACTCCTTGCATGGAGATACAACTATGCCAAGTTTGGAGTTTCTATGTGTTATAGTGTCCGAGAAAAGTGTCAGATAAATTCACTGGTAAAGAAGAAAGAAAGAAAGAACTTTGGGAAAAACAGAAAAAGTGTGTGTTGACACACACACTTTAATAAGGGTATTGACGTACAAATGATATCGGGGCATGTATTTCTGGTGTCACAGGATGTTGAACTTGAGTAACATTGATTTAAACATATTTTATTTCGAAAAACAATTGATCAAAACAGGCACATTCAGTGACATTCGCTCATGGATTTCCGGTTGTAGGTCCACCTTTCGTACATTCTGAGGTATCTGTCATCTGCCTATATAGCCCTGGCAGTTGCGTTTGAGCGTCGAAGCAGGCTGTAGAGGGCGTCTTGGGATAGCACAATAATGGGTCTTATCTTAAAATATATTGATTAGATCAACTGAAGACAATTTTTAGAAACCAAGTATTGTGAAGGTAAAAGGATCCAGAAAAGTAATATCTTGAGGCTCAACTTGATTGACTTGTGTAAAATATTGAAACTTATCTCGTAAAACTCTGAACGTATATTCAGCCATGATTAGGTAGATCCTGGAATATAGGTGTTTCGTATTTAATAATTGCATGAAACGACTGCCACGTATTCTTCAAAGCGTGCAATTTGAGGCGGCCAGAATATGCACTGAGGCCCTAAAACACATATTTCGGGATCATCATCTGAATAAATTTGGTCGGGAAACGGTAACTGACAGAACCAAATATTATAAACTTTTACTTTTTATACGATATTTCGCAGGGTGTACCGAAGATGCATGTCCGATCTTGTCCCAACCTCAACTGGCGAAAACAGTGGCCGAAATTGACGGGAGTTGTTCAACCTCGGTCAGCTCAAATGCAAAACTGATTGTCCTGGAGGTTTCTTTTCTGTCTCGGGATAAGTATCTCGATGTGTCAATTTATTAGGCAATAGAGGTGAAAAAAATCTGTAATAATAATAATAATAATAATAATAATAATAATAATAATAATAATAATAATAATAATAATAATGATGATGATGATGATGATGATGATGATGATGATGATGATGATGATGATGATGATGATGATGATGATGATGATGATGATGATAATAATAATAATAATAATAATAATAATAATAATAATAATAAATTACGCATCCCTTATGGAGACAAAACTTTGCAGTGCCTACTTTTAACATTTCTGCAGTTCTGAGATGAAAGTTTTCCTGATGTACCCAATTATATAAAAGGTTTGAGCACCTGATCATACATTTCTTGAAAGGAACATTGCATAGATTTTGTTTAAACGTATTTTATTGAATAAAAAAGAAAAACAAGGGGACTGTAACAGCCCTGTGCACAGCTAACTTTGCAGGCATAAAATATCGGGGTTCCCTTTCTTGAAAACTGCCTGCACAATATCATGAAAAGTACTGGCTCAGCAGTCAAAGTTCTTGCTCAAATAGTTTTCAGATTATGAAGTGAAAAGTGCAATTCATGAAAGCGACCCTCTGATCTTGGAAATGAAGTCGACGTCATTCATGTATTATGTAAATTTGGCCCACATGCAAAACTACCAGCATTAAAGTCCTGATTCAAATAATTCTCAAGTTATGAAATGAATAGTAAATTTCAGTAAGTGACCTTGGGAATGAGGTCAAGGTCACCGAAGTATTGTGTAAGTCTCCCCGCAGACATGTCCCTGTGCAATTTCAAGCAATTTTTACCAAGCGGTTTTGAAGAAAGGGATGTTGTAAAATTTTCAAAAATGAACAAAACATTCATAAAACAAAATCATTGGAGCATGACCACTTGAACAAACTCAGTAGAGACGTACTTCAAAGTACAACACCAGCAGGTTTGAAGTGAATCTGGCTGACGGTTTTAGAGAAATTTAAAATCTGAATGACCATTGCAACCCCCATTGCCTTACATAATAACCAATAGGAGGTATGCATTAACTAATAAGTACCCAAATTAAAACAAATGTTAACAAGTTTTCTTCTAAAAGAAATGATTATACAGGTCAGGCAAAGGGTATTACTTGTACGTTATGGTTTGATATCAGCGCAAACGTGTTTGCAGATCAGAAGCATTGTACACTAAACAAACTAGAAAAGATAGATTTGCGAGTAATGTTTCCACAAATTTTAACAGATGTCGTTCTTGCGGTGTTAGAGAAAAAAGAAAGGAAGAAGGATGGAAGGAACGATGGAAAGAAAGAACTCCAAGGAAAACATAATGTCTGGGTTCACACCCAGACATAATTACCGGGAAAATAGATCAATAAATAAAACTGATTATAAAACCTTACTTTGTTATCTTTGTAATCAAGTATAAATAACAAAATACCATCCATTTTGAGAGAGATTATATATAAGCAAAGATTATTTACAGATGTAAAGTTTATTTGAGTTCATAAATATGTGTCGTTACTAGCAGTGCGGGGGAGGGGTGGGCGAAAGCGTTAAAACGCGGCAGTGGTTGAATTGAGTATCTGGAAACAGGGTCTTTTAAATTCCTTTTTGGAAAACAATTTGAGCCATTTAGGAGTGAAAATTACTGAATTAAGTTGATCAATTTTGGAAATTCTGCATAATTTCTGACTAATATCTATTGGTACCAAAACCTGGCCACATAAGGCATGGAAGTGTCCCTGCGAGGATGATGGTACAGCGAGCTGTGTGAAGTAGTATGAAAAAAATTAGTACTGTACAATCTGAGAAAATAGGAAATAATATCAAGTCAGATATTTAAAAGGTAAGATGGGTAATGGGTATTTTCATACAGCATAAAGGGTTTTTTTTAATCTTCGTACAGTGTACAAACCAAAATTGGTACTGAAGCTAAAAAAATTATATATAGTCGGGTCACGGAAGGACATATCTTAGTATCATGCTCCTGGGTTAAGCTGAAATGATAATAGTCGTAAGGGTCTATTTTCTGACGATATCCATCATAATATAAAAAAAATCAAACTAAAAGTCGAAAATAAAGTGATGTGCACCAAATTAAGTCACAAGCAAATTCCTTTTGTTTTTAGTGCTGTGGCCAATGTAATTCCGTGGGATTTTTCTGTTAGAGCAAAAGTACCATTATATCTTTATGCATCGTAACATTCTGACGTTAAAAATTTATGTTGCCATTTTTTTTCTCAATTGACCCTCACCTTTGTAGGGCAAGGTCAAATCTGGAGGTTTTTACTGTTATCATATCATATTTAGGTGCTGAAAAGAGAAAAATATTATAGGGAGAATCATGTTTAACATGCGAAAAATATTGGATATTCAAGTGGAAAATATTATAGTGCTCCTAAAAAGATCAAAGGTCAAGGTCAAATGGAATATAGACAGACAAAAGGCTGAAGTGTCCTCATTTCATTTTCAATTAGAGTTGCGATTTTGTAAAACATTTTTGATGACATGATATTCCCTGATAAATGTGTTTATATTTGCCTGCATTGCACAGTTTAAAACCAACTATAAACACTGATGCTATTAAGATCTGTTACGCAAGGTCAATATGATATTTTATTTTCAGATTGCATTTAACGTTTTAATGGAATTTGTTTCAAAAGATAAATGGCCATAAGGACCACATTTTACATCATTAAAACAGGGTGAGATAAAATAATCACATAATTGTCAGGGGTTAATGTCACAATAGAACATATTCAAGTAAAGCAAAGAATTTACAGTTCATGTATAAATTTGAACTCCAAATTGATTACAGTTTATTAAGGATGTCCTTATAAATGAGTTGCATTGTCTGTGTACAGGAATGCAACAGTATTTTTCACATAAAAATACTTTGTTCATAGAGATGTACTTGAAAGGTCTTAAGAATATCTGTGCTTATATATAACCAATATATTCAACAAAAGAAACACCATACCTTAGTACTCGCCAATATTAGTGCAGCTGAAAACTGAAGTAATAGCCATGATCAATTATTAATTACCACATCCTACCAAGTTCGACTTCTTTGTAAGGTTGATATATGCTAAACTTTTTTTTAAAAAACGCAGTCATTTGTTCTTTGAAATTATGGTACCTTCATGCACTTAACACTTTTCCTGTAGCATATTTTGCACCTTCGACCAGATTTTGAAAGCCTACAGAATCTTCAATTCTAATGGTCAATTTTAGAAATAAATTTAGAAAATAATCAAGACCTGTGCCATCCATTGCAAAAAGAAAAGGTTTTATTCTCACATCAAGAGTATATTTTTGCTACAGGTTCTTAAATTTTTTTATTTTGGGAAAATTCGGATTTTTTTTGTGAAATAGCGAGACAATAGCGATTTTGCATTTGAACAGCATATAAAGGTTGCAAATTCTTCAGATGTCTTTTATGCCGTTTATTTATTTATTTATTTATTTATTTTGGCTACACCATTGCCAATTATAGTGCTTTACATGTGAACTTCAAAATACCTATGTAAAACAATTGACTTAGCATTTATACAGAAAGTAAAATGCGCCAAAATGTATGGAAGTTGCCATTTTTATAATGGTGAAATATAATGCTAGTAGGCTGTACTAGTAGTCAGACAATTTTTTGGTTGCATGTTTTATGCTTCAGAACTGTAAATGATAACAGGTAAAACTGATATACTTACATAAGCCTTACATTTATAAATATATTAAAGTTATAAAAATACTTATCTGCATAGTTGATTCTCAACTCATTCATATTCATTTTGTGGGTTGCCTGTGCTGAATATATAGCTTACGCAAGGAGTCGCTACTCAGAGACACATGTCCGGGTGTAGGCTCCGAAACATGTTTTGATGAGTAGTTACCCGGTGAAGACCCTTGATATTTGGTCTAATGCAGCATATGTTTAAATTCACCGAAAGAGATTGTACTAATTATATATTATCTTCGCAATCAAACAAGTTAGACGGTAACAGGTTCGTTTAAAGAGAGTATACATGTACAAGTATTGGGGTGGATAGAATACTGACAAATGAGAGTTGTCAAAGGTTCCAGATATAAGACTCAATTGTCATTTGAGATCGAAAACAGCGATTGCCGGAATATGTGACAGCACATCTTGTCAATGACGGGGAAAATGTTAATCGCAACAAACTTAGCTATCACATAAAAAGTACATTTTTTTGAAATATGAAAATAATGAAGGGTACCTTTCCGATAAGACTAATTCCTCAAACTTTTCATTTAACCTCTGGAAAAAAGTTGGAAAACATAATTAGTTTTTGAAATATGTTTTGTTAATGTCGTGATTATAAAATCACAGAAACAAGTTTTAATATTTCAAAAGCTGTTTTAAGAACAGAAGTCGGGCACCTTTCATATGGTGCTCCTTCATGACACAGTTCATCCTTGACATAAATTTGGTGAAGCGTCAATCAAATAGTGTAACAATATAGAGCCTGAATTTCATGGCAGGGGCATAAAAGTCAAAATAATATTTTGGATATATTTTACCTATCTTTCATTTTTGTCTCGCCAGCATAAGCTGTTGGCGAGACTAAGCAGTCACTTTCCGAACGGCCGTCAACAGAAAACTTCCGAGTGGCTTGAATTACGCTGGCGGGACATTCATGCCCCCGGGCATGACTCTGGTTCTAGTATTCGCATCGTATATTGACAAACAGTTTTCAAAATTCTATACATTAGACGATCTAACAGTAGCTAACTTGCATATCATTTGGACTCAGAAAAGTAAAAAAATTTGCTATTATTTCATATAACTGAAATTGCTTCTTTGCTGAAAAGATACAAACATGCACATGGAAAATCAAAGGAGTCTAGGTATATTATGCAACTTTGTTCTAGATGCATTTCAGTGACTTTTTCATGCTTAAAACGGAATTGTGTTGTTTGTGATAACTTACTTTTTATATCCTTCAAGTTTGTAGTTTGCTTGGACTCTCCATGCAGGCACCAGCTTTCAGGAACAACGTGTGCCCCACATGAATATGATCTACAAGACTGTCTTTTATTCTCAAAAGGCGTATTCCCATTATGTAATCATAATTCTATTGTAATGGACTTGCGCTTCCTAAAACAATTTCCGTTCTAGCATGTAATGCCATAGTTTTTCCATGTAAATATGATCAATGAAAAATTCATATTCTGTGTATCCTCACGTGATACCATGCACTCGGAAGAAGACACAAAATGGTTGTACACAAAAACCAAGACAAGGTTATATGTAATAATTCATTAAGTCATTTTATTGATACTCACGTTTTACAGATATTTAAATCACAGAATCTTTGAATCAGACATTACATATTCATTGTTTCATCACATGTTAACAACTGACAGTTTTCTAAATGCTTCCCATGTTTATTTTCTCAATAAATATCACATCTATTTATAAAAGTTATAATGTTATGCAATGTATGTGCCAAATTAGGCAGTGTGTATTGATATCCGTGAATCTGCAGTACGCTTTCAAATGATACATCTCTTATTTCATATTTTATAATGTTATAACGTGTTAGAAATACAAACATAATGATATCTCTAATATTTTGTAATGTCATCATTGTGAAATGACCTTCATCTTCATGGATAATTTTTGGCACTTACAGCCCACTGAAAAAAAATGGCAACATCAATTTTCTATTTTGGAAAGTACCATAGAACAGAACTCATTCTTTGAATGAGCTCTAACAGCTGGATAACACGGGATCCCTGTTGAGATACACGGGCTACTGCACTAATAGCTAAAGATTTCAGTTTTGATGCGACTCGGATGAATCCTGCCTCCAGTCCTGTATGCACGCATGGTGTGGTTTCTGTCAAGCCCATCCACACCGTATTGCCAGACGCCTCGTGTGCTATCGCTCCCCGAGGACTGCTCATCTGCAATAGTACATGGCACCACATGCAATATGTTCTTTATGATATAGACTTAACATAATTAGGTGGGGTCTCTTCACTTGATAGCAAAATTAACAAGAAATCATTGCAGGGTTTTCAAATTTCATTTGACTGACAGCGCGCTCCAGACTTGATAACGTAGGTGTGACTGCTCCGCCTGGTGAGGAGTAAACGCACTTGTTATCATGTACTATTGATTTTCTGGTCATGAACTATTGCAAAATAGTAATGCTTAATAGAGGGCCTTTGGCCAGTCACAGAAGAAGCTCCACCTTATTATGATAAGACTATATTATGATATTACATGGAAAATACATATTAACACCTTTAGCCGAGCTTATTTATTATGCAGATTGAGTCAGTCAATGACACTTTTCAAGCTGGGCAAAATTGAAAAGGGCGGTCTATTTTTATGGCGTGACTGCTGAAGAGACCACTGCGATGCTGTTTTGGTGAAAAATTTGCTGTGAATTCCCCCCTCCCCACCCCCTTGTAATTTACCTTGTTTACATTTAATCTCGTGCATGCAGATACAAAGAGAAACGTGTAATAATACGGGCTCCTTGCACTGGAAAAAGGATTCTGTAAGTGATCATTTTCATCAACAACAGGTTGAGGTTGGAGCTAGGCTATATTCGCAGACGAGTGTCAAAATTATAACCAAAAACTGCTGATGACACAAGTGACAACGACACCTTTCTGGTCAATTTTGTGAGATTTTAAATTAGAAATTAGATCCTTGGGCTCAAGGATCTATGTTTATAGTTAAATTGTTTGAGGGGAATTATTTCGGCTTCCCTCTTGGATTCTATATTACACCAGCTATACGTACAGATGATGGGGCTGTTTGTCATAGATGTTAACACTGCTGAACATAATGCTCTTCAGTCAAAGATTTAGACGATGTAAACGTATTTGCATAAGTCACAGTGTAGACAGCGGCAATATCACGCCGCCTGGGGCATATCTTTCATAAACAGCGTCATTAAAACTGAAAGGGTTGTAATTTGTTCGATTTGCTATTTCCTTTAATACCTAGTTATCTGGCAAAGAAATTGGATCATCAAATTTCAAATTTCCTTTCCACTGTCATACTCATTTATGGGTATTCTAATCATTATGAATTTAGGGCTTTCAACAGAATATTCTGAGTGAATTCGATTGCTGGCGCACCTTTATGAACCAGCAAACGTGAAAAAATGAATTTTGTTGAAATATTCCCACATAGAATAAGAAGTGACATTCATCTTCGTCACATGTTTGGTTGCCGGCACAACCCGCCCCCTCCCCTCCCCCCCCCCCCCCCAGCATTCTGAATAATGGGAATATGCAAGAAGAAGTCTAATTAATCGGGGAGTTGATGGAAATATAGGCATCTTTAGAAGTATTGCCAATAGACTGCAAAATTACACTAGGCATGACAAATGAAATATAGGTACCAGCAACAGGACCGTCACATTTTGAACAAAAAATCGTTCGCTTTCATTCTGCTTTATCTTTTCATTTATTCACTCTTTTTATTTCTGCACATAGGGTACATACAAATTACGGATTATACTTTTGTGATACAGATAGTGCATACAGTTAGTTTTTTCATCCAAATCCATAACTACATTGAACTTTTTTTTTAATGTTAAATTTCCACAATAACGGTTGCCCAGTGCAGTATATGTCCAGCATGTTCAGAGTTCACAGTGTTTGTAAAGGAAATATTAAATCCAGAGCACGTTTACGCACATTAGCTAACCTTTCTTCAATTATAAGAACAAAATTTTCAAGTTGTTTTTCTTGACCAAAGATCTAAAACTAGCTAAAACTAGTCAAACTTGGGCACACCACTCCCATATATACATGCGTATATTTTTTACTTATTTAGATTTTTATTTTTTGTTGTTTTGCCTAGAATAAACGGTAGATTAAAAATTGGCCGAAGGGTTTTTTTACCTAATAAAACTTTTTTGTTGTGAACGCATGAATTGTAAAACCTTTTCTTGTAGAACATGTGAAAATATACTCCCAAAAACTGAGAAATGAGTTCGCATTTTGCCAAAAGAAATGTTTAATCCTTTCAATTTTGGTCTAATAAAGGCTACACAGGGTTTTTTAAGTATTTCGTTTATATCCTTCCCCGTGTATTTTCCAAAGACAGAAAGAAAAACTGTTTTATCCTCAGTTTGTTTTTTTTTCTTTTTTTTTTTTTTGAATGGAGGGATTTTTTTCAAGTGAAAGGCAGTCTATTTTATAGCAAATTTGTAGTCTTGATTTAAGAGAATGATAGGTCTCCACTGGCAGTTGTTGTTGTTGTTGTTGTTGTTGTTGTTGTTGTTGTTGTTGTTGTTCCAATGGATCTTTGTGTTTTTTGGTAGCAGCGTTATTATGTCATGTCTCTGGGTTGCGCATAATAATCATTTTTCACAAGCTGTATTCTGTGAATTTAATAAGTACTATTTACGTTTATCTCAGAAAACTTTAGAGAATTCCGCTCGGTAACCATCAGAGCCTAGAGATTCATTAGTCGGTGTATTCCTTTAATGATTCAAGAATTCGTTTCTGTAAATTCCCCCTCCTATTTAACTTATTAGAAACGCTTTGCGTATCTGCATTTTTGATAAACTTTCTCTATGGATTGGATACTTATGTCCGTTTCTTGTGCTTGTGCGGTATATAGTTCATGGTAGAATTCTTTTTCTTTTGGTAATATTTCTGTAGGATTATTATAACTTTAGCTTTTATATTCAATTTATTAAATGCTTTATTATTATTCTTCTTCTCAAGCTGAAAAAAATATTTGAAAACTTTTTACCATCGGGTAAAAGGCTCCGAAACATGTCGAGTAGTTACCCGCTGAAGACCCTTTAATTTATTTGGGCTGATACAGCCTATGTCAAAATTTTACAGAGGAACGTGTGCAATATAGACAATAGTAATTCCATATATATACAGGTTAGACAGGGACAGGTTAGCTTATGGAGAGTAAAGAGTTCGAACTGCGGAATAGGATATTGACTACTAGGAAGTGGTTCTGGGCAAAAAGACACAAATACAATCCTTGAACTATCGCATTATGCGTTTGTGTATTTCTCCATTTGTATCATATTCTAATTACATTTCAAGCTGCAATTTCATCTCTTTTAATTCAGTTTTAATGATCAGCCGTCAACAGTATCCGGATCTAGCGTTTTATTTACTTTTTCTAAATTATCAATTCTATTTTGCCTTCTTTTTTCTTTTTCAAGTTGGTCGCATATGTCTTCCTTTCAGTGCGATTTTTCAGTTTTAGCACATGCTGATGAAAAGAACAATTTAACTTCCAAAATCCAGCCTCGGCTCTTTTCCCTATTTTGAAAGTAATTGCAGAATGGTTAGATTTGTATTTTAAATCTCGGGGGGGGGCGGACTTTTCAAACCAATTATATATTTTTTTCAATTGTATGCAAGATGCTGCATTATATTGATCATCACTGAGCCAGAATGAAGAATTACAAAAATATGCAACACTCTACGCCCACACAATGTAATTTCTTTTCCATCTATACCGAGACAACGGAAATACATGAGGGCTAGTTAGGTCACGAGGTACCGCAAACTAACACTTGTAACGACATTTACGGAGCAGGAAAAAACACAATAAAACGTGTCGAGAATGCTTATGGCTCCACCAGAGGATTCATCAATAATATATCCAATGTGTGACTACTTATCAGATGCAACTTAATTGTGTGTATTGCGTTTCGGAAAAAGATAATGGTACTCCAAAGTGACAGAAAATCGCAGTACTTCTGAATATCTTTCACGGCTGTTCTCTCTCTCTCTCTCTCTCTCTCTCTCTCTCTCTCTCTCTCTCTCTCTCTCTCTCTCTCTCTCTCTCTCTCTCTCTCTCTCTCTCTCTCTCTCTCTTCTCTCTCGCTCGCTCGATCGATCGATTGATAGTGTTCATACCTTGGAAGAAGCGGAAAATTGCTCAATATTATAGTCTGTATCGCCAGGTTACAGAAACATGTATCGCGCCGGTCCTTGATGAATCCTTAAAATATAAAGATTCAAAGTATTTGGATTACTAGACTAAGCATGTTATTTTCAATGTTGTACATTTTAAATGTGTGTTGCTACTGCTAACGTCATGCGATTGACTAAGTATTTGTCCCCGCCAAATTATCGGGTGTATGCCGTGGCCTATTACCTTCTCTGAAGTGTTTAAGGTTCTACAAAGCCGTCCCCTGAACACTTGGCACTTTCGTATCTTCCCTTGTCGGATTTTGTCTGGACTTCCGGCCAGTCTTAGTATGTGTCTTACCGCAACCTCCATCCGTCCCATCTGTACTTACAGCTTCAAACTGTGATCATCCCCAACAACATTGTATGGCTGTGAAGGCCTCTTCGTCAATCCGCTGCTGATTATTAGCATCTGACAATTTCACATCGATACAAATAATCTATATATGATCATCATTATTGATGAAAGAGCGTGTTTTGATGACAGGTCAGGTAGCACGGTGATGGAAAAGATCATTAAGTACCACCAGTTCCATTATTTGCAACCAATGGATTTGTGAGTGCTGTTCAAAGTCTGTAACCATCTTAAGTGTCCGTAGTGGTGTCACGTAATGCGCTGTGTGCTTTCCACGTCTCTTGTGACATGACGTGTTCACAATGAACAGTTTCTGCAAACTGTCCTTGAAAAAGAATCTATCGATTAAATCAAAAAGCTCTGTCTACTGTAACTCTAAGGCAGACGTTAAGAGAGAAGATTTTATTACTCATGCCATGGAAGAATAGTTTATTCCTCCATGCTCTTTCTTGGTGAATTGATTTATATTAACCAAAGTGCAAAATGTATAGAGACTTGGTGGAAGATGATTTTTTTCAGTATTTCTCCCACTCCTCGCCTTGATGTCGTTTCAAGGCATTTTTGGTCGTGTACGAGGTCACAAATCCGCCGAATGTTCCTACAGAAGTTGTAGACTGTGTGCATTAATTGTCTTCATGCGTCATTGGAAAACTATGTCCAAAATACACACTCACCAATTTTTGAGATACATAGCACTGTTGTAAAGTGCCTAAATGTGACAGACTGACAAATTGATAAAATTACTGATAAAATTAGGAAGCCCCATAGTTAATGATATGGAAAAGGTGGTCCCAATGTTTATTGTTTTACGACGGATCGGTGTTAAAAAAGCAAGATTCTGGCTGATAGAGCAAGTGTTTCTGTCAGGCGTTAAGCTCTGTATATTTCATAGACTGTTGTTTTGCATGATTTCGATATCAAAGCTTGTCCTCACTGGATCACCTTCCGGAATAGCTTGATGAACTATACCCATATGACACATAATTCCTGTTTCTGGTCCATTGTGGCTATACCATTGAAATTGAATGTCGTACTGTTGCTTGATCTCAAACTATTGTACCATTTTAGAAATTATACCTGCGAAACTTATGAAAGATTTACATAAATTTACATGATGAATATGTACGCCCAGATAACAAACATTTTGGACATTTTTGAAGTTGAGAATGGATTAAGTAAATAGCAGTATGCTCGTTGCATGCTAAAAGAGAAACTCTGACATTCATGTGATGTTTATTTAATTTTAGGCGCAGCAAATGTAAATATTATTGGGGAATTTAGCACATGCAGCAGCGTCGTGCATTTGCCTGTCAGTTTGCTTTGTTGGGCTATCCGAGTGCTGTCGGCAATAAATCTACGTCAAAGTTAACCCTTTACCACATGACTTAAAATAAGTCAACGACTTTATCAGTTACTAGTTGGGATATTGTTCATCCAGAACGCTGCCTATATTGATAAGTATATTTAGGACACTAATACAAACGTTGTGAAATAAACCAGAATAAAGAGTCAAATTAAGCAAATGAGCAGACGATAGCTACATTTTCGTGGCAAATTGTGCGGTTGGAAGGAAAGGAGCTTCAACCTTCACAATAGACGTTAATGGATTCAAATTATTCTGTTTTGCTTCCTCTCAAACTTCCAGTGAAACATTGGATCAAAGTGTAACATGAAATAAAAACAAAAAAGCAGACGATATTTCATTACATCCCTTTGCTCTATTTGCAGCAACCTGCATAGACTGTTTCAAGTGTGCCTCACACGACGGGAGTGACCGAGACTGTGAGGATGACTTTGGGCCTCCAGAGAAACACGCGGACATACTACGACGAGATTGTAAGCAGGGGCCACTCAAATTCAAAGCTCACTACTGTGTTAAAATCAAAGGCGTTAAAGGTATGAAGATATTACAACACTATTTGCAGTACTTCACCTAAAATTCTGCAGCCAAATGTATAAAGACACTGGGATATGTTAGAAAGTTAGTGTAAGTTGAAGCAATTCAAAAGAACCCCCCCCCCCCCAAGTATTGTTGCCGTAACATAAAAACAGTAGGTCGATAGCAGAAAAAAATGGCGTCCATTGTATTGTTCTGTAATTTGTACAGTGTTTTCTGAAGGTCACCGAACATCTATGAGTGTGGTATGTGCCAGTGAGAATAAAACAGAAATCGCCACAAGGCTCCTAAAAACCTGATATACAGTTACCACAGAAAATAAGTCATCTGTGCGATTTCTTTACGTTAAACTCAATGTCAGTAACGCAAAAGCTAGTCGAAACAGTAAAAAAAAAAGACAGAATTTGGCCACAAGAGATGCTACATTGTGACTCTCTTCTGTGTCTTTTGAAGTTAGTATTACTATTAGTAAAGCACTGTAATCATTCGCAGCAAAACTTTTCAAACTTCATTCCCTTTGTGAATACAAAAAAAGGGGAAAAGCATTTCATAAGCCAGAAGTTAAGTCTGACAAATGTAAATTGCTTCAAGTTTGGGGGTCTTCGTTTTATATAAGGGGGTGACAAGGATGGACTTAAAGAGCATAGAACTAGCCCACGGATTTCGGGGATAGATGATATGGAAAGGTTGTAGATATTTGGCTTTTTGAGATCAGCAGGAGCAGATGACGTGACTGCTTTTCTATTCTGTAGACTTATATATGCACAGTCCCCGAGCTGGCACAACTCCGAACACAGTACTCAATTGTTACCACTTAAATAAATACCCGCCGGTACTTTCGGACCTGTATACACTCTCGGGGCAATCTTCTCCCTTAAGCTCCATCTTTCACTCAGTGGGAGCGCTTGGCAGATCCGAATAGTACTGGAATAAATACAATGAATTGGGCCGTGTCGATTATAGCATTCACGCACACCTGCCTCCATTAAACCATTCTTCTTTTAGGAATGGGGATTTGGTACAGTTTGTGTGTGCATTTCCCTATTTTCGGTTGGTTGATTGGTGTCGAAGGTTGCTGGTTCGAGACGCGGCCGTTCCGTGGTCACAAAACATTAATATATTCGCTCTAACTCAAAATAGCGCATGATCATGTCCCCTGAGAGTCGCCAAATGTGTAGCACTGCAAAATGCATCACATACTACAATAAAAACTCAAGGGTTTTTTTAGATCATGTGACATTTGCGACTTAATTTGGTGAACACGACAACTTGCTAAAAAGCAGCAATTTTAAGCAAACGTTCAAGGCATTGTCTTTTATCAAAAGAAGAATACAGCTTGATCGCATTATGACATTTTGATCATTGACAGTTGAGCAGAGTCGGTCCTTTGGTGTAACTTCTGACAAGCTTCTGCAAGTGGCCCCATCCAAAGCAAAGATGCAATGTTTGCGTGTGACGTTGTCAAATCTGGTCATTACTGGTTTCTAATACCCACTTGATCTGATAATCGGCCAAATAACTTGTAAAAGAATTCTTGCTAATGATTAAGTGGAATATTTTAAGATTAAGCCAAACGATTAATTGTGAAAACAAGTGGAATTATCTTAATATGTTAAGCATTGTGTATGTTTTAAAATTTATTGAATGACTTTCATAAGCTTTTTGCTCCCTCGAATTGTTACCTTTATCCTAGAAACTCCTTTGGTCCTGTTTAATGCATGGATCTGTCCTACATCCCGTCAAGTTCCTTTGTGCACTCTAGGTGACAGCACAGTTCCTCAGTTAATATGCATACCTCTTATTAACAAATGGCAAACACTTCTCTTAGACTAGAAGTAATCCTCCCGCTCCCCCCGTCCGCTCCTTCCAAAGTAATCACGATTCTGGCTATATATATATATATATATATATATATATATATATATATATATAATATATATATATATATTTATATATATATATATATATACAGAGAGAGAGAGAGAGCAAAGTAGTTAATGTAGAACAATAACTAGGCCAAACACTGAAAATACCTGCAGCATAGTGTAAACCTTTGATTTCCTTCAAGTCTCTCACATTTTGGTCGACCCTACAGAGCCTTACCTCCCAGCACCCACTCCTACGGCAAACAAAACCTGCAAATATGAATTCAGTCTCTGTCGTGAGCTTTTAATTCTGTCCAGACACTGTGCACAAACTTTGAAATTGGTGTTACAACAGAAAACGTTCATGAATCCCAAAACCCGCGGCCCAACTGAAACACAAGCCAATATGAAGCCGAAAGATGTCAGATGTAGCCTATGTACGAGAGCCACAATGGCAAGTATACAATATGGGTACGGCGCCAGCCCCGTATTAATCTGGCAGTTTGCTATCGCACAATTATTATTGTTATTGTTAATGTTACTGTTGTTGTATTTAGAAAAGGCCTTGAAATGAATCTTAATCCCCGAAATATTTGGTTTGAAAATAAGAAAATATTATATGCAGAAAAAAGAAATTTTCCACTGCTTTCTGTCATCAGACATTGTCTGGTCCAATAAAAACACAGAACAAAAAGAAAATTTAAAACAAATATGTCGAAAGCATTAAAATGTACATAAAATACAATTTTAACCTATAAAAATTAAAAAAGGTTAGGGCGTTGCCATCTTATACTGTATATTTTCCTTATGTTTGAAACTTGATTTCTGTCGCTTTTGTCTGTTTTCTGTCGCTTTCCATAGACCCGCCATTTGCATCGCCCTTTGTCATTCAGTTATGATAACGTGCGATCCCACAACAAGGGGCCTTATAAAAATGAATATTGATTGTCAGGAATTAGACTGCAGGGAGTGTTCAACTGTCTGTAGACAGTTTAAATTCTCTAAGGAGAAATAGCGTGCAGAGAATTTTGAATTCTGTGCAGAGAGTTTTATTATTCCTGCGGAGAATGACCAATTCCCTTCAGAAAGTTTTTGCACAAAACTCTGTGCAGATAGTTTTTAATCCTGTGCAGAGCGTCTCTGCACAAAACTCCACAGGGAATTTTAAACTCTCTGCATATAATTGAAAACTCTGCACAGAATTGAAAACTCTCTGCTCAATGTTAAAACTCTGTGCAAAGAGTTTTGTGCATATTAACTCACTGCAGAGAATTAAAACTCTTTTCAAAAGAGAATGTATGGACATTTACAGGTTTGACTTGCCGTTCACCCCCTCCACACACACACACACACACACACACACACACACACATATACACACACACATATATATACATATATACATATATATATATGTATCTATATATATATATATATATATATATATATATATATATATATATATATATATATATATATATATATATATATATATATATATATATGCATACACTGGGTTGCTGGGATTATACTCGCTACCTGGGCCCGGTGGTGAGGCCATGCACTAAAAAGAATGCTCAGCTTGTTTCAATATCCCTGAGGTGTGAGTTGTGCAACTACTACAATTGGTTATACGATTGACAGCAATCGTAATCAATCAATATTGTTACACAATTTTGACACAAAAGAACAACTTGGATGTCACCATTGTAAACATTTGACTGCAGAGTCCCTCAACAGTGACAGATTTAGTGGAAAAATGTTGACAATAGACGACTGTAAACATATTTCTTTTTCAGGATCACCTAATTGTCTATTGAAATATACTAAACTAGGGGCTGTCCTGACACGGAGAGACAAAAACAGTATGTACAAGACGCACAGGACAAAACAAACTCGGAATACACACACTATACGAAAAAGAGAGAACAAGTAGAAAAATACTTCATCATACCAATGAATAGGACTAATATATGCACCGTACTTTTCAATCTATATAAAGTGTAGCACTACGTTGCCAGTAAGGTAAAGGCAGAGGGACACAGAAAAATTTAAAGAAAAAAGAGGGAGGTAATACAGGAAAAAGTAGGCTTCAAAGACAAATCTTCTGGTCTTCGAGATGTACCTTTGAACAGCATCCACTATTTCAATGTTATGCTGTTCAGAGATTCTCTCGCTTCCATTTTTTTGTACAAAGAATGTCACTAACAATTGAACAATTGAGGAGAGGTTAACTCCTGGTACCAAAATATGACAAATTGAACGCAATAAATCTTTTTTAGGACTTACAAAACTAGGGCATTCCAAAAAGTAATGATACGTAGCCTTATTGGGAGAAGAACATTGACAAGCAGCGGTTTCGATCGTATTAATCTTGTAGAAATGCGAATTCAGACCTGACACATCAATTTTCAACTGAGCATATAAAATATTTAAGGATCTCATACCATAAGAATAATAAATGGGAGTATTTTTTCCACATATAAAAGTGTATTTTTGAGATGAAGCTCACATTGGTCAACTGTTGTACACTGTCTTATATCAAGGGGTATATCTTTCCAGAGTTTAATAGAGGATGGGGTGAATGACTTGCCAAAACGTTGAGTTGTTAGTTTAATTTGACGGATGCATCGGCGATTTCTAAGATTGTGGTTAGGTTGTGCATCAGTGTGAGGTATCGGCTCAGAAAAATAAGCTGGGGTTAATCTAATGATCATTTTGAAAAACAAAATCAGCTTGAAGTATAGTCTTCGTTTGGCTAAGGTAGGCTTGCCAATTTCGGTTAATAGGAGGTAACGGGGAGTGTGTTTCCTGGCACCAATGCATATACGAGCTGCATGAAACTGTATTGATTCCAGCGAATTGGCAAGGGCATCTCAACAGTTATCAAAAATGACACAGCCCTATTTTAGGATAGGGAGTATCATGGATTTATATTGTGTGGGGAGTGTATTACGTGAGAGTTTGTATTTAAGCCAGTACAGTAACGATAGACGTTTTCTAGCCTTTTCAATTATTCTTGTGATATGAGTATTGCACTTCAAGTTATAGAACAGACTTAAGCCTAAGTGGGTATGAGTTGTGGCTTCCGGTATAACAGAATCACCAATATATAGAGGATGAGAATTAGGTTTGTCGAGTTTAGTGGAAACAAGGAGAGCTAGAGATTAAATAGAATTTCAGGTAACTTTTCCACTGTTTTCCCGAATGGAAAATCTTACAAGGCAAGTATTTAAACACTGTGCTGAAATGAGGGGGTCATATATTATCTCTTGAAAACTTATGTCATGAAGAATTTGATATCGCAAATGATATTTTTAGTAATGTCCTGCTTCGACAGAAAGCAAAGAAGAAGACTGCCCGTTAATGGTTACACTTTGGAACCGGTTAGATAAATAACTACTTATAAGGTTATGGACAGGACCGTCTATACTAAGCTGTTTCAGTTTAAAGATAAGGCCTTCATGCCACGCACGGTCAAAAGCCTTGCGTATGTCTAAAAAGACCATTCAAGCATCTTTTTTTCAGTTCAGGCCATTTTACATATTATGTACAATATTGACAAGTTGATTTATGGCAGAACCGTTGGTTTTAAAGCCAGGTTAGTAGTCAGACATACATGAAGCATAAAATATTCATATAATACATTGAAAAACAATCTTTCAAAGACCCTAGATACGTTGCACAAGAGAGAGAGAGAGAGGGCGATGATTAATTTACATTGTTTGTCAGATTTTTTTAAAACAGGACAAACGTTGGAGATTTTTCATCAGTCCGGATAGCTGGAAGAAGCATTAGAAGAGTTATATAATTTAGTAAGTAACCCACAAATACAACGGCCTATATTTTTATATGATGTTTGCTATACCGTCCGGACCAGATGAGGAGGCAGTCTTGACGGAGGGAAGATTTTTTTTCACGGAAGATTCATCAACAGTAAAGAAATTAAATCTAGCTTCCGTTGTATAGAAAAATTCAGGAAGAGGCAAGGGTTCTCTTTGGTTTACATTGGTCATCAAAATATTTATTAGATATTTATTATCAGCATTGGTAGTAATAAGACTGTCGTTTCCCATGAAAGGGGGAATGAAGTTATTAATTTTGGAGCCAAGGATGCTTTTGCTCATGTTCCACCACCTTTCGGGATTAATATAGCTGGAGTAAATTTCGTCGCGGAGTTTGGCAAAGTACGATCTCATAGAACTACGGATAGAATTAACAGCAGAATTTCGTAAACATTTACAGTAGTGGTAAAGTTCCTCAAGTTTGAGTTTTTGTGATAAAGTTAGAGGGCGGAGTTTATTGCTGTAACGCTTGAAACGAGACAATGCTCGATTGCGTTTTCTGAGTAATTTCTTTATTTTGCAAGTGACCCGTTTTTTTCTGTTGGTATGATGAGAACACTGAGTGAGGGGATATGCTGTTTGCACAAATCCATAAACATCTCTGTCCATAAATGTACCATATCACTACCATCTTAAAAAAAAACAGCAAAAGCTGTGTCAAATGGAGCCTCGCACACAACGTGATTTAAACCATTGAAATCCGTTTTGGTATAATTCCAAAAAATTCATATGAATGGTCTATCTGATTGATAAGAAAAAAGGATTGGCCAAAAAAACCCAGCATGATCGGACGTTGATATCGGAGGAAGAATGCCAGAATTGAGACTGAGACAGGCGAATCTGTGATAATTATGTACAGAAAGCTCGCGCACACATCATTAATACGGGTTGGTTGCAATATAAGTTGGAAAAATTGTTGTGGGATACCATGTTAACGAAACGAAGGCCCAATTCGCTTTCAGAATGGTCACCAGCCCAAAAGCGACATCTGTCTTTAAAGTCACCAGTTAACAAGAGAACTTTAGGATTAGCCTCTATGGCTTTAGTGATTGAATAATCGAGATCATGAAGAAACGCATCCCTTTCGTCAGCTAAATGGCCAGGGGGTCTGTAATAAACACCCAGAACGTGCGAGCCATTTTTTACAAATCTCAATCCACTGGCGTTTGCAATAAGCAATATCCAGGTCATCTCGACGTATGCAGGGCAGCCTATCCTTCACATAAATGACACACCCCCTCCAGGACCAGTGATAATGTCTTTACGGATTGGCACATTATAACCCTCAATGGACAAAAGTTTATTTTGGCCGTCTCAAAATGAAGCGGTATAACGGCATATAGATAAAAGCACAAAGAAGTATACACAGTTTTTATGGAGTTCATGGAAATTAACTTGTAAACGAACACTATTATCCACATAAATGCAGGAATTGACTGTGGTGATGATGATGGTGATGATATAAATATAGTAAGGATGACTTACAAGTATCAACGGAAATACTAAGCTAGCGTTGCATGCAACAAATTGTCTTAATATACATGTAGGTCTTAATGCCAATGTATGAAACCATTCCCAAATGGGATTGCAGAGCTAATGCTCTGCAATCCCATCGGGACCGAGCTCTTTAGCATGGTCAATGAACATTTGGTTGGTATCTACGTTTTCTCATTTTCTTGAATCAGGACCATTCATCCAGACCCTCAGACAGCTTTTCCTGCTATATTGTTCAGCCCCTCCCTGTGCACTTTAAGGTTTTTGTACCTTCTCCTCAAGATTATCAACCTGGGATCGCAATAAGGCAATGTCTTCTGTATGTTTTTATTGCATGTTTTGGCTTCATTTTCAAGATCGCATATGCGTTTATTAAAACGTTGTACCTCCTGTGTAACTGCTTCTTGAACAATCTGTCTGAATACACTCACACGTGGATCAGTTACCAACTCCAAAATATCTAGGACTTTGATTTTACTAGGAGGTGTCTCGCCGATAGGAGACTCCCATGGTCTTTTCATACCACTTCCATTACCTTCAGTGTCACAGTGGTTTGGGTGTAACATTAGTGTTTGCCAGTGCACTTACTTCACCGTCCTTTGTTTGGTCACCCAAGTCAAAAACTTGCAAAAAAACAGAACACAATCAGTCCAAAGTCAGTCTTTTAAGCCCGGCAATCCAGTATTCGATGGGCAAGACTAAATGTTCACAACAGTGTAATATCGGTGTTAAGTCCAAAAATTGCAATCGGAAAAATAAATCCAACAGAAAACATCCGCGCATGCGCTCACGACATTTGTCCCCTGAAATATTCCTATTACTTAAAAGTCGACAAACCGTCATGTTTGGCTGACCTGCTTAGCGGTGCGGTCCGAGACGAAACCACCAGAGAAGTTAAAACATGCGCACAACAGATACACCAAACGCATATTTCGTGCTATTTCCTTTGGAAGTCCACAGATTAAAAATGAGTATTGAAAACATATTAAAGGTATATATTTTTAAAAGGGTATAATCAGAAGATTTCAAATCTGGGTGAAACTTTAACTTTGCAAATTAACTGATGAATAAGCACAGCGTTTCATGACAAAATTGTGAAATTGGACATGTTCACTTAGTGCTGCCTAAATTGGATATAGGAATAAATCCATCTGCCTGTGCTATGTATTCTTTATTTCCAAACAATTAGCTTGCCCGCACTGGTAGGTGCCCGTATATCGCCAGGCAAGACTCTGGTTACTAGGATAACCAGGTATGCAGTTGTGGCGGGAAATTAATATGCATGCCTTGTATTAGTTCACACTGTTTAAATTTTATTCGAATTTAAAATATATGGACAATGCCCTTTCGAAAAATTTATACTTTTAAAATGTTTGCATTAAAACTGTTCATCTATGGGCCATCCAAAGGACTTGTTGCACAAAATACTTTTAATGTATCTCTTGTCGTTCACCCTTCTCTCCATTCTTAGATACCATCCAATCCGAAAAGCTTGCATGATTGGAACGGTACAGTTGGTGTTATCGATGTTTTAATTTTAAAAATATATTTGTACTAAAGGGTGGTTTAGGTTTTAGTCAACATGGAAAAGTAATGTTTTTTTAAATGTCGTATGTTAGTGTCTAATAATTCCCTGCTACCTTCCTCAGAAGGCACTTGAAAATACATTTAGACATATGAACCTTCAACAGAGATGATACCACCATTATCGCCGTCATGATACACGCCTACATTTTATTATTATTATCATTATTATCATCATCATCATCACCATCATCATCATCATTTATTATTACTATTATGATAATATTACTATTACTATTATGATAATTACTATTATTATTATTATTATTATTATTATTATTATTATTATTATTATTATTATTATTATTATTATTATTATTATTATTATTATTATTACGGTTTTGAAGTTTCTGCGTTTTACATTGCAGAGAATGGACAAAGTATAGTCATTCGGACATGTAGCATGACAGACTGGGGCACCCAGTGTGGAGACCTTTGGTTTGAGCAAGGCAACAAGAAGGAAGCCATTACCGGATGCTTAGCTTCATGTAATATGGACGGCTGTAATGGAGCCAAGCACATACATCAGTGTATGACCCGCGCCAGGACGCTTTTATTTCTAGTTATTTTACATGTGGTTCTTTTACTGTGGAATTCATGGATATACCACGAAAATGTCATACAGTTGTTATGACAAAATATATAAACGGGTCGGCCGTTGACTTTGGACAGAATATTTGATGCATGTCAGTGGATACTGTGCTTTCGTGCAGAACTACTTGGATACAGCAAGTATGCGTGGGTGTGCTTCATTGCCGGAAGTCGGGAGACAAACGTCTTATCTGATGTAAATACGATAATTGATGGTTTCCAATTAGTTTCTTGTTTGAATATCCCTCACAGTAGGTTAAGTAGACCCGCCTAGATAATTACAGGGCGAAAAATGGTATATTACGGTGCCAGTTCCTTACGAAAGACAATCTCTGATACAGTAACAGTTTGTAACAATTACGTATTATGTCTTTCATTAACTTGAAATTCATGCTAAATGATCAATGATGTAAGTTTGTATTTAGCTGGAGAATACTCTCTGCTCATTTGCAAAAGTGGAAGGATGAGACTTTCTGTTTGTCATATCAGCAGACATATAATTGATTGCTGAAGTTATTATATATGCTTATAGCAGTATCATTACGTAAGAAGAACACATTTTGAATTGTCAATTTTTGACATTGCGGTCTGTCGAGTCTACTAGACGGCGAGTATTTAGTTCTCACCGCGTACCGCATGTCTTGCCAAGAATTTTGATACAGAACTGCAAGCAATGCATACCCTTCTTATGCGAGACATGTATGTATAGAATGCAGAAATGTATAGATATATGCAACTTTTACGTAGAACATGTTTGCACACATTACAGTTCTTCATGCAATAAAACATGTACTGAAGCTCTTCATGTGACAATTTTTATCAACATTGTGCGTCAATATTAATTAGTTTAAAATGAATGCTACTATTAGTACAATTGTTTCAAGTACCGACTGCTAAATTTCTTTGAATCTTGGTGAAGATAGTTATTTTTGGTATTTTTTCAAAGTCGTTCACCGCATGGATGATGATTATCTCATCTTATTGTTTTGTTGAGGTCTAATTCAATGCAGGTGGGCTATTGTATCTGCAATTATTAATTCAAAAATGACATCAAATATATTTTTTCTCCTGCGGCAAAATTATCAGGCTCGTATTTTAAACACAATTAGTACGTACCTTTTGGGCGTTTTTCATCGTTGTAGACGTTTCACCTCAGTGCAATTTTGTTGCTATCATTTCTGGCATTGATCTGCTTTGGAGGGTTTTGATCAACTTTATAATATCGAGTAGTACATATATCCTCATGGAATCAAGGCGATTCTCCTTTGTCATGTTTAGTTAACGTCGCGAATCTGCGTTAATTTGCTTCTCTGGGTTGAAAATCAAGGTCACAAGAATCCCCTAAGTAAAACCATGATGAGTTGGGTGTTAGTAACCCTATTATGCCAGAGATATTATGCCATCATAGGGAACCGCTAATTCCATTTCAAACACACACACATAGACACACACAAACACATATTATATAAACGTCTATACAAGTTGGAGGGTGGTGAATCAATGAAGGGCACAGAGGTTACCAAATCAAAACATTTTTTTATCTCAGCGATGGCTCTGACCATGAACGCTGAAGACAGAAAGCTCCATTATTCTCGCCAACAGATAGAAGTAGCGAAGTGGAAAAACCACAGAGCTGGCTGTGCTGGGACAACAAGCTAGGAATTGCCTGTCAGCATTTTTGTGTCTAAATGGACTTTATTATCCAAATTTGGATAATGTAGGGAAGTCAAATTGATTTTTGACAAGATTTATCAAGTTCGGGTGGACTTTTATTTTAAAATTTGCCTCGCTAATGCTTTGTCAGTCACTTTCATTTTTTTTTTTTGGGGGGTGGTGGCAAATTTGTCCGGCAATGCCACAAGGTCTTCCGAGAAAAGAAAAAGAATAACTCGATTTTCTAATTTTGTGAAGTCAACTGCAGATAGTCCTTCTGGAATTGACGACGAGGTTCAGTATATGTCACTTTAATTGCAATTATCTATCTTTCAATAACATCTGTAACATGTTAACGCAGAAATTAAGAATGCACGTATATGGAAAAGCTAATATATCTGGTAATACTAGTTATACCCGCTTTTTCAAACATATATAGTTCGCAATATTTAATTCAAGTTAGATCCTCTTCAAGTCAGCTTGTTCTACAAGTGCACACTATGTTGTTCTGAAGTCATTTTTCTAAATATTGTAAATTCACTACCTCAGTTGGTTTTTAAAAAAGCGAAGTTCAAAAATTTTGTATTAGTATTTACTCATGAAGCACTTGAAACGCTTGTCAGGTTGGTTCAACATTGTTTACAAAGTTGCACTCCACTACTTCACCTCATCAGATATCTCCAAGGTCAAATATAAAGGTATTTCAGTTCAAATCAAATGGGTCTGTTCAGCCTTAGTCCTCACAGAGATGCCTTTTTAGTATGCATTTAACCATAAATCTATATACCACACCCGGTGATTTGTTGCATGAAACATACTTTCATCAGCTGAACACAGACTTGGCCCAGTTAGCTATCTATGATAACCTCTGTTGTAACTTTGAACACCTTTATTTTTTATGATGAACTCAGTCGTAGCTTTAAAAATCTCATTGTAAGTCGCTTTATATCAACATTAACCCATCTTTGACCAATAAAATTTGCAACCGCATCGTGACATCAGCTTCTTGGTTTAGGTATAAATTAGCCTCTCAATTACTGATTTCTCGGGATATTTGTTTCTCCCCGGACCATCATGTCAATCCTGAAGTAAAATTTAACAGTTTGGATCCAGAGTAAATTTTGAAAGAATGTCAAGTTGCAATTCCCTTTTTAAAGAACCCTGTGCGTCTGTTGACATAAATTAAAATTGAACGATGTTAAGCTTTGAAAATAAATATGATCACGCTATACCACCAGTTTTATGGTTGTTATCTTTAATGTGAATCGAAAAGATTTTGTAAAATGACTTTAATGCTTTTAAGATGCAAAAGTCGTTTTAAAATGTTGCCATGAAATCCATTCTGCCTGGTTCTAGAATAGTGGTGGACATTGTATCAAGGTGTTTTATTTTCCAGGCGAATTTAAACAGTAAATGGAAAAATGCGAATTATGGGATCATCCGCGATCTCGTGCAAACATGTTAAATGAATCAGCATCAGGAAGGCATTCTTTCATTGATTTTATGTGGGTGGAGAAATATTAGGAAGTGTTTACCCTTAAAGTGCCGATTTAAGACCGAGTCAACAGCTTTCCTCGGGGCACTTTGCGCGCAATGCGCAGTGCCTCGAGGAAAGCTGCTGACTAAGACTAATTTTTGCTTTAGACTAGGCTTGCTGGTATTGGAATGACAGGTATCTTCATGAGGAATTTGAATCTCTTAACCATTACATGTTTAACAGTAAAAAAAAACACACTTTAGCCGTGTTTTGCACTTTAAGGGTTGATGCCTGTCAGAATTTGAAGTGTCGCTGCATGGTCTTACACTCTCCGTGGGCCCGTTCGCCCATCCAGCACAGTTGTACAGGAGTATTAGCCAAACAGCTTGAAAAAATAGCAGAAAACTATTTTTATATAATAGGCACAGAAAACCTATTCCAATCATCCTCATGTGAAGTTCACGGAGTTCACCCCTCAAATTCAAATTGCGCCCAGAGCAAGGACTTATAGCTGAAATAACTGAAAATCATATTTTCGTCTCAATCAGAGACTAAAGACGTTAAATGCTGCATCCAATTTCATGTTTAAATGTACAATAAATCTATAAAGGCGAAAAATCCCCGTGACCTAAAATAAATAGCATAACTTAAAGATGGTCACCATTGTAAGCAAGAGACGGACAATCTCTATGCCAATAAATTTTTTTCAACGCGTGGATCTATTTCAATAATTGCAATTGTTTGAATCCGTATAACAGTGTATATGTAAGTATTCTCTTCATCTTTTCGGTCTGTACAATATTATTTTGAACAACACTTTGCACTTTTTCCTTGTGCATTATGCCCGGGAAAGCGTACAATTTGGCTCTTGGCTATGGGGATTAACAGAAAGCATATAGTCCATAAATTAAATTTATAGAAGAAAAACAAAAAGGGACTGACTTACAAAGGTCAGGGTATAGATTTGTCATATTGTTTTGTTCAAATGTGTTTGTGTAACCAGGACTGTAATCTAAGGGATACAACATGATTTAATTTCATTTTATTTAATTATCGACGCCGCGATGATACTCTCAATTTATAACATTTGATATTTCATTCATTACCAAAGTCAATTTGACTTTAAAAATTTGCAGTTATGACCACCGCAAACAATGAGCAGCCGAGTACAATGCAAGAACCCGACGTATGAGCTGCTAACTCCCGTCTAACAAGATATCATTTTTATTATCTTCGTGGGAGCAACAGGACTACCTGTTTCAATTGGAACAAGTAGTCCCTCCCTGTATTGACACCCCCAGTCTGTTGGTGAAAGTTCGTTTCCTCGCCACTGCCGACGGTATGGTAGGTTCGGTCACTATGGAATGTGGCTCTGCAGATGTGGGTGGAGGGTATTCCAACTTGAAAGTGGAGGATATGGAGGATTTCCGGACCAATCGGTTATACATTATGTAATGGCGCCTGTCAAGGGACTTTGATTGAGCAGCTCCGTAAAGTTTAAGGTCTTGGACCAGTAACCTCTCAAGGTCGGGTCAACTGATCCACAACTTTTGATCGAGTACTGAATACTGTTGCTGTGTCTATTGGATGTTAATATCACAGGAGCAGGGCATCCCAAATTAAGTCCCATCATCATTTTGGATAGGAAAATACTTATCAACTGTGAGTTTTAGAAAGGCACTGCTACTCTAGAAATATTTTAAATCGTGTGATAACTTTGTGTATTTTTGGAGACATATTTGGCGCGGAACGGTCAATCATGGAGGTAAGGTACACAAACCCACCTGTAAAAAAAAATCTAATCACATGACCCCCCATTTTCTTGGTTTTAACTTGCTGCTACCGGTATAAACTTGAAGCAGAATGCCAAGGAAGTTGCAGTTTTACGTTTCAAATAGGAGAAATAAGCGAGCGAATGTCGCTATTTTAACATGTAAATGCATTAGGCCTAGGTTACTGGTCCAAGACCTTAAGAACTTCTGGCCAGCATGTGTAATTTCATTGTTTGACGGGCATAATTTATTTAAGAAAGTCCAGTGGTTACTGTCATTCACAAAGTGAGGTTTTTTTTTCTTCCCTAATTTTAAAGAGAAGACACAGTATCAATACTATCACAGCCTGTGATAGCATGTACAAAAGTTCGGTGATATTTTATGCAATGGAAGACTGCCCAGATTTCATAACTGATGTACATTTGAAAAGGATTCCGCCAAAAGAGCATATGCAGATCCATAAATGAGGTAGCCTGTACAACAAGCATCACCAATATATCACTATCAGTGCCTCCTACAACTACAGATACCTTGCGTGTGTCAGCAGTGCTCAGGGATACTGACACAATCAACCACTTAGTAGCTGCGAGGCACTGCTTTACCCTCATACTCGAGCTCTCAAAACAGGGGCTCATAGCCATCTTCTCTTGAGACACTAGCATTTAGAAGTCCATCCGGATCTTTCTCAGGAATCTCCACACAGTTTGAAGTGATCTCTCTACGGCAGGTAGGAATACTAAAACTTTCTGCCATTTCAGGATACAGAAACAACCTTCAAGAAATCGTATGTTTCTTCGGTGATATTATGGATGATACAAACCTTACTGAACCACTATGACACAGTCGTCTCAGACAAGTATTTTCCAACAAGAGCTTACAGCAACTAATACACATCAGAAATTCCCATGGAGAAATGATACAGTGCCCAAAGTGAAGCAAGCACATGGCTGTGCTGAAAAAGCATGGAGCTTCTGTGGCTTCCATCTTTGCATTCATCATCCTGGCACTTGCACTGCTGAACATATTGAAACACGTGAACAACCGACCAGTAGCCACACTAAGCTAGATGACAATTCAACGTAGCAGTATACACACACACACACACACACACACACGCATATATATATACATATATATATATATATATATATATATATATATATATATATATATATATATATATATATATATATATATTAAAAAACTTTTCACCAACACAATTTAGCAAAATTAGACAGCTTAGTAATTAAGATCCTCCCTTCTTCATAGCCCCAGTATGGAACCCACCAAGACTGCCATTGTTTGTACATCAGCGATTTGAAAACCTGAAATTTAACTTGTCTTATGAGTAGACTATTTCTATTTCTCCTATTGGTCGAGACACCATCACTCGTCATGCTATAAACACGTGGATCCACAGCTTCCGCGGTATAGAAGTCACTGGACCCGTCCAGACCTCGCGTGCGGCCATTTCAGACCTCTTGAACGATACAAACGTGACGTGATGCGTCATCAGCAACTTTCAGCCAATCACATTCCAGGATTAAATACACTGTTGGATAGCGCCCATCTTGATTCACTGGGAACATGGCAGACTAGCTGTTTTGGATAATTTGGTAAGGATCAGTCTGCTATGTTGATCTTGAATCTTTGACACTAATACTTGCACAGATGCATATGACAAAACAATTATAGCCTTTGAATTCGGCTTATACTTGGGTGTATTGACCTGTCCACACCAATATGCACTTCGGCCTTCGGCCTCGGTGTATATTGGTGAGGACCGGTCGATAGACCCATGTATAGACCTCATCCAAAGACTATAATTGTATAATGTTAGTGAATGGGAAGCAAGGGTTGAATTCTTCGAGCGCAGTCTTGGCTATCACATCACAGCGAATCCAAAATTAGTGGGACAAGTCGCTTCCGGTTTCACCTGATACTGCCACTATAAACCTGTCTCATCCTATCGGAAGCTATGTTCTTGTGTGTGTCACGTTCGGGGCTACTCCGGCAAATGTTTAGTAGCAGTGTGAGGATGGAAACGTACCTTCCAGTACGACAAGACGGGTTTATATAGTTGTAGTATCAGGTGCAAAGGGAGGCATTGATGGGGACAGCTGCTGTCATGTGGAATCACGGAAGTTTGACTCAGTTTTTCGCATGTAAATTTTCCAATGAAAGGAGCAAACACAGTTACCTTTACAGATTACATAACAAAGAAGAGATACATGTATGCTTTGTCACGCACACACGGCATATATGAATTTTCTTGATGCACAGTCCAAGTGTGTGTGGAAAAAGCGTTCTTGATGACCGTCAGAGATACGGGCGTTGGGGTTATAATAACCTAAGGAAGGACGCCGATGGTTATTACGCCCGCGGACAACATGGAGAAAAAAACATCCATATTAAAATAAGAAAAACTACAAAACGAAAGATGTTTGTTGGTATATCAATACACCCATTACCTTCGAACGAAAGACAAGAAAACGTCATCATGCAAGAGCTCTCTTTTCCAGAAGATTGCACATAACGTGGAAGGTGTTTTAGTTTTGTCATCACTTTGTGAGACATATGAGAGTCATACATTGGAGATCACCTGACACATGGTATATGGAATGGGATAGAGTGAAAGTCCCATACCCCAGCGTGGCACTGTTTGTAAAGCCAACCTGGTAAACACAGCCAGTAATACTCCCGTCTACATATTAGGTTATAATGAACAAGATGCTTGTGATTATTGTGTATTCTTGAAAATTTCACATAGGGTAATTTTTTTCCAACTAACGAAACTTAAAGTTGAATGATACTGTTTTGCATCGCTTAACTCCTTCGAATTTTGTCAGCTTTTCCATCTAAAATCACACAGAGGTGTCAACCACATAAAGCTGGTTTTGAATGCTCATCAATGAAAAGGCTGAGATTCATACGTTTTGCTGTGGCACCATAAGCTATTTCAACCACCTTGGTGCTTAAGCCGTCTCTGCTTATGTCTAACATTTTGTGTTCCAACTGCTTCACGTGTGTAGTCTAAATGTAGATATTCTACCATATCCAAAATAAATAATAATGGCATTCTTTTCTGAACACAATAGATAGAATTTGTTGACATTTTAAACCGTTCACTTTAAAGCAAAACATGTAATTGTCATCACTCTAGCATGAGATTGGCAAATAGCAAAGGTGAACTCTTCAAGGGCGTTAACGTTTTCCGCTCGAAGAACCAAAAGCACCAGGATGCAAAATTTGTCTGCTTCGATAATTGTACCTCAATATTTTATGAGAGGTGTTGTTTCGGCTTAACCGTACGTCAAGGATGCATCATAAGGCGAGAGAGCGTGTCTGTTTGTGAAGGGTTTTCTGCTTTTAACGTACAAGGATCGATAGATTGCACCTCCTTCACATCAAATGTTGCTTGAACCAAACGTATTCACCAGTGGGAATCGTAAGGTTCTGCTTGTTCGAAAAGCTTGCATTTAGGCTGCGTCTGTGTTTTCCTGGAAGGAGTGTTGAATCAAAAGCTGTGCCTAACTGCCTTCAGAGGGCATACGAGGCAAGTGGCTATGCTCAAAACCATAAACTAAACAGCAGACCGGGACCACAAGTTCTTTGCTGACAGGAAAATTTGAGAAAATATTAACACGCCCTTCAGGATCGATGGAAAATATACTGATTGTGTCCTTGTTTTGCATATTCGATCACATGTGATCACTAAATAACAGTATCTCCCACACTTGGGCAAAATGATAAAAAATGCCAATTGGATACATTACGTCATTACTTTCGAATGTCCTGCATTGCGCATATTACACCCACGAAAGTCGGCACAGGAATATATGTTTATCGCGGATAATTAAAATTTGACCTTCTTTGGCATTGCAATGACATTGAAATACTAATTTGCATATGTGCTTACTTCAGACTCTCAATCGCTCCCCCATATCTTGATAACTTAACGTTTTAAAGGTGATGTAGAGTATTTTGGGCAAAAAATTGGCGAATGCATGAAAATAAGCATAGTTGTACAATTTGTGAAAAGAGTTATCATATTTTTCATAATATCGGGTATGAAGTGCAAAAACAGTGGTCAGTGGAACTGCTTCAAATGGTGTCAGTTGGACGAAAAATGTTTCCCTGGAACTATGTACAATATATATATATATACACCCGGTCCATCAAGCTTTTATAAGTGTAACTTTATTTATTTTCGGACATAACTTTTTCGCCCAATCAAACAAGACACCGCGGCAACAACTTCTGAGTCGCCAGTACTTTCCCTAAAAAAAAAAATTAAATAATAATAAGAAGAAGAAAAAAAGGTTTTCAAAGTTAATTCGCGTATTTTCCATGCAGCCAAAGGTTGTGTCCGAAGCAATGGCATACCATACTAAATCAGTCACTGATAGAGTTTGGGGGCATGTAACGTTCTATATCTATAGTATTGATGTAAAATTGTAAAAATAACATTTCTGGAAAGTGACCAACTTTTTTATCGTATTTGACAAAAAGTTGTTTCCACATAAGCATTTGTACCAAGTACTCGTGAGTCTTCAAGCATTAGCCAAAAAAATGCGTTTATAATCTGGGAGATGGAGAATAGTACACATTTTCAAACTATTTACCACGAGATATAGCTTTTCAAATAAATAGCCAATAGGTGACCCCCAAGTGAAAAAGGGATTACAAATGTTAGAAACATCAGAATCACAAAAATATGGATACAATAGGACAAACCTGCCAATTTCTACAGAATGCCTGATGTGATAAAATATTTGTGACCTCATTTTGTCAAAATCACGTTTAAAAAGAAAAAGACCCATAATGGAAAACCCATTTGTTTAAATTAATTTAATTTGCTGTATTTAGTTATCATGAAAATACACACTTCTTAAGTCTTCCAGGTACTGTCCAAGTGAATGTTGTCTGATATACCACCGACGTCATACTTCTACATATCCTCAGTGTCATACACTGCATGCCTGGCTCTATATTTGCATGTTTTGGTGTAACACATTGTACCTTAATATTTTAAATACAATTTGGCCCTAGCTTATAAAGAAAAGTTAATAACTGTCAGAAAACACAAATGATAACAAAATACCAATAATACAAAAAGAAATCTGCAACGTTGATATATACATAATTACAACTAAGGCAATGTAAATTTTAGACATTTAGCATGTAAAATATTGCTGCAGATATACTCACCCGAAACACGATTATTATGTCTGTGTGCCAACACAGACATACTGTTTTTCTAGGAATTCTTTCTTTCTTTCTTTCTTTCTTTCTTTCTTTACAGGCAAATTTGTCCGACATTTCATTTGAAAAGTATTATAAATAGAAACTCCAAACTTGGCATGATTATACTTCCATACACGAAGCCTGGTCTTTTTGTAAAGAGGTTCAAAGGTTTTGAAAATTATCCAAATTAGGCCATTTGAAAATTTAAATCTTAAATATCTCCAAAAATATTATAGGTACAGGTAATCAATCCAGCTTCGATTAATATGTTGGTTACACTGCACATTTTTGTAATTTACATGTGACCTCTAAAGGTCAAAGGTCAATGTCATTTTCACATTTGAATTTTTCATCTAGCCACAACTCAGTCAATTTTCAACCAATTTTAACCATGTTGGACCCAACCTGTAGGTATTGTAACACTGCGTAATTTTTGTAATTTACATGCAATGCCTAAAGAGTATGGGTCAAGCTCATTCAGGTCTTTTTGTTAAATCTAGCCATAAGCGTAATGGAATGTCAAGTACCAAAGGCTTCAAAGATGGTATCAGTCTAGATTCTGGGGCCCGCTTTCGTAATTGATACTTTTAGCCCAGATAAGAGAGCCTGGGTTTGATATCAGGCTACGGGCCAAATGCTTGTCTGTATGTGTGCCCCTGAATAGCACACAGAATGCCGTGTGTGACTGCTTTTGCCATGTTTACACAAGACAGACAAGACGTAACTTAGAAAATTGGAGCAACACATAATTAATTAATTGGGTAAGACATAACAGATTCAACTGAAAGCCACAGGAAGCTGTAGTTTTCCTTGCAGTGAGGTTGCAAGGTTAGGAATCGTACAAGCCACGGGGAGCCAGGTCAGTGTTCAATGTAAACAAAGCATGCACAAATATGAATAGACTGCCGTCTACAAGTTGTATCATGCTTAAAGACTACTTGGTTCATGAGAATGAAATGGAAAAGAATGATGACACATCATTACATACTATCAAAAATATTGTCTTTCTTTCTTCCTTCCTTCCTTCCTTTCTTTCTTTTTATGGATGTGTGCCAACACAGACATATTGTTTTTATAGGAATTCTTTCTTTCTTTCTTTCTTTCTTGCTTTCCAGACAAATTTGTCTGACATTTTATTTAAAAAGTATTACACGTATAAACTCCAAACTTGGCACAATTATACTTCTATGGATGAAGTCTGGCCTTTTTATAATGAGAGGTCATGCTTTTCAAAATTATGCAAATGAGGGCTAATTAAAGTTTTAAATCTTCAATATCTTATGTACTATAGAAGATGTGGTTCCGAGTGTATAGGAGTTTGATCATAGCAAGGTAAAAGTCATCTCAAATGTCAAGGTCATGTCAAGGTCAAAGCTCATGTCAAGGTCAAAGGTTAATTTTAGGCCAAAATGTCATTTTTGAGGTCAAGGTTCACTTCAGGTAGATGTCATCTCAAGGTCAAAGGTCATTTCAAGGTCAAAGGCCACTTTCGATACTGGCTTTCTTATTACCATAACTTGGTCAATTTTTACCCAATTTGATCATAATGGGCTCAAATTGTAGCTATTGTAAAACTGCACACTTTGAAACTTACATGTGACCTCAAAAGGTCAAAGGTCAAGGTCACTTGGACCTTTAAAAGTTTTGTCCAGTCATAATTTGGCTAATTTCCAGCTAATTCTAATCATGTTTGACTCAAATTGCAGGTATTGCAACACTGCACATTTTTATAAGAACATGTAACCTCAAAAGGGTAAGGGTCAAGGTCATTTGGCCCTTTGAAAGTTTCATCTTTCCATAACTTGGTCAACTTTCATCCGATTTGGTTCATGTCAGGCTTAAATTGTGGGTCTTGTAACACAGTGCAATTTGCATGTGACCTGTAAAGGTCAAAGGTCAAGGTCATTTGGACTTTTTAATTTGTATCCAGCCATAAGCTTAAAATAATGTGAAGTACCAAAGGATAAAATTTGTAGCATTTAATATTTACAACTTTTGAAGGCACACAGAAAATAAATGAGGGCTAATTAAAGTTTTAAATCTTCAATATCTAGTACATGTGGTTCCGAGTGTATAGGAGTTCGATCATAACAAGGTAAAGGTCATTACAAATGTCAACGTCATGTCAAGGTCAAAGGTCATGTCAAGATCAAAGGTCAATTTTAAGCTTAAATGTCATTTTTGAGGTCAATGTTTACGTAAGGTAGAGGTCATCTCAAGGTTAAACGTCATTTCAAGGTCTGAGGTCATTTTCGGTGGTGGCTAGCCATACCTTGGTCAATTCTAATCATGTTGGACTCAAATTGTAGGTATTGCAACACTGTGTGATTTTATAAGAACATGTCACCTCAAAAGGGCAAAGGTCAAGGTCATTTGGCCCTTTGAAAGTTTCATCTTGTCATAATTTGGTCAATTTTAATCCGATTTGGTTCATGTTGGGCTTAAATTGTGGGTATTGTAACAATGTGCAATTTACATGTGACCTGTTAAGGTCAAAGGTCAAGGTCATTTGGACTTTGAAATTTGCATCCAGACGTAAGCTTAATGTGATGTGAAGTACCAAAGGATAAAAGTTGTACCATTGAATATTAACAACTTTTGAAGGCACACAGACAGATTTGCTTTGAAGCAAATCTTCTTTTCTAGTCACATAACTGTATTTCTAAGCAATGTCAAGGCTGAAACTAAAATGTAATGACATACATGTGACACCAAACTTGCATAAAATATTTCTTTCTTGTTGCTCCTCTCACACATGCTGGTTCTTGGCCGATCTGAACATGTGAGCAAATCCTCGGTACAAAAACAGCAATTTTGATATTTCAAATTCGCCAGCAAAAGTTCCCTGCATGTCAATAATGTGCCAAAATGGGAACAATTCTTGCTCCGAGACTAATTTTTCTCATTGATAGACGCCTCACATAATTTATGTAAAATCACCATACATTTTTATCACTGATTTCTTTCATATTTTGTCACCCTAGCAACACATGTTGGGCGGTGTATGGCCAAAATACCCATACGACTTGCATTTGTACGGGACAAGAACGTTCATTACCAGCAAGTTAAAAAAACATAACCCCCCCCCCCCCAAACTGGGCTCATCCAAATTAGAAGGATTTTTGAAAATCTTTTTACATTATACCAGTAACGTATGTTTTTTTTATTATTGTGATATAGTATGGGACTCCTGCTCTTGCCGCCTAAAGCAGAAACTCCAAACTTTACAAAATCGTGCCCTCCGGATTGTTACAAAAAAAACATAGACGTACACATGTTTCGGATCTGCATAACACCACTAAAACCCTTACCCTCCAACAAAGACAAGATTTTCATACTGATGTTTTTATGTTCAAAGTAGTAAACAACCTACTCCCTGGCTATATTTCTTCCAAATTTATAGATAGCTCTGAGGTAAATCCTCGTGTAACTAGGTCCACATCAACCAATGCCCTCTTTGTTCCCCGGTGTAAACTCAATGTCGCCAAGAGCAGGATATCCTACAGGGGCGCCACTAAATGGAACTCCCTCCCTCCTTCCCTTACCGGTTAAGGAGTGCTACAAATATAAATTTATTTAAATCTTGGTGCTACCCTCCCACAACTAAATGTATGCTTTAATTTTGTTTGTATTATCCTGCCTATTTTGGACTCTGTCCGCCACTTGTGTTTCGACGTATCTTTCATTTTTATTGAGAGTTTTATATTTTATCTTGTTTTAATAATTTATGTATTATTATGTAATTTATATGTTCATCATGCCTCATGTTTTCAACAACCATTGTATCATCCAGGGCCTGGCGGGAGATCAGTGCAGCGGCACTGAGCCAGTAACCCTGGTAAAATAATAAATAAATAAATAAATAAATAAATAAATAAATAAATAAATAAATAAATAAATAAATAAATAAATAAATAAATAAATAAATAAATAAACAAATATGTCGGCCGTAAATTTTGCCAAAGACATCGACAGAACGCGGCGGTCGGCGACAGACAACCGCGACGCCGCTACTTGAAGCCTGCCACTGCTCTTTGATTAAACCCGACCCCCCCCCCCCAATATAAAAAATAAAAAAGCAAAAAACAAACAAAAACAAACAAACAAAAAAACGAAAACAAAAACAAAAAAAAAGACACAGAACGTACAAACGAGAGGCAAAAAGCAACACCTGTTCATATTTGATTTTAGGCAGGATATGAATTCATATTTCTGTACGCCGTAAAATCTATCTTTTCAACGTTTACTTCCGCAGAAATGTTCTGTTGCACTCTGTGCAGTAAAACGCAGACGTTTATCAAAGAAGCTTGAGCAACCACCATCAATAACCCTTTTTATGAAAAAAAAATCATAGAGTCCTCGATTGTAAAATTTTACATTGCACCACATTACTCGTCTTAAAAGACTCATGAGTCTGTGCACATTTGTATCTTTAATCGTAATTGAATTTTCGCATGGAAATGTTTTGAGTATAACAGAAACATATAGAATATTCTGGTGAACTAAACAGGAAAGGAAAATGTCTTCTTTACGTCCAAATTATTCATACAGGTACGTGACCCATATTTAGAATACTTGCGTAGGTTTACCCTGTCAAACTACATGGCCCTTTTGTACATATTGAACGTGTCATTGCCATACATCCGAAATCATGCATCCAGCGGAGTATCTTTTCTATTCATACATACTTGTAAAACCTTTCAGGGAAATAAATGGAAAACAGCGGTTGTATTTCAGCTTGCAGTCCAGGCGACAGCCCGTGTATGCTCCCATATTATCAGTATTCGACAGGCAGCTGTACTTGGCCCTAAAAGTGTGTAATATTGTGGCTGCTTGTGTGAAAGCAGAGAATACAATACTTTGTTCTGACAATAGTGTAAAATTGTCCCCTGAAGTTTTAGATAACAAATACCGTATCGTTATCATCCGTCCATATCATGCCATATGATGTACATGTATTGCCAGGTATCTTTCAAATGTGGCTACGATATAGTATCTAAACTGAACTTTATAATCTACTCCACGGTTTGATACTATTGTTGGAAGCACACAATATTGCATACTCTGTCTGTCTCAAAATCACACACTTTCGGAACTGGATGTACTGTATAAATTGTTTCACCTTTATTGCGAGTAAAGGAAATGATAGAATTCTTTCAAGTAACTGCCACATACTTACAGAATAATTCTGAAAAGAGAGATGTGTTTGCCCTTGTGTGTATATGGAAACAACCCTACCTTCATTTAATGGAATATGCGATAGCATAGTGCGTTGCAATTGCCAGCACTCCCAAAACTCCAAAGCATTGTGTCACGAAAACATTTGACCATTTAAGAATTTGTCGAGAATGCGCAACTAAATGCAAGCTTTTATTCCCTTTGCTTCTGATACCGATGACTAAAAAATCCTTCAACGGTATTACTAGCTTTCAGTCAAGGAGATGTTGCCTTATTGTCCTTGATTTGTTTCAAAATAACATATGTTACGTGCATTTTGTAAACATCAAGTATGACCATTAGCTACATTTAAATTGTTTCATGCCTTGCTTTCATCGGATTCAAAACTTGATATCGGTCAATCTACAAACCAACACTCATGACAACACATATAGTTAAGTTTTAAAAAGTGTATATTAAATCATGTTTCTCTCTTTGTGCAAGTTATGGTTGTTGTTGTTTTTGTTGTTGTTGTTGTTGTTGTTGTTGATATCGAAAAGTACTATCTAGTGGCAGCACATTGTTTCCCTAATATTGTCACACAAACATGTCAGTACTCTTCAAAATAAGTTGTTCTTTGTCTCTGTAGATATAAAAGTGCCCGACCTTGTAAACAATGCTCAATACGAGCATTTGAATTACTCGACAAAACTCATAACATTTTTTTGGAAACACTATTGTCTGTAGTTAATGAAGAATATTTCAAAGATTGAGAGGACCGGTTTTTTTGTACTATTTGATAAATACTTCATTGGCTATGCTGTGCTGTGCGATGTGTTCTCCTACGCACAGTTATAATGGAGGTAGAGGATGTTTATAATGTTCCAGATTCATAAATGTCACAAAAACGATGTAGGCCTACTTTCTTCTTTTGCTGTAAACTCAGCTGACTGACAAGTCACGAGAACTAAAAATTAATAGGTCTACCAGGTCTCTTTTTATTTTGGGCAGAAGTAATACAATTTGGGTCTTGAGTAGCTAGGCCTATACATTTTGGAAACATTATATTCTGTAGTTAATGACAGCAGCTCCTTGGGTAAACTTGCTAGTGCAATAATAATTGTTTCGTCCCTCATGTCAACTTTACGTTAATGTCTGCACATAGATGCACGACTGTTGCCCTTGTACAGAGGTTATTTTTTGCTTTTTTTTTAAGCGTTAGTAACACACGTTTCAAATTTTTCATGTTTTGTCACCTTACTTTCAATTACCCGGACTTTTTTTGTCCTACAAAATGTGTCCAGATACAAGATACAAAGCTTTATTTAAAGTCGGCACGTGTACAAAGAGAAACATGAGCCAAAGTGCTATAAAAACAGACGTACATGTAATACATACGGAAAGTAACGTTAGACAAATACCTATGACTAAAAATGGCAGCATTTAAACACAACTGAAAAAAGTAGCACCACAAAGTTGCAAATGATCAAATATCGGACAGTCATGCATCTCGTTCATCTGGGTATTTGGCCTAGAAGGTTGTATTGCACGCTGCTCAAGTGCATGACTCATCAAAGGTCCAGGTGGCAATCAGTTGGTTTTTCTTGTTTTTGTTTTTTTTTTTTTTTTAATTCTGTCAAAGTTACAGCATCTTTTATGACATTAGAGACCTGGTTCCAAATTTTGACACCTTGGTAGAGCAAAGAGTTTTTACCATAAGTCACCTTGTTATATATGTAGAATGGTTCAAATACTTAGATAAGCCGGAAACTTTATTTGACATATATTTGTTTTCAAATGTCTTGTAAATAATTTGGACTTTGGTCCCCCATAGCTTTGTAGACTTGAATGGAATGTAATCAGAGTCTACCAATTGACAAGGTGGAAAAATTTGTCCTTTTCAAAAGTGAATCATAATCACTTTTGTGATTATCATAAATAAAACGTAGGCCACGTTCCTGGATTTTTTTCCATATTTTTTTTGTTGTCAGAGTAGCCCCACAAATGTGCCAGACAAGAGGACAGTAATTGAAATTAGATAAAATGAAAAACCTGAAGATCAGTAACTTACATTTAGAATCTAAATAATAGCTAAGTCTCTTCAGGACATTGAGCTGTCTGGCAGCTTTCTTGCACTGCTCAGCTACATGAATGTCAAATTTGAGTTTGTTATGTATATCTATACCGAGGAGTTTCACATGATTCTCGGTACTAATGGCCTCATCCTTGATTCCAAAATTTATATCCATGAGGCCCTTCTTTTAGGGCATAGAGCCAGCGCTTGGAATTTTTCAGGATTTGCCATCATTTTGTTTTCTGAAAACCAGAGTATAGATTCGGAAGCTTTAAGTTCAAGTTTATGTTGAAGACCTTCAGGGTCGTCATGACTATTGGATAAAGTGTTGTCATCTGCATAATTGTACAGGCAGCAACCATTTATCCCGCAGCACATATATCGTTGTCAAAAATGTTGAAAAGGAGCGGCCCAAGAATTGAGCCCTGGGGGTGCGCCTTTCAAGACAGTGAGCCAGTTGCTGCGATTATCACCAATTTTATCTCTGTTTCCTGTTACTCAAGTACCTACTCATGAGTTTAAGGGCTTCCTCTTGTAAACCATAGGCTTTACGTTTGGAGTGGGCAAGAGCAAGGGGGAGGCAATCAAAGGCCCGAGACAAGTCCATAAGGATTCCCCCCCCACACACACACACACATACTTGTCACTGCCCAGTTCGTTTCTCCAGTCTTCAGTAATTTTAATCAGTAGGCTGTTACAACTGAAACCTTTACGAAACGCAGACAGAAAAGACAAGAAGTCTGAATCAAAGAAATCAACAAGGTGATTTCTGATTATGCTTTCAAAAATCTTTGAAAAGCATGGCAAACAACTTATAGGTCTGTAATTCTCTTTAACCAGACGATTTTTCTTTTTGTAGGCTGGTGCAACTTCTGCAAGCTTCGTGTCATGTGGAAAAGTAAAGGAGTCAATTCTTTTGATAATTATCACGGTCAGATGAGAAGCAAAGAGGTTAACTAATTTGGGGGGAATTTTATCAGAGCCAGTGGCTTTCTTGGTGTGAATCACATGAAGTTTTTTGACAACCCCATCGTTTTCAACTTTCAGGAAAGTGAATCTGTCAGAAAGCACATTTCATTATTCAAAGATTGCTCGGACAGTGGGATTTTCAGTATATGTATCCATGTCATCAAAGGGTATGTGAACGTTGGTATTTCTGCCAATGTCTTGAGCAAAATTTGCGTGATTGTCCTTCAAAATATTACAGATTCGTTCTGAATCTGAAACAAGTGAAGAACCTTCACTTAAGATAATATTTCCATGAGGTCTTGATATATCAAGACCTCATGCCCCAGGTCAACAGCTTTCCTTGGTATGCCCACTCGTGCCAAGGAAAGCTGTTGACTCAGTCTTAATTCAAGGGGAAAAATAAATTACTCTGTTCTTAATAGCGATTTATGATGCATTATAGCAGCGGACTGATCTTTTTTGATTGAGATATACTTCTTCTTATTGCTGCTGGCCGTGTGTACTATGTACTACAGGGTGGGTTCATTACTTGCCTCTTAAGCGGCCTCCATTCACTATCTTTTTCTGATGAAAGGACCAACCATACAGCAAAGCCCGCAGCTGCTGCAATGAAGGCAAGTCAGAACTAAATTGTAACTTTCACTATTAAAATTGGAAAGTGCTTTTGGTGTAAGATAATGAAAATTCAATCACAAGGTTGATATACTTTCAATGTGACAAGGGTTATTTTGGCGACAAAATATGTTCAAGGCATCCACTAATCGAACACAAACCTAAAAATGTGTTGACGAGAGACAAATTGCAAGATATGATGCCTATTTTGAAGCCATTGCCGCTGAAGAAATCAGCATAACCTTAATTCTAAATGCGTTGTTTGGAAGGACGTCTAAAAGTTTAGTATCAGTCATTTTTTTCAAAGTTGGAACGACCAATACCGAATTGTGAGTTGATTTACAGAAATGTTCTCAATGAGTTGGGAAAAACAAGTTACGAAAGTCCCTATCCAGCTCTGTTGACACTTCAGTCAAAAGAGCTAAGGTTGTGTATTGCGATTATTTTCTATTGTAAGTTTTAGCTCGATAACTTTTTATGCTGTATCATGGTACATATTCTGCATATATATAAACGTGCATGAAACATTTAAAGCATAAGGTCAAAAGTAACCAATTAAAGTTTTCTTTCCCGTACAAACGAATGGAAATACATCTGTAACCCACAACGCTCTTGTGTATTGAGCTGCGTATTCAGCCGAATACAAATACAATTTTAATCGTGAAACTTCCAATAGAAAAACAGGGTCAGCCCAAGAAGTTTGCATAACTGAGCCCTTTTACTGATAAAAGCTACTTGGCAAACAACTTTTATTCATGTCAGCTGACGAACTGGTGCAAATATATAATTAGATTTATATTCAATACTGTACGCATGTAACAATCCAACAATTACCCTTTATAATCAACAGTCACGGATCAACAGTAATCCTAGCTCGCACATGGAGTGGGCAGTCTGTCTTAGTCATTAACTGGAGTCATTGTATATGACGTAATGATCGCGATGCAAGTGAACACTGAGAAGAAATAAATGAGAAATATCAAACACAGATGTGTACACACAAAAAGGAACAAAGTCGAAATTATACACTGAGTCACATAACAATATACAATATAAAAAGCCGCTGCCCCAACTCTGAACCATCTACACTAGAGAGGAGTTCATTAGCTAGCAGACAAACACTCTTCCATTCACAAAAAGTGTCTCCGGCTGCAGCCAGGTCACAAATTCAACTGACGTGAAAGGAAGTAATGTGTAAAAGGGGAAAAAAACACTCATTTTAAACATGTTTCAACAAATGTCTACGTTACCTAAGGCCTAAAAATATATGAAAGGCCAGACCTTAAATAACTTTTATGAAGCATACAAAAATAGTTCTAGGCCGCCCTTCTCTAATAAAAACTGTTCGAACCTGGCTGAAAGATTTTATGGAGAAAGTGGCCGTCGTGTGCCGCTATTTTGCAGTCAAAGTCAACTCAAACACAGAATTTTATTTAAACTTGTCTGGAGGGTTAAGTTGGGCCGGGGAAACAGCATATCTGCATAGCCACGCCGAAGCAATTATCACCGTCAGTTACAAATCCAAATGCGACATGATACCTTCAGTTCACAAATCATGCAAGTTGGTGAGCGTCATTTTGAACATGGCGCAATGTATCGCGGGACAGTCGCACGACAATACATTTGATTTGGATATCAAAGTGAATCGTGGCCACAGCATATATCATATCATTATTGATACTGTGAAATATTCACAAAATATATACTTTTGGTTTCATTTATATTATAAACCGCCCAAGATCGTCCCAATACTATCTTCGTTTACAAACCTTGCACTGGGTGCACGTCCACAATTTTTAAAATGGCAACCAAATCCGTGCGTTAGTCCCGACTGGATATAATTTGAAGAGGTAGTATCCAAAATATATGTGTGATTAGTGGAATGAATGTAACGTAAAATATATAATGGGACTTTTCCACTGTGAGCATTACTTGAAAATGTAAATACAATGCCATAAAGTTACCAGTCATTAGAGGCAGTGGGCGCCAGAGTGGGAATATTGTATCAGACATTGACGTCGTGCGCAGGCTATGAAGTAAGTAGCAGAACTGGGCACAGGAGCAAAGAGCGCCCACTGAGTTAAAGTTGGAGCTTAGTGGAGAAGGTTGCCCCGATAGTGGATACAGGTCTGAGTTGGGTTTTTATATGATTAGTACATAGGTTTTACTTGTCCACCAGAATGCTGACAAAATTTTGACGTACACTAATGGGCAATCGTCGAGCCAACGTACAATAAAATACCCATGCAGGACGGTTATAAATGTAAGTGGAACAATTTATCACCAATGAAAGACTAGGTTTGCTCATGAGTATGCAAACATTTACATAAGTATTTATCTCATAGCGAACTTGACGTGCATTTACTAATATGGCGAAAGTGTACAGAGTTGTCAGCAAACAAAATTACCATTGTACCCCTGACAAGCAGGTAAGCTATCAGAGAGCACACTGCACATATAGCTGTATTGGGAAGCCACTGTACCATGACTGATGCTTGTCCCCCCCCCCCCCCAAGAGAACTGAAAGGAAGTTAATGTAACATAACCAATATACACATAGCCATACCTGATATCCTCTAATTTCCAAGGGTGACTTTGGTCACTTGACGTATATGTTAACTCCCCGATTCGCTGCAGTCCAAAAAAGCAAGAGTGTACATGGCTTGAAAAAGCTTAAATTCATACATGCATGGACTCATCTATGGGAGTGCAGTACCTAATAAACTAATAAGATTAATGTTTTTGGTAAGCGTGCATCACTACCCGTGCACACCTTCTTCAAACCTTCCAGGGCTTTAGGAAGTAAAGAAGATGAACCTGGATCCCCGTGCCCAGCTCATTTGTGAAAAAATGAGATGGCAGAAGTATAAGTCCGGAGTGTGCTGTGCTTGTATTGTTTCTTACTCAGGTATTCCACAAATAATGAAAGTTCTGCAAGTATGAAGGTAAATGCAATTGCTGTAACTTCGGTAAAGTGATCCATTAAACCCATGACTTAGTCTCATGTATGCCTGGTGGCCTGAGCTAAAGATTTTGGAACAATATCACCTAACTCAATGTCCATTTGCCTGGTAACAGTGATGGTGGTATTACAGCTGTTGTGTTGTGCAACTCCGGTGCCAGCTCTTGGACTGTGCAAATCAAAGGACCTTGATAAAAAATCTGAAACCATATTGAGCTTGCCTAATTCATGTCTGGCTTTGAAAAGCACATATGTTTCTTGCATGTTGAAACAAATGACCTTTGTAACACCATAAACTCTGGTTCCCGTGATGATGGTTTGTTAATCACATGCACAAGGGCCTTATCATCTGTATGTATGGCCAGTTTCTTGTTGCAGAGCTGTGGGACCCATATGTACAAGGCCATGACAATTTGGAAGAACTCAAGTACAGATACGTTGAAAGTGCACCATGGCTCTGGCTGCCGACCATGGTAAAAAATGGGTGCAAAGACAGCTGCATACCTAATGCTACCTGACGCACTGGAAGCCAGATTTAAACGCTCATCTGACACCCATATCCATTCACTGTCAAGAAAAAACTTTTTGCCATTGAAGTTATTCAGACACTCTTGCCAAGCCAACAATTCTGCTTTGGATTCCTGTTTCAGCCTAATTTTGTACGACGGTTTTTTGTTAATGCAATTGACCTGTGCAAAAATGCTCTTCCTGGAGCTACCAGAGAACAGGCAAATTCAGAGTACCTATCAGCGATTGCAGCTCCCTTAACACAATTTTTAACCATGTCAGTGCCTTTTGGACCACCTCCTGACATCTTAACAGCTTGTCTGCAGGTAACCTTAGCTCAGACAAAGCAGTATCTATTTCAAATATCACAGTGGTGGATGTTGCAAATTTTTTACCCTCAGATTCCCATTTCCTACAAAATTTTGTAGATGCATCTGACATTGTTGCCATGATAATCCACCAATAAGGGAGTCGTCAAGAAGATGTATGATTGCAATAATTTTCAATGCCTGTGGGAAGCTCACCCAAGTGAAGAATTGTGGAACCATGTTCAAACCCATCGTATATAAATTCCCTGAGCCCAGGGTCATACCCTGCAAGTAATTGAAAGCCCTCCCCAGCATAAGGGGATTTATTTCATCATACACTGGTTTATAATCGTTTATGTTGCTAAATTTGGTTGTTCAAATTGGATTGAGATTTGGAAGGTCCCTATTTAAAAAAAAAATATGCAGAATCTTATTCACTGCTGCTTCTATGTTTCTCTCAAAGTACAAACATATTAACACTTTTACGCAATTAAAATGACAGTGCTCCATTTTGGAAAATTTCTAGAATGACAAGGTACACTATCTCACAGCATTACTAAACTCTGCCTGGTTTGAAAAAAGGAAATATTTTCCCTGACACTGGAGTCTTTGTCAGAACTGTGCTTCATATTGGCATAAGATAACCACTTAAAATGGGCCTAATCATTTTGTCCTGTTCACATACATTTACATAAGCTCAGGCATACTACAGGCTGCACGAGCATCAAAACCACTTGACATCATAAATGTCTTGAGGTTGGCTAAATAAATACGAGAAGCAGTGACAAAAAGGAGAAACACCCTAATTTATTGAAGAGAGCAAATGCATCATTCTACCAAGAGAAGCTGTAAAAATATGATATATTATGCATCGATCTCACGTGTTTTGTGTCCACGAATGATCTACATTGAGACAGCTGAGATTCATGCTGTCCTATGTCCTTTCATGTGAAAAACAAACAGAAAACAAACAAAGAAACAAAAATTCAAAACGGCGTCCAAAACAAGATGGCAACGCTGCTGGAATTTTCTGAACTAGCGCAACTGCTCAGCATTGTACTCAGACCTAGAATCCCAAATGTCTGGATGCAAAAATTAGAGCTCCTTGCACAGACGTGTATAATTTTATCTGGCCAATGTGGTTCAAATAGGTTGTCCTTTACTTCCTTCACAAGACTTTCTCAACTCTCAATGCACTTGTGGCACCAAAAAAACATGTCACATGCAGATACATGCTCATTTAATTCCTTATTTGCTTCTATCAGTTTCGTGTTGTATTCTTCCACCAAGCTCTCAGTGGGCAACCGTTTTTTGTTGAAACCAAGGTAAAAAGCTTGCCAATGAACACAGATTTCGCACCAAAGAATCTCTTACAGAAAATTGCCAAATTGGGCAATTCCCTTCCAACGGTTCCGGCTTCTGATCTCCCAGTCTGGAAATCGTCCCCCTACTTGCAGGAGAATAATATCCACTGCTCCACACCTTTTTTGTCAAAAATTCAGCAATGACGTATGAATAAAAACCAAACTTAAAATCATGGTTCCCCTCATCGATGTCCTCCCAGAGGTTACGGACAAAAGGTTGACCTACCACAATACAGAGGGTGCTGTCAACATTTCACATTAGTTACGTTAAGACATAAAACAGCAACACAAACAATTGTAAAAATTGATGTCCCCACTGTTGCATGTGTCCTCGAGCCTGGTCCCAAACGTAGCTGCTTATATAGCTTAGGCCTAATGCTGAAGATGGGGAACATAATTGCAACATTCACCACAGAATGCCTTAATTCAATAATAATCTATAAATGCACGCGGAAAAATATCCTTATAGGAGTTTTCAGTTAATGCATGACATGGAAAGCAGTGCAAAACTACAGAAAAACTTCTCCAAAAAATGCACTTTAATCCTTTTGCCAATTACACAAGAAACTGTTCAAAACACTTCTTCGTCACTGAGTAAAAGATTTTGAATTAATTTACTGTGGGAATAACTAGCCTGGAGCAGAATCAGTAACTCCACTCTGATTGGCTCATTTTCACCCGGCATCAGATTTGGTACATGATTAAGTAGAATGCTATTGGCTGACATTTACCTATAAATTAACACACTCGCTTGTTTCCCCTTTGTCGCCCCCACATTAATATGCACTAAGGTACAGCTAAATAAATATAAACTGAGCTCTCTTTTGCATGCCATAAACTCGATAAATGCGTTTATTTTTTATTTATTTTGGTTTGAATTTCTGCTCGTGTCACATGCCTGAAAGTGAAATGCGAATCAGATGGTATTTTTTCCTGAATTGCTTTAAGACTAATTGTCGAATGAACATTTTCTGTGGCCATGTCATTAGTTATGTTGACAAAATATTTATTGTCTATTTCACACACTTTTGTTGGATGTGTGACAAGTTTGCCTTCATGATTGATACTGATAATGTTTTTTGACCAGGCTTTCTTATTTGTTAAAGAGGATTTAAAATAAGTTCTTACAGATTTTTTTTCTCATTGCAACTACTAAATGCCTTTGTCTGGCATATTTCTGGTAATTTTGACTTTCTGATACTGTGTTATTCTATTTATCATATTTAGTGTTTAGATTTCCCAGTAAGTGATCGTTTGTCATTCATGAAAGGTACTTCATATTTCCTTTTTACCTCTCTTCCTGCGAACATGGATGAGCTTGGCTTGTTTGTTAGAATTAAGTCTAACATAAATGGATTTTCTTTGAAACAAGTGGGATGTTTTACTAAGTTATGTAGGTCAAAAGGTTCACAAACGTCACTGACAGTCTTAGGCGTATGAGTAGATTTGGTCATGTCAATGGCCATGTATCCAATAAGGAGCAGGTTTCCAGTGTATACGAGTGATCAGTATCATTTAAGTGCCCTTGACATGAATTTCAATAACGTCAACTATACTTCCAATGCCTTGTTTGGTCTCAAAATGTTCTAGCCCACTTGTGGGTACATCCGATCTTATATACACGATAGTTCAACCTCCATATAAATTTCTGTCCTTTCGATTCATTGTGAAATTAAGTACTTTAAATTGTTCGTCTGGGAAAAAATCATCTCTTTTGTCTCTTTGATTACCAGACAGCCCAGTAGTCCATCTTTCAGAACTTCACTTGGTTCACTGAATCGGTTACGTATACTGTTGATATTGATCAAACCCATTGCAAAATCTTATGATGGGACTTACAATGTTCTTTTAACTGGTGAATAATAAAAGTGTCAGGAATGTCCATTTATCTCGAGCTTTCATCATTCATTGACAAATCTACGGCGTATGATTCATCACACTGGATAATGAAATTTTAGGTTGATGAGGATGCAATTATATTACCTGCAATAATATGATTATTATTATTATTATTATTATTATTATTATTATTATTATTATTATTATTATTATTATTATTATTATTATTATTATTATTATTATTATTATTATTATTATTATTATTATTATTATTGCATGAAATGGTAGTTGATCTAAGTGTCCATTATATGAGCATCATAAGGAAACATTACTGGTGGCCTGGATAGGTGGGTCAAAGACTATGCATTTGGAGCATCTCCAGTCAAAGTCTTGTTCTTTGTTGTCATAGTATTTGTACCGCTCTGCTGATGGGTTGAGATCTCTATTCACAGTATTGTTGGTGATAATTGTAGAATAATTCTATTGAGTTGTGATATGGAGCGACCAAGTGCACACTAGATGCGTTTTTATTGGTAAGTGGCTTTCATAACCCAAGACCAAATAGGAGTTTGTGTCAGTATTATAAGGTGTACTCCAGTTGTGTTTACGATCACACTTAATGAGGTAAATAATAAATCTATAAATAAATAGTTAGCAGCCCCAATTGACCCACAAACTAAGTGGGGGGGGGGGGGGGAGAGGTTCAGTTGATTGTGGGCCCTGCACAATGGTAGACTGTTGTTGGCACGGCAGGACAACCTATTTGAACCACATAATCAAGCCTCACCAGAGAATTTCTTTGGTTGGGCCTCTGGCCAAATAAAAAATGTTCCTGTCTTAGTTCTGTGCTGCACAATATCAATTCAAATCCTTGCAGTAGTAACTGTGTATATTCTCAAATACAGTTGTTACTTTTGAGGACAATATTCAATGCTGCAACTGTAGAATCAGCAAAAATTCAGGCATGTGTTTGTCTTGAGTTGTCCTTGATTACATTGAACATTACAAGAAACGTTATTTGTTATGATGTCCTATAAGAATAAAAATGCCATGATGTAAACATAATGTAAATAAAAGCGAACCAGTAGAATAGAAGTAATGAATGTATCAAAGACAACGTTATGTTCTTCAATGAATTCGTTAAAGTTTACAGATATCACATAAAATAATGGCACCACCTGGCCGAGATTTATTAAAACTCAAGGCAAGGCATTTTCCTGTAAATTTGAAAAGAAAAAACCCAAGGTGTGAAACATACAAAGGACTAGCAAAGCCAAAATAGCATAAAAACAGAAAACGTTGATCCTGAACAAATTAACGTTTGGTTGCTTCTTATATTGGTTATTTTTACTCCTTAAAAATGCTAATTGATCAAACAATACTCATGCTCTACCTTTTCTAATAATGTATGCATTATATGACTCTCCCAGCATTCTCGTTAGATCTCCTGGGGTTTTTTATTGCCTTTGTTAACTTATTCTCCCGAAATTTACATCATTCTTTGTTGTTTTTTCGTCCCGCTATGTAGATGTCCTTGATCGCTACTGTTTTTTGGGGTTTTTTTTGTCTTTTTGATCATGCTGCTTTTTTTTGTTTACTTGGCTCATTTGTAGTGCATCATTTTGAGAATCGACTACCAGTATTTCAAGAAGTTCATCATAGGTTTTCTGCATCTCAGATACACTTTTGTCACCACGTGACCAAAGGTTTGCCGCTTCACAAAATTTCCTGTATTGTGCCGATTGCATGCTTGATGTTAAATGAAAAACCATGTGCCATTCTTTTATTTCCAAATAACTTTCCAGCCTCAGCATGTGCTGAAGATATTCATGCTTTAGAGTGCCCATTTTCACAAACTAAGGAAATTCTGCAACATGGTGATATTTTTTTATATTCATGATTTCTAAGTTCTTGTTACACTTTCTGTTGTGTTCAGTCACCTTGTCAACGAGATGTTTCAGAGAAGATTGCATGCACACAAAAGTCAAATACTCGATTCAGGACCTCAAATTTGGAAATCGTATTCATATCCCTGGCATTTTGTCCATCTTGTCAAGCAGTTTTTTTTCATTGCTTTTGTATGAAAACTCCAGCCGCTCATGTAGGGAAGAGCCTGTTTGTTTCATTTGCACTTTCCTGACTTTTATGGCCTCAGGCTGGTCAGACAGATTCTGTTTTTTGTTTTTTTTTGTTTTTTTTTGTTTTTTTTTTTTGTTTTTGCTTGCTTTTGCCTGGATAACAACTTTCAATCTGGGTAGCCTTGTAGTAGAATCTGCGCTCTCTCTCTCTCTCTCTCTCTCTCTCTCTCTCTCTCTCTCTCTCTCTCTCTCTCTCTCCCTCTCTCTCTCTCTCTCTCTCTCTCTCTCTCTCTCCCTCTCTCTCTCTCTCTCTCTCTCTCTCTCTCTCTTGTGTGAAAAACCAACTGTTCCCATTTTCTGTTGACTGCACTGTGCTCTATCAAGTATAAGTTTGACTGGACACTTGTGTTCACTCAGAAGTGATGTGTTACGGAAATTCCATTGTACTGAGTAAATATTATATCCCGCATTACAATAATCACCTGCTACACATGACTCACAAGGTTATTTCTTTTCCATACATTAAATCCCGTGTGGTCACTAGTACTTGAGATTATTTTGTGTGGTTATGAGTTTATGATTGTGTGTGTTACCCTTGCAATCCACCCCATACATGTATGTGTTAGATTCAACTAAAATCAAAAGCTTCCTTATCTGAGGGTTTCGACTTTCGGACATCTTGCATGAAATTTAAAAGAAACAATCTTTCCACAGTGTCTGCACATAAAGAATTGCTATTTATATACAAGAATCGTTTCATGTCGCTTCAGGTTTGGCATCATGAAGCAATTACACACACTTCAAAAGTAAATTATGTCTTGTGAACACCGTTTACATGAGCATTTGAAATACTTGGTATGTGAATGTTATCAACAAATTAGTTCCACATACAACACACTGACAGTCAGTGGTAAGATGCTAGATGTACACATCAGTATTTAAATTGCTTACCACCATGCCACACACAGTCAAGTTCATGAATATTCTTAATGTATCGCCAGCACAAGAAGAGGAGCTCAAAACATATTGTGATGTCAATAATTGGGATTATACATTTGAAGTTGCTGATCAGGAGATCCCACTCAAGAAAAACAGGAAGAGGAAAAGCAGACCACCTAGAGTGACTTGTGTTGAGGCTGCAGCCTGCTGAAAATGCCATGCCGCTAGGCCGGCACAGGCCAAAGTAGATGAGGTCATGCAACAGCCTGTTGACCTATCAATATCACTGAGAGTTGGGGAATGCCCCCACTGCCTGTGTGCCCCTTGCATCACTCTTCCCCCAAGCATGGCTTGGGCAGGGTCAGCCTCCCTGTGTGGACAATAGTGGAATATGCACGAAGATTTGCAAATATTATAGGAGAGTGATACATGGAAAAGGTCTGTGGATGCACGTGAGAAACCTAGAAAGGAGAGAGCATCTGATGGATTTTTACAAAGAGGACAATGCTGACAATGAAGCTGTAATCAAAGTTGGGTCTCAGCGAGAAGTTATGCCAGAATGTGCCCTGGATATTGTTCGTAGTCTGTATCTCAATCCCAAGACCATGCCATACATGGGACATAAATGGCACTAAACTAAAATAAACGCTGGAAATAAATACATTAATACATATAATGGACTGCTTTACTATATGTGAGGCTTGAAACCACATGCACTTCAACAGAGGCCACATTTCCCGTCAAATTGTCATGGTGACAGTGACACGTGTGTCTAGTATGAACCTATTCCTCTTATCATTGTAAAAATGACCTCTGACCAAGCTGCCAATCAACTCATTTGAGTTGATAGTAACGGAAATCAAGCCCTGAAAATATTCTGTGGACCACACTAATTAGGTCCATATCACTCTCATGAAAGTACACATCTAGTTCTCTGTGTTTTTTATTTCACTGCTTGCCCAGTTAGGGGTATCTTGCTTCGTTAGATCCATCGTGTGCACCAGTAAACCTTCAAAATTGGCTGGAGCCGGGATCATTTAAATAGCCGGCCATTATACTTAATCGCGCTGAGATCTCGCTATTTTATACTAGAGTCCACGCTTTAAGAGCCACTCGTTGATGTCAAAATGAATTGCAGCCACAGCATATATCATATCATTAATGATGCTCTGAAAAATTTGCAAAATATATACTTTTAGTTGCATATATTAAAACACCCTCCCTCCGATTGTCCCATTACTATCCTCATTTAGAAACCGTTGGATGCAGAATCCGCAATTTTCAAAATGGCAGCCAAGTGCCGGTGAGCCAATTGGATATTTTGAAGAGGTAGTATGCAATATATATATGCGATTTGTGTTACAGGAAGGTTAATTTGTGGAATGAATGTAATATACAATATAAAATGGGACTTTTCCAGAGTGAGCATTACCTGAAAATGTAAAGGCACCGCAATACAGATATCAGTTGTAGCCAGCGGTGGGCCCCAGAGTAGGTATTTTGTATCAGAAAATGATATTGCCCCCAGGCTACGAATTAAGATGCAGCACTAGTAGGACCCGCCACAACCCCGCGGTGAGTGACAGTTGGAGTTTGGGCGAGAAGGTTACCCCGATAGTGGATACAGGTCCGAAAGTACCGGTGGGTTTTTATATAAATGGTAAATAGTAAATTATCAGTGTTTAAGTGTGAATCTGTCTTATCTTAACGAGCGGAGTGGTTATCAGGAGTGTACGACATTGTATCAACACTGCCAAGATTTTCACCTGTAGTACTGAGATTTACGCACAGGTTGAAAGATTGCAGATTGACCTCGTCTTTGGCAAGTGGTATAAAATTTATTGACAAAATTCTTGGTAGAATCATGCGGTCAAGTCCTTTTCACATGATATCAATGGAACATAAATTTAGTCTGGCAGACACATTATTTGCACACATACCACGCTCTTTGTGATTCACAGTTCTTTTTGTGTTTTTGTTTGTTTGTTTGGTTGGGTTTTTTGGGGGGGGGTGTTTTTTGTGGGGTTTTTTTTTTTTTGTTTTGTTTTGTTTTGTTTTTGTTTGTTTGGTTTGTTTGTTTTTTTGTTTTTGTTCTTTTTGTTTCTTTACAATGTAAATCGGATGGTTATGTTTTGTACTACAAGAAGATCAGACATGTGGTTCTTTGCTGGGTGGACGTGATGATTCTTTCTACGTTTTAAATTTATGCCTCCGTTTTCCAAATTGTTAGGTTGACCATATGTTTGGACCCAGGAGTAACTTAAAATAATTTTTGGGTGAGGTTCTGAAATGAGGCTTTATTGGCCTGTCTGAAGGCAGATATTTAAAAGAATGCTATCATGTTCATGAGATAGGAGTAAAAATGTAAGAAGTGGTCACATGTTTCATTGTATTATGTTCATGTTTGCATAAATTACCCACTCTGCGGATGACCTTTGTCGGGTTCAAGCCAAGGTTAAAGGTTATACTTATCATGCATGTGAGCCACGTCGATCGCTTCTATGCATTATTCTTACCATGTATTATCACGAGGTTGCATTCTTGATTAAAAAGTGATTGTAATTGTTAAACATGTGTTTAATCATGGACCAGTTCAAACTTGTCATATTGTAACTTTGCACTGTACATGCAGTGGCATTCACAATCGCGTCGCATATTTATCTTGAATTCAGCCTCATGTACTTTTATGGGTGAGGTTTTCTCTCTCTCTCTCTCTCGTTCAATAATAAGAATCAGACAGACATTATTCTACTTTATATTACACGAGCTATTTGCAGTTTGTATGAATGAATTATTAGGAATGTGAGATTTGATTCGTGTATACCGAGATATATGTGACGTGAGTTAACTACATTATAATAACTGGGTTTATGAAGTTCCGATACTCAGAAAGTTCCCGGCTATTGGAGTTGCAGTGTCACTGGATTGAAATTTTCGGACAATACGGGACCTGGATTGATGCACAGTTGAGAGGACACTCAAGCTATATCGAATTAATTTGTTAAATAGACGGATATTATTTTTTTCCTCTTTGTTTTGCTTGTCAACGAAAAGGCTTAATGGGCAGTGACATTCCACAAGTAAATTCAGTTGTTTACGGAAAAATTCAAAAGAATAATTCATGCGAATTTCACATTTCGTAAATTGTACTGCACTTTTATGAGTCAGAGATTGAATGCAATATCAATCATTTAAAATTGATGTTCTTGTGAGTCATTTAATGTCTATGAACTTCGCTTTAGTGTGAAACGTATAAATAAGCTCGATTCAAGATGGATGTACGTGTTGGGGATTTTCGATATTTAAAAATCTAATCTCATTTTCTTGGTCTCAAGACTTTCAGGTTGGTCGATTCCAATTACCTATTGAACAGTTATTCTAATTTAATCCTGGTAACCATGGAAACGCTTTACAACGGATCACTACCCATCCTATAAGCTCACCTGAATAACAAGTCTGCTGAGTTATAAGCTACGACGGCCTCATTTCGCAAGCTTGTTAGATACTCTAAAACTTCTACCAATCATCATGCGCGCTTATTCTGCATGCAAAAAATGGGTAATAAGACTTACACACTATACTTAATGTAACAAGTTTTTCTTTAAAAAAGAAGACTAGCAGTTTTGCGAGTTCCACTATGAAAACTAGAAAGGCTTTTATGATTTATAAATCAAAATTACCATAACATTTTGCAATCCAAGCATATTCAATCGATCGACGGACAGACAGACAGGCACAGACGGATAGATGGATGGACTGACGGACAAAGAAAATTCACATAACTTAAGACTTCCATACTTTATTTTTGTTTTCGATAAATGAATAAATGAATATATAAAAAGTGACCTTAGACAACTATGCCCTTGTGTGTGCACATGTTCCGAAAGTAGAACACCATGCACTTCAATAAGTACTCTGGGTTATTTTCTGCAGTCAATTGACACCTAATTAATTAATCTGGCATAATATTACTGCAGCCAATAATTGCACTGTATTGGCCTTTGGTGTTCAAATCCCTGGTGCCAATTACCAAACATCACCCATCTTGTTTGGCAGGTAATGACTGCATCACAACTATCTTTCTGGACAGACTGGATGTATACCATTTGGTAGACTACATGTTGTACAATCAGAATGACTCAAGCAACTACGGTCTGTCTGACCAGGCCGGCCGGCACACCATTCCATTCACACACGCTGGAAACTATACTAAGAGAGCTGTTGGTAGTCAATCCACATACTACATTTACAACTAATTGTACAGTACCCCTTACAGGTCATCAAGGGCAGCGTAAGGTTGATAATTAATCATTTCCTCATTAAATATTTATTTAATTATCTATTTCAAAACATTAGCTTATACTCTCATTCCAGACACGAGGATCTTCAGGTGTGATTACGTTTACAGCTTTATTGAAGATTATTTGCTGGGCAAACAGACGGGCAGATGGGAAAGAAGATAAAATCAGAACACATGAACATGGGACCCTTAGATAACCTCTGAAAATAAAAAAAAATAATAAAATTCAGGAAAATGACCTTTAAGTGCCAAGGAGTCGGCAGTGATATCCTACTATGATATAATTGCCATTTAGAGACCTGTCCCCGTGTTAGTTTCGTGCAGTGGCCTGGTTTTTTGGACTCGAAAATGTCCTCAATCTTTCCCATGGCGGGCTTTGGCACGCGATACTATTAACATTTTTCAGAAGCCAATCCGACAAGGGTTGAAGACAGCCTGTACTCCTGCATGACTTGGACAACATGAGAACACACAGACATTTTACAGATGGGGGAAGATGGTAGATTGTGGTCCTTTGTAACAGAGGCGGGTTGACCCAAACAATAGCTAAAAATATTTGAAAGTATACATTTCATTACAAGGCAAAGACCGCGCGTCGCAATTTAAACCAAATTCTGACGAGTGTAGACTTTGAAGCGAGGGACAGATATCAAGGTGTGAGCAAAACTATGTGATATTCTTTCTCAGATCTGTCATCAAATGCCGGTCACTGATATGATAGGCCTATCGTTGGACACAACTAAAAAATTCAATTTTTAACTTACAATAATATTACATAAATGAGCGAAAATTCGATTTATGCAAGGGAATGTTATGAGGTCTATATATGGTCTACAGGCAACCAAATACACAGACACATGATGGTGCATAGACAGGAAATACGAATGCCTGAGATACGCTAAAATTAAGCTCTGTGAGCATGTTGACAAATGTTCTTGTATCTAAATTCTTTGTATGCCCATTTTATAATATAACAAATTATTCTGACAGCAAACAGAAGTCGCAATCCGACATAATATAAGCCCAAACTGAATAGTGTAGTTACTTATTATTTCTGGTAATCTAGGAATAATTGCTTTAATTACGGAAAATATTGATATCAGTCGACATTTATGACGTCATGAAACAGGCCTAGATCTGTGATGCGTTTGCACAAACTGAACGTCACTAAGCCTCTACTTCCATACTAATGGATATCACGTTAACCAAATATAATTATGCAATCCTTCTACTGGACTGGAAAAAATTTCATTACATGTATATATTAAAGAGCTTGACAGTGATTTAAAATGCTGTCACCGGTGAGGTCTGAAACGCAAGTAATGCTTGAACAGTTATTAGAACTACTTTCTCTCTCATGCAATAGCGTCCTCGAACTGTTGTAAAGTGACCTCTCCAAGATTATACATTGCACCTAGCACACGTAGTGGGCTGTAGCCTGCTGACAAAGTGAGAAATGCAACCCAGCCTATCAAAACATTGGGATTCTTATCTTTGTTTTGAGGTGATTCAGTATAAATTTATAGGATTAAGAAAGGGAACATGTACAACTTCATAAAGAAAATGATCATCAAATCCTGTAAAACACACGGTAAGAGAAGAAAGTTATCCATCGACAACTATGAAAGCAAGTCGGTTCTTAAGTCTCCTTTCAGCCGCTACTATTAGCCAACAAGATGGTAAATGTCTGAACACGATGTGTTTCCACACAGGGGGTGCCCTGGAAACATTTAATGTACGATTATTATCTGACATGTAAATATAATATTGGGGGCATTGGGGTAATAATCCCCCTCCCCCTCCCCAACTGTTTTTGCTTCAAAATCAAAATAGAAGACATGTACCGTTAAAACCTCATCTGTCATGGGTGGAACACCCAATTATGTGACATTTAAACAAGGACTTGTTGTTATTATTTATTGATTTAATGTTATACTGAAATTCAAACAATAAAAAAGATATTGCGCGAAGACCAGGGTAATATGGGTATACCATGTACATTAAAAAACAAACTTAAGCTCATTTTAAACTCAATTTTACATGTACTTAAATATCACAGACCCCGATATTTTTCTGGAAATATGTGCACGATAATTAATGAATACCTTCAGTACTTTGATTGGCTGATAATGATTGCTCTTAAACAGTTCAACTTTAAAGTGTAAATTTATGTTATCAATTGTCCCCCTCCCCCCATATACAACCAATTACTTCCTGGGCAGTTTGTCATCCGCCAATCATCCATTTACAACGGAAAGTAATCAACCTTGAAAATATAGATGAAGGCCTAATAAGGACGTTGTAGACAACAAACTAATTTGCGAAGTAAATAAATAGATAAATTAATTAATTAATTAATTAATTAAGGACATCCAAAGAAATCAGTCTGTCGTCCTAGGTCCTAGGGATATTTGGACAGAGAAAGGGGCTGGCAAACATACTCATTATATACGTGCATCCATTTATGATTGCATTTTGGAGCTGTATTGATAACACAAAGCCTAAAGTATGTTGTTTGCAACACAGAGAAGCATCATGCTATCCAAGCTGGACAAGGAAGATTCCAAGTGGCTCGGGCTTTTTTGTGCTGGGGGTTATGATCAGCTGAAACAGATTAAATTAGAAAACGTTGGTGACAATACAAACTTCGTATATGCTTTCTTCTTGAAATATGTTTACCTTATTGGCAGGTTCATGAAAGAATTTTGATATATTTAACATACCTGCCACTAATTAAAATGATGCACAAGAGAGCATGTTTTCAAATATTCACGGGGGGGGGGGGGGCTTATGTATCTGTAGGTTTGTCGACAGTAGAATGTAGTATTGTTTTCATCTCGCTCTTTGAGTGGTAATGGACCATGGTCCACATAAAACAAGGTTGAACATGATAAATATAATGTGCATGTATATATCTTTCGTATGTCCCTTTTTTTTTCTTTTCCCGGTTCACCCTTTGCTGAATCATACTGCTTGTATTTAATGGTATTGATAGATCAACGTCTCAAGCGCACAGCTCCATTACCATTTTAGTTAACAGATGCTGTACCATTGTGCCAAAGTAAAGTTTTAAGTCAATTCAAAATAAGATAAAGCCTGAAAGGACTTGACATAGTGATTGATGAAACTCTCTGATGAGCATACTGTCTACACATTGTTTAGTAAATTCAGGAAACGGATGAAAAGCACAAGCACCTTCTTGTCATCTAATCTGCAAAGCGTAATTTGCATTATTGAAGAACTGACTAGGATTTGTTTTCTTTATTCAGGCGAAAAAGTTCCACCTATCTTACCAGGATTTGGCCTTGTGAATATCAGGAACCGACGTACACTTCTATTTGGCTTCAACAGTCGGTTAATTTTTTTTCTTAACTAAAGTGTTAGAAAATGTTCTAATGAGAGTAGTTATCGCCAATGGTATCCGTCCATAGTTTATGTACCATTCTATTATGCCTATGCCGAATACTGCATAGGCAATGAATGCGGGATTCTGCATAAGCATAATAGAATACAGTTTTTCAGAATATCGAAGTAATTCAAAGAATTATATCGAAGAATTCAATTTAACTTATATTTAAAGGGTGAATAACCCAGATGTATTCGGGTTAACTTGGAGATTAGTCACCACCACCACCACCACCACCACCACCACCATCCTATAAAATGTAGGTTGGGCTACTTTCTAATCTCATCTTTTTTAACACAAGCAGGTAAACAATATAAAATTAAGCCAGCAATTTATACATACCATAGTATCTTGTATCTGAAACTTGAAGGCAAGTTTTTTTTAGCAAAGAGGAAGAGGGTTTCGGAAATTCAATAATGAATTACCACTGCAGAGACAATACATTGAAATCTCTTCAGCATATACTATCATGCACACTGCTGATGTAAGGGCATAAGGACATGACACATCTAGATCCACACTTCCCTTTTTTACCAGCTGATAGTGATCCAAGTCCAATGAAAGGTCGAGTGGTAAGTCAACAGCAAAGAGAGTATAACCAATTGCAAAAGTCTCTTGTCTGATATGGTTCCCAAAATCTTCCTTATACTTTCTGATCACCGAGTACAGGCTCAGAAATTCCCTGGTGTATAAACCTCCTGCACAGTTGGGTCTGAACAGCTACAGCGTATGACCCCCTACTTTAAGTGACAATTTTGTTAAATTGTAATGCTTGAGATGGAAAGGATGTTTGCTGAGATGGGCATTGTAAGCATCGTTGTCAACAAAAGCCAATGATGATTTTTCTCGGAATTTCGTCTTTGAGCAGATCTTGCACATGTTTAGAAGTAATGTTACTAGGCAACACATGTGTCTGGATAACACCCTCCTGATTGGATACTTGGCTGTGCTGGTGTCTAATGCTCTTGCGTGTCCCATATGCGCTTCTACTCTTACTTTGCATACATATAGAATGGCTTTGTGTATGCGTCTTGAATGTGCCAGTGGCTAAAGACATCAAATGAAATGATGATGTTGACCTGTGAAGTTTAATTCTAGCATCAATGACAATCAACAGCGGTCTGTCTTGATTAAATGTGGGAACACACAGAGGTCCCATCGGTTCTAATTTAGATCCACTTGTTTGTTGGCATCTTTTGGTGAAGCCAGTGTTCTTGGCAGGAGTGGTTGAAGTGCTTGAAGTGCTCATTTTTGATTCATCCATCTGTCCAGCAATGTCAACAGACCACATCACACTCTGTAACTGACTGTTTTTGGTAGCAGCTTCATAGGAGAGTATTTTTTTCATGTGTGATTGGTTAGCATAGTTTGAAGAGTGGTTAGTGACACTCACATTATTCAACTCTACTTCTACACTCTTGAATAAAGTGTGCATCCAGTTTTTCACTGGTCCTACATTGGTAGGATCATCGAGGTCTGTGCCATCCTCTTTGGTAATTTTCACTTGCAGCAGCAAAATGGTGCTGCTTAAGTGTATGTATTTGTCTCCAGATTCATTGATTTCGAACTGTATGGAAGCATCATCGTCCCAAAAAGTGACAGGAGGATGGAGATTCCATGATCCAGCTTCTACTCTGGTCTGGGTAAGTGGTAACATGAAGAAATCTAGCTCCGTTTTGCTGCTGAGTACACTCTTTTCATGAACTAGTGAAGTCATCTTGACAGGTCCTTATTCAAAGATGTATCCTTGTCTTCTCTTTTTACTTGACTGTGGTTGTTGCCTTTTATTGCTTGCTGCCTTCTGCTTTTTGGGTGGTCTTTGTGACTTAATGGCCATGTCTGGAAGATTTGTGCCAAGTTGTCTTCCTTTTTTTTCTGCTGAAGTTTTGATATCTTTACCACTCATAGCGTCCTTTGCCAATCCAACTCCAAAATTCAAAGCGTCTCCTTCTGTGGTTTTGGCTGCAAATTAAAAAAAAAATGGGGGCTGCAGATCTGAAGAAGCCACCAAGACTGCTACCAATACTATGCCTCTTTTATTCCAGAACCTTGGTAAATTGGAATACCATGATCATCCTGATTGATGAGTAATTTTTGTAGACATTGTCAGCAGCAGCAACACAATCAGCACTTTTTTCGTTTCAAAGCAGTAGTCTTTGCCTTCTAGGCCGAAAATGAAGCATAACAATTGTTTGACTCTATTAAATAGGTTGGATGACCAGTGTGAGAAACCATTTTTAAGATTGTAACATCGCACCTATTAGTTTTTACAGGTTGATAAAGTGGTGCATTGTAAATTGTAGTACTCTGCTGGAGATGTTTCTCTGCGACTTTATCAATTCTCAGAATTGTATCATCAGCACCAGAGCTTAATTTGCACTGCTAAAATCCAAGGACTTCACAAAGCTGTCTATTACAATTTTCAACTCTATATATGGCAATGTCATCTTTATCGTCATCTTGTGTGTGTCTTTGTGGTACATAAAGCTGATACCATGGTCTGCACAGCATTGTTCAGCAACTTTCAATACATTTGGATTTCCATTGAAAAAAAAAAAAAACAATTTCTCAAACTTGATTGTTGAGTATGCATCCTGGTTACCTGGGGTTCCTATTTTCAGATGAGCATCAGCAGCTGGGAGTTCATCACAGTTGTAGAGATATGATAGCTCTGCCAAACCAATCTCGTGCAATCCATGTAATTCTACGACTTTTGGAAGCTTAACCTTGAATTCTGTGACAGTATTATCTGGAACGTAGTGACTTGAACTGTCAGACAGAAGGGTTAAGTAAAATTTTGCCAATATTATGATTGATCCAAGGGGCTGTTGTTCTTACCACTGTTTCCCACAAGTCAGTCCTGAAGCTTTGCTACTAAGGATTTTACCAAGACAGCCATGCTCATACTCTCAAGGATAGCAAGTGATATATCGACATTTTTTCAGATCTATGTCACCATCTTCATCTACATCCTGTACATTTCCTTCACTCGTCCATGTGGTATTCATGTCAGCATTTTTCTTCATGAATGATAGGACAAAAGTGTTACAGCCTTAATATACCACTGATTTTATCATTGCCACACTTTGATCAGTTCATCTTCATAGAAGGTCCCATCAATTTCTTCATCCTTTAGATTTGTTACATAGGAGATACCTGTTCTAGGCACATACTTCTCTATCACAAAAACTTTTTCTTTTCATTGAGTCCAATAACCCTTTTTAAATGGTCCCTAGGTATGCACTATTTGAACAAGATCGCCTATTTTCAGGTTTGGTTCACCTTTCTCGTTTTCCCTATGCAGTGGCATCTTTCCATATTGCATATCCTACAGATCATCATCACTGACGTGTTCCCTTGGTGTTAAACCATTCAGTGATGAGTGTGGAGGATTGTTCCAGGCAGTCAACAAATTGGGTAACACAATGATGTAGCTATGAGAACCCTGATGGGAAAGGTATCACCACATCATCTCTTTGAGGGTACGATTAAACCTCTCAACCATTGCTGCTTTGATATCTTCATTTTTAGTAGCAAAGTGTTCTGTTCTATGCTGCTTCATCAGCTGTTGGAAAGAAGAATTAGAAAACTCAGGTCCAAGGTCAGTTTGGATACATTTCACAGTGGTTCCAGCCATTTCAAATACCTTCTGCATTGCTTTGTTGACCGCATGTGCATACTCTTCACAGGACTGCCCAAGCAAAACGGGACTAACAATCGATCACTGTCCTGATGTATCTATTACCATCGTTGTGTCTGGCAATAAAGGGAAGATCACACAGATCTACTTGCCACTATTAATCTGTTTCTTGTACAACAATGTGTCTTCTAAGGTGTACACTCTTTGCTTGATTAACCAACTTTTTGCTTTACTTTTACTGACACCAGCAGCTTTGACAAGTCTCTTAATGCCTCCATAGCTGCCAGGATTGACAGGATTGTAGTATATAGCTGCCAGTTTTTATGATTCATTCTTCCTAAAATTTTTCCCACAGAGTTCCCAAAGTTTTAAGTCCCTTTTTTCACTCTCACAGCTGGAGATTTGTCAGTAGGTTATGATGCACCAGAGACTATAGTCATGAGACTATAGTATCTGGTGCATTTGCTCTCCACAGGAAATCATGAAATTCTTGCAGGCCCGGAATACTCTGTGCATCTGGTCTCCTGTGTATGAAGTTGGAAACAAGATCAGAGTTCTTTATCACATACTCCACAAGCCGTTCTGCATTCTTCCTGAAACTCTTCGGCACATTGTCAATCACACCTTGGTATAGGTGCTCAATTTCCTGCCTCTCTGCTTCTCCAGTGATGGAGGTTGCCTGTTGTGGCTGATGTGGTATGGGGGTTTTCACTTGGTGCAGCATAGAAATACTTTGCTTCTCCTTCACGCTTTTATATGTCTTCAGGTAATCCTTAAAAGTTGCCTCACAGGCTGCTACATCATTATTTTGCATTGCAGTGGTCAGTTGCTCATCAATATCTGAAAGTTTTAACATGTATGGATTTGTCAGTGTATTGACTAGTCTCACGATGATAGGTTGACTTTTGACCGCTGGCATGGCTAAAACATCTACCTATTTCATCTTTTTGATAGTGTTCATTTTCTCAATGGGTTTTGAAGAGAGTGCGTTCAAGTGATGGTACCAGTGGCAAAAAATACAGACATGAATCATCCCATCTGGTTGAGAAATTTTTCTGTCCTTTTGGTATGCCTCTTGCAGCTAATTTCCATAGTTTGTGCTTATGTTAAGACTCTCCTTTTGATTCTAAGAAAGTTTATTATATTCACAAATGGCATCTATTAAGTCAGGCGGTTCTTTTTGTATCATATTATTTCTCATGCTCGATGGGCATCATTCAAAGAAGACAGTATGACAGCATTTTGTTGTATTTTTTGCACACCTTTTGCTCACTTTGTACTCTTTCAATTAAATACTTTGATACTGTACCTTTTGGCATGGAACCTGCAGAATGTAATCATCTTCTTCCCAGTACACTCATCCTTGAATTTACCTACAACTTTCTTGTTCAGGTTGGAGTAAAGAGCATGATCTGTGGGATATTTTGACATGTCCAAGTCTTGCGCAATTTTGCATAGTTCTGCATAAAAGTGGGTGCATGGTTGGCTGAGTGGTAAGACGCTCGCCTTTTACCTCTGCGACCCGGGTTCAATTCTTGTCGTGGGCAGCATGTGGAAAAAGTTCCTACCACTTTAACAGTGCATGGTGGTTTTCTCCGAGTCCTTCGGTTTCCTCCACCACAGATAAGGTAGGAAGTATACGCCAACATCTGTGCCATTGATAGTGACTTGACAAGTCAATACTTGACTTCTTTCACAGTCCATGTAAAACAAATGTGTCTAGACTATACTTTTGTTCATCAAAATTGGGAGTTGTCACATGATACAGCAATGAGTCGATGTCCGTAAACAGGAGTTTCAGAGATTGAAATCTGAACGGCGGTAGTATCTTGAGGTAATGGAACTGGTACATGAGTACCCTGCAATGGTCTTGTATGGCTTAGCCCATGTATATGGGTCTGTTCAGTGTGATCTATGTAGTGATCTTACTTATGCCCACCACGTTCTCATAAATGTGGTGCATCTGGTATTTTGGTGTGTGTCTCTTCAGTTTTTTCTCGTCTGTCAGGAGCCTGCCTGTAATTGATGTAATTGCCAATGTTTTCGCTTGTTTTTCCAAAGACTGCAATATTCATCAGTTTATAGAGGTCCTTTTTGAAATCTGAAGGGGTTTCAGTCCACAAGGTATTTTTTGCAATGTAAGGCTTCAGCCAAGACTCCCTCTTGGAAACCAGGACACGATTGACTTTTTTTCCCACACCAATTTAACCTGAGGTGTAACTGTAATGCACAATCATGCACAAGCATACAATTTTCTTGGTCTGAGATGTGGTATCAATTTCCATCCCAAGGTTCCTTGCATTTTTCTTGAGATTTGCAGAATATGGAGCATGTCTGAAGAAATCTGAATATTCTCGGGTGCTAGAGGAAAATCCCTGTGTAGGTCATGGAGTTATGATGGGTAACCAAGGTCAACTTCGGCAGTGCAATTGGTACCTTCAGTTGGGAGTGTACTGACCAGTCAAATCCCCCTGTTAGAAGCGATTACATAAGCGAGTGCTGGTAGAGATTGTTGGCATCCAAATATATCATATCACTCTTTTTTTGTTTTCTTTCTGCATACCGATGGGTAACCATAGCCACACCTCCTCCAATTCCTTCCTCTATCATCTGATGCATGTCTAAGTCTGACAGTAGATCAGGTGACACTCCAAATATCTTCAGGAAAAAGGAATGAACTTTTTACAGGTGTGTGGAATGCATTTCACATCTTCCATGTCAATTTTTCCAACAGCTTCCATCACTTTGTGAGTATTATATCTTTTCAAGTTGTGAATCACCACAGGAATAATGAACTTGGAGTGGGAAGTATCTGTCTGGTCGTGTGCCACATCATCCTCTGAATAATGTTCTCCTTTACACTTAAACAGACAGTCCAACTTGGCTCTTCTCTTGTTACATTTGAAGTAAGCTTTTATATTACAATCTCTGTGTGGTCTCCTTGATGCCGTCCATTCAAGTAGTTATGATCGCGCACCTGCTCTGACTGTGTAAATCTTGGCTTATTACAAAAGAGACAAGTCTGTTATTGCAGAAATTTATTTTCGTCTTAACCTTAAGGCTGAGATCTTCTACTAATTTTCCTATTGCTGTTTGGGAAGACTTTTTTTTTTACAAGTCTTGCATGTGTGATCTCCAGCTCCAAAATACTTTGCTGGCAAGGGGCGATGACATCGCCTACATTCTCTACCTTGTTCACCACTATTATAACATTGCCCTTCGCCAATTGAACAATTACAGAAATGGCATCCATTCACAGAAGCTTTAAGAATTTGCCTGCATGAATCATACAACCAGTCATCCCAGCTGGTCAATGGAAACTGGTAACATCTTAAACAGATCATTTTGATGTGTCCTGGGTGTCACGTTTTTAAAAAATATACTCTTTACACCATTCCATCCTCCTTTATAATATTTTACAGATCAGCCTTTACAAAAATGAAATTGAAGTCGTCAAATGTCTCCTGATGAGTTTTTGTTTACATAAATGCAATAAATTATTCTAGTTGTCCCCTTAATAAGGAGTTCTCAAACTTCAATGTTTCAATTGTTGCTTCATTGACAGGGTTCTAGTGTTTTACATACAAACAGGCTGCACCTCATCAGTTTATTCCGAAACTATTTTTACAGGTACATCACACTGATAATACATTGAAATCCACATGTATCCATACACCAGGAGATATTTCCGGCGCCGTTTGGACACTTGGGCGGTGTATAGCGGCGTTCAGGGGCCACTGGCGGTGATCACACTGCCCAACACATTCTCACCCGTTTTGGAGCCTCAATAGGAATGGGCAGCATTCAGGCGGCAATACTGCCCACTGCCACAGACCGCTGCCCATCGATGTCTTCTGCCGCAGAAAAATTCAAATCAGTCCAGAGAGCATCTGTTTCTTTCGTTGTAAGCAAAGAGAACACATATATGCACCTAGTAAACAAATGTATGCAATTATGGGCCAAGGGCAAGTGACAATAAAAGTCAATATATACACACAACATTGGACTCCAATTACATACACACTGTGTATGGGTGTATATATATATATATATATATATATATATATATATATATATATATATATATATATATATATATATATATGTGTGTGTGTGTGTGTGTGTGTGTGTGTGTGTGTGTGTGTGTGTGTGTGTGTGTGTGTGTGTGTGTGTGTGTGTGTGCAATCCTTCATAAATTGTCAATCAGACCGTATTCTTTGACCCACTCGCATTTTTATCCTGCGTTCATTTGGGGCGTTCAGTGGGCCCATCATTGACCTGAACAGAGAACCTCGGACCAGAAGTTCCTATTGCGCAGCCAATAGTTCTACTGGTGTTTCTTTTGTGTTCTTTTTGAGAGTATAAGAACGGTTACATGTGACGTTATGTGGAGTATAAGAACGGTTACATGTGTCGTTATGTAGATACCTTAAGTGGGATACTGAATCCAGGAAATGCTAGCACTCTTGAGAGGGGTCATTAACAAGTTTGAATCTTGAATCCCTATGGCCTAGATAGATGCAAGAAATGTGAATAGCATACTTGCCATTTGTACCCAATTGTGCAGTAGGCCTAGGTTAGCACTTTTGGAACATGATTACCACCTACTAAAATTATAAGCTTTCAAGCCACTTTCAAAAAATTATTTTTAAAAAGTTCACACAATAGTCACACATTATTAGGCATTATGTGCGAAGTGTCACAATCACTGTTTCTATGACAAATGCCACTGAGACAGTTTGTGCGTGTGGGCATACAATGCATCATGATGTGACGCTGTCAAGAGTGTTCATGCCATATGAAGAAGTGGATGACTTGATCTGACAAACATGTATGACTGCCCTTGTCTGTTGTGCTTCATTATAATTCAGTCATGATATTAACAATATACAGGCAAATTATAAGTTACTTTGATATTGTAAATTGTCATCTGAATACCCCATATGAAGAATAATTTTTGAAAACACCCGAGCTTGGAGGAAGGACTGCCCTCTCCAAAGCCCTGTCCCCTGTCCCCTGCCCCCGCTCAGCCCTTGCACTCCCTTGCTTAAACCTCCTTATTTGGAACCTGAAATATTGGCAAGTGTGAAAACAGCAATGAAGGAGCTTTTATATGTAGTTAGTTTTATGCATGTTCGCATATGCATATAAGGAAATATTAAGTTACTACCTACATGTCTATTCACATTAGAATGCCCATTGACTTACATAGTAATCAATAGGAAAGATGCATTTACTGATTAGTACCAAAAATTGAAAAATAAAATCGTTAAAATCAGGAATCCACAGGAGTGCCACCTAGGGAAGAGCTTACTTTGACCCATTCCTAAGGAACATATCCACCAAGTTTTAGCTTAATCTGATTGACGGTTTACGTTCTGGACAAGAAGTCGAAAATAGCAAAAACACCCCCAAAAAATCATTTAAAAAAAACAGAAAAGAATTGCAGCGCCACCTGGTCTACAAAAGAAGAACTAGAAGTCCCTAGGAGTGTTCCTGTGTTATATCAAAGCTATTGGATGAGCGGTTTCAGAGCAGACGATTCTTTAAAGATTTTTTGCCCCCCAAAAGAACCAAAAAATTTAATAAAAAATTCAAAAATCATTGGAGCAAGACCATTGAACACAACTTGGTAGAGACCCGCCCAGGGTACATTCATTTCAAGTTTGAAGTAAATCTGGCTAATGGTTTTGGAGATGTCGAAAATGTGAATTTTGGACGGACGACGACGGACGAATAGATGACGGACCCTCACAAAAGTTACGCTGATTGACAAGTCAGCTGAGCTAATAAAAATTACGTGGTGTCATTGATAGGTCGCACAAATTTTCGGTTTCCTTTTTGGGAAAACTGCAGGATGGTCATGGCTTTGTGAAAAATACAGGGATTCATAATATTTTCACACCAGCTTTGAACTCAAATTTTAATACTCGGCATTTAAAAGCGTATATGAGATTCAGTCCAGTGATAGTGTGGCTAAATTGGTCGGCCAGGGAGGCCATAAGTGCAGACATTAGTGGCCTTTATGGCCATTAAGTACAGTTCCTTAGGGACTTTAAAAATTAAGGCACGTCTCCAAAAATGCCCCGGCCGAAAAGCTCATGAGCCAACACATTTTGTTGTGGCTCATACATTGAGATATAATCTATCACATTTCAATAAAATTTCAGCTGATAGTGTGTTTATAGGTATATGAAATACACAAATGTTTTCGGTATATGGGGTTAATTTCACAGGGCCATTTAGATCCACATTTTCACTGAAAATGCCCGCAGAATTGAGGGACTTTGTCAAGCTATGGACTCCAGTGCAAATTTATTACCCTATCGCTATCAAATCTGTCAAACCTAACTTGACTGACTCCAGTTCATTATTGCTCGTGGGTTAAGCTCAATCGCCTATATGTACGGGAGAGGGGGTAAGATAATTCAATATCACTCAAATTAGTCGCAGACAAATCTTCCAACGACTGCAGTCTTCGAATATATTAAGTTGACATCATTCACGTAAATCTGTCACATAAATTGAACATAACATTTATGCGTTTTGATATGTAATTTATTACATACAAGAAATCATGCCTCAAAATAAAAAATATCCAAGTTGACTTGGCAAACGTGACACTATAAAAAGCTATAGAGTTGACTGATATTGATAAGGAAGATCTATAACAAAAGTGTATAACTAGAAATGAAGATTTGCTTTAAAGCAAATCTGTCTGTGTGCTTTCAAAAGCTGTAAATATTAAAAAGGGTACAACTTTTGTGCTTAGGTACTTCACATTGCATTAAGCTTATGGCTGGATGATATTTCCAAGTTCAAATAACCTTGACCTTTTACCTTTAACCTTTATAGGCCACGTGTAAATTGCAAAAATGTACAGTGTTACAATGCCCACAATTTAAGTCCAACATGATTAGAATTGGATGGAAATTGGCCGCGTTATGGCTGGGTGAAACTTTCAAAGGTCCAGATGACATTGACCTTTGACCTTTTGGGGTCACATGTAATTTTCAAAATGTTTAGTGTTGCAATAGCTACAATTTGAACCAAACATGATCAAAATTGGATAAAAATTGACCAAGTAATGGCTAGAAGAAAGCCGCCATCGAAAGTGGCCTTTGACCTTGAA